>CM075875.1:26169883-27369883 GCA_038021265.1 Cyprinella venusta | reverse complement strand
ACTGGAAGAAACTATAAAAGGACTCAAAACGGGTTGGATATGTTTTGATTTTAAAACTGTTTTAATGCGAGTATAGGCCTACACACATAAGTAAACACTTTGCAGACTGAATGTTGTCCTGTATGAACAAAATGATGGGTGTTTTTATGTCTCCACTGTCGCGCCCTTGTCTCAGCGCATCTGCGCACCTACACCCCCCCCCCCCCCCCCCCTAAAAAACTCTGCGGTTACGCGATTCACGTAAATGACCCAATTGACCGAGAAAACGGCGATTATCGCCGAAAAGCGACAAGTTTGCAGGTATGCACTATTCACTGCCCTTATAGGGACAAGCACAAGTGAAACATTTCTTAAAAATTCTCATTTTGAGATCATACAGAAAGAGCATACAGAAAGTAGGGCATACAGCATTAAAACAACACCAGTGTGAGTAAATGACTTAATTAGAATTTTTATGGTGACTAGACTATCCCTTTATTGTCAATGAATCCAATGATCTGGAGTGACTCCTGTGATTCGCTCATATTTAAATGTGGCTGGCACCCTCAAAATGTATAACTTGGTGGGAAAATAATTTCATTTTTAAGCAGATAAATAGGCAAACAGCTATAAAATAAAACATTTGGTATTTACATTATGACAAATTGAATGACTCATCATGCTATGAGTAATTTTTTATTATATGGTAATGGTATACACTATTGATCAAAATGTTTAGGAACACCTCCATTTTTATATTTTAATGTTTAAATTAAAGCATTATAATTAATGCAATTGTTAGGTTTAATAAAAATAATAAAAATTCTTTCAACAATAAACACGTACACTTGACTTGCTTAAATTTCAAAAGTAAATGATGTTGTAAAATTTTTGACTCGTAGCAAACATCACAATATAGTCATCTTCCCTTGGAAATTCTATCCAAACAAACAGGTTATACATTTTCACACAAATAGACCATCCATACAGTGGGATTTTGGACAACCACAACCTCACCATAAATCCTTTTTCTTAGCATAAATTCATTAAAGCTTGGCTAGCAAATGAAGACTAGCAATAATAACTTTTTTTGATGAAAAAATAGCAATTTATACAAGTCACAGTCAGGCATGTGCCTTTGGCTCATATGATATGTTTGATTACTGGATTCAATTTGTCCCAGGTTTCTTTTTTTGAAGATGTGTCAGCATACCTTCACGGCTTTATTGATTGATACTGAACTGATGAGATACAAGCTATCTCTGTGACGGAGAATCTAACCGACAGGTATTCTTTGAGATTAAAGTCACAAAAAATGACAATGTGTAAATGGACTGGATTGAATTAATCTCCTCATATTTTAATAGATATTACCATATAAAAGAAATGGAAACTTTTTTTTAAAAAAACTTTTTGTTTACAGATAGAAACTTGTCATTCTACACCACCAGACTTATGAGTCATACCGAACACATGCCTACATGCTGACTCCTTCAGACTACAAATGAGGGCAAAAAATATGAAATATTTAAACCAAAAATGCCCTTTTGTTAACAGCCAGGGTTGATTTTTTTTTTTTTTGTGAAAAAAAGTTCTGTTTTGTTTATATTTATTTGTTGCGCTTTCTGTAAAATTATTAGAATTTTAATTTTAAAAATGAAACAAATCAATAAAACAAAATCTAATTTAGTTTTTCCAGCCTGGTTGACCACCTAAATGTGCATACTTTACAAAGAATAAATCTGTATTCAAAATTAACACTGCAATATGTATCTTAAGGTGCTCCTCCGCCAATGGATCTGTTGTTTGCTACTATAGAAAATGAACATACAGAAACATGCTCAAACTTTCAATAAACAAGGACAATCTAGACTCGATTAACATATTTAATCAAAAAACCTAATTAACGGTGGAGATGCGGTGACTTTATTGTCATCTGTATTGACTGAACTCTTTTTCCGGCTACTCAAATCGCCACTGTAAATACTGACCAGAACACATTTCAAAGACTACTTTATCTACAAGATCCTTGAATAGCAGAAATACATTAAAAATCTTACAGTACCTCTTCAATATATTCTTTCGGAAGAGGCGCACCTGCAGTGACCTGTAGAAAAGATACAAAAGCAATGCACATTAATAACTCCCTGTACAGAATCATATGTACAAAAGGTGAGGCAAAACATTATGAAACTAAATCATGCCAACAATGTTCTCACTTAAACTTTTTTTTAATTTCTCTCCCACGACACAATGAAGGGGTTATTCTCAGACTCACCGTTGGCCCACCTCCATGCATCTTAAGTGCTCGAACTGTGGCAACCAAGACCACAACATGAGGCTTGAGACCAGAGTAGCGACACTTGATGTTGAAAAATTTCTCCATCCCAATATCTGCTCCAAAACCTGCTTCTGTGACTGCAAGAAAAAAAACAACTACAGTAAATCCATGCTGATGGGATCCTTGACAACATTTTGAACAATTTTGCAAATATTAAATTAATTGTGGTCCTTAATAACATTTTTTTTAAACCAAACTGTCTTTTTAATTGACAATAAAAATTGGCAAATTATCTTAACTCTTAATTATGACAATAACAAAGTTCTTTCATCTGTGTAACTTACCCACAAATCCCTGAGGTCCAACTAGTTTCAGAGCAATTTTATCAGCCAAAATTGACGAGTTTCCATGCGCAATATTTGCAAAAGGTCCAGCATGAACAAACACGGGGTTTCCCTACACAAATGTTCAAACAACAGCTTAAGACACAACTCTAAAGCACCAGAGAAAGAAGTGACAAGAAAACAGCGGCAAAACTGAGCTAAGCAACAAGTGAATTTGAGTATGAAGTAGAGAAGATGTATCTATGAAGCCTTCAGGCCTGTGTAGCTCTAGGTGATTCACGTATTGACTGGAATATAGTACACACAACCCAGGACAACGCTTACCTCTAGTGTCTGCATGAGGTTTGGCTTGATGGCATCTCGCATGAGTACTGCCAGAGCACCACATACTCCCTTAGACACAAGCATTACAGAATCAAATACACACAAAACATTTAGACATTTTAATTTGAGAACAAATTAGACATATGACAGCAGCACACCAAATCCTCCGTGGTGACAGGCTGACCACTGCGACTGGTGGCCACCACCATTTTTGCAAGTCTCTGCTTCATGTCCTCCAGACTGGTGGTGAGAGCTAAAACTGCCATAATCTCACTGGCCACCGTAATGTCAAACTGGGCCTGCAAAACAAAACACAAAAAACTTACTAGGCCTGGGGCTCGTTCTTCGTACGTCGCTAACTCAGTTAGCTGGATTTGATTGTTGGCGATTTGCCATGATCTTGGATCGTTTGGTTCTTCGAAGCTCATCCTGGACTTGCTGTCATAGCAACAGGTCCGTCAGCTTGAACCTGCTCGCGAGCAGGCTTATTTCACGTAAACAGGATTAGATCGCCACTGACAAGGGGAAGTCCTTTAGCGCAGCGCGATAGTGTAGCCTAATTTCTGAGATTTATTTATTTATTTCTCGGGAAACGACGTTGTGAGGGTGTCGTTTAATACATTATTATTTTGTTGTATATGCAAATTGATATTCGATTCGATGTCGGGCTCTTAGTTTTTAATTTTTTTTTTTTTTTTTTTTTTTGCCAACTTAGGGTATACTATAATTTTTAATGAAGATAATGCAATCATGATGACCATGCCGATTATGATTTACAATCCCTCAGGCTTAATTTACGTGATTGGTGCCATACACTGTAGACTACACACATGTTCCCATCAAGGCCTCAATGAAGGGATTTTGTGAGCAGAAGGGGGACTTACAATGTAAATGTGCAGCCAAGTTCCTATTACAATTTTTTAATATTCCAGATTAGTAATATTATGTCAATTTCTTTTAAAGGCAGTTAACTGAGTAAAATCTCTTAGATGGTGTGTGTGACCATGTTCCAAATCACAAACCAGTGTGTAATCAAAATGGCCAGGATCTGTGCATGACTCAAGAATTTTAAGAGATTCACATTTATAAACATTATTTGAACATGGTAAGGAATTATAAATATCAAACTCACGGTATTACATACACTTATGCTGAGAACTGCATTTTTCCATCATACAGGTGATTACAACAGGATCCTGCATGGAAACAGGTGTTTTATGACCCCATTCCCTGACCCAAACCCCAGACCAGTTACAATGCAGCTCTAGGACAAGGGCACACAATGACATGAGCTTTGGCCAACTAAAGGGAAGATTTCAGGGTCTGAGAAGCCTGAGGGTTGCACCTGATAGGGCCTTTGACATTGCATGTGCCATATTACACTGCCAACATCAGAAAAAGACAAAAAAATGTTTAATTAAACCTAAAATAAAAAAAGACAAATTTGCTAAACTGTATTTGCTTAGAGTTTTATTTCAATAGTTCTTTGTAAAGAAAAGCCAGTTATTCAGTCATCTTTTTAAAAGAGATATTAGGCTATGCAAGGTCAACAATAGTACTCTGTGTGAAATAATGTATTTTACTCTGAAGTTTATTTTGAAACAACTCTTTTTCTAGTGCAATGGGCTCTATGCACAACTGCACTACTTCCTGAATTTCAGCCAGCTCCTTGTTTCCTGTATATCATTATTGGACAATTTGATTAATTCAGGTGTGCTTGACCTCAGTAGTCACGGCAACAATAATCAAACACACCTGAATTAATCAATGTGTCCAATAATGCCAGACAGGAAACAAGAAGCTGGCTGAAGTTCAGGAAGTAGTGGAGCTGTGCATAGAGCCTATTTGTTCTTAGTCAAGTTCTATTTCTCCCCCTGATTTTTGTTTTTTCTAAACACTCTATTTTCTCTTGAAGACTCATATAGGGAACTAATTTAACCCAGTGTCGTTGTGTCACACATGCCTCATGCAACAAATAAAAAGGAAACGTTGTCTCTACACTGCCCACCCCTGCATCACTGCTGTGTGCAGACTCTTCTGTAGGCCTCTCTGTACATGTGGACTCCTGTCAGAAATAATAGGCATAGGCACAAGTATAAATCAATTAAATTAAAGTTCTTCCTCTAAAGGACAGTCATCTCAGAAGTTTTCTTCACTCTCCAGTGCAATGTGTTTAATAACTCATGGCAAAATATTTTTACATTAACATAAGTTTATCAGTTTTTACTTTCACAAGACAAAGCAATGTATCATATTTAAGATTTAACAGTTGAAATGACTAAACCAGCCAATTTGGATTATAGGTCTATGGTCTATTTAATTTAATGCAGTAACACATTATTTCACAGTGTACAAAGATAATTTAAATCTCATTTCCCAGTGATGAAGGTGTTGCTGCTACTGGTCCCTGATGTGGGTCTAGAAGAGCTGAACCCAGGGATGTCCTTCACAACAGGGCAATTCACATTCAACCCAAGGGTCAGCTCTTCTGCCAGGGTCAGGAGTATCATTATTATTTTTTTCTCAGCCTTTTTCCTGGTTGCTTTTATAAACAGACAATCATTTATTTAATAGTACCTTTTTAAAAGAGACTAGGCCTATAAGGTAAAATTACCATTAAGTAGAATATTTTTGTACTTCACTTTCACCATGTCCATTATTATAGTGTGGTGACGACATTACAATGAACAGAGTAATTATGAAATTATGAAAATAAAAATAAAATAATAAAAATAAGTAATTAAAACATCTAACATGGCCACCACAAACGCATTTAATCTGTCTTCTACTTTTGCCAGCACTCTCTCCTGGCTTTTGCACACTTTGAGGTGTTCCTGGCGTTTTAATTAAAAACTGAAATTCTGCATAACCTTGCATTAAAAGCTCTTTCTCTGCTTGGGAGAAAAACTGGGCGTGTTCTTTGGCCATGTTGAACAGCCAATAGCAGCGCTGCTGATCACTGGTTCTGCTATCGATACATGTCCCCTTTTAAACCAACGCGAGAACGCGCAGTTATCTCAGATAACTCAATCCAGCGATACTAATCATAAACAACAGGTGTGTTCGAAGAACCCAATTAGCCGGATCATGATTACCACGATGATATCATCTTAGATCTCTCATTTGATCTCGGATGTTTTAAGCAACGTACGAAGAACGAGCCCCTGGTCTGCTAACAGAATAAAATAAAATGTTCATCATTACAATTGATTGCTTATGAATATTGCTTATGAATACCATCATGCATTGTTTACACATAGAAATGACTGTCATTAGCTAGTTACATGGTTCACTTGAGAAAGTATTAAATGTGACAAGAACACATTTTTTTGTCTCATGTGCTGCATTACAATACCTTGTCAAAGTGTTTTTCTAGATGCTCAGTATATTTTAAAAGAGAACTCCAGCACAAAATGAACCTTTGGTCTAGTAACACATCGGTACCTAGTCAACCGTTCTCTGAGATTTGTTTTCATGATAATTGAATGTAAAGAGTTTTATCTCTAAAAACTGTTGTTTAGCATATAACGCTATTAATGGGGGCGTTTAATAAATAAAAAGAAATCTCTAGTTTATACCACTAACACGGCTCAAAATAGACCCACACTAACACAGAAACATAATGAGGGTCTCTAGATGCAAAACAAAGCATTGAGAACTTTGTAAGTGTACAGACCATTTAATAAGAAGTGGACTGTCTTTATAAAATATCTTCTTATTAAACGGTCTGTACACTTACACAGTTCTCAATGCTTCTCATTATGCTACTGTGTTAGTGTGGGGCTATTTTGAGCCTTGTTAGTGGTATAAACTCGCGATTTCTTTTTACTTATTAAATGCCCCATTACTAGCATTATATGCTAAACCGTTTATAGAGATAAAACTCTTTACATTCGATTATCATGAAAACAAATCTCAGAGAACGGTTGGCTAGGTACCAATGTTTTATTAGACCAAAGGTTCATTTTGCGCCAGAGTTCTCCTTTAAGCGTAGTCCAGTGGTCTTTGGACACACTATGGAAACAGTATTTGGATGGTCCCTTTTGAGCATTATGTTGACAAAGTAACGTTGACCCTATGTGTCAACTAACCCTCATTACAGTATTAGTAGACTGTCGGCTTAATATCTGCAAACTCTTTATTGTGATGGTCCTCCAACAGACATTCAACTGACTATAAGTAACTTTGCAACTACAGGTCAAGTTATTCTAACTCTAATAGTCAACTATCTAAAGAGAGTTAATTGAGCTGTAGGTGCAATGTTGCAAAGAGATCATCAAAATAAAATGAAGCCAACACTATTTATTTAATTTAGTATTTCAATGTGTGTTGAATTCTAAAAAAATAATTAAATATTTAGTTTCAGGCAACTCAAGAGATGTAGGCTGTGGACAGTGAAGTGGCTGGTCAAACAATGTTTGATCATACCTGTACATGCTTGTGTTCATTAGTGTATAAAGCATTAGGTAAGATGTGTGATGCTCACAGTTCTGGTAAAGCCCTTCTCAGTTGAAGACTGGCCAATGGTGATTTTTCTCAGAAAACGATCATTTGTGTCCAGCACTGTGATAAAATCCAAAAAAAAAAGATTTACATGTCACCTAAATGTGTATATAGAGCAATTCATAATGTTCTTTAACACCATCAAAGCCAAAAGTAATTTATAAAATGTTCTAGTTTTACAGATTCAGTTTATATTCATTTTAGCTTATTCATCTCCTTAGCATAAATTATAAGAAGAACAGAAACAACAATATACATTCTATCGCACCTCGCTGCCATGTGATGGACTCAGGGTCCATGTCCAGCCTGACGAAGCGTGTGATTTCCTCCTCTGTTAATGTGCTGGGGTCTGTTTTCTTTATGCCTAGTTTCTATGGGTACAAGAATCATCAAATATTAAAATTACAGAAAGCATGACAAAGTTTATATGAGCAAATCTAAATGTAAAGATTAGTTTAAGGGTGTTTGTTTTAAATCGAACCAAACCTGCCAAGTGTGAACACACTGTTAAAGATTGGGATATGAAATCACACACACACACACACACACTTCTTACTTCAAGTCTGTTGATCTGAACTGGGGACAACTTCCTCTGACCATCAGTCAAGGGTACCAAGCGATTAAAGAGAGCCTAGTTATAGAGACAGTGATAGAATAATATTTAGCTGTTGATTTGGACTTTTTAACAGCACACGCAAATTGCATATCTTCTCAGTTTTAATTCATCTTAGCACATCCTCACTGTTCCCCACATTAAATGTCAACATTTAAGGACACAGCCATGGTCCCTATTTTGTATAAAAAGCAATACAAGAGTTCCGTTCAGAACATCGTCTGTGATAAGGAATCATGCAGATTAAGAATTTTACCACAGTCTTTCTCTTTTTGCACTGTTTTGAGTCTGATAACAGACCGAAAAGGGGAATGAAACTTTTAATGCACTTTTATGAATACTGACTGGGTAAGATACTTAAGCGAGGAGAGAAGCAAGAGATAAGTGTAATTCAGTAATTATTAATGTGATAACTTTTATTAATGAGACTCTCACAATTGTCATTTGTCAATTTTAGTTCTTAAAATTTTCCTTTGCTTCGTCATAAGCAGGTTACAGAACTAAACTCAAATATATAGGCCTAAAATAAATCGATGCTGCTATTGCACAAAAGAAAAAAACAACAACAACAAAAAAAAAACAACATAGGCTATATGATAGCTGAGTTACTAAAATGAGCTACCCACAGATAAACTGTTCAGGGTTACAGTAATGCATTTAGGTAACAGTAAAATACTGTAAGAACTGTCATTTTTATTTACTAAAAAAAAGTCAAAATATTGGGTATGTCAAGATGAAAATCTTGACATGAGAAAATTAAAAAAAAATCTGTAAAAAAAATGTTAAAAAACTTGTTTCTCATTAAAAAAAGGTACATAAATTAGAGAAGTAACACTGGCTTGCTTCATAGATTTTATCATAAACTGTCTTTTAATCACTCATAGTTTTTTCATTTGTCTTTAACTTGCTCTGCCAGCGCAGAAGTACAAAATACAATTAAAGACATTAAAACCAAATTATTATTGTTTGAAAAACCAAATATCATATGTGGTGGTGTTTTTGAAGTAAATGTATCCTGTTTCAAGTATTTTTAGATATTTTAACTGGAAATTAGACAAAAATACTATAAATAATACTTTTTTGTGTGCAGTATACTGACTTCTTAAGGCACTTTTTGTGATGTTTATCCAATGTTTTTCTGTCTGCAAAAAAATATTATCTTTAATTTATTTGGAGCATTTTAAAGTAGTTTTGTCCATAAATAATAATATACAATTAAAACGCAATTAATTTGATTAAACATTTTATCTAATTTTTATTTAATTTTATCTAATCTAACTAATTAAATGCTGATTATTTAATCAACTGACAGCACTAATAATTTTCCATCAAATCACACCAGAATGTGATTTCCGTGATCAAATAAATGAATGAAGATAGACATTACCTTATCAGACTGGGTGGCTTCATGAAAGATACGAGCATCAATGGCAGCAGCTACTAGGTTATTGGCTGCTGTGATTGCATGAATGTCACCAGTCAGATGAAGATTGAACTAAAAGAAAAGACCATCACTTAACACATGATTTCATACATCTTTATTAATTAACAAAGCAGCGGACAAAAAAATACCTCTTCCATGGGAATAACTTGAGAGTAGCCCCCACCAGCAGCACCACCTACAGACATGAGAATTGAGGTAGACATTTCATTTTCCATAGTTGGTCTCATTTATGCAAACTGACCAAAAAACATCATGATTGCACAGGAAATTCACTTGCTTTGTCATGTGGTACTATAAATGAAATGCTTGGTGAACAAAACTTGGTACATCGTTTTTACACATTTTTAATTAAACTTTAACCTCAGTGGTAACCAAGGTATATGACTGTCTTACCAGCATAACTTACCTTTGATGCCAAACGTTGGGCCTTGTGATGGTTGGCGCACAGCTGCAAACGCATTAAGTCCGAGATGAGCACCAAGCGCTTGAACCAACCCTATTGTAGTTGTGCTCTTTCCTTCACCCAGAGGAGTTGGAGTGATTCTACATTAAACAAAATGTTACTTCCTTGCGCAAGTATCAAAATCTTCAACACATGCCTATAAAAATTGAACTTGATTTTCATCTCTTAGAATAACACAGCGAAAAAGATTACCCAGTAACAACCACGTATTTGCCATCAGGTTGAGCCTGCAGTCGATCAATTGTTTTCAGCTGGACTTTGGCCTTGGTCCTGCCATAGAGCTCAACCTCATCCGAAAAAAGACCAATTTCCTTAGCAAGACACTCAATGGGTTTAGGCACACAGGCGCGAGAGATGGCAACATCACTGCATGATAAATATAAACAAACTAGCAATTAAAATGAACAAACAACAAAAAGTCAAAAGTAAAATATATTGGAACAACTGTTTACTTCAAGAAATCGTACATTTATTAACCTGAATTACATTTATTTTTGAATTTTTTTATTTTTGAATTTATTTATGAATCTCCTTCTGTCCGGCGTCAACGGCTGCAGTGTACTTGCTGCGTTAGCACACATGACGGCTGCAACTACAGTGTGGTCTCCCTAGTGGACCAACACAACAACTGTCTGGATTGAGCCGAGTAGGGGACATCTCTAGGGTCTTCAAGTGGGCACCACCTGTCCACAGTGTTTCATTGACTAGTCCACGACACCTCAAGAGGGCTTGATAGTGACTCTGGCGTCCCAGAGTCACCCCCCTCCGTCCCTCATTCAACTCAACTCAGGCCAGCTTACTGACCTTTACATCCCTCCTGCTGCCGAGGTTGCTCCTTCCTCGTAGTTCACATGTGACCTAACCACAATCTCTCCGCAACCCAACCATACATTCCAACCCGTTTGACTAAGGCTGTCGAGCCCCACTGCCTTTGTTAAAGTAGGTTCAGTGGCAACGGTTCCGTATGGCACACTACCTACCGCAAAACACAATATCTGCCCAAACACCAACCCTCATTCACGCACTATCGGGAACTTGCTCATGGGCCTGACAGCGTGGGAATACAGCTTT
Source organism: Cyprinella venusta (assembly GCA_038021265.1). Taxonomy (NCBI): domain Eukaryota; kingdom Metazoa; phylum Chordata; class Actinopteri; order Cypriniformes; family Leuciscidae; genus Cyprinella; species Cyprinella venusta. The sequence continues at coordinate 27,358,861 of CM075875.1, read as the reverse complement.
GCAGTTCGCAGTGGCTTGTGCTACACCCCGTGCGCGAAGGAGAGTTTGTAGGTACGTGTTTGACTTGTTATACTGACTTTTATGGACTCTGTGGCTATCGATAACTCGGCCAAAGAATGTGGTTATTAACCCTTGGATGTGTGCTCTTTTTGAGCTCTTTTTGCTGGACACCGTACCAAGCTTACATCAATGGCCATGGATATGTCTCTAGCGCTTTACCATTGTTTAACTCTTCATCTGTAAATTTAAAAAATTGGGCATTCTATGGACTATCTACAAACATTGTCTCTTTTGAAAAACATTGGTTGTTGTATCCCGTAAATCTCAAGCACTTTGATCCTACAAGATGTGCTATAACCAGGCAACAGAACTATTGTAATATTTACAATGGTCTGCCGATTTCTAGAAACAGAGTGAGTAATCCAGTTAAACGAAGGTGTTTAATAGTTTTATTGTTATTAATGTCTGGGAATGTATCATCAAACCCAGGTCCATATGTTGCTACAAAGTTTAGTACTCCAACTGATCTGAAATCAAGGTCAGGACTGGGTTTTATACATCTAAATATTCATATTCTGTTGCCAAAATTGGATACGGTAAATATCTGGGCGAAAAATACAAATGCTGATGTTATAGTTATATCAGAATCTTGGCTAAATAAATTTATCTCAGACAAAGATATTAGCATGGGGGGCGGGGTTGGCAATTTATGTCAAAGAACATCTTGAGACAACATTGCTACTTTCAACTTCCAAAGCTAAACAGTATGAATTATTAGCTCTAAATGTATCTGTGTCTAGGAACCTGCAGCTAACCATAGCTGGTTTTTATAGACCTCCATCGGCAACTAGTAGTGGGCCTATTTTACATTCAGTATTGAATTCGTTAGCTCTTTTGAATTAAAAAGAACTAATTTTATTAGGTGATTTTAACTTGAATTGGATGCATACGACATCCGATCATTTTAAAGTACTTTGTGATAATCTAAATCTTTTTCAATTAGTAGATTCACCAACTAGGCCAAACATGAAATCTATGGAAAATTCAACTTTAATAGATCTTATCATTACAAATGTTTCACATAAATATTCGTCAGTTTCTGTATTCGCTAACGATATCAGTGATCACTGTGTCGTGGCAGTAGTCAGAAACATGAAACTACCTCAGCAAAATCCAAAAATTATTAGGAGGCGTTTTATGAAATATTTTTATGAAGCATTCTTATACGATCTCGCTCAAATTGATTGGGATAAAATTGTCTTAATTCCGGATGTTGATTGCGTATGGGAGTATTTTTATGATAATTGTCAATAAGCATGCCCCCATGAATAAATTAAGAGTCAAAAATCGTGATAATCCGTGGTTTTCGAATGCCTTACGTGATCTCATTCAAGGGCGGGACATTGCATGGGCAAAGGCCAGACAAACAAATCTAAGTTCTGATTGGCTGCATTTTAGGCAGCTTCGAAATAAATGCACGATGGCGACCAGAAAGGCAAAATCAGATTATTTCCTTGATAAAACCACAAAAAAAGGTAACCAACTCTGGGAAGTTTTGGAGGAATATTAAGTACTTAATTGGTAGTAAAATTAAAAACCTTCCTTCTAGTATAATTAAAGACTCTATTAAAATCATAGATAAAAACAAATGCTTAATAGTTATAATAAAAATTTTATTGCATCAGGGTCTTTATTTGAAACAAATAATTATATAAATTCAAATGTAGATTTCCTTGAAGCAGAGCATAATCTATAGCAAAGTGAATTTGCTTTTAAACAAATTATTTGCTCTGATGTCTGTTCTGCTTTAAAAGAACTAGATGTGAATAAATCGCCAGGTCCTGATCATATTGCCCCGCTGTTTTTAAAACTAGCCGCTGATCTTATTTCTCCTTCACTGACGTATTAGTTTAACCTTTCTTTATCAACAAACAAAATTCCACAGATCTGGAAGTCAGCATTCGTTGTTCCTCTGTCCAAGGGGGGTGATCCTTCTCAAATGGACAACTACAGACCTATATCTAAACTTTGTATTGTTTCGAAAATGTTGGAAAAATTAGTAAGTGAGCAACTGACACAGTATCTAAACACTCATAATATTTTGTCTACTAACCAATCCGGATTTCATAAAGGCTACAGTACGTGTACAGCTGTTTTAAAAGTCTTAAATGAAATAGTGGAGTCCTTAGATGATAAGAAACACTGTGCATGTCTTTTTATTGACTTATCAAAGTCCTTTGACACTGTGTATTATGATGTGTTATTAAAAAGACTTTGATCAGTACTATCGGAAACTGTTATTCTATGGTTTAATTCTTATTTAAAGGGAAGAACCCAATGTGTTCAGGCGGAAGGTCTTCAATCAGAGCCATTGGAGGTTGTTAAAGGGGTGGTTGATTCCAGTTTCACTTTTTTTATTTTAAATAGTGTGTAATGTTGCTGATGGTGCATTAACAGTATCTGCAAAGTTGCAGCGCTGAAAGTTCAATGTAAGCAGAGATATCGTCTTTTAAAAACCAGGAAGTGTAAACGCCTACAAAAACGACTCGATTGGGACTACAACGGGTTATGGTACGTCACTAACCCGCACATTTGCATCAACCACTCCCTTCGGAATATGCAGGAAATGGCATGTGCATATTTCTGCAGCACGTTGAGTGAGTTGTGTTCAGGCAGCTGTCAGGTCTTCTGTGTTTCAAGCTTCCCACGGATGCTATACTTCATCAACAATGGATACAATTTATGTTTGATTATATTCCTGAAAGTGACGATCGTAATCTAGCTCTCTGTGCTGCGCATTTTACGGAAGACAGCTTCCAGAATCTCCACGAGTTCAATGCAGCAAGAAATTGTTAATAAACAATGAAGCAGATCCAACCTTAAAACCAGAGGCAGCAGTTGTTGGACCACAACCTGTAAGTAGGCTAAGACTTAATCGTTTTAAATGTATTTGCATGTATAATTCCAGACGTAACGTTAGCCTGTGTTTTATTTATGTTTTATTTTTTCAAAATGCCAGCGCTGGCTTTATAGCCACTAGGCTACTAGTTATGCTAGTATTTTGTGTCTATGACAAACAGGTACAAACATTATGGACCTGAATTTTGTATAAGTACTAATGTTTTAAACGTATTTTTCATGTATATATGCTTTATGACGTTATTTTCGATTTGATCAAGAACGTAAACTTGCCAACGCTGTTTGTGTATAACATTAGTAGCCAGTCAGTTGCTATCGTTGCCAGTCAGATGCTATTGTGTAAAACAAACGTGTATATGGTTAAAAAATATGGCAAATTATCATTCAGAAACGTTTAGTAAGAGCCGTGTGTGGTGTGGTTCTGTTTGACTCGCTTCATCGCGGCTTTCTCGGTCTGATTCTGCCTCACTAATACTGCAGTTCGACACCATTATTTACATCTGGACCGGAGCTGGCGTTTCCCCGTTAAGGTAATAGGCGTTAACCTTCCGGACAACGTGAGCGACAGTTTAGCCAATCACAACACACCCGCCCAAACTAACCAATCTGAGCCCACGACGTGTTTCTGAGGGAGTGTTTTCATAGAATCAGGAAGTAAACCGCTCGTTCAGGGGACAGAGGACAGCGCGGCTGACAATAAAGGTGAAGTTTATGAAAAATAAGACTTTTTAAAAAAGAAAAACCACGAATACATGTTATATTGCACCCCATAAACACAATCATGCAAAGAAAAGAAGGAATCAACCACACCTTTAAGGGAATCCCTCAAGGATCTGTACTAGGACCGTTATTATTTAGCATATATATATATATATATATATATATATATATATAACTGTCTGGATTTTAATATTGAAAATACGAGGTTTCACTTTTATGCAGACAATACAATTATATATTGTTAAGATGCAACAATCTGTGGCTTTCTTACAGTCTGCTTTCAATATAATACAAAATAGGTTTTGTGCATTGAAGCTGGTCCTAAATGAGAAAAAAAAACAAATGCATGCTATTTTCAAACTCTGATTACATCAGTATCAAATACCTTGGTATCATTATCGATAACACGTTACGTTTTGGGTCACATATTAAATATCTGAGGCAAAAACTTAAGAAACAATTAGAATTTTTTTTTTAGAAACAAATCATGTTTTTCATTTAATATGAGAAAGAAATTAGTGTCTGCTACCTTTTTACCAGTTCTTGACTACGGGATGCAGTATATCAGCACGCCCCCTCTTACCTCCTTGTTTCTCTGGATGCTCTGTTCCATGGTGCTTTGAGATTTATAACTGGATGTAGATTTGACACACCATTGTGACCTATATAAAATGGTCGGTTGGTCGTCGTTGAGTATTAGAAGGAAAAAGCACTAGTACCATTTGATTTACAAAGCTATATTGGTTTATTTACCCACTTATCTTTGTTGTCTTATTAAACAGAAGTCACCTGGTAATTACTCATTACGTTCTAAATCGACCTACAATTTGCGTGTGCCTTTTGTCAGAACCTAGTTGGGTAAAACCTCTTTTAAATATGCCGCAGCATCGGATTGGAATCTTCTCCAGACCGAGATAAAGTTAAAAGAATTAGTATCTTGTGGTCAATTTAAATATTTATTAGATAACCATCAGAGTAAGCTAAAAGCTAATTGTGTGTAAATGTTTGTAACTAGGTGCATTTTTCTATTTTTATTTATGTAATGAGATTTGTTTGTCTGTGTGCTGTAACTTTGATGTAAAATGTCTATGTAAACTAAGCTGCTTATCTTGGCCAGGACACTCCCGAAAAAAGAGATTTTAATCTCAGTGAGTCTTTCCTGGTAAAATAAAGGTTCAGAATATACACAGGAACGTAATTACCGTAATTACTATGCAAACTATACAAATAACCAACAGACTCTTCGAGTTTTTCAAGAATTCTACGAAAGTGTAGCATGGCAGCCTATACACAGCCAGCTAGAATCTTCCCATCTCAACCACAGCCAGTTGCTGCTGCTTCAGATAAGTTCTTTACTGTGCGACGCAACTCTTGGCCCCTGAATCCAACGTCTCTGAGGAACCGGGTTGTAGAAAGTGCCACAAATCCTCGACAACCCACTTCCACTGGAAAAACCTGGACTCTCCATCCTCGCTGTTCTGCTTCAGTGGCCAGGGTGAGCATGCCGCAGTTTCTTCCTCTCATATGCCTCATCTACCGCATCCTCCCATGGCACTGTTAGCTCTATCAGTTGAACAATGTGTGCTGATACACACCACAAAGATTTTAGTGGTGGCAATCTCAGGTTAAAAAATAAGCCTTTGATCAAGATGGCAACTTATTGGTCATGTTACGCTTGCCTTCCAATGCAAAGCCAAACATCGCAGTACTTGGTCATGGCGCCAAAAAACCGACCTTGGCTAAGAGCCACCTTAGATTCTGTCATGTGGCAGGTGATGAGCACAAAGGACAAGTGTTGACCTAATAAGGAAACTGATCCAACTTCCCTTCCATTGACCAAAGGTCTTGCTAGCCCATCTCGCGTTGTTCCACACTCTCCCATCTCATCTACTTTCCCTGCTTGGCCTGGGAAATGGCCTTTATACACCTCATCCTCTCCTCCTGCTTTCGCACCTCGTTGACTACCAGCTTCCTCTTTTTAGCTGGGCCAGCCTTGTGCCATTTAGGAGGAGCTAAACTGAGCCCAAAATCCCCTCTTACATGCTGTACCTGTCCCACGATATCACCAATTTGAAGGACAGCCTTTGCCTCTACCACAGATTTTTTGCTGACCACTTTCCACCAGTTTTTAACACTTACACATTTGTCGCGTGACTTTCCGCGACACTTAAACTCCTCGGTTAAAGCAGAGACTGGCAGCTGCAATATTCCTTTATTATAAAGTCCCACTCTGCTGAGGCAGCGTAGAAACTCCCAACCATTTCCTGATGTACTGTATGAACTTATTAACGCCTCCAGCTTATCCACTGTTGTCAAATAAACCTCGTTCACAGTCAGTGGCCACAGCAACCTCGGCAGTATACCAAACTGAAGGTACCAGAGCTTTAGCTTGCCTGGTAGAGCACAGCTGTTTATGCTCTTCAACCCATCCACTGCTTGTTGTCTAACTTCTTCCACTCAAACTATGTCCTTTAGATCCCCATCGTACCATCTCCCAAGACTCTTCACTGGCTTCTCAGAAACTGTTGATTGCTCACCATTAATGAAGAATGTTTTCTCTACTACATTCCTTTAACTATTAAGATACTCCTTGATTTAGAGGGTTTAAATTGCATTTGTGCCCATTCAATATTATCTGTTAACTAACCCAATAACCGATTAGTGCAGGCTACTGTTGTAGTCATGGTTGTCATGTCATCCATGTATGCTGATTGGTGTTATTTGGATCCCAGAAGCCAAGCGCTCTCCTCCTACTACCCATCTTGATGCCCTAATAATTACTTCCATTGCCATGGTAAAAACCAGTGGAGAAAAGCCTCTATTCATTGCCATGTAGTGCTGAAATCTCCAAAATACGCTTTCACAAAATTTGTTATTGACATTGGTACTCTGAAAAAAATCAAATGCTGCACAAAGAAGCTCATGTGGCACTGAATCATATGCATTAGCCAAATCCAAGAATGTTGCATGGAGCTCCTTCCTCTCCTTTTTACTGTAGCTGACTGAATTTGTTGCCAGATAACATTGATGTGTTCGAAGCATCCTGAGAACCCTGGAATGCCCGTTTTTTGAACTGAAGTGTCAATGAAGCCATTCTTTACTAGATAGGTGGACAATCTCTGGGCAATAATGCTGAAGAAAATCTTACCTTCAACGTTTAATAGTGAAATAGGGCGAAACTGACTGATGCTTGTAGCATCTTTTTCTTTAGGTATAAAGACTCCACCTCCTCTGCACCATGCTGTAGACACAACCTGTTTTTCCCATGCCACTTTTATCAATTTCCACAAAATTCATAGAAATCCTATCTGTACGGACCTCCATTAGGCCCTGGAGATGATGAAGCCCTTGCCTCCCACACAGCCTGCTCTACCTCTTTCCTCTTTCCGCTTTTACAAATACAACCTTTGATTTTAATAACGTATTAGTAAATGTTGAAATTAATATTAACTAAGATTAATATAAGTAAAAAGAACAATAAGAAGTATTATTCATTCTTAGTTCATGTTAACTAAGTTAACTAATGAACATTATTGTAAAGTGTTACCAATTACTTTCATGATGGATGAATGGATGGATGGATGGATGCACTTTTTGAAGCATCAAAAACCCTGGCTCTATTCAATCCCATTATAAAGCTTTTGCTTTTTGCACATGCACTCACCTTGGAACTGGTCTTTGCAGGTTGAGTTTAGTGTAGTTTATATTCCACTTCCCAGGTTTGTGTGCTTGAAGGAAATGCTTGGCACTCAGAACTGTGTTCTGTGACATTAAAAGCAAATATTGAATTTTCAAAGAATGATTAAAAAGTACATGCTTCTTCACTTTGTCACAAAAGACCCACAACTGTAACAGATGTGACCTCCATGAGAAACAGGAATAATGTACCTGCATGAGCATGGCTACAGTCATTGGGCCAACTCCTCCAGGTACAGGCGTAATAAATCCAGCCTGCTCTTTGGCTGAATCATAGTGAACGTCTCCAACAAGTCTTTTTCCACTCGGTCTGCTGGTGTCTGAGAGATAAAATGCAAGTGACTAAGTGACTATTTTTTTAACCATGGATTTCACAAATTCTCCTAAATTCTCGTGCACATTTCAGACAATCCTCACAATCCTTTCGGTGCTTGGAAAACTAATAAAACTAAAACTAACTAAAACTAAAGAAGAAAAATCACATAAAAAGCATGTTTTTGAGAAAATGCCTTCTAAAGATTTTAAACAACTTTCAGAAACTTTTGACCTTTTTTCCTTATATTTCAAATACGTTGTACAGCATGTTTCAACATACTGTACATTTGTTTAATTTTTTCATTTCTAACAGAATTTAAAAAAAAAAATTCATAGGAAAGCAACATGCATGCAGCACACTTGTTTTGTTGCTCTTAAGTTTTATTTTTGCGCATGGAAAATATGTATATATTGATCTTCAATTTAAAAGAAACTTGATTATTAATTCAGAATACATCTAACCAAAAAAAGAATATCTTTGTAAATGAAACTGAGAACAATGTAGACCCCTACCAAAAAAGACTTGAATTAAAAACACATCTGTTACACATGCACACCTGTGATGGTGTTAATACCGCAGTCAATGACCAAAGCCCCATTCTTCAGCCACTCCCCGCGAACCATCTCTGGTTTACCAATCCCAGTCACCAGGATGTCTGCCTTTCCCACCTACAACAAAAAACCAAAGGGTGCAAAAACAACAATTATTATGATTCAAGTTGTTTGGAAACGTGGAGAAAGTTTACAACAGTAAACAAGTGTGTATTAAAGGTGCCCTAGAAAGTTTTGGTAACGCTTCCTTTTACAGTCCAGTTACCCATGTAAATACTATGTACTTATTTTAGTAACTACAATTACTGGGTAATAACTAGTACTAACCCTGAACCTACCCCTAAACCTAACCCTGTTACATGTACTTACCTTATATTAGCCAGTACTTTCTAGGTACGTACACTGTAAGTACCCTGTAAGTACTGTACTGTAAAAGGAAGCGGTACCAAAGTTTTTTTTTATGTTTAATTATTTTATAATGTTTGTTGTATCAAATTTTGTTGTATTATTTTCGTGTTATCACTGTGAAGCTGCTTTGATACAATCTGTATTGTAAAAAAGCGCTATATAAATAAAGGTGACTTGACTTATAAATGAATAAACACGCCCCCTCATGGGAATATGGAGAAAGAAATGTTGAAAAAAATAAATGTAGAAATAAATAAATGTAACCATAAAAACAAATACATAAATGAATGAGGAAATAAATAAATTAATAAATGTATAAAAAATAAAAAACAATAAATGTGTGAAAAATACTATTATACATCAACAAGGAAATAAGAGTATAAATACTAATTTATTTGTAATTTTTTACATTTCTTTGTATATTTCTTTACGTATTATTTATTTTTAATTAAGTCAGCTTTGGCATTCCATACTGCTGTATAATTTCCATACTGCTATACTGTATAATTTCATAGAAGACGCGGTGGAACAAGAAGAAACAGAAAGAAACAAGTACAAGGTTTCTACAGCTTGGATAAACCCCTAATATTCCTGTGAAAATAACTATAGGGTTCCCAGCATTTTTAGCTTCTCTTTGGTTAATCTGTTGCCATATTCATAACCAGACTAATGCAAGTCTCATAAAAATGCCACATAAGCTTCATGCAGACAAAAGAATTTTCATGAAATTTTCAGGCTCATTTCAAAAAACTTCTTTGTTATGATACTTTAGTATTCTAAAATGTGAATAGTGTGTGTGCCTGATTTTGATTAGATAATATAATTTCATCATGATATTATAATATATTACTGCAAAAAAAAAAAAAAAAAAACAGAGCGTAAATAAAGCTCCAGAGCTCGGTACCTCAGAGGCCAAGTCTGCAGTCTTTGAATGACAAGTTGTTACAGTGGCATGATTCCAAAGGAGAAGGTCATGCATTGGTGCACCAACAATCTTACTGCGGCCAATTACCACAGCTCTTTTTCCTGCCACAGACACACCTAAACACAAGACGTTAAATATATACACTGTTTTAATTCAAGTTCTTTTAAAGTAGATGAATGGTTCAGATACGTCAGAATTTACTCACCTGCATGTCAAACACTTCTGTGGAACACAGGAGGAGATGTTTGAAGAATGTCAATTTTTTTCCAGACAATGAAACTCAATGGGGTCTAAGCTTTGATAAGGACTTAACCTAAAATCCTAATATCCTAAAATCTAGTCTATAATCTATTGAACAATCCATCCCTCTGAAGCAATATGATAATTTTTTAGGAACAAATTAAGTGTCTTTTTTCACTCAAGTAAATATGAAACATTGATTAACTCATATACACAAAGGCCAAATCATGACACAGGTGGCAAACAGGTTTGATATTTTTGACAGGTTGCCCCATTTGATTTGGACTTTATACACGAGTAGGATTGAAGATTTATGGATTACTTTTACTCTACCTTTATGTCATTTTTGGAACTGTTTGACCCCATTAAGTTTCATTGTATGGACAAAAAGAGCTGCAGCATACTTCAAGTATCTCCTTTTGTGTTCTGCAGAAGAAAGAATTTGGAACAGTAAATTATGACACAAAAAAATGTACAGACACACAAAAAAACTGTATATACCCCAAAACTGTACAGAAGAAAATAGTGACATAGTCCAGCTTAAGTTCGGTAATGGTTCAATTCGCTTGAAAAAAGTTATTTAGTATAAATAACTATATATATTTATACTACTATATATATATTTATACTGTATAAATTTAGTCTGCTCTGGAGAAAACAGTGATGTCATCGTCCAGCTCAGTACATTTCTGATATAAATGGTGTCAATGCAGGCAGATCAATAATATTGTTGAATATTAAGTGTTCCCAACCAAGCAAGCCAAAACCCAAAGGTTTTCCTCTGGTCAACAAACAAACAGCGTATGATTAATAAATAGAACAGCTTCTAAAGAAATCTAAATAAATAGCCTAATAAATTTGTTTATATAATAGCATTTCACAATAAATCATTTGACAGGAAATAGGCATAGAAGTGGACACCCTTCCAAAAAACAGGTGGCATGGGTCTCTCTAATAAAAAGTTATTTTGTTTCTTAATAAATTAAACCTATATGTCCAGATGAGATGGAGGACCTGCGCTTAGATACTACCACAACACATCCCTGAAGTGTCAGCAGAGGTAGTGTCAACTAGACTCTCCCCTGTGAAGGCCTCGTCGCCACGATAGCCATTGGCACTGATCCTCAACAAACCCGTCTCCATCCCGGTGTGACTCTGATCTTCAACCAGATGGAACTGGATAATATTCTGATTGTTCCAATCTAGTCTGACTTCTGACCTATAATGCTGCCTGAATCAATCACACACTGTTCGTTTGTTGGCCAGAGGAGAACTGGCCCCTGACTGAGTCTGGTTTCTCCCAAGGTCTTTTTGGTGTTTTGGTTCCTTGCCACTGTCGCCTTTGTTGCCATTGGATTTTGGCTTGCTTCGTTGCAGACATTAAATAAAACATTTAATTTAATATTCAACAAAAATATTGATTCGCCTGCATTGACACCATTATATGAGAACTGAAGTGAGCTGGACGATGACGTCGTCACGGTTTACTCCAGAGCAGCTATCTATATATAATTAACTTAAATTAACTTTTTAAACAAAAATTAAACATCACTGAGCTTACTTAAGCTGGACTGTGACACTATTTTCTTTTGGAAACAAACTTTTTTGCATTATTTTCCTGTTATCTCTATAAAGCTGCTTTGAAACAATCTGTACTGTAAAAAGCGCTATATAAAAAAGGTGACTTGACTGAAGCTTCAATCATCTGGCCCTTTTAAGGTTGCCAAGGCCGAGACTTCCCTTGCTAAAGAGCATAGAAGCTCAGGTATCATTCTATTATTAGAGAATATTGCCTTAGGGAATTCATTTCGTGAGGACAGCTGTTGAAGGAACACTGTACACTACACAATTTTAAGCGAGGGCAACTCACCTGTTTGGGCATGATCAATTTTCACAACCAAATTACATTGATAATCAGTTGTGTAGTGTGTTCCCTGCTTTAGTCTAAGGTGTCAGTCTCACCTGTTTGCTTGATGAGCTCCATACATCCATTAGGAGTACATGGGATAAAACAGTCTCCAAGATCACCACGTGCCAGTTTCCCAGCATTTATACTCGTCAAACTGAAGCAAGCAAACAAACAGACATCAAAACAGCTTTCATTATTTAATGGAGCAGAATACAATTTGTTGAAAGTCACATTAAATCAGAATTATAATTTAATGGCATAATGGTAAAGAATTATATTTTCTGTACCCATCAACATCTTTCTCTGGAGCCACAGCATTGATAATCCTTTCTGTATTAATAGTGTGGATGGAGTCGAGAGGCAGCTGGACAATGAGCCCATGAACTTTGGAGTTCTCATTGACTTCAATTACACTGCGCATAACCTTCAAAATGTGTAACAATTAATCATAAACAGACAAAATAAAAAAATAAAAAATGGTTAATCACTCCTTCAGATGATCTGCCCTACCTCATTTTCAGTTGCAGTCTGTGGAAGCTTCACATGTACAGCATTGATCCCGATCTAAAAATCAAGACAGCAATAGTAATTAAAGCGTAAAATAATAAAGAAATGTAGTTCAGGACCAATGTTCCCTGAGGAAACAATCCACTTATAATTTAGGTCAGTTTTTTTTCCCCTATAAAAAGCCGTTTTCTACCCTCTACCCTAAAATCTTTGCATATTAAATAATTATTATATATGTGGAACTGTTGAAACTTGAATTATGATTGCAGTTGCTGAAATTAATCATGCAAAGTGTGGATAACAGTGCTGTACATCTACTCTATCAAAGGTTTCTTTTAACAATGTGTTTTTGCAGGACTGAGCATTGTAGCCAATCAATGCTTCAGTAGAATGGCTAAAGTTTTGTTAAGTGCAAGCTCAGATTCCACATAACTAACAAAGTGTAGACACAATGTAAATATGAGATTCATTATGTAGTAGATGGCTTCAATGATTTTAATATTCATTTTTGGAGAGAACTATACTTGTGCTGCGCAAGTGATTGACAGCTCTACTCATTCTAAAAGTGAATTTCACCTCTATTCCTCAACCCTAAATGAGATTTCAATCCAAAGGGAAAAAAAGTGTTCAATTCAAAAGGCACTGTGAACGACATAGGGAATAAGGGAACATTGACAACAGACATTTATCACTAGAAATTTAAAATATGATGATATATATTAATTCAAATAACCAAATGGTTGATGGGCAAAATAATGACTTATTTTTCTTTCCATACTATGGAAGTCATGGCCCATCAACGCATATGGTTACGCATATTCTTCAAACTATCTTCTATTGTGTTCAGCAGAGAAAAAAGAAATTCACACAGTTTTTAAACAAAGACATTTTTTTGCATTTCATTTTTGTGTGAGCTATCCATTTAATACCAGTTGTAAACAGGGTTTTGGTTGCAGCTGTTTTAGAGGCAGGGTAGGTAGACATTTTCAAAAAACTTTTTCCCAAATTTGTTAACTGTCTATGTATACCAATACATAATTAAGATGTAAGTACTCTGAAAAAGAAAGTATACAAATTGAGTGTGTTGTCCTCGAAATCTTAAAGTCCTCTCAGTGCTGCAATAAACACAGCTCATTATACCCTTGTTTTCATTTCCCCTCAATGACTAATGTAGGGAAATAGGCTTTACCGTTTAATGAAGGAGAAAGGTAACCATCAATGTGTCTTGGAGAGGAGTATGGGTCTCGCTCTCCTTTGAATAAATGCTCTACTAAACTATTTACTAGCCATAGCAGGCTTTGCGTAGGATACTTACCCTATAGATGGGGTATGAGCTGCTATTCCCCAATAACAATGAATGTTTTAAAGGCGTTTTTACAGTTCGGTACGGCTCACTTAAATAGTACCACCTCGGCTGAGGTTGTAAACAGTACCGATACTAAAATGTGACGTGTAACACTGCAGATGACTGATTGGTTGGAGGATCGTGAATACCAGCGTCAATGGATTTGCGATACCAAATCCGAACAAACAAACTTCTTAGTCTTGAAGTGAAAAACATCTAAAAGTCGAGAATCAAGAACACCATTCCATCGATATAATATCCTATGTTATGCATTTGTTTGTCACGATTACTATTATGTCACAGCAGTCGAGGCGCCAGCGGCAAACTATAGCGACCATTTTATAATCCCACCCACTGAAGCAAGGCTAAACAGCAATGGAAAAGCAAAGCGAGCCAAGAACATGAGAATTGAGGTAGACATTTCATTCCCATGCAGTGGTAGGGCTTGAGCGTCTCTGTGGGTCTTTTGGGGGCCACTGCAACTTCATCCCATGCTTTTTCCATTGCCTGCAAGTCTTTATAAAGCACACATTATGTGGATCATAAATAACTTTATGCTTCTCAACCTCCACGGTGAGACGAGTGTCGTCCATTATTGTTGTCTTTTCAGGTGCACTCTGAAGACCACCGCTTGTGACACCACATTCTTATGTTTATGATTGTCAGCATGACATGTGTTCTTATATTTGCCATATATATACAGTACTGTGCGGAAGTCTAGGCACACTAGTATTTTCACCTCAAAGAAAGTTTTAAGCCAGTTATTTATTTATTTTTTGTTGTTGTTGTAGTGTCTCAGTAGGAAATGTCAGTTTACATTTCCAGACATTAATTGTGCCATTAATTGTAATAATCCAGTGAAATTTTTGAATGCACAAGGATTCTGACAACAGCCAATCCCCCACACGGAGATCGGATCTCACCATAATCGAGTGCATCTGAAATTATATAAAGAAACAGAAAAAACAGAGACTAAGACCAGAAGAACTGCGGCAACGTCTCGAAGGTAGTGCCTGCCTGCCTGCAAAGCTACAGTACAGTGAAAAAGCACTTGTGTAAAAATGCTGTAAATGATAATGTTTTCAAAAATAATGTCATAATCATAAATACATTTTATTTATCAATTCACTTTTATTAGTTAACTATTATTAACTGTTATTAACTTTTAACAGTTAACTAAATCAAATCAATAGGTGTTTAGTACCCTTTACGTTTACAACAGCTTTTGTCCAGGTATTGCACATAGTTTTTAGTTTTGCAGGTTTTTTCAAGCATCTTTGGAAATGTTGCCGCAGTTCTTCTGGTCTTAGTAACTGTTTTTTCTGTTTCTTCATATAATTTCAGATGCACTCGATGATGGTGAGATCCGACCTCCGTGTGGAGTATTGGTTGTTGTCAGAATCCTAATTTCACTGGATTATTACAATTAATGGCACAATTAATATAATGTCTAGAAATGTAAACTGATATTTCTTACTGAGACACTACAACAACAACAACACACACACACACACACACACACACACACCTAAAGGATTATTAGGAACACCTGTTCAATTTCTCATTAAAGCAATTATCTAATCAAACAATCACATGGCAATTGCTTCAATGCATTAAGTGGTGTGGTCCTGGTCAAGACAGTCTCCTGAACTCCAAACTGAATGGGAAAGAAAGGTGATTTAAGGAATTTTGAGCATGGCATGGTTATTGGTGCCAGAAGGGCTGGTCTGAGTATTTCACAATCTGCTCGGTTACTGTAGCCTGGATGCCAGCCCGAACCCCGCCCACAACATTTTTTGGTTGGGAAGTTCGGTCTGGACTCGATCCATTGAGGAGTAATTTTGATCAGTTAAAAAAAAATGGTCTATTTTTTATATATGTATATAAATTTTTTTATTTTTTTATATATGTTAATGTATATATATATATATATATATATATATATATATATATATATATATACACAGTTTCATTCTGGCATGCAGGCTCGTGTGATTGTGGGTACTTCTCAATCTCCCTCCTTTCCTGTGCAGGTAGGAGTGAAACAGGGGTGTGTATTGGCCCCAGTGATCTTCAACCTCTTTTTGGCAGCAGTCACCCTCCTCTCCCGCAATTCCCTCAGCCCAGATGAGGGTGTCTGCCTGCAGTTCCGTCTGGACAGGAACCTCTTTGACCTTCGCCGCCTGCAAGCCATCACCAAGTGCACTACTCTCACAATTCACAAACTGCAATATGCCGATGACTGTGCTCTCCTAGCCCAAAGCCCCACCGCAGCACACATTAGATATTGTTTGTGCAGTATATCAAGCATGTGGCTTACAAGTCAATATCCAAAAGACAGAGATCATTGTACAGACCTTGGCCCCTACCTCCACACCCCCTGAATTCTATATCCATGGTTCACCAATAAAGGTTGTTCAGCACTTCAGCTACCTTGGAAGCATTATAACAGGCACACATCAATCTAGCCTCCTCTGCCTTTGGCAGACTTCGAGCTCGAGTTTTTGGTAATAAAGATCTCCATACTTTCACCAAAGCGGCCGTTTACCAGGCAGTCTGCGTTTCCACCCTGCTGTATGGTGCAGAATCATGGACTCCCTACCGCAGGCATATTCGGTGTCTTGAGGGCTTTCATATCAGATGCCTACAGCGTATACTAGGTGTCACATGGAAAGACAAAACCCCCCACACAGAGATCCTCCAACGCACCAACTCCAGCTGCATGGAGGCAATCCTTGCTAAGCGGCAACTGCGATGGATTGGACACGTTATCTGCATGCCCTCCCACCGCCTTCCCTGGCAAGTCCTCTATGGACAGATTTATGCAGCCAACAGGAGACCTGGGGGTCAGAAGCGTTGATACAAGGATCATCTCAAGGAGAGTGAGACCCTGAAAAGTTGTGGCATCAGCCCTGGAGCTCTGGAAGCAAAAGCTGCCAACCGGCAGGTATGGAGTTCTGCGTGTGATCTGGGGACTCACCAGATCGAACTAAAGCGTGCTCAACATAGAACCAAGCTACATCAGCGCAGACTTCAACGCGCACAGTCACAAATATATCCACACCCAGACTCAGCATTCACATGTCTTTACTGCAGCAGGACATGTGGCTCTCAGATTGGGCTTCATAGCCACCTTCAATGGCACCGCCGTCAGCAGCGGTTGCACCAACACTCCAACAATGCATCCTAGAAGTGACGTCATCTTCTAAATCGATGGACAGCATAACAAAAAGAAGAGAAGAGTGTGCGTGCGTGCTCATGCTAATTACACAAAAACATAACTAGTGAGATAGTTCATGCTGGTTATAACATGCCAATAAAAAAGAGAGAGAAAGAGGGACCAGTTTAATCATTTCAGTTATTTATTTTTCTTTAATAGGTTTCTATTGTTGTTCAGATTCAGATTGTATTGAATGTTGTTTCTATACATTAAAAAGTTTAAATTTAAATGCAATTAAATGAAATTAAAATGTTTAATAGTATTCTTTTTTTTTCCTAACAAGTCAATGCAATTTTAAAGAAATTGTGAGACATTGTGAGTATGTTTTTATTTAATAATTGAATTAGAATTGTTTTCACACCTATTAAAGAGACGTTTGTGAGCCAAAAGAGCCGGCTCTTTTCAGTGAGCAGAGTCAAAATGAGCCGGCTCACGAAAAAGAGCCAGATTGCTCATCACTACGAGAGACCTTAAGTGTGAGCCTCATGAAGCGCATATATATATGAAGACAGAGAGCATCATGGTTTTGGCTTTAAAATAAAAAATTAAAAATCGAGAATTGAATCGAACCTTGACCTTCGAATCGAAACTGGAATCAAATTGAGGATTTGGAGAATGGTGACATCCCTACCTGAGGCTGAGTAAATTAACAAATTTTTTTTAATTTTGGGTGAACCATCCCTTTAAGCACCATCCCTGTACACTGTGGCCTTACCTCAGCAGCAGCTTTCAGCTTCATGCTGATGTACAAGTTTGAGTCCTCTCTGTCTCCCACCTATAACAGACAAACAATCAACATTTAAACAAGTATACCAAACATAAATTGTAAAATCTTTAAGAGAACTTTTATGCATTTTTTTTAGTATTTTTTTTTTTTTAGCTTAAGTAATGTATTTTTCCTATATTATAATGTGTGCTTCCTATTAGATGAAAAGGATGCGCAACTCCTGGGGTACTCTCAGCTTTTTATTCCACCTCTAATTAAACACATCTACAAAACCTTTTATACATTATAAATTCATGCATAAAAGGTTTTGATTCACTTCAAATATTGACTAGTGTATTTTGATTTTATAAATCCTGAATGTAAACAGACATGAACATATACTATCTAAATTAACACAGAAATGTAATGGGCTAGAGCTCTACAACGGCACACATTAACAAGGCCAAACCTAATACCATTGATGCAGGGCAATTTTTTTTCTTTTTACACATTGGATAATACAATGACCATATAAAGTTTTTTTCCCCTTCCAGTTTTCTTTCAGATTGTTAATTTATTGATAAAATGTACGTTGCTCCACCTTCCCTGTTTGTTTGTTTGAATGGATGTTATGTAAGGGTTAATGCCCGACGAGGTGTCCGTTGTCAGGTTTTAATGGACGACGGCGAGGCGTAAACCGGCCGACGCGCAGCGGAGGCCGGTTGCCTCCGCCGAAGTCCATTAAAACCTGACAACGGACACCTCGGAGGGCATTAACCCGCTTATACCATGGT
Source organism: Cyprinella venusta (assembly GCA_038021265.1). Classification (NCBI taxonomy): domain Eukaryota; kingdom Metazoa; phylum Chordata; class Actinopteri; order Cypriniformes; family Leuciscidae; genus Cyprinella; species Cyprinella venusta. The sequence continues at coordinate 27,340,605 of CM075875.1, read as the reverse complement.
CACTTGCCAAATAAAACATTTTTAAAACATTAGTTTATATTTTAATTAGGCTAAATCTAGTTTTTACAAATAATAACTTGCCTTGCTTGACTGTTTAGCAACCGGAGATATTTATAGTCCGCTTAGCTCGTATCCCTTCAGGTTCACAAATGCATTTTTTTTTTCATGAAACACAAAGGTAGGCATAGTTTTTTTTATTACACATAAAACAATTAATCAAACAACAATAAAAAAATCAATTAGCTCTGAGCTCCAGCGATTTGCGCTTAACGTTATAGAGGGCAATAAATTAATCAGATCAAAGAGAGGGTCATTTGCCTCAGACTCCTTAGGCTTGAAACGCTGTAACGTTGAGCCTTCTCCTGCCTTGGTTGTCTGGACAGCTGCGTAAAACTTCAGGGGTGCGCGTTTCCCGAAAGCATCGTTAGCCAACTATGGTCGCAAGTTACGTCGTTACCAATAGAGTTCAATGGAGCAGAGCAGCAGCGGTGTAATTTTCTCCGTTTTATTTACTTTTTTTTTCTTTCTTCAGCAGCATACCAGTCGTCAAAGTTGCCATATTCTCCATAAATGTTAAAAGAAATAGCACGAAGTCGCTCATTGTTGTATTAGGCTATAACATCTTGATAGAGCATGTGACTGCCTGTTGCTATGGTTACTCACAGCCGTTGTAGGCAGCGCATTTATTTATTAATTTCGAATGGTAAACAGGCAGTTTCACCGGAACTACTTTACTAGGTGTCCTATATCACTTTTTAACGGACACCCTGCAGCCAATCAGAATCGAGTATTCACCCAGACCATGGTATAATTTGTTTTATATCATGGTCTGGGTGAATACTCGATTCTGATTGGCTGCAGGGTGTCCGTTAAAAAGTGATAGAGGACACCTAGTAAAGTAGTTCTGGTGAAACTGCCTGTCTACCATTCGAAATTAATACATAAATGCGCTGCCTACAACGGCTGTGAGTAACCATAGCAACAGGCAGTCACATGCTCTATCTATTATCTAACGTTATATATTATAGCCTAATACAACAATGAGCGACTTCGTGCTATTTCTTTTAACATTTATGGAGAATATGGCAACTTTGACGACTGGTATGCTGCTGAAGAAAGAAAAAGTGAAAATAAAACGGAGAAAATTACACCGCTGCTGCTCTGCTCCATTGAACTCTATTGGTAACGACGTAACTTGTGACCATAGTTGGCTAACGATGCTTTCGGGAAACGCACCCCTGAATGACACCCTGCGGAAGTTTTACGCAGCTGTCCAGACAACCAAGGCAGGAGAAGGCTGAACGTTTCAGCGTTTCAAGCCGGGAGCCTGAGGCAAACGACCGTCTATTGATCTGATTAATTTATTGCCCTCTATAACGTTAAGCGCAAATCGCTGAAGCTCAGATCTAATTGTTTTTTTATTGTTGTTTGATTAATTGTTTTAAGTTATGTGTAATAAAAAAAAACTATGCCTACCTTTGTGTTTCATGAAAAAAAAAAGCATTTGTGAACCTGAAGGGACACGAGCTAAGCGGACTATAAATAGGCCTATCTCCGGTTGCTAAATAAACAGTCAGGCAAGGCAAGTTATTATTTGTAAAAACTAGCTTTATGTTTTAAAAATGTTTTATTTGGCAAGTGACCATGGTATAAGCGGGTTAATGCCCTCCGAGGTGTCCATTGTCAGGTTTTAATGGACTTCGGCGGAGGCAACCGGCCGGTTTACGCCTTGCCGTCGTCCATTAAAACCTGACAATGGGCTCTATGCACAACTGCACTACTTCCTGAACTTCAGCCAGCTCCTTGTTTCCTGTCCATCATTATTGGACAATTTGATTAATTCAGGTGTGCTTGACCTCAGTAGTCACGGCAACAATAATCAAACACACCTGAATTAATCAATGTGTCCAATAATGACATACAGGAAACAAGAAGCTGGCAGAAGTTCAGGAAGTAGTGGAGTTGTGCATAGAGCCTGGTGAATACTCGATTCTGATTGGCTGCAGGGTGTCCGTTAAAAAGTGATAGAGGACACCTAGTAAAGTAGTTCTGGTGAAACTGCCTGTTTACCATTCGAAATTAATAAATAAATGCGCTGCCTACAACGGCTGTGAGTAAGCAACAGGCAGTCACATGCTCTATCATCTAACGTTGGATATTATAGCCTAATACAACAATGAGCGACTTCGTGCTATTTCTTTTAACATTTATGGAGAATATGGCAACTTTGACTACTGGTATGCTGCTGAAGAAAGAAAAAATTGAAATAAAACGGAGAAAATTACACCGCTGCTGCTCTGCTCCATTGAACTCTATTGGTAACGACGTAACTTGCAACTTGGCTAACGATGCTTTCGGGAAACGCACCCCTGAATGAGACCCTGCGGGAGTTTATGCAGCTGTCCAGACAACCAAGGCAGGAGAAGGCTGAACGTTACAGCGTTTCAAGCCTAAGGAACCTGAGGCAAATGACCCTCTCTTTGATCTGATTAATTTATTGCCCTCTATAACGTTAAGCGCAAATCGCTGGAGCTCGGATCTAATTGTTTTTTATTGTTGTTTAATTGTTTTATGTGTAATAAAAAAAATGCCTACTTTTGTGTTTCATGAAAAAAAAAACGCATTTGTGAACCTGAAGGGATACGAGCTAAGCGGACTATAAATATCTCCGGTTTACGGTGTACATTTTAGGACATCCTCAGACCTCAGACATATGAAGACAAGGCATCATGCCTCAGACTAAAAGGCTTCAGTTATTGGACAAAACGGCATCGCGCCTCGGACTGAAAAGCTTCAGGTCTCAGGAAAAACAATGTCAGGTGTCAGGTCTCGTACAATTAGGCATCAGACAAAACAGCCTCAGACAAAAAGGCATCAGGCAAAACAGCCTCAGACTAAAAGGCATCAGACAAAACAGCCTCAGACAAAAAGGCATCGGGCAAAACAGCCTCAGACTAAAAGGCATCAGGCAAAACAGCCTCAGACTAAAAGGCATCAGACAAAAAGGCATCAGGCGAAACGGACTCAGATGGAGTTTGGAGGTTCGCATTGCCCCGCCCCTTGTGACATCACGTGTACACGCGGTTCATAGCTCGAAAGAACCAAAGAAAGCTTTACTACACAATAGTTTGAACAAATATGTCATCTAACATTTTAAACGTGCAAATTAAACTCGCGAAATGCATGTTCTCTTCTGCATACAACGAAATAAGTGTAATTAGAGCATGTATATATCACTAAGATTTTTTCTAATGTTGTAAAGTGTAATTTATTCCTGTGATTAAAGCTAAATTTTCAGCATCATTACTCCAATGTCACATGATCTTCAGAAATCACTCTAATATGATGATTTAATGCTCAAGAAACATTCATTATTATTATCAATGTTGAAAACAGTTTACAGTGTACAATTTTTTTCCAAAATCTTTGATGAATATAAAGTTAAAAAGAACAGCATTTATTTAAAATAAATTATTTTCTAACATTATAAATGTCTTTACTGTAACCTTTGACCAGTTTAACTCATCCTTGATGAATAAATGTTTTGATTTATTTTATTTATTTCCCCCCAAATATAAAATAAAAATTCTTACTGACCCCAAACGTTTGAACGGTAGTGTTTAATGTTACAAAAGCTTTAGATTTCAGATAAATGATGTTCTTTTGAAAGATTCTTTTGTTCTTTTGCTGTTCTGTCTTCAAATAATTTTGAAAAAAAAATGTACACAACTGTTTTCAAAACTGATAATCATAATGAATGTTTCTTGAGCATCAAATCATCATATTAGAGTGATTTCTGAAGGATCATGTGACACTGAAGCCTGGATTAATGATGCTGAACATTCAGCTTTAATCACAGGCATAAATTACACTTTAGGCCTACTGTATATTCACATACTGCCCTACAAAGGCAAAGCGCAGTAACTACACATTTGGTCAAAAATGAGTACTTGTAATGGGCTTTATGACACGTGTTCTGTCTTGTGAAAAAATATCTGGGTTCAATTATGTCCCATTTCGGAGATGCATTACCACTAATCATAACATGTTTGACTGGCTGGTATAAGAAACTTCAAAGACCTTTTCCCCGTTTCCTTGTTTGCGTATAGGCCTAGTTACGGTACTGCACTTAGCCTTTGTAGGGCAGAATAGAAAACAGATGATTTACATTGGCATAATATTTCACAATATTACTGTTTTTTTATCAAATAAATGCAGCTTTGTGAGCAGAAGATACTTTTAAAAACATTTTAAAAATCTTAGTGTTAGGCTATATAGGCTATCGTTCATAAATGTTTTAATTAAATGTTACACTTATTTCAGTGTATGCAGAAGAGAACATGCATTTCGCGAGTTTTATTTGCACGTTTAAAATTTTAGATGACATAATATGTGCAAACTATTGTAAAGTAAAGCGTTCTTGGTTCTTTCGAGCTATGAACCGCGTGTACATGTGACGTCACAAGGGGCGGGGCAATGCGAACCTCCAAACTCCATCTGAGTCTGTTTCGCCTGATGCCTTTATGTCTGATGCCTTTTAGTCTGAGGCTGTTTTGCCTGATGCCTTTTAGTCTGAGGCTGTTTTGCCTGATGCCTTTTAGTCTGAGGCTGTTTTGCCCGATGCCTTGTCTGATGCCTTTTAGTCTGAGGCTGTTTTGCCTGATGCCTTTTTGTCTGAGGCTGTTTTGTCCGATGCCTAATTGTACGAGACCTGACACCTGACATTGTTTTTCCTGAGACCTGAAGCTTTTCAGTCCGAGGCGCGATGCCGTTTTGTCCAATAACTGAAGCCTTTTAGTCTGAGGCATGATGTCTTGTCTTCATATGTCTGAGGTCTGAGGATGTCCTAAAATGTACACCGTACCGGTTGCTAAATAAACAGTCAGGCAAGGCAAGTTTTGTAAAAACTAGATTTAGCCTAATTAAAATATAAACTAATGTTTTAAAAATGTTTTATTTGGCAAGTGACCATGGTATAAGCGGGTTAATGCCCTCCGAGGTGTCCATTGTCAGGTTTTAATGGACTTCGGAGGAGGAGCTGCGCGTCGGCCGGTTTATGCCTCGCCGTCGTCCATTAAAACCTGACAATGGACACCTCGTCGGGCATTAACCCTTACATATCTAAAGACAATAAAAAGATAAAAAAAAAACACTTGAATGTTTAAATTGACAAGTCATGCATATGATAAACTTTAGGCAAGTGAATATTGTGTCCCCGAATGCGAGCGAAAGTCTTGAGCCGCTTTCCGACCAAGTAGTTATAGGAACTTAGTTATAGGAACTGTCCACTTCTAAACAGTTCTAAGAACTACTCTCCCCCAAACTCGGTTTTGCTGATTGCGTCCGCACTGGCCATGTGGCCATAGGAACTGGTAGGAGGGGTAACGCCATAGACATAAGCCGCTTTCTGACCGGAGGGACTTTTGCAGGTCCTAGAACCTAACGTTCCTATAACCCTTTTTTTCTTGTGTTCCGACCGGACTAAATGGGGGATTTTTTAGTTCCTCAGACCGTAGTTCCTATAACTATTTCAGTACCTAGTCTAGAGCAAGGACTTTTTTAGTTCCCTTTCCCTAGGTCTACGTTGATTGGTTAAACTTAAGTCATGCACTGTCAACACGGAACTTGTAGCACGCTGTCTCCGTGTTTTTGCAAAACATTACATCGAGGATTAAGACAAACATAACGCATTCAACCAGCTAATTGCTAATTTTAGATAAACTTATCCGTCGTTTTATTTGCCTCCTGCGCTCTGCTCTTTTATCTTCTTCCATCATATTACTTAATATCATATTATGCTGGAGCATTCATCTTCTGTGTTTCTCTGTACAGAACTTGAGTTCAAATAATCTCATAATCTTTAAACGCCGCCGTTCGTTCTCCATTATTAAGGTCCCGGCAAGGCAGAACAGGAACATTGCAATCGGTCTTTTTTTTATAAGAACAACAGACATTTATGTATACAGCAAAATTAACATTCAATATATAAATTACAAAGTCTTTCATACTAGGGGGGGTATTGTAAACTTATATAAAGATATTATAACATTTGTATATTTTCAATGTTTTAAACGCTTTTTGCTTCATAGAAAATCGGAGTGAATCAATATAAACCTCAATTTCTTTCCTAAATAAAATAAAATTAGGCTTTCGGCGAATTTGCATTTATGATAATAAAATTTTGCCATTAAAAGAATGAAATTAATTAAATAATTCTGATTGTGCTTAACTGCTGGTTTGTTGCTGTTGTATGTGGCCACGCTACGTCTAGTGATGACGCTTTAAAGACCGTCGCCATGCTTGCGTTACCCCTCCTGGCCACTTGGCCAGTGCGAATGCAAGCAGCAAAACTGAGTTTGGGGGAGGGTAGTTCTTAGAACTGTTTAGAAGTGGACAGTTCCTATAACAAAGTTCCTATAACTACTTGGTCAGAAAGCGGCTATTTACACCTCACCTTGGGGTTCTAAGCATGCGTCAAAACCGCCGCCATCTTGGAACAGGGGTCATGTCATAGGAAGTAGTTAGGTAACGCTGCTATCTCTGCCTTTACTTCGAATTCATTGATGGTGTCGGACTTTTGTGCAGCGTATGATGTTCACGGATGAAATCTGAACTAGGAAGAATGTTTTTAAAAATATATATATATATTTTTTTCGTTCTGGAATCAATGATAAATACATGTCTGACTGTTGGAACAAACCAAAAAACAAGAAAAATCGCATTCATGATGATTTATGGTGATTTTATTTCCGTTAGACCTGTGCCTACTACATTGACGCTGATGCATTAAAGTGGAGGGGCTCCCCTGTTTCAAGATGGCAGCTCTATTGACGTATTCGTTCCAATGAACTGCCGTTGCCAAGGTGAGGTCTAGTGTATATATCTATGGGGTAACGCAAGCACGGTGACGGTCTTTAAAGCGTCATCACTAGACGTAGCGCGGCCACATACAACAACAACAAACCAGCATTTAAGCACAATCAGAATTATTTAATTAATTTCATTCCTTTTAATGGCAAAATTTTATGTTCATAAATGCAAATTGTCCTGTAAAAAGCCAAATTTTATTTTATTTAGGAAAGAAATTGAGGTTTATATTGATTCACTCCGATTTTCTATGAAGCAAAAAGCGTTTAAAACATTGAAAATATGCAAATGTTATAATATCTTTATATAAGTTTACAATACCCCCCTAGTATGAAAGACTTCGTAATTTATATATTGTATGTTAATTTTGCTGTATACATAAATGTCTGTACTAAGATTGTTCTTATTAAAAAAAAAAAAAAAGACCGATTGCAATGTTCCTGTTCTGCCTTGCCGGGACCTTAATAACGGAGAACGAACGGCGGCGTTTAAAGATTATGCTTGAGTTCTGTAAAGAGAAACACAGAAGACGAAGGCTCCAGCGTAATATATTAAGTAATATGATGGAAGAAGATAAAAGAGCAGAGTACAGGAGGCAAGTAAAAACGACGGGTAAGTTTATCTAGCATTAGCAATTAGCTGGTTGAATGCGTTATGTTTGTCTTAAAGGTGCAGTCTGTAGCTTTTTGGCGGCATCTAGTGGTGAGACTCGCGAATTGCAAACAGCAAGTCACTCGCGGCCTCTCCCTCCAATTGCAAACTCTATTTTGAAGCTACGGTGGCCAACGTAGGATAATGTCAAAGCGAATAAACTTTGTCGTCGTCTGAATCTGCAGAGAGTAGCAAGACAAGCAATGAGGTTTTTTAATCTTGTATTTATTAAATTCTATTTACTTAATTATTCAGTAAATCAACATGTTATTGCGATTGTTATTTGATCATTATTGTGTTAGTGTTTTAATTCACTGATTTTACCATAGCTTGTTTCTATGCTAAGATAAGAGCTAAGAATAAGAGCATCAAATCAGCTGCGTAAGGGGAAATAGTTAACGTTATGATTTCAGAGGTATCACTCGGACAGCATTGTTTATACACGTTTTCAGAGTCAGGAAAAACCAAAATACGCACCAGAGTTAACTAAGAGGGAGAGGACGGAGAGGCAGAGGTGTTGTAGGTGCAGTCAGGGAAGGGAGAGGCAGAGGAGGACCTACCCGCCGGATCGATGGCTCAGGGGATGAAGAAAGAGTGTTAGCCCTCCAAAGGAACCGGAGAGCTGTTACCGAGGTTTGTATTTATGAAGTTATTGTAACGTTATTATATACGGACCGGTCTGCACTTTATAACATCCAAGCACGAAGTGATAACGTTATTTACATAGTAGCTCTGTGCACTTATACCCCTGTTACTGTAACGTTAGTTAGTAGTTGAATGTTTTCATATTTTAACCTGTCATTTACTGGGCAACAACGATTATATGAAGCCATATTACACAAGTTTAGCAAATATTGACATTCTGCCTTATTTTTCTAGCTTCATCATACTTTCTCTTCTTTGAAGCAGATTTACCCGTTTTCAGATACCTGAACAATAAGTTTGGTCCATCTTTCTTCCGGAAATTCTGCCGCGTCTTTTTCTACTGCTTTCTATTCCGGTTATATACGAAACGCGCTCTGTTGTCCACTGTCGGCTACGGTATAAATATGACGTCACAACATGGCTACCTTCATAGAAGGGGATTCCCGCGCCTATGGAGAAATAAATGACTAATTCTAACGTAATATAAACTTTACGGTTCATTAAGTAAGGTCTTTATACACCACAAAACACATAGTTATGGATTTTATATTGCATTTTTGTCAATAGATCCACAGATATATCACACATTGCACCTTTAATCCTCGTGGTAATGTTTTGCAAAAACACACGGCGTATGGCAGACACAGACAGCGCGCTACAAGTTCCGTGTTGACAGTGGGCATGACTTATAAGTTTAACCAATCAATGTAGACCTAGGGAAAGGGAACTAAAAAAGTCCTTGCTCTAGACTAGGTACTGAAAGAGTTATAGGAACTACGGTCTGAGGAACTAAAAAATCCCCAATTTAGTCCAGTCGGAACACGAGAAAAGAAGGGTTATAGGAACGTTAGGTTATAGGAACTGCAAAAGTCCCTCCGTTCGGAAAGCGGCTTTGTATTGCAGCATGCAACTAGCACAGACGATAATGGTGATATGAAGCACATTTTAAAATAGAGACCGGAAGCAATACCGGTCTACAAGGTTCTAACTACAAGGTTAACCACTCTGTCGATGTTTGCGAAATTATGTCTCACAAAGGTTTCAAATTACTGATTTAATCTGATAACCTGTGTGGATTGATTTGCTCAGTCAACCAAAAAAACAATTGTTTGGAGGAATTTCCCACCTTATAAGTGCGAAACCTGTGGGAATGAGTAAAATTATGCGCAATACCCGAGCCTTGTATATTCTATACGTTGCTTGTTATGTATTGAAAATGTGAATAGTGGTCAAATCCAATAAATCATCACCAAAACATGGCATGGACTACTTAGCTGCATTTCTTCCACTTAATTTATTTTATACATTTATCATGGCAAGTTATTAAAAACATTATCATTATTATACTTAATTTTCCAGAACATATGTACACAGGTCACTGCATAAATATCTTTTAGTGGTGTATGAGATGGGGAATCCCACTAATGAGGTAGATTTCCCAGGTCGTTTTTATCAGCAGGTAAACTCAGGTAGATTTTAACCTCCGTCGCTGTTCTGATAAAGTCTTAGTGTTCTCACATGCATGGAGTTTAATGACGGATGTGCTGTAAAATCCTAATTTAACTGAACCTCCGGCACGATTTGAACATCCATTGACCAAGCAAGAGATGACCATTTTCACTTTTTAGCACGAAACTCATTTCACTTCGTTTAACTAGTATTGCTTCTTCTAATGTTCTGGCCACAGCAATGGCTCTGGGTCAGCAAATGTCATGTCATGACATGTCAACGTCATGTGGGAACTATGTATACATGGGCTCATGTAAAAGAAAATTGTATCTCTTTAGCATTGGATTCTTTCTTTTGTTTTATTCATCAGAAACAATGTTTTAAATCTTGTGATCACTTTTTACTTTTTCACTTTTTCACCCTTTAAATCTTTGTCACGTTGGTTTCTCTGAACACTCAATGGTAGTAGCATGTGTTTTTATTAATTCTATTAAATATAAGTGTGCCTACTGGCATTTTAATAGTACTTTAATAGAAGATGCTCATTTTTTTATCCCTTTATTTTCAATTTTCATGAAGACAACCCGCATGTACAATGCCACCAAACAATAACTATACAGGAGTACGGCTAAATATACTTCTTAAGCAATATCATTGTACATGTTACATTAGGCTGAATACTTAACAGCTTTTTAAAATTAGAACAACCCTCCCCCCTCCCCCCACAATATTGCAATGATTGTAGAAGGTATCTTCAAGTGCTCTACAAACAAAACATTTTTATAAATAGGCAAAGAATAAACATACACAGTTTTATCCTAGTGAATGGTAACAACAGAAATCAAAACAACATATAAAGCTTGATCAATCCATCTGTAAGAATTTTCTTACTGGTTCCCAAATCTTAATGAAAATGGATAATTTGTCTTTTAATGTAAATCTCAGTTCTTCCAAGTACAACATATTTCCCAATTCCCTAGCCCACATCTCAAAAGTGGGGACAGCATCTGCTTTCCACATTCGTAAAATAAGTTTTTTTGCCAACATGATACACAACGAAATGGCCTGTGTCTGATTTTTATTACAAAAAGCGTTCTCTGCTCCTAAAAGTCCAGTGCAAGGCTCAGGCTCCAACTCAGTAGAATTTTCTTCAGAAATAAATTTAAATATACATTTCCAAAATTGCTGAATTTTACTACATGACCATAAAGATGCTAATTTTTGCAAATGTTCCTCTTTTTTTTGGTTGGGGTGGAAAGTTTATTTTACATCAATACAACAGTGGTGGGAGATTGGGAAGGTGCAAATACAAACACTCTGTAATCAGTACACTTTTAATGTTTCTAGAGACATGGTTAAATCCATAAGAAATCTAGAGATGGATATTGTTGAACTTCAGGATTTAAATGAAGCCTTGGCAAATCCCAACCAACTGCGGGCTCTTAAAGGGAAAAAAGCAGCCTTAGCAGATCGATTAGGTAAAAGGTCTCAGTTAATGGCTGAATTTGTGTCCAATCTACCAAAAGTGAAGGAAGATTCATATGCAGACCTGATAAGTCCCTTAACAATAGATGAAATTCTTAATGCAGTGCAGAGTATGAAGAATGGTAAAGCACCTGGGCCCGTATCCCTAAAGAATTTTTGTGCAAAAAGTGGCTCCTATAGCGGCCAAATTCTAAGAAAATTCTCAGAGTCATGACGTTTTCTTAGAATTTTCCCTAAAAGTGACACGAATATCCCAGTTAATATAAAAGCTATTCCTCAAGATTCTTAGCGCTTAAAAGGGCTCCTAAGGCGAGATCTGCTAAGAGCAGGGAAGAGAACTTTTAGTGGCTTAGGAGTTCCCCTAAGCAGCTGAACAAAATTTCTTTTTTCCTTTTTTTCTCCATTTTCTGTGTTTGTAGGATATTTGTTAACAAGCCTTCATAAATAGTCCAGCCAGCAATCACAGACATTGATAAAAGCTGAGCCATGTTACCCTCGTTAATAAGACCACACTGAGTTGTAACGCAATTTCTACTTCATCAAGGACATTTCCTTGAGACAGGCCATGTTGTTTTCAATGGGGTCCATATGGGAGTGAAAGTACATATGCCAGCTAGGATATTAATATGAGCAAATAAGACACGAATCATTATTTGAATGGTGTAATGAGCTTAAATTTTCACAAATTTTAGATTCTAATGTTAGGCTATAACCCCTACAGCTTACTATTCATTTTCCAGATATTTTCTTGAATGTGAAATATTATTTACAATTACAGTCTGCATAAGATTAGAGTGTATAATTATGTTTATTGATTTGAGGGTACATCCTTTGCTCATTATCACCAAAAATTCATTTTCATCAAACTTGTAGGATCAACCAATCACGGCTTTTGAAATGATGACCCATACCTAGCAACGGGGTCAACCACACCTCCTCACTAAGATAGGATTTTCCGTCCATTCTTTGCTCAGAGTTCACTGAAAATGTTCTGGAATCATTTCTAAGCTAAAACTCCTGGCAAGGAATTTTTAGGTTAAGTTAGGAGCTCTCTGCGAGGATTCTCAGAATCTTTAGGGATACGGGCCCAGGATTGGATGGGTTGCCTGTTGAGTTTTATAAGGCATATTGGCATTTGTTGGGAGAAGATCTACTTGCAGTTTTATGTGATAGTTTGGATAAAGGAAAACTGCCATTAAGCTGCAGAAGAGCGGTTTTAACTTTGCTCCCCAAGAAAGGTAACCTGGCCCTAGCCAGATGAATGTCGTTCCGCTTAGCTCCGCCTAGCTTCACTCACATCCATCTGGAACCTCTTCCATTGAGAGTGATTTCTCCAACCAACTTTATGGCTTAGCCAATCAGGACGCAGGGCGGGAGTATTATAGATGTGACGTAGTGGAGAAGCGACCGTGAGACTGTTTTGATTCAGACAACAATGGCGGCTCGCATCGAGGAACCAAGCGTTAACATTGATGCTGCTATTTCATCCGTGTTGTCCATTCTACCTAATATTGTTTCATTAAAAGAACATCAGAAAACGGAACATCAGAGAATGTCGGCTGTTCTGTTTTGTTTTTTCCTGCGTCGCTCTCATCAGCGTCAAGGGTTGGCTTCGGTGTGAGTGGTTGAAATAGCACGTCGATAAATATGATAGACAAGTGGCTTATCCAATCATATGCAAGGATTTTTGATAAGGCCCAGCCTTCTGAAACGCCATTTCAATGGATCGGTTCCAGATGGATGAGTGGAGCTAGGCGGAGCGAAATTCATCTGGCTAGGGCCAGGTTACAAGAAAGGTGGTCTCAAAGAGATAAAAACTGGAGGGCTGTTTCTTTATTATGCACTGATTATAAGATTTTATCAAATGCTTTGGCAAACAGATGGAAGGAAGTAATTGGACAGGTTATAGTTTTAGATCAATCCTATTGTGTACCTAATATATCAATCGTGGATAATATATCCTTAATTTTTGATATTTTGGAAGTTTCTAGGCTGTTTGAGAAAAAATGTGGCCTAATTTCCCAAGATGAAGAAAAGGCGTTTGATCGGGTGGATCATCAATTTTTATGGAACACTGTTATGTGTGAGTGTTATAATTTGGATGTCACTGCCTTTTCCCTAGTAGATCACCTGCAATCAACTGGCTAATTGGTGTCACCTGACGGGAGCTACTTAAATCTAGGACGCATGCTCTTGCTGGAAGATCCTCTTGCGAAGCAGTGTTTTGTTCCTACAGTCCCTTTCTTTTTCTTTCTTTTATATTAAAATAAACTTTACTTTTGATTGGCAGATTTTTGTCTTTGTGTCCTTTATGTTGCACCCCTAGAGCCAGGGTTGTAACATAATGGGGGCTCGTCCAATATGGTTGGTAAATATGTTTCTTTTGAGATTTTGGGGACTGTTTTTTTTTTTTCTCTCTCTCTCCTTTGATTGAGATCATTTGGTGAGTATGGTTGTTTATTTTTGAATATATGCATGAGTTTGCCCGGTTAGGTAGGGTGAGAGTTCCAGCTGGGTTGATTATTCAATCCTTCCATCGGTTCACTCTTTTGTTATTTTTCCTTTTTTGTTTTTGAGGTTATTCTGGGTGGAGACTTGTTCTCTGTCGGGGGTAAGCATTTCAGAGCTGTGACCATTGATAAATTGGTTCACAGTTGCTGAGGTTTTGCTTTTAAAGTCGCCTCGTGCCCGGTACACCTCAGAAGATAGATAGGAGTTAGAAGTGTTAGGCAGGTATCCGGGTGTATCTCATGTATTTTGTATTGTGTCTGAGTTCAGCAACCATGCTCACTTTTTGATGGAAGTGAAAGGAATATTTCAGTTAGTTAAATATTTGTTTTGTTTTTTTGTTTTGTTGTTTGAGGTACTGTGGTGCTTATTTGGTCCATGACCCTAATTTTGTGAAGTTCTTTTGTGGACTTTAGTGTAGTCTAGTAATGGCTTCTTTACTTGAGGTTTTTACAAAGGATCAACTTTTGCAGTTGTCTTCTCATTATGATATTCCCATCACAAGTAGTGAGAAGCGACTGAAGGATAGCGTGAAGGAAATAATTAGAAGAGTTTTGGTTGACAATGGGGTTTTAAAAGTTAAGCAGGGTTCTCCCCAACCCATTACTGCTCCTTTGTCTGACGCTGCAATTGAGCTTAGGCTCAGGGAGTTGGCTTTTCAGGAGAAACAGCTAGAGATTGATATGAAATTAAGAGAGAAACAAATGGATCTTGAACACCAACTGTCTCTTAAAGAGTTGGAATTAAAAGCTGCTACTTTAACTCCAAGAGGTGATGCTTCATTTGATGTTGGTAGACACATTAAATTAGTGCCTCCTTTTTCTGAGAAGGATGTTGACCGATATTTTTCTCATTTTGAACGGGTGGCAACCACATCAAAGTGGCCAAGGACCGTGTGGACTTTGCTTTTACAAAGTATCTTGGTGGGTAAAGCGCAGGAAGCTTATTCCGCTCTAAGCCTAGAGAAGAGTGCTGATTATGATGAGGTTAAAGCAGCTGTTCTGAAGGCATATGAGCTGGTTCCTGAAGCTTACCGCCAGCGTTTTCGAAGTTGTGCAAAAGTTGCTCACGAGACTTATGTGGAGTTTGCAAAGCAGAAGGAGACTCTGTTTGATCGGTGGTGCACGTCTCAGAAGGTGGAAAGTAAGGAACATCTTAGGCAACTTATTTTGCTTGAAGAATTTAAAACTGTCTACCTGATGTGGTGTCTGTTTATTTGAATGAGCAGTGACGTTAGAACAAGCTGCAATCCTGGCAGATGAGTTTGTCTTAATACATAAGGTAGATTTTGGTGACCAACAAGTTGAGGATCCAGTCCAAATTAAGCACAATAGGTCTCAGTTTGTAAAGTCTGTGCCTTTTGCCTCATTACTTGCCAATAGAACGACCAATGATGGTTTGATTGCAGAAAGGGCTTGTTTTTATTTTAAGACACCAGGCCATCTTATTGCAGATTGTCCTGTTCTAAGTAAAAAACGGAAATCCGCAAAGACTGTAGCATTTGTAAATACTGTACCAAGCCTTTCCTTGGCATCTTCAGTTGTTGACGTTTCATGCAAGACAGGGGAGTTAGCTGGCTCATCATCATTTTTGATGGATGGTTCTGTGTATCTGTCTTCTGACCCTGAACACAGGCAAGCTATCAAGATTTGGAGAGATACAGGAGCTTTTCAATCTGTGATTCTATGTGATGTTTTGCCCTTCAATGAAAAGTCAGCGGTAATTGGTTCAGAGGTAATTGTTAAAGGTTTTGGTAGAGGATTTCTGTCTATGCCTTTACATAGCATTAATCTCCAATCAGACTTAATCTCTGGGAATGTTGTTGTTGCACTTTGTTCCCAGATTCCCATAGATGGTGTGTCCTTTATTCTAGGGAATGATTTAGCTGGTGGGAAAGTGCTAGCTGTCCCTGAAGTAACATCTACTGTCCTCAAGTCAGATTGTCCAGATGAACTTGAGTTGGCATTTCAAGAAATTTTTCCTGTTTGTGCAACTACTCGTGCCATGTCGGCTAAGAGGCAGGTTGAAGATAAATCTTCCGATATACCACTGTATGATACTTTCATGGCTCAAGGTGACATGAACTTGGCAGGAAGTGGAAAAATGTTACCATCTCGAGAACAGTTAATACTTGAGCAAAAACAAGACCCCACTTTGATACCTATGTTTGAAGATTTAGTGTCTGATGAAGTTCTATCAAATGTTGCTTCTGGCTATTTTGTTAGTGATGGTGTTTTGATGAGAAAGTGGACTGATCCAAAAATACCATGTGAGGATGACTGGAGTAGTGTGTTTCAAGTGGTCGTTCCAGAAGTTTATCGATCTGACATATTGTATCTCGCCCATGATCATTGTCTGTCTGGCCACTTAGGGGTTAGGAAAACTCTTGATCGTGTGTTAAGGCATTTCTTCTGGCCTGGTGTGAGGTCTGATGTGGCACAGTATTGTAGGTCATGTCATCTTTGTCAGGTTGTAGGCCTAACCAGTCTATTCCTGCAGCTCCATTACAGCCTATTCTTGCCATTGGAGAGCCATTTGAACATGTCTTGATTGATTGTGTTGGACCTCTTTCCCGCACCAAGTCAGGTAATCAAAATCTTCTCACAATTATGTGTGCTGCCACAAGATTTCCTGAAGCGGTTCCTTTGCGTAAGATTACAGCCTCTGCTATTTCCAAAGCCCTAATTAAGTTTTTCACAGTGTTTGGACTACCAAGAGTTGTTCAGTCTGATCAAGGGTCTAACATTATGTCTCGCCTTTTCTCCCAGGTGTTAAAGCAGTTGTCTATTCAGCATAACATTTCATCTGCATACCATCCAGAGTCTCAAGGGGTACTTGAGCGATTCCACCAAACTCTCAAGACTATGCTGAAGACCTATTGCGAAGAATTTGAAAGAGACTGGGATGATGGTGTTCCACTACTCCTCTTTGCAGTTCGAGAGGTGGTTCAGGAGTCCCTTGGTTTCAGTCCAGCTGAACTTGTGTTTGGGCACACTGTGAGAGGGCCTTTGAAATTGGTAAAAGAGAAATGGTTAGATGTTGAGTATTCTACTCCTACTAACCTCTTGGACTATGTGTATAATTTTCACTTTAGGCTTAGTAGAGCCTGTGAACTGGCCAAAGAGAATTTGAAAGCAGCTCAGGAGAAGATGAAGACTTGGTACGATCGAAAGGCAAAAAATCGTGTGTTTTGTTCAGGAGACCAAGAGTTGGTGTTTTTACCAGTACTGGGTTCTGCATTGCAGGCTCAATATAGTGGTCCATACACTATTGATCGGAAAGTTGGTGAATGTAACTACTTGGTTAAGACTCCAGATCGTAAAAGGAAAACTCGAATGTGCCATGTGAATTTGCTTAAGCCTTACTTTGACCGTAACCAAACTGCGCCTACAGAGGTCAAGGTCTTGGCTGTACTGAATGTTCCACATATTGAGATGGGACAAGAAAGTGTTGTTTCTGAGATGTATCAGAGTAGATTGCCAAATTCTAAACTTCTGGCTGATTTAGACATTCATCCGTCATATCTAAATCTTTCTGAGCGCACTGATATTATTCAGTTAATTGGTCAATATTTGGCCTTGTTTTCTGATGTTCCATCTTGTACCAATGTGCTAGAGCATGACATTGAGGTAGGCCAAGCCAACCCCATTAAGCAGCATCCGTATAGGGTAAACCCTGTTAAACGCCAGCTTTTGCGTAAAGAGGTAGAGTATATGTTAAGGCATAACATAGCTGAACCGACTATTAGTGCTTGGAGTTCACCATGTTTACTAGTTGAGAAGCATGATGGTTCGTTTCGGTTTTGTACCGATTTTCGCAAGGTAAATGCTATCACTAAGCCCGATTCCTATCCTCTTCCACGGCTAGATGATTGTATTGACCAGGTTGGTTCTGCATCCTTTGTTTCAAAGTTAGATCTTTTAAAAGGCTATTGGCAGGTTCCACTCAGCCAGAGAGCCCGTGAGATCTCTGCTTTTGTGACGCCGGATAACTTCTGCCATTATAATGTTATGGCATTTGGTATGCGAAATGCACCTGCCACTTTCCAGCGTCTGGTGAATAAGGTGTTGGAAGGAGTTGCAGGATGTGAGGCTTACCTTGATGATTTGGTTATCTATAGTGCTACCTGGTCTCAGCATTTGGCCCAGCTCGGGGAGGTGTTCAGACGGTTAAAGGCTGCAAATTTGACACTAAACCTCTCCAAGTGTGAGTTTGGGCAGGCCACAGTGACTTATTTAGGCAAAGTTGTTGGCCATGGTCATGTATCTCCAGTTGGAGCAAAAGTAGAGGCAATTGTGAACTTTGCTGTACCTTCATCTCGGCGGGAACTAAAACGTTTTCTGGGTATGGCAGGATACTATAGGAGTTTTTTCAAAAATTTTGCCACTGTTGCTACACCTTTAACTAACCTGCTAAGTCCCAAAGTTCCTTTTGTTTGGAATGAGTTATGTCAGGTGGCCTTTGACAATCTGAAGGCATTGTTGATCAGTTCTCCTATTCTAGCCGCCCCTGTTTTTGATAGACCTTTCAAGCTAGCTGTGGATGCTAGTGATTTTGGTGTGGGTGCGGTTCTTCTCCAAGATGATTCAGTGGGAGTTGAGCATCCTGTGTGCTATTTTTCAAGGAAATTTGATATTCATCAGAAGCACTACTCTACAATAGAAAAGGAAGCTTTGGCCCTTATTCTTGCTCTGAAACATTTTGATGTGTATGTTTCATCCAGTGTGTCACTTATCGTCTACACTGATCATAATCCCCTAGTGTTCCTGCACAGCATGAGAAACACTAACCAACGTTTAATGCGATGGAGCCTGTTTTTGCAGGGATATGATCTTGCAGTCCGCCATGTTCGTGGGAAGGATAATGTTTTGGCGGATGCTCTGTCAAGGTCGTAAGTTCCATGTATTTATTGACTTCACTATAGGTTATCCTGTAGCAATGTTTTAAGGGTGGGAGTGTTATGTGTGAGTGTTATAATTTGGATGTCACAGCCTTTTCCCTAGTAGATCACCTGCAATCAACTGGCTAATTGGTGTCACCTGACGGGAGCTACTTAAATCTAGGACGCATGCTCTTGCTGGATGATCCTCTTGCGAAGCAGTGTTTTGTTCCTACAGTCCCTTTCTTTTTCTTTCTTTTTCTTTCTTTTATATTAAAATAAACTTTACTTTTGATTGGCAGATTTTTGTCTTTGTGTCCTTTATGTTGCACCCCTAGAGCCAGGGTTGTAACATACACGTTTGACACTTCCACTACTTTCAGAGCCTTGATTAAAGTGCTTTATGAAAATATTGGAAGTGTACTGAAAATCAATGGTGGTTTGAGTTGCCCTTTTAAAATACAAAGGGGCATTAGACAAGGATGTGCCTTGTCAGGAATGCTGTACTCAATTGCAATAGAACCCATATTAAATAAAATTAGGACTCATCTGGATGGTTTTATCTGAGAGTACCTTTCCACCTATAAAGCTATCAGCATGTGCAGATGATGTTTCAGTTTTAACCAGTGGACAGGATGATATTGATAAGCTGGTTGACATTCTTAACATTTATGGAAAAATCTCAACTGCAAAAGTAAACTGGGCCAAAAGTTCAGCATATAGTGTTGGAGAATGGAATGGAGAACTGGTATTACCTGGTGAAATGGTTTGGTCACAATGAGGTCTGAAATATCCAGACTGATCTCATGAAATGGCGTATGACACGCCAATTCGTATTTCCATTTTTGCCGTGCTATCAACACACATAATTGCTTTTCAGCGTGTTTATCAATGCCGTTGACTTAACGTTACATTACTGTATTTATAAATATATGACCTACCCCAACCCCGTCCCTAAACCTACTCGTCACTGGTATTAATACCATTTATAAGTCTGCCCCTACCATCCTGGGAAAAAAATATCGCTCCCCATTTGTAGATCTACAGTTTGCTTCCTTTTGCTCGGACATTTAACGGCGTGTACATACACGTGGAATCACTCGGACATTTAACCGACATACACGCAAAAGATGACGGTTCGTTTCAGCGTGGACATACACGCGGATAGCTCAAAATGCGTATAGATAACACGCCACTTTCACTTGACATGAAAGTGGCGTCTATGTTTACACAAAGGCATGATGCCATGTTGGAAATATCTTAGAATATTTTTTGGGTGATGGAAAAAATAATAATGAAAAGAAACTAAAAATGTAGAAGGAAGATTTGAAAGGTGGAAATGGCTTTTACCTAAAATGTCCTTTAGGGGGAGAGCACTGATTATTAATAATTTAGTAACCTCCTCTTTATGGCACAGATTAATAGTCCTAGAGCCTCCCAAATGAGTTCTTGGAAAAATACAGGTCAATTTTTTTGGGATCGATTACATTGGTTACCATGGAATGTTTTGTACCTTCCAAAGGAAGAGGGTGGTCAAGGGGTGATGGATCTGTTCAGCAGGAAAGCAGCATTTAGGCTACAGTTAGTTCAAAGGTTTTTATACTGCCCTAATGTTTCATGGTTTGGACCTGCCTGTTTCCTTTTAAGTAAGGTTGGAGGGTGGGGTTTCAGAAGAAATATTTTTTGGAAAGATTGTAGGAGTTTTAATTTGAAGTCTATCTCATCTTTTTTATGAAAGTTTAAGAGGAGCATGGTGTATGGTATTAGATCAGTGTCTTATCAGTCTCTGTATTGGTTTTTGGAAGAGTGATAGGTTTGGTGAGTGAAATTATATTTGTAGGCTATTATCTTTCTGTAGCCTGTAGGCTATAATTTTCTCTGGATTTTCGGTCTAAAAGTGACCAAAAAGTCATTTAACTCCAGCTCACCATCGTTGTCGCCAATTCCCTTTGTCTCCAGAATGTGCGTACGCACGGCTCAAAGCTTGCTTAAACGTGCAATATGTAATTTTTTTTGGCCACCAGGGGTCACTCATTTCACATAATAACAAAGACGTACTTTGATGACGTCAGGAAAGAGCGTGGGCTCACGGGAATTGTTGTCGCTGTCAATGACAACCAGCTCAGCTCATGACATGACATGATCGTTTTTACAAAATATAGCTTGTCAAGAAGCTTTAAATGCAACCCCAATGTTTACCTGTGTCATGCTTCTCCTGCACGGCTCGCTAACAGCAACAGTTGGCTGATTTGAATGAGACGACCGGAACGGGCAGCGCTATATGCGCGAGCAGCACCGGGGGACAGTGCATCTCGTCTGAGTGAGCGCTCGTGAGCGGGCACGTGATTTACACGCATAAAAATACGTCTTACTTTTTTTTCTTCGTCATTTTCTATGCTTTCTTGGCGGTAGTCCAGTGTTCCCCTTTGTGTTTGGTGGTTTCGCCGGGTTCCGCAAGGAAGTTAGAGAAAATAGAGGAGTCAAAGGTTATATGACGCCATAGACGGACGACGAAACGGAAATAAAGAAACGGCCCGTGTCTTCGAATTAAACTATAAATTTCTCCGTATTTGAAAGTTGGTGGAAACTGTCGGGATAATGTAAGTACACATCTAATAGAAATATATAACATAGATACAGTTATTTTTGCTATTTTTAAAGCCGAAAAAGTACAGATTGTGTCTTTAAAGGTGCGCACATTCTCCAGTCAAGTTTGTTTTTTATAGATCACAACCTTTGCGTGGAAACTGGTGTACGTACGTTTCCAGCCCCCTTTTGTGCATACGCTTGCTTTATAAATGAGACCCCAGTTCCTGGACCCATCCATCTGTAAAAAATACTTGGGCCTGCTGCAGCGACTTGAAGTTACTGAAAACTTTGAGTGTGTACGCTCTAACATTTACTATCATTTAGTTGTATACATTTGGGTGCTGGAAGTTGGGCAACAGCCAGGTTGACGTCTCCTGACCAGTCACTATGCTCATAAGGAGAATCCAGTCCTTTGATTCTCTTTATTTTCTCCTTATATCTCATCTTTGCATTAGGATTTAGCTTTAGGCGGTATGGTCCGACAATTTTTAGCCCCCTGCATTTTGTAGGATTTATTTTTTTCATGTCAGAAAGCAAGCCTGCTATGCCAGCCCATGTAAACTGTCCAAACATACCCATAATTGTTTGCGTTCTGATGACGTTGCCGCCAAGTTGGTCACATGTCTTAGCGATCTCTATTTCTCTATCTCAACATTTAAACCAGTAAGTTGTCACCACTAACCTGTAACACCACAAGGCCGGGTTGGAAATTGGGATGAGTCATCCTCATGCCTTTCACTTCTTCCTTCAACCTCTCTCTGACCTGACTGGAGAAACATAAGGATTCAAAATGAGTTACGCAAGCCATTTCTTAACAAAGTGAGCTACACGGTCCTACACATACACACATTTATGATATACAGTCAACCCAAAAATTATTCAGACACCAGATATAATTTTTGATATTTTTTTTACTATTGGGTGCAGGACACTATAGTTCAATTGTGTAAGTGAGGATAGCAAAATAAACTGTGAAATATACCCAAAAATTCTTCACACAGTGGACTACCAGTAAAATTTATAAAAATGTGGGACCAAAAAATATTAAGACACTTTGACCTAACCCTAACCCAGTGTTTTTATTCAATTGCTAATGCAACCTTTGTACACCACAGACTGAACAAAATGAAGCATTGCTTGTTAACTGGTTGACTTAAATTGGTATTATCTAATTGTTTACTTAAATCTAACAGCTGACAGCTATTCAACCTGATTCATTTGTGAGACAGTCTAACAGAAGCATGGCCAAAACCAGTGAAATATCTAAACTAATATAAACTATAAACTAATTTCATATCTGAGTTCTTGTCATATTTTATTACCATTTTTGAAACTATAGAGAATAAACTGATAATGTGAGAAATGTTGAAGGTGTCTGAATACATTTTGGTTTGACTGTAAAATCACAAAGAGGCAATATTGGAGCTCATTGCCAATTATGTTCCTACTCAGGCTGCCCTGATTCAGAAGAAAAAAAATATTTAATAAACATCTGGAGCTGATTAATTTTGTGAATTTTCACTTCACATTAGGTCTCGCGTGCTTCTCCCACTCCCACACACACGATATATGGCTGCATTTCAATGGGCTCTATGCACGGCGGTATTTCCAGTGAAGGTTTGAGGATGCTCGATAACTTTCGCCGATCGTAGTGTCCAATGCAATACCGAGAATTTATATTGAATTTTATACTCCATGGTTGTACTAAAGAAACGTTAGTCACAAAAACAGATAAAACAGACACCCCCTTTTCTGTTTATGCTTCTTTTTAAAATTATATTAAATAAACATATATAAAATTACATCTAAACGTATGAAAGTTTTGTTTCAAAGACGGGAGGAGAGTAAATTTTGAAGACTCTGCAATAATCCCGTTTTGCTCGGTTTTCCTCCGCTTTAATCTCCACAACCGGAAACTGTAGACAGAGCATCCTTGCGTCAAATGCGGAACTTATGCGTGCATATAGCCCATTGGAAGCATCCTAGTAACAACGCATACGTTGATTTCCGTGTTATAATGTCAAAGGCCATCTCAATTTGAATGTAGCCTTTGCTTTTTGCCCTTGATTTTGTGTATTTTGAAAGATACAACAAGTGTATCCAATCTCTCTACACTGTAAAAATTAATATGCTTTATCTAATCAATAAAATTGTGGCAACCAATATTATTAATTAAATTGTACAAATTAGAATTAATTAGAATATTAATTTGATTAACTGTTGCTCAATTCTAATTTGTTCAATTTAATAAATAATATTGCTTGTAATCTGTTGCCACAATTTTATTGATTAGATAAAGCACATTCATTTTTACAGTGTAATGCCCTCCAATTACCCACAGAGATTGACATTCAGCCTTGCCATGTGCTTGCCCTTCAGACAAATAAATAGGTCATTCAGTAGAGTAAAAAAATACTTGTTAAGAAAGATAAAAGGTTTATAGCCTAATTATGTAAATGCAATTTAGTCAGAAGCATCCACTATGTTCTATCAGATTTTACTTACTTAAATCAGCATATTTGTGATATTTGCCCCCTTAAAATGTCCCCAAACCTGTATGAGTTTCTTTGTTCTGTGTTAAACAAGAATGTTGGTAATCAAACACTTGATGGTAGCCATTAACTTCCATAGTATGGTAGTAAAAAAAATGCAATGGAAGTCAATGGCTTCTGTATATTCTTCAAAATATCAGTAGAGAGAAACTCATACAGATTTGGAACAACTTTAAAGTGAGTAGGTGATGACAATTGAAATTATTTTTGTAGATTCAGTGATTGATTAGTGATGTTTGTTTTCAGTGTGATAAGCCCATGACTAGTGGCTGGTCTGTGTGTGCAATTCCACAAACCTGGAAGATATTCTGAACATACATAAGCAGAAGGTTGTTTTAGAAAGGAACATTTAAAAAATAAAAAAGTAGGCTAGTATTAGGGAGAATCAATGAATTATGAATAATGTACTGCTATTGTAAGAATGACATGTAGCCTAATCAATAAAAAAGTTGTTGTCTGATTACAAGCATTGTAAAAATGTAATATGATATAATTAAGTACTTGACGTAATCCAGATTATATGCAATCAGTTACTACTTCCCAGCACTGACTGTATTGTGTGTACAACTCTTCCCGCCTAATGCCTGTGTGAATTATTCCCATCCATTGTTCACACAATGTGTTCATTTAGGCCAGAGGAGAACTGGCCCCCTGACTGAACCCCCATGACTGGCTTCTCCCAAGTTTTTTTTTCTTTTTTTTTTTTTTCTTCCTTGTCACTGTCGCCTTTGGCTTGTTTAGTTGAGGACACTTAATATTTGACACTGCACTGACACTATCGGGTGAGAACAAAACTTAAACCGAATTGAGTTCAATAATGACACACATGTCTTCTGCTTTATAGCTGAATCTTTCTGTCTTTTTTCTCAAAACTGACGTTTAGAGCTTAATTAATTCTATTACTTTCCTGTTATTGTGAAACTGCCTCTTTTGTATAAAACACTATAAAAAATAAAGGTGGCAACTTGTTGCATTAAAAGAGTCAGTTAATGCAAAGATTTAAATTAATATTTTTCCTAAGTTAATTTCAAATAGTATTTCCGTACAGAGGCTGGATTGTGGTGGGGTGGGGGCAAAAATGTCTCCATTTCAATGATTTCAACCATCAATATACTGCAATATTTATTTATGTTGTGCAACATTGTCAACATGAACTCAGTTCCTTCAGCACCCCAACATGCACATGCGCACTGTGGTCAAAGTGGAACAGATGTGGTTAAAGAGCCCCTATCATAGCATTTGAAATGTTCCTATTTTTGTTTTGGGAGTTCCCAAAAACAGTTTAACGTGCATGCAAGAATAAAAAACACTTTATTTGTCTAATAATATGCATTTATTTTTTAACTGATTTGCTCAACGACTCCCAAATGATTCGTTCGACGATTCATTTTCCCAAACACCTCCTTCGAGTTACACGAATCTGCGGCGATTGGTCAAATGACCCAGTCAGTTGTTATTGGTAAACCGTAGGCAGAGATTGTCGGCAACGGAACGCCCATAACCAGGATTATAGCTTGTCAAGTGTTGAAAATTGTATATAGTGTTTAGGGCTGTCAAACGATTAATCGCGATTAATCGCATTCAAAATAAAAGTTTGTGTTTACGTAATATATGTGGGTGTAGTGTGTATAATTATTTTGTATATATAAATATGCACACATTCATGTATATATTTAAGAAAAATCTGAAAGTATATACTTTATATATATTTATACATAATTAATATTATGTATAAATATAAATATTTGATATATTAAGAACACATTTTTCTTAAATATATACATGCATGTGTGTGTATTTAAATATACAAAATAATTATACACACTACACCCACATATATTATGTAAACACAAACTTTTATTTTGAATGCGATTAATCGCGATTAATCGTTTGACAGCCCTAAGTTTGAACAAACGTGTCAGAAAAAGTGCACTTTCCACACGGTCCCTTTACTCGCGTCTCCGTCAAGAGCGAGCTTTCCCAGCGAAACTCACATTGCGGCGGCTTTTGAGGGGCAGTGCTTATTATATAGCCTGACTTTGTCATACTCATATTCAAGAAAGAATATGAGTCTGAAACCACTCAATTGAGCTTTAATTATGAGGCGTGTCGTAACCGAACCAGGACAAAAAAAACCTCTGCACTCAATTGGATAGTCGGTAGACCTACCAACCAATCAGAGCAACGCATAAGTCAACTCCTTTGCATAGCGCAGATTTCAAATACAGAACGTAGCGTACTTTATTTATTTTAGAAGTTAAATAACGAGTGTTACTTCTTTTACTTATTTCTCCATGAGTGCCACCAAAGGAGAAACCACAATGACCACAGGCTTTTCATTACATCCCATCTTCTTAGCGACCGTCAGAGCCAGCTGATAAGTTACACTTTTCCCCGAATCATGTAGGAAGGACGCCAAAAATATATTTCCAATCGACAAATGCCTTGATTGAAGTTCTCTGTTTGTCTATTAAAATGAATGCGCTGTCGATTTATTTTACAAAAGACGCGACAGTTATACATCTATACATCTCAATTCTCCAGCTGCACTCATCTTTGACAAGCGCTCTTTGACGACATGAGGATTACGTTTCTGAAGACCACCTGTCAATCATCGTATAAAGCCCGCCCTGGCAATTTGATTGGCCCGATGATTTCTGAACCGATCATAATTTCTCCTCAATGGATTGAGTCCAGACCGAACTTCCCGTCCAAAAAATGTTGTGGGCGGAGTTCGGGCTGGCATCCAGGCTACTTATTATATAGAGCGAAGTCATATTTGGCTGTCGTTTAGGAGGTAATTGCCATTTTTCAATTAATGTCTGGTGAATATCAAAAACAAAACTAACTTTACCCCGCTTAGAAGCTGCGCGGAATGTACACAACACACACAACACAATATAACTATATTGTGCATGCTACAGAAAACATAACAGCAAACATTATTAACTCTTTCCCCGCCAAACACGGAATTTTCCGTGTTTCAAGAAAAAACGCATCCCCGCCAAACACGGAATTTTCCGGGTTTCCGTGTTTTAGGTGGTATACGGTAAAGAAGGCCCGCGCACATGCTCTGAAAGAGTATGCAACACTTTGATCAAAGAAACAGATTGCAATCGCGTCTCAAATGTGAAGTGGAGTTGTGAGAATGTAGCTCAAAATATCAATAATTTAAGAAAAGTATAAGACAAATGCAGAGGTATATGGCATGGCTGATCAAGTGCTGGAGGTGTTGATGGTCTCGGAGTCCGATCACTATTTGATAATTCTGAATCTGATCGGGACGAAATAGTGAGTGAGAGAGATGCATGCATGTTGCATGCATGTTGCATGCATGTTGTGCATGCAGAGTTTGTGTAGGTAAGGGGTTGCGGAAGGAGACTGCAAAAGTTGTGGTGCTTTTGGCTTGCTTAGTTGGGGTTATTTAATATTTAATATTTAACAATAGATCTGTGTTGTACTTCTTTCATGTTATCATTGTTGCTTTGATGCAATCTGTGAAAAGCACTATATAAATAAATGTGACTTGACTTGACGTGTCCCCTTACATCCTGGGAAATGTTACTCTGTTTACCACTCAAAAGCAAATTACAGTTCCTAAATTTGATATATTTTACATTTATTTATTTTTTAAATTTATTTTGGAAAGTTTTATATATGAAGAAAACAACATCTGAATGTATTCTGCTGGAAAATGCACTTGTTTGATAAAAATGCCTTTTTCTCTGTTTTTTGTACAAAATGTTGTGTTTTTGACAAAACCTACATCCGTTCAAGTGGCAATAAAAAAAGAACAAATGAAGATAAAATAAAATAGTTTTTTTTGTCTAAAAGCAGAGGCTCAGATCTTTATTTTGATATATAGCTTCTTCATATATTCATGGAAGAAAATATTTAACGGGCCATTGAAATTTAGCAAAAATCGTCAAAAACCCTGGCGGTGGCTGGCAACTTTTTTTAAAAACGCTGGCGGGGAAAGAGTTAATAATACTTACAGATTGTGATTCGGAGGAGGACGAACCTGATCCATATACACTGGATACTGAGCCCTCCTTCGGGAACAACCGGCTTGCGAATCCACATTAGAATTCATGTATGTTTTTGAATGATTCGTCATTAAAATGATGAGAACACAAGGTTCGGGCTATACTGTTATCGGTATCGTTGAAAATATGAACTCTAACCACTGATTCTTCACATGCTCGTTGTTGTGAATTCTTTACAATCTGGGTTTAAGTATTATCTACTACTGTAGTTTATATTTACAGAGTGTATTATGTAGAATACTTAGTATGTGGGATGTAGGTAGTACGCAATTTGGTTGGACGCTGTTTGAGCGGAAGTGACGGGGTTAAGTTGTGTATACAGAGCGGTCAGAATATGACGCATTTTTCCAGCCGTGCAGTTTTTCTGAGTGCAGGGAAAGTTCTTGACAAAGTAAGTTCATTTCCTGATTTATATTTATAATATTGAATGTTTATTCTGTTGGGATTATCTTTAACATTAAGTCTGTAAGCTGCGGGTGTTTCGCAATCTTTATGTACATTAGTTTGTCGCGTGTGACGCGTGTGGAAGTGCCGATAGTGTTATGGCTAATTTGGATATTCTTGGATCTCGTTTAGTTATGTTTATGCATCTGTATAAGATATAATACTCATTATACTTTAATACTATGAGGACGCTGTATAATATATCTTAAGTTGTATATGCTCTGTTTTCTTCTGTTTGCTTATTTCTGTTATGCTAAACTCACTGAGAGAGAACTGTTAAAAGTCTTTAATTGTTAATATGCCATTTATAACTCTATTTGAGTATGATTAACATTTGGTTATTTACGTTTGTTTACTTGTTTATTGCAGATACTACCTCCAAAGCATAGCTCATATGTTTTAATGGTGAAAACCTGCACAGAAATAAAAGGTGGAAAATATCTGATGACTCCTACTCCTTGATCAGAGTACTGAAGCGGTTAAGAACAATAAAGAATTGGCATTCAGTGGGGCAATAACCAACACTCGTCTCTGGACAATGAAAACAAGTGGCTGAACTGTCTTTGCAATGCAGAACACAGCGTCTTCTCGACATGACGCTATTCAGCTGAAGTTTTTGAATGTGTTCTAGACTTCAAGTTTACACTACCGTCTGCGCGTGCAGTTGTTGGGAGCGGGCAATGACCTATCTACGTCATGACGAAACAGCTAATGACTCGTTTCAAAAACAATTTATTTCATAGACTCAGAGTCGACTCTCACTTTTGAAAGACAATAACTTTATATACGGTGCACTTTCAGATATAAATCTTTGCAGGATGTTTTCATTCCCTTAGAGCTATATTCCACACTACATCATAAACATTCATTTTCAAAAATCCATAGGGTGCTCTTTAAGGTATTTGCATGCCTGTTTTTGTGCTTAAAATCTGCATATTTAGTATATTCACCCTGTTATAAAACGACTATAGTTGTTACTCTTATGAGCATAATTTGAATTTTTGTTCTTAAGTATTGTTTACATAAGGTACAGTTGATATCTCAATTTTGCCAAAATCTCATTACACATAATCACATTATGAGGGTGCATGTAAACGTAGTTGAGGAGGACTTAAGCCTAGAAGACTCAAAGGACTAGTCTAGGATGATTTTCATTTGAGAAGCACCCATCATAGCTGGATCTTTATGTTTCTGGACCATGCAAAGGCAAATTACAGATAACTCAAATTATGAAATCCCTAGCTTACCATTGTCAGTCAGGTTAAGGAAAACAGACAATTTTCTATGTACTTGCTCAATATTTAATAATTAAAGACAATGATAGTTCAAGTTTTTAGCTTGAATGCTAACTTTTCAGTTGGGGAAATACATGTTTTTGTTTTGTTTTTGTTTGTTTTTTTTTTCAACTAAATGTTACAATTATTGTTTAAATTAGCCTACATGTTAGAACTAGAGTAGAATATGGCCAATGTAAATTAGTTGCACACATTGAACCACTGCGTACTCTACGAAGACTGAACCAATTATATAATGTTAGCTAAATTAAAATTAACCATAAGGGAAAATAAGAAACATTTTATTAAGTTTAAAAACATTCGCGTGTGCACTGCAAGTTAACTAACGTTAAATGGCTGATTATTTACTGACTGCCTCTCTTTCAGATGGTCAGATGGAGATCATGTGATGTTTGGTCTCCATACATAAAAACAATATAAAATCCCTACACCTTTTGAGTGTGTCCTGGTTTACATAATTTTCAGACTTTAATATCATCGATAAACCGATCAATAAAAAACCTACTGTCACTGTGCATTTCTCAAGAGTGCAGAGTTCAATTCGTGACAACAATCCATTCAAACAGCCACGAATCTGAGCGGTGTAAAAAAAAAACCCAAACAAACAGGCACTCTCTCTAAAATAGTATTGCTTTCTAAATCACACAAGTGCATCAACAAACAACATCAAAATTATTTTATAGCTTTATCAACGTAATATGAAAAATGTTAGAAAATAGCTTACGCTGAGATCGCTTTTCCACAGATGATTTGGGCTGGCATCGTAAGACTTTATGTTTTCCTTTAAAGTGAGACAAAGTTGTGTGTTCCACAGTTTACAGTCTATGGTTCTAAAGTTTACGCTGCTAACTGAGAGCACGCACGTGTTGAACTCTTCTTCTACTTCTGTGTGTCTGTCTGGCAAGTTTACGAAATGAATCCGCCCCTGCGTTTGTGAATACCACCAAGTGAGTAAGTATACGTCAATGATGTAGGTGTACTGTAGCTGTCTGCGCCAATCAACCTTCCTCCTTTTTTTTTTTTTTTTTTTTTTTTTTTTTGTCTGCTGAAATAAGAGTAGAACTTTTTCTTTACTATTTTTTACAAATGAACAGTATTTTTTTCATTAGATTTATTTATTTAGTTAGTTAACCTACCATATGCAACAAACATATTTTCAGCAATTAAAAAGGTGGAAGAAGATTGGAATATTAAGATGTCAACAAGTTATGCTATATTATAGCCAACTATAATAGAAGTAAAATATGTGAAAACTGATGTTATGTGAAATTTTGAAAGGCCAAATAGAAAGAGTGTTCTCAAGTACCTAGGGTTATGTTTTGAAAGCCATTTAAGATAAAAAAAAAATATATGTTGGAGGATCATTAACACTAAGGGGGGTGGGTGGACATTTGATCTACCAAGTGTTGATAAGATCCGTATTGATCTTGATAATGCCTGTGTTGAAACACTTTGTTAATAACACTAAAATGATAAGAGAAAACAAAACAGAGCACTAAGAATTTTTTTCAGGAGCAGTTAAATCAACACGCGATTTACATGCAATCATATTGCATTAGATGTCTGGAATAATTGGTGGGAGTTGATGGTACTGTAATTAATCCCCATTATGCAGATGTGTGCCTATAAGGTTTATCCTGGAATTTCAAAGAGGTTTAGATATAATAGAGAATAAAAATAATAAAAAATAGGAGGAAATGCATACCATTAAATACTATGTAACCCATTTAGAGAAGATTTTATGCCATTTTATGACTCCAAAATAAACAAAAGAGTAATAACTGAAAAACCCACACACAAAAGAGACAAAAGGCCTGTCCTTAAAACATTGCCAGAACTCAGGACATTATGAGATTGATCCACAAGTTCTGCATAAGTGACATATGTACATACAGTAAGTTTATAAGTAGCGTAATTAAATTACATGTAAAAATTGATGCAGTCTTGTAAGTAAAGCTGTTTGAATGATTGCACATGGGTGTCGTCTTCTTTGTACTTGTCTTGTAACATGGTCTCAGAACTTAGCAATGGATGGACTGAAACCTCCAGCGGGACTTGAGTTGTGCCATGGTAATCTATCTGAAAATAGGAGTAGATACAGTTGCAATACAGATGTCTTATTTGTAACATTACCATAGTCAGCTGTTCCAGTTTTGTGTTTGTTATAATATTTGAACCAGCTACTGTCGTGGAAAAAGTCTTCTCTTTTTTGTAAGAAATCATTCAAGTCACAGAGTTCCAGAAACGTAGAAAATGTAGACTTTATTGGTGGAGACAATAAAGCATGCCAGCAGAACATCTAACAACCTCATTCAAGGCTCTCACTTTTATACACTTTCTTACACCTCGGCCTCAACTTTGCTCAGCCAATGAGTGTTCATTAGGTCATGTTTGTTTAATTATTGTTCACTAGAGGTGTAACATTACACAAACATGTACATACCTCGGTATCCACGGTATTCATAAGTCACTGTTTGCTACAGCAGGGGGAAGAAAATAAAACATAAAATTATCATTATTATTAATCATTAATAATTTTAAGAATAAGGATAAAAATATAAAAATAAGGATAAAAAAAATATGTCTTATAGCTAATGCGGTAAACTATATGGGAAACCCTTAATGATATATTATTATAATATAAAAGGTTACAATTAGCAACAGTGCCCAAATTATTAAATTCAGTTGCTATTTACTTTCAAATATAATAGGATCGAGGGAGTGAGGAGAAGAGGATCGAGGAAGTGAGGAGGCGAGGATCGAGGAGGCAAGGATCGAGGGAGTGAGGAGGTGAGGATTGAGGAGGCAAGGATCAAGAAGTGAGGAGGCGAGGATCGAGGGAGTCAGGAGGCGAGGCTCGAAGAGTGAGGAGGCGAGGATCGAGGGAGTGAGGAGGTGAGAATCAAGGAGTGAGGAGGCAAGGATCGAGGGAGTGAGGAAGCGAGGATCAAGGAGGCAAGGATCAAGGAATGAAGAGGCGAGGATTGAGGGAGTGAGGAGGCGAGGATTGAGAGAGTGAGGAGGCGAGGATTGAGGAGTGAGGAGGCAAGGATTGAGGGAGTGATGAGGCAAGGAGTGAGGAGGCAAGGATCAAGGGAGTGAGGAGGCAAGTATCGAGGGAGTGAGGAGGCGAGGATCAAGGGAGTGAGGAGGCGAGGAGTAAGAAGGCAAGGATCGAGGGAGTTAGGAGGCGAGGATCGAGGGATTGAGGAGGCAATGAGTGAGGAGGCGAGGATCGAGGGAGTGAGGAGGCGAGGAGTGAGGAGCCAAGGATCGAGGGGGTGAGGAAGCGAGGATCGAGGAGTGAGGAGGCAAGGATCAAGGAATGAGGAGGTGAGGATTGAGGGAGTGAGGAGGCGAGGAGTGAGGAGGCGAGGGTCGAGGGAGTGAGGAGGTGAGAATCGAGGAATGAGGAGGCAAGGATCGAGAGAGTGAGGAGGCAAGAAGTGAGAAGGCAAGGATCAAGGGAGTGAGGAGGCGAGGATCAAGGGAGTGAGGAGGCGAGGAGTGAGGAGGCGAGGATCGAGGGAGTGAGGAGACGAGGAGTGAGGAAGCGAGGAGGCAAGGATCGAGGGAGTGAGGAGGCGAGGATTGAGGAGCTTGCTGAGGAGTTATGAGCGAGGATGCACAGGTGTATCCTATGCGGAAGAGGTTAATTGACTAAACGTGATCCACGTATAAATTCTCCTCCCCCTTCACATCGGTCTCAAAAAAATTAATTTATACTTTGCCTTTGCAGTTTAAATAAACCACACATCTCACATTTTTCAACAGGGTATGATGCTTTATTATTAGTTATTATGAATTTCTTAAATAGCCAAACTTCAACAACAAAAGGGCAGATCCTTTGAGCATTGCTTATGACACTGTGAAGTGATGCTTGAGTGATCAAGTATTCCAATGTACAAATGCAGTCAGCGACTGTTCAACCAGAGAGCCCCGAGCCTCCCGTAAAGAGAGATGAGGTCAGCAGTTGGTCAGTGGCGAGGCAGCGGATTACAGCGTCCAGCACTGAACAGAAGTCAGAGAGCAAACCACACAGTAATACTTACAGGTAAGAACTTTAGCACGCACCAAGATAGGACAGGACAGGACAAGGCAGGGATGAATTGAACGAACGTATAGTATCAACCTTAACATAGAATAATCTGACAAAGAGCTAAGGACAGGAAGCGCTACAAGAAGGAAAAACAATCAGGGGCGGGAAGATTATGAAACAGCTGGTGAAGACCAGCGCAGAGAACGAGAAGAGTAGAATCAGCTGAAAGAGATGAGATAATGAGATCATGAGGGCGTGAATACGAGAACAGGTGCGTAAACGTGTGTGTGAGTGAGAGTAAGTAAATGACCACAAGAGGGAGACAGAGAAAGAGAGAAGAACCAGGATCATGACAGAATGTAGCTAACGGAATTGTAAAGATCACATATCATGTGATTTTTAGCCATCAACACTACATCTGATCGGATTTAAATTGGATGCACAAAAATTTGGACTAACAGTCTGAACGTAGCTGAGTGGATGGAAATGTGACTCCAAATGTACATCCAGCTAGGAAAATCCAAATCACAATAAAAGAAACACTCAAACTAGAGCTAAATACAGTAAAATAAAAACAATGAAAGAGATTGAAAGAATTAAAGAGCTTACAAAGTGGGTAAATCTCGCTTTTCTCTTATTGTTGAGAGGCCTAATGGGACTTCTAATGGGATATCCTAAACCCAGGTTATCTTAATAGAGCAGTAGCCTACTGAGAGAACACTACTCACAAAAAAAAAAAATAGTATTTGATGCAAATTCGGGATCCTGGCAAGAAGTGAAAGATGCAACAAAATTATCAAAAAAAAAGAAAGAAATGTATCTTTCTATCAGAAGGGAGAAGCCAGATTTTGCCAAAGTGAAAGAAATTCAGAAGATGCAAGTTCCTGCGTGTAACAAGAATTTGTTTCAGTTCTTTGGGATGGCGACATTTCTTGTTTTGCTTTAAGAGCTGTTCCATGTGCCTCTCATGCAATGACAGTACCTGAACTATGTATAGATTGAAAATGAGAAAAAAGGATGCTTGCAATTTTTGATAAAAACGTTTTTAAATTTGTTTATGGCCAAGAGGCTGGTCTTTAAACAGTCACAAACTGTAGAGTTCCTGCTAGATTTCAATGACCCAAGATTACCAGACCACAGAGTTAGCGGATGATAGTGCACTATCGACTTGGAAAAAATATGCCTGTCCAGAGCATACAGTATTTACCTGAGATGGGATCTTCAGATGTGGAGAGAGAAACTCTGTCATATACAGGCTTAGACACAATGACAGTAACAGAGATGAATTAATTAAAAAAGGCAAGTTTATTAATGAAAATTATTATTATTGAGTTTTTGGAAGACTTGACATTAACATTGAGCTTGACTTACAGGTTTGCAGAGTACACACAAGTGCAGAGGCAAGAAAACGAGGGATGACGACTTGGGTGACTGGATCGAGGTAAGGCAGTTATTTCAGCAGCATCATGACATGGATGTGTGTGGTACTTGTAGTGCTCATGATGAGGGCTGAATTTATCTTTGATCACCAAAATTAGCCTATATATTTAAAAGTTTTTTTCCTGTGATTTCTTTTATTTATGTCTTAAAAATAGCTTGATTGTAACTTCACCCTTGCTTCATATACACATTTCTATGAATATGCAAATTAGCTCCACCTCCACTCACTCACACCAGGGGCTCGTTCTTCGTACGTTGCTTAAAGTGTACCTATTATGACATGTAAAATGTTCCTAATATTGTTCTGGGAGTCCCCAACAACAATTTTACAAGCATGCAATGACAAAAAACACTTTTGTTGTCTTATAATATGCATTTATTTTTACCTGAATTGCCCACCGACTCCCATATGAATCGTTTTGGCGAGTCCTTTGTCCAAGACCCGCCTTTGCGTGACGCTAATCTGCGCTGATTGGTCAGATGACCTAGTGAGTTGTGATTGGTATAGAGAGCCTAAGTCCCTCCCCTTCCGGTCGACCACCATGGGACCTAACTTCGAAAAAATATTGAATGGTAGCCAATGGCAAGAGACAACAAATATTTTGATCTGGTTTGAATTGTGCCCTGAATCACACATATGATGTTTATCAATTTAAAAGATACATTTTAAAGTAAAGAAAGTCGCAGTTTGATGTAAAACCGTTGAGGTATAAGACTGTGAAAATACGTAATTACAAAGACTACAAACCCCAAAGGCGCACATTTTCTCTCAATGAATAAAGCTAACTTTACTGAGGCTGTCTGTCATTATATCTACAGTCTTACGTTATAATCGTAACCTAACGCCGTCCTACCTGAGTGTTTTGTACCAGACTGCACACACACGAGCAGCGGATCTCGTTTCGCTTCCCGGGAGATGTAGTTCACAGAGCGATTTTCACATAAAACTAAATGTTACTCTTCTGCTGTATGACAAACTGCGACGTTTTTGACTTTGAGAATCATCTTTTAAATTGACAAACATCATATGTGTAATTGAGGGCACAGTTCAGACGGAATAAAAAGATAAGTTGTCTCTTCCCATTGACTTCCATTCATATTTTTTCCGAAATAAGGTCCCATGAGCCGGAAGCGAAGGGGCGGGACTTAGGCTCTCTATTCTCTGTGCAGAAAAACGGAACTCTATTACCTTAAATGGGTTCTCAACTCCGGTCCTCGCGACCCACTGCTCTGCATATTGATCCCCAGCTCGTTAGGATAGAGCCGGCTCGCGAATCCATACTTTATAGCGTTTAGGTTTGTGAAGCAATCATCTTCAAAATGACGCGAACACAGAACAAGGTTTGGGCTATACTTGTGTGGTATAGCAGTACTTGTATATATGAACTGCAGCCTCTTAGTCTTCAAATACTCCTCACTTGGCAGGTTAAAAAAGTTCGCTTTTGCGTCGCACTTCAAAACACAGCGTCTCGTCGACATGATTGTTTTCCGAAGCCCAGATCTCGAAAAACGACAGTCCAAAAAGGTGCGGTGGGTCCAAACCTCCATGCTCTCAGACCTCCCTGGCCAGCCCAGGCAGGGTGGCCCGTCCTGGGCCAGTTTCAGATTTGCCCGCCACCCCTGGAGCTCCGGTTTTCCCTAGCGTCTCCGAGCGCAATAAGTGGGCGTTTCTTATTCAAATAACTTGTCAAGTTGACGTCAACTAGACAAAGGGAAAGCATCGTTTTTCGAACGATTCATATCAGCGACTCAGAGTCGACTCTTGTTTTTGAGAGACAATAACTTTGTATACGATGAACTTTCATGTTTAAAACTTTGCAGGATGTTTTCGTTCACTTAGATCTATGTTAAATACTACATGAAGGGCAATTTTCAAAAACCGAAAATAGGTACCCTTTAAAACATCCGAGATCAAATGAGACATCTAAGATAATATAATCGTGCTAATCATGATCCGGCTAATTGGGTTCTTCGAACACACCTGTTGTTTAAGATTAGTATCGCTGGATTGAGTTATCTGCGATAACTGCGCGTTCTCGCGTTGGTTTAAAAGGGTACATGTATCGATAGCAGAACCAGTGATCAGCAACGCTGCTATTGGCTGTTCAGCATGGCCAAAGAACACGCCCAGTTTTTCTCCCAAGCAGAGCAAGAGCTTTTAATGCAAGGTTATGCCGAATTTCAGTCTTTTATTAAAACGCCAGGGAACACAAAGTGTGCAAAAGCCAGGAGAGAGTGCTGGCAAAAGTAGAAGACAAATTAAATGTGTTTGTGGTGGCCATTTTAGATGTTTTAATAACTTATTATTATTATTTTATTTTCATACTTTCATAATTAGCCTACTTTGTTCATTGTAATGTGAACAAAGTGAAAGTGATGACATGATGACATGGAATCACATGGTGAAAGTGAAGTACATAAATATTCTACTTAATGGTAATTTTACTAGGCCTTATAGGCCTACTAGTCTCTTTTAAAAAGGCACTGTTAAATAAATGATTGTCTGTTTATAAAAGCAACCAGGAAAAAGGCTGAGAAAAAAATAATAGCCTAATGATGCTCCTGACCCTGGCAGAAGAGCTGACCCTTGGGTTGAATGTGAATTGCCCTGTTGTGAAGGCCATCCCTGGGTTCAGCTCTTCCAGACCCACATCAGGGCCCAGTAGCAGCAACACCTTCATTACTGGTAAATGAGATTTAAATTATCTTTGTACACTGTGAAATAATTTTTTGCTGCATTAAATGAAGTAGGCCTATAATCCAAATTGGCTGATTTAGTCATTTCAACTGTTAAATCTTGAGTAATGATAAATTGCTTTGTCTTGTGAAAGTAAAAACTGATAAACTTATGTTAATGTAAAAATATTTTGCCATGGGTTATCAATCACATTGC
Source organism: Cyprinella venusta (assembly GCA_038021265.1). NCBI lineage: Eukaryota > Metazoa > Chordata > Actinopteri > Cypriniformes > Leuciscidae > Cyprinella > Cyprinella venusta. The sequence goes on along the minus strand of CM075875.1, from coordinate 27,302,823 downwards.
ACTGGAGAGTGAAGAAAACTTCTCAGATGACTGTCCTTTGGAGGAAGTACTTTAATTTAATTGATGGCTTTAATTGATTTATACTTGTTGTGCCTATGCCTATTACTGTATTTCTGACAGGAGTCCACATGTACAGAAAGGCCTACAGAAGAGTCTGCACACAGCAGTGATACAGGGGTCGGCAGTGTAGAGGCAACTTTTCCTTTTTATTTGTTGCATGAGGCAAGTGTGACACAAACAACACAGGGTTAAATTCGTTCCCTATATGAGTCTTCAACAGAAAATAGAGTATTTTGAAAAAACAAAAATCAGGGGGAGAAATAGAACTTGACTAAGAAAAAAAATGAACTCGAAATAGAGTTGCTTCAAAATAAACTTCAGAGTAAAATACACTTTTTCACACAGAGTACTATTGCTGACCTTGCATAATATCTTTTAAAAAGATTACTGAATAACTGGCTTTTCTTTACAAAGAACTATTGAAATAAAACTCTAAGCAAATAGAGTTTTGCCAATTCGTCTTGCCTTTTATTTTAGGCTTAATTAAACATTTTTTTTTCTTTTTCTGATGTTGGCATGTGCTGGCACATGCAATGTCACAGGCCCTGTCAGGTGCAACCCTCAGGCTCTTTAGACCCTGAAATCTTCCCTTTAGTTGGCCAAAGCTCATGTCATTGTGTGCGCCCTTGTCCTAGAGCTGCATTGTAACTGGTCTGGGGTTTGGGTCAGGGAATGGGGTCATAAAACACCTGTCTCCATGCAGGATCCTGCTGTAATCACCTGTATAATGGAAAAATGCAGTTCTCAGCATAAGTCTATGTAATACCGTGAGTTTGATATTTATAATTTTCCTTACCACGTTCAAATAATGTTCATAAATGTAAATCTCTTAAAATGCTTGAGTCATGCACAGATCCTGGCCATTTTGCTTTCACACTGATTTGTGATATGGAACACATGGTCACCCACCATCTAAGATATTTTACTCAGTCAACTGCCTTTTAAAAAAAGTGATAATATTACTTATCTGGAATATTAAAAATTGCAATAGTAATTTGGCTGCACATTTAGGCTACATAAGCCCCCTTTCTGCTCACAAAATCCCTTCATTGAGGCCTTGATGGGAACATGTGTGCAGTCTACAGTGCATGGCACCAATCACGTAAATTAAGGCTGTGGGACTGTAATCGGCATGGTCATAATGATTGCATTATCTTCATTACCCTAAGTTAGTAAAAAACAAAAACAACAAAAAAAAACTTTGTGAATGGCACGACAGAAAGCTTATCAAGTTCTCCGCATCTCCAATAGTGTAAAGGAAGCCACTCGCAAATAATTTTAGGGCAATGCAAACATTTTGTGCTGTTGTTGAAGCCCGACATCGAATCGAACATTAATGTGCATTTCCAACAAAATAATAATGTATTTAAACGACACCCTCACGACGATCGTTTCACGAGAAAAAAAAATCTCAGAAATTAGGCTACTAAATGACATTATCGCGCTGCGTTAAAGGACTTCTCGTATCAGCCGCGATCTAATCCTGTTTACATGAAATAAACCTGCTCGCGAGCAGGTTCAAGCTGACGGACCTGTTGCTATGACAGCAAGTCCGGGCTCGTTCTTCGTACGTCGCTAAGCTGGATTTGATTGTTGGCGATTTGCCATGATCTTGGATCGTTTGGTTCTTCGAAGCTCATCCTGGACTTGCTGTCATAGCAACAGGTCCGTCAGCTTGAACCTGCTCGCGAGCAGGCTTATTTCACGTAAACAGGATTAGATCGCCACTGACAAGGGGAAGTCCTTTAGCGCAGCGCGATAGTGTAGCCTAATTTCTGAGATTTATTTATTTATTTCTCGGGAAACGACGTTGTGAGGGTGTCGTTTAATACATTATTATTTTGTTGTATATGCAAATTGATATTCGATTCGATGTCGGGCTCTTAGTTTTTAATTTTTAATTTGATTTTTTTGCCTATTTAGGGTATATTATAATTTTTAATGAAGATAATGCAATCATGATGACCATGCCGATTATGATTTACAATCCCTCAGGCTTAATTTACGTGATTGGTGCCATACACTGCAGACTACACACATGTTCCCATCAAGGCCTCAATGAAGGGATTTTGTGAGCAGAAGGGGGACTTACAATGTAAATGTGCAGCCAAGTTCCTATTACAATTTTTTAATATTCCAGATTAGTAATATTATGTCAATTTCTTTTAAAGGCAGTTGACTGAGTAAAATCTCTTAGATGGTGTGTGTGACCATGTTCCAAATCACCAGTGTGTAATCAAAATGGCCAGGATCTGTGCATGACTCAAGAATTTTAAGAGATTCACATTTATAAACATTATTTGAACATGGTAAGGAATTATAAATATCAAACTCACGGTATTACATACACTTATGCTGAGAACTGCATTTTTCCATTATACAGGTGATTACAGCAGGATCCTGCATGGAGACTGTTGTTTTATGACCCCATTCCCTGACCCAAACCCCAGACCAGTTACAATGCAGCTCTAGGACAAGGGCACACAATGACATGAGCTTTGGCCAACTAAAGGGAAGATTTCAGGGTCTGAGAAGCCTGAGGGTTGCACCTGACAGGGCCTTTGACATTGCATGTGCCATATTACACTGCCAACATCAGAAAAAGACAAAAAATGTTTAATTAAACCTAAAATAAAAGAAGACAAATTTGCTAAACTGTATTTGCTTAGAGTTTTATTTCAATAGTTCTTTGTAAAGAAAAGCCAGTTATTCAGTCATCTTTTTAAAAGAGATATTAGGCTATGCAAGGTCAACAATAGTACTCTGTGTGAAATAGTTTTTTTTACTCTGAAGTTTATTTTGAAACAACTCTTTTTCTAGTGCAATTTTTTCTTAGTCAAGTTCTATTTCTCCCCCTGATTTTTGTTTTTTCTAAACACTCTATTTTATGTTGAAGACTCATATAGGGAACTAATTTCACCCAGTGTCGTTGTGTCACACATGCCTCATGCAACAAATAAAAAGGAAACGTTGTCTCTACACTGCCCACCCCTGCATCACTGCTGTGTGCAGACTCTTCTGTAGGCCTCTCTGTACATGTGGACTCCTGTCAGAAATAATAGGCACAGGCACAAGTATAAATCAATTAAATTAAAGTTCTTCCTCTAAAGGACAGTCATCTCAGAAGTTTTCTTCACTCTCCAGTGCAATGTGTTTAATAACTCATGGCAAAATATTTTTACATTAACATAAGTTTATCAGTTTTTACTTTCACAAGACAAAGCAATGTATCTTATTTAAGATTTAACAGTTGAAATGACTAAACCAGCCAATTTGGATTATAGGTCTATGGTCTACTTAATTTAATGCAGTAACACATTATTTCACAGTGTACAAAGATAATTTAAATCTCATTTCCCAGTGATGAAGGTGTTGCTGCTGCTGGTCCCTGATGTGGGTCTGGAAGAGCTGAACCCAGGGATGTCCTTCACAACAGGGCAATTCACATTCAACCCAAGGGTCAGCTCTTCTGCCAGGGTCAGGAGCATCATTATTATTTTTTTCTCAGCCTTTTTCCTGGTTGCTTTTATAAACAGACAATCATTTATTTAACAGTAGGCCTACCTTTTTAAAAGAGACTATAGGCCTATAAGGTAAAATTACCATTAAGTAGAATATTTTTGTACTTCACTTTCACCATGTCCATTATTATAGTGTGGTGACGACATTACAATGAACAAAGTATGAAATTATGAAAATAAAAATAAAATAATAAAAATAAGTAATTAAAACATCTAACATGGCCACCACAAACGCATTTAATCTGTCTTCTACTTTTGCCAGCACTCTCTCCTGGCTTTTGCACACTTTGAGGTGTTCCTGGCGTTTTAATTAAAAACTGAAATTCTGCATAACCTTGCATTAAAAGCTCTTTCTCTGCTTGGAAGAAAAACTGGGCGTGTTCTTTGGCCATGTTGAACAGCCAATAGCAGCGCTGCTGATCACTGGTTCTGCTATCGATACATGTCCCCTTTTAAACCAACGCGAGAACGCGCAGTTATCTCAGATAACTCAATCCAGCGATACTAATCATAAACAACAGGTGTGTTCGAAGAACCCAATTAGCCGGATCATGATTAGCACGATGATATCATCTTAGATCTCTCATTTGATCTCGGATGTTTTAAGCAACGTACGAAGAACGAGCCCCAGGATGAGCTTCGAAGAACCAAACGATCCAAGATCATGGCAAATCGCCAACAATCAAATCCAGCTAACTGAGTTAGCGACGTACTGTACGAAGAACGAGCCCCTGGTGCGTGAATGTTTCTGTTGTCTTTCATTATCACTTGCGCCATCCTCTCACATCCCTCGCCCAGTCGCCCTCGTCCTGCTCGCTATAGCTAACTAATTAGAAATTTTGTGTGAAATGAATTTCAAACTCTGGTGACAGCTAACGTTAGCCTTGTAGACGGAAGACTGATTTCTCTGATGTGTGTGCAGTTCCGGATTAGTTGGTGTGGCTTGTGGAGCTGTCCATCGTGCTCCATTGTGGGAGTTGTTGTCTTACATACAAATGCCCCCTTCAGTCTTTTCTCGGTCAAGAGGGCACCAAATTCAAAAATTCTTTTACATTTCGACTACATATATGATCCACTTTCAATAAAGATTAATGTTGAAATGGGTGAAATGCTTCTTTAACTATTTATTTGTATGATACAGCTGCAAATAAGTTTTTGAACACCCGAGAAAATGAATATTAATATTTGGTACAGTAGACTTTGTTTGCAATTACAGAGGTCAAACGTTTCCTGTAGTTTTTCACGAGGTTTGCACACACTGCAGGAGGGATATTGGCCCACTCCTCCACACAGATCTTCTCTAGATCAGTCAGGTTTCTGGGCTGTCGCTGAGAAACACTGAGTTTGACCTTCCTCCAAAGATTCTCTATTGGATTTAGGTCTGGAGACTGGCTAACATAACCTCGGTTCTCTCTAGAAGAGTGTGACGGCCCGAGTGGAGCCCGCACAAGAGCGGTAGTGTTGACGTCACCACACATGCACACACATAAATTTACATAGACAATCATTAAGTTTCTTTCTTTTGTTATTTACATTTTCGTATGATAACCACACAGAACAAACAATTTTCACAATTCTTTATTGTTAGGTTTACATATATACATAGGTTTTTTATATACATTGTTACTGATTTGAAGTGCACGCAAATTAGTTACATTGTATCTGTTACTTACATTTGTTTCTATTTTGAGTTTAAGTTTACCGGGATGAATTCAGACATGGTCCACAGCAGCCACATCTTGGTGTGACGGAAATTGGAGTCCGGGCAGGAGCAGAGAATTTATGTTATTGGTTCCGCCTGGATATACCATTCGAGGGGAATTGCCCGGGGGAGGAAGAAACATCAATGTGTTGCTAATTGATTACTTTAATTGTACATTTATGTTATTGACTATTTTGTTTTGCTTTGCTTATCTTTATTTACTATACATCTTTGTTTGGTTTGATTTTGATTTGCTTAACGTTGTATGTTAAATGTGTAGTTAAATTGTTTCCCCTCTTAATTTGTAATGGGCCCATCCTTTCCTTTAAAAGCTGTTGCTTTGTTCATTTGAGCAGGTCAGTTTTAGTTTTGTTTGGTCGGTTTTCGTCTAAATGTCTTGACCTCAGTTTCTGTTTGTTCTATTTCTGTTGCAAGAAATTTATGAGTTTGTACATTTGATTTCTTTTGGGTTCAAATAAAGACCCATTTTCAGTTTAAAGCTTGTGTTCCTTATTCCTGACTTCTCGATCCCTCACATATGGTGGCGGCGGTGGGATTTTTCAGTCAGTCAAGGACACTAAGCAGTATTTGTTTTTTTGTTTTTTTTGCCCCTCGTGGCAGTGTCATGTTATAACAGACGAAGCAAGTGCAGTTAAACTCTATTTATTGAAGTAGTAGTAGTAGACACAAGCAACAGTCTTAACAGGCACAAAAGTTAGCGGCGCAGAGGGGCTCTGATGGTCAGGTGCAGTGGTGATGGTGGTGGTGAATCCAACGACGAACAGTAATCCAAACAGAGAACAAGAACCAGGACCAGGGAGGAACACGACCGAGCGAGACAGGAGACACACACAACACCGGGAACCACAAACAACGATCTGACAAAGGAGATGAGAAGTTGATGAGAATATATACACATGAATGATTAACTGCAGCTGGTGAGTGGTGATTGATGATGAGTGCTGATAGAGCGGCACGCCCCCCTAATCAGCACACACACACAACAATAACAGAAACACGAGACAAGAAGTAGACATAGGATTTACCAACCGTGACAGGCAGTGTTTTTTTCTCCTGTTATTATGAGTCGTACCTTAAAGAAAGGTGTGTCTAAGGCTCCTCCCTTGCAGCAAGAGGAAGCAATGGGTGAAGAGGACCAAGACATAGTAAAAGGAGCTGAAGGAGGCGAGGCAACTGGAGACCAGGAAGTTTCGGTGGCTGAGTTGGCGAATCTGCTGCGAGCCCATATGGCCAGGACAGAAGGCCGGGAGACTGCAAGACAGCAGGAGCAGAGGGATCAGGAGCGACGGTTTAAGGCTCTCCAGCACCAGTTCAGTCTTTTGCAAACGGAGGTCCAAGCACGCACTTCTCCTAATCTTCATTTACCTGATCTCGACCGTGTGTCCCGGGAAAGGCCTGATGATGATCATTTAGATTCTGATGGAAACTCAGTGGCTTCAGCTCATCAGCAGAGTTTTGATCAGGCTGGGAACAATGTAGGTCCACCATTATCTCAGATGCCTCAATTGGAGAAACTGAGTGACACCGATGATATAGAACACTTCCTTGTTACTTTTGAAAGGATTGCTGTTGCTTGTAGGTGGACTAAAACTGATTAGATTCGGCATTTAATCCCTTTGCTGACTGGTAAAGCAAGAGCCGCGTACGTCCTTATGGACGTGAACGAGTCTACTGACTATGACAAAGTGAAGTGTGCTATTTTAAAGAAATATGATGTCAATGTTGAAACTTACTGACAAAAGTTTCGTTCACTTTTAGTGGATCCAACAGAGAGTCCAATCGAGCTTTATAACCGGCTCAAAGAACTCTTTGGAAAGTGGATACAGCCTAAGGGGAAACGAGTGGAGGAGGTGAGTGAAATCATCATTATGGAGCAATATCTTAGAATGCTGTCCCCTGAACTGCAGGTGTGGATTCGAGAGATCCCAGCACCGCAGCTGAAGCAGCGTCGTTGGCAGATGTGTTCGTTGCAGCTAGAGGAAAGAGTAAGCCGTGGGCTTGGAAACCTGTTAATGACCGCCATTCTCTCGACATGCCTCACTTTCAGCAAAGGAAGGTGGAGGGGTCTGGTAAGCCCTACATGGGGAAACCTACTTCTGCCAAATTGAACTTTACTTCTAAACGACCTCCCATATGTTACCTGTGTGGTCAAGAAGGGAACACTAAACCAAATTGTCTAAAAATGTCTGCTCAGCTTACCCAGCTATGTTTCGTGCCAAGAAAGGATGTAATCAAATCACCAAGCTCTTTGAGAACTACAAATGTGGAGGTAAATGGAGAGAAATTGACTGCTTTGATTGACACCGGCAGTGATCAGACACTGGTAAGAAGAAAGTTCATATCACCTTCCTTGATTAGCACAGACGACAAGTTGCCTATTTGCTGTGTACATGGAGATGAGAGGTTGTTGCCTACTGCCAAGGTGTATGTCAAAATTAAAGCGCAGACTTACCTGGTGAAGGTGGGGGTGGCTGATCATTTGTCTTTTCCTGTGATTCTGGGTCGGGATATACCAATGCTGCTGGAGCTGTTGTACCCGACTCGTCAGTGTCATGTGGTGGTGACCAGAGCAAAGGCGAACCAGTCCAATGAGACTGAAGACACACTAAGTACTTTACCTTTCTTCAATGCAGAGATTGAGACAGTGGTGTCGAAGAGAAGAAAGACTCGAAGAGAAAAACGACAGGAGAAGGTAAAATATGCTGCTCACACAGAGTCTAAAAATGTGGTCTGTGACTTACCTGTGAACTTCCAGATGCCCACCAACATCATTCAGATGCAGCAAGAAGATGCTAGTCTCATGGAGTGCTTTGCTAGAGCTGCAGAGGAAAGCGACAAGCCTATGGATGACAGAACAGCCAGATATGTGATAACGAAGGGAATACTCTATCGAGAGATCGGGGTCCAGAAACAACTTGTGGTTCCACAGTGTGTTCGAGAGATGGTGTTACATCTGAGTCACTCGATTCCTTGGGCTGGCCACCTGGGGAGGAATAAGACTACTGCAAGAATCAAAGTGTTTTTTCTGGCCCGGTTTGAAAGAAGATGTGGCCCAATTTTGTAAAAGCTGTCCTGTTTGTCAGAAGGTGTCCCTCAGCCGTCCGTCAAGAGCACCACTGCAACTGCTTCCTATTATTGGTACTCCGTTCGAGAGGCTCGGAATGGATGTCGTTGGTCCAGTGGAGAGGAGTCGCTCAGGGAACCGCTTCATGCTGGTAATAACGGACTATTCCACCAGATACCCAGAGGTATTTCCGTTGCGAACTGTGAAGGCGAAACCTGTAGCTACTTCTTTGGTCCAGTTATTTTCCAGGGTCGGATTTCCAGCAGAAATTCTAACCGACCAGGGCACTAATTTCATGTCTACCTTGTTGAAGCAGGTCTACCAGCTCTTAGGAATTAAGAGTCTACGTACTACTCCCTATCATCCCCAAACAGATGGGTTGACTGAGCGATTTAACCAGACTTTGAAACAGATGTTAAGGAAGTTTGTGAGTGAAACTGGTCAAGACTGGGATCAATGGTTGCCATATCTTCTCTTCGCTTATCGAGAAGTCCCTCAGGCTTCCACTGGGTTTTCTCCCTTTGAGCTGTTGTACGGACGTGATGTCAGGGGTCCGTTGGCTCTGCTCCAGGAGATGTGGGAAGGGAGTCCTGAAAAGAAAGAGCCTACCAGTGTTGTCTCTTATGTCCTGCAAATGAGGGAACATTTACAGAAGATGACTGCTTTGGCTCAGAATCATTTGGCGGAAGCCAGGGGAAAGCAGAAGACCTGGTATGACCCTATGGCTCGGGAAAGAGATCTGGAGATCGGTAAAAAGGTGCTTGTCCTGTTGCCCAGTCGAGAGAGTAAACTGAAAGCAAAATGGCAGGGTCCTTATGAGATCAAGAAGCGCCTGGGTCCTACAACTTATGAAATCCACATGCCAGGTCAAGACCGATCTAGTCGGGTATTGCACGTTAACCTGTTGAAGGAGTGGGTTCCCCGTCCTGAGAAGTCACAGTCATTGATGATTCGCTGTATTGAAGAGGAAGAATCAGATGAGCAGTATTTGCCTCAGCCAGTTCCTGGGAACATTGGGTCGGACCATCTAACAGACTCCCAGCGGTCGCAGGTACAAGTTCTTTTCACTTCAAAGGTATTTTCTGAATATCCTGGATATACTGACTTGATTGAGCATGATGTGGTACTGAAACCTGATGCTGTGGTGAGACGCCAGAGTTATAGGATACCTGAGAAATTCCAGGTGATCTTGCAGGAAGAGGTGGATCTTATGCTTCGGTTGGGCATCATCGAGCCTTTGAAAAGTGAGTGGTGTCACCCCATCGTCCTTGTGCCAATGAAGGACGGGAGTGTGAGGTTCTGTATCGATTTCCGATATCTCAATTCAGTATCACAGTTTGATTCTTACCCTACTCCCCGCATAAGTGACCTAATTGATCGTTTGGGCCAATCCCAATATCTGATGACCATGGACCTTTCTAAAGGCTATTGGCAAATTCCACTAACTCCCTCCTCACGGCTTTTGACAGCATTCAGAACATCCAGGGGCCTTTTCCATTTCAAGGTGTTACCTTTTAGCCTTCATGGGGCCGTGGCGACCTTTCAGAGGTTAATAGACCAAGTATTACGTGGTTTACCTTTTGCTGCTGCATATCTTGACGATATTGTCATTTACAGCAACACCTGGGAGGAACATGTGCAGCATCTCCGAGAAGTCTTGCAGTGTCTTCAGAATGCCGGCCTAACGGTCAACCCCACCAAGTGTGCTGTGGCTAAACAAGAGACTGAGTACCTGGGCTATGTCATTGGCTGGGGTGTTGTGCGACCGCAGGTGAAGAAAGTTCAAGCCTTGGAGAAGTGTGTGGTGCCCCAGACACGTAAGGATCTGCGATCTTTTTTGGGTATGGCTGGATTTTACCATCGCTTTGTCCCCAACTTCTCCAGCCGGGCTGCTCCACTAACAGACATGGTGGGGGCCCGTTGTCCGAATCAACTGCAGTGGACTGAGGAGAGATTGAAAGCCTTCCGAAACATCCAAGGAGGGGGGGGGGGGGGAATGTGATGGCCCGAGTGGAGCCCGCACAAGAGTGGTAGTGTTGACGTCACCACACATGCACACACATACATTTACATAGACAATCATTAAGTTTCTTTCTTTTGTTATTTACATTTTAGTATAATAACCACAAAGAACAATTTTCACAATTCTTTATTGTTAGTTTTACATTTATCACACATTTTTATATACATTGTTACTGATTTGAAGTGCACACAAATTAGTTCCATTGTATCTGTTACTTACATTTGTTTCTATTTTGAGTTTAAGTTTACCGGGATGAATTCAGACATGGTCCACAGCAGACGCATCTTGGTGTGACGGAAATTGGAGTCCGGGCAGGAGCAGAGAATTTATGTTATTCCGCCTGGATATACCATTCGAGGGGAATTGCCCGGGGGAGGAAGAAACATCAATGTGTTGCTAATTGATTACTTTAATTGTACATTTATGTTATTGACTATTTTGTTTTGCTTTGCTTATCTTTATTTACTATACATCTTTGTTTGGTTTGATTTTGATTTGCTTAAGGTTGTATGTTAAATGTGTAGTTAAATTGTTTCCCCTCTTAATTTGTAATGGGCCCATCCTTTCCTTTAAAAGCTGTTGCTTTGTTCATTTGAGCAGGTCAGTTTTAGTTTTGTTTGGTTGGTTTTCGTCTAAATGTCTTGACCTCATTTTCTGTTTGTTCTATTTTTGTTGCAAGAAATTTATGAGTTTGTAAATTTGATTTCTTTTGGGTTCAAATAAAGACCCATTTTCAGTTTAAAGCTTGTGTTCCTTATTCCTGACTTCTCGGTCCCTCATAAAGAGGTTCTCTCATATTGTGTAATTAAGCTTACGCGACAGGAAATATTGATCTTTTCGAGATATTAAAGCCAATAAATTATCCTTAATTTTGTATTCATTGTCAGCGCATGCAGCAGCTAGCAGACCTAGAGCAGGCTGTCTAGCGTGCTCATAGGCTGCCCTGCGGGAACTGCAGCAGCCAACCACTGAGCCCGACGTGACATCATGTCCAATGAAGGACGCTCGCGCCTTCACAGCAGCCGCATAGCTCGCCAGAATATGTGAGGCTAAATATATACTAGCATGTACCCAGGGGGCAAAACACCTGTTTTTTAGGAAATCAGACATGGGCTGCTGTAAAAGGTTGTCATATAAAAATGAAATCTATGATGTCTGAGGATCACAACCTGGGTGGACAACCCGGTCAACAAGCTGCTGGAAACTTGTAATTAGGGTCAAAACAATGCTACCTCAAATTCTGCTTTAACTCCCCGGAATCACCCAAACATGCTAAAAAGGTTTAATTATATTCATGAATCCTGAGCCATATCTCCCTGATACTTTATGCTAGAAACAAACTGAGCACACCGTTCAAAAGAGTGGAAGATAAGCTTTCATTTGATGCATTGACTGTACATATAATTAGAAAGTAAGAGTGAACAATGTCTCATAATTTATAGGTAGGCAAAAAAAAAAAGAAAAAAATATTGAACATTCCATTTGTAATCGGTTGCATTCTTTACCCTTTGTTGTTGTTAAAATAAACAAATTACCATGTGAAGGTACTGACAACTAAATGTTGAAATACTAAAACACACAGGAATCATGTGTGGAGTATTTTTAAAGTATTTAATGATTAAAACTGTTACATTAAGTAGCAATTTCACTGTAAAAAAATATTTTCAAGATTTGTTATCACAACATATTTTCTTTTGTCAAATCAACTTTATAATAATTTATTTAGTTGAGATAACTTATTATTTTGAGTTTCTGATGGTTAAATTAATCTACTTCATTGTATTAACTCACTTTTTCCAGTTCAATCAACTTAAAACTTTAAGGCAACCCAGGTTACTTACTTTTTTACGTTAAACCAACAATATTTTTTTACAGTGTAGTAATCACAACATTTTTTCTTTTGTCAAATCAACTTAATAATTCATTTAGTTCAGATAACATATAATTTTGAGTCTCTGATGGTTAAATTAATCTCCATTATATTAACTCACTTTTTCCAGTTCAGTGAACTTAAAATTTTAAGGCAACCAGGTTACTTCCAATTTAAGTTAAACCATCAATATTTTTTTTACAGTTGTAAATAATAATAATAATAATAATTAATTAATTAAACAGACAAACAGATTACAATTCAGGGTGATAACTAATTTCTGTAATAATGTTTATACAATTTGTTTAGCTGTTTTCGGAGTCACTGCTGCTGTTGCTGCTCTCTAGTGTTTCAGCATGCTGTCTCCTACTACATTTGGTTGCCAACCCCTGGCAACGGCATCCTATGTAGCATGGAATTGCCCTCTTTGCACAGAAGCAGTTCTTCTGACAACCTTTAACACAACCACATGATATTACCGTGGCCAATGACACAGGCCAGGCAGGCTGTGTAGATGGAATTGGAAATTCAACTGCTTGGCCCTCATCCAGAGACCATCCAAAATTTGCGTTTTCAGTCGGAGGAAGTAGCTTTAAGAGTGTTGATTTGTTGTTCAAGAACTTGTATGCTCTCAGTGTCCCCTTCAAAGTGATCAGCTGAGGATGTATACACATCTATGATGAGGCCTCGTGCCTGGTGAAGCAGGTCATCTGTTATGTCATCAGTTGTGTTTTGACCAAACTCTTCAAGTGCAGGTATGTCCATTCTCATGCTGCTTTTTAACCAAGACTTCTTACCAGTGAAATAAGGATAACGTCTCGGTTACGGATGTAACCCTCGTTCCCTGAGTAGGGAACGGAGACGTTACGTCAAGGAGTGATGGAGAATGGGGGGTTTCGCATAGAAAGCCAATCCTCTTCGAGTATTTAACAATGAGCCAATGGCGTGAAAATGCCATGGGTCTGCGGAATTTGCATAGCGTACTCCGCCCACCCATGTGGGTATAAAAGGAGGAAGTGAACGCAACCGCAGTATGTCTTCGCTGAGGAGCCAATACTGAACTCAGGCGTCACCCAGCGGTACAGCAGAAGTGGCAGGGAGACGTAACGTCTCCGTTCCCTACTCAGGGAACGAGGGTTACATCCGTAACCGAGACGTTCCCTTTCGTAGTCACTCCGAGTTACGTCAAGGAGTGACGGAGAATGGGGGTCTATGCCATCACGCCATCTTCCAGCTGTCTTCCAGTGCTCTGCGAAAGTCTAGACCTCTGACGAAAAGAATACAAAAGGTCTTACTTAGACACAGAATTACCAAGGTACACTGGGAAACATATCCCGGGAGGGACATGCTACCAGATGCCTACCGAAGGGAGGACTTACAAAACACATATGACCACTAGGGCTGCATATGGAAAATACTGGAGCGCCAACCGCAGGTGGCAACTAGCTCCAGGGGTGGCCGATGGCTAGCCGAGGGAAGACACATGCTCTAAGAGGCTTACAGTGGAGAATACACATGAGACAGTTACCAAAGGGGAACCGTGCACATGGAGGCACCTAGCCGGCACCAGAGCAATGCAGTGGTGCCCGCATCAAAAGTGCTGGAGGACTCAGGGCTTCAAAGAAGGAACAACTGAGAAAATATCGCACTTATCCAATCCGAGGAGTGGAGTGGCGAGCAAGCGAAGACACTTAAGCGGTTCCAGTACTAGCGGAGGCGAGTACACGAGAGGATACCGGCTCAATTCGCAGATTATAAAATCTTGCGAAGGTGTTAGGTGTCACCCAGCCTGCAGCTCTGCAAATGTCTGTTAGCGAGGCGCCATGCGCTAAAGCCCAAGAGGAAGCCATACTCCGAGTGGAGTGGGCCGTCACACCAAGGGGGCACGGTCGACCTTGCTGCTGGTAAGACAAAACAATGGCGTCCACTAACCAGTGAGACAACCGTTGCTTTGAGAGAGCCCTTCCCTTCTGGCTCCCCCCATGACAGACAAAGAGCTGTTTTGAGGTCTTGAAACACCGCGTTCTGTCAATGTAGGTGCGGAGTGCACGTACCGGACAGAGCAGTGCCAAGGCTGGGTCTGCCTCCTCCAGGGGCAGCGCTTGCAAGGTCACCACCTGATCCCGGAAGGGAGTGGTGGGGACCTTGGGCACGTATCCAGGCTGGGGTCTCAAGACAACGTGAGAGTAAGCCGGCCCGAACTCTAGGCACGCTTCGTCAACGGAGAATGCGTGCAGGTCCCCTACCCTCTTGATGGAGGCCAATGCAACCAGGAGTGCTGTCTTCATAGACAGGAACTTTAACTCAACTGATTGCAAAGGCTCAAAGGGAGGCCTCTGCAGAGCACTTAAAACTACTGAGAGGTCCCAAGAGGGCATGAGGGGAGGACGAGGCGGATTTAGCCTCCTCGCTCCCCTCAGGAACCTGATGACCAGGTCGTGCTTTCCAACGGACTTACCCTCAACTGCATCATGAGAGGCGGAAATAGCCGCGACGTAAACTTTGAGGGTGGAGGGCGACAGCCTGCGCTCCAACCCTTCCTGCAGGAAGGAAAGCACGACACTGATCGAGCATCTCCGGGGGTCTTCTCCACGAGAAGAGCACCAGTTGACGAAGAGGTTCCACTTCAACGCATAAAGGTGTCTCGTGGACGACGCTCTAGCGGAAGTGATGGTTGCCGCCACCGCAGGTGGCAGCGAACTCAAACCTGCCTCGTCCCGTCCAGGCGCCACACATGTAGCCTCCATAGATCGGGACGAGGGTGCCACAGAGTGCCCCGTCTCTGAGTGAGCAGATCTTGTCTCAGAGGAATAGGCCAGGGAGGTGCTGTCGCGAGGAGCATGAGTTCGGAGAACCACGTCCTGGTGGGCCAATAAGGGGCAACCAGCAGGACCTGCTCCTCGTCCTCCTTGATCTTGCACAACACCCGTGCAAGGAAGCTCACTGGGGGAAACGCATACTTGCGTGGGCCCCGCGGCCAGCTGTGCGCCAGCGCATCTGTGCCGAGCGTGCCCTCGGACAGGGAATAAAACTGGACGCAGTGGGATGAGTCCCGGGAGGCAAACAGAACTATCTGAGCCACCCCGAACTGGTCCCAGATCAGCTGGACCGTCTGGGGATGGAGTCGCCATTCGCCGGAGATAGGGCGGATCCGTGACAGCTCGTCGGCTGCCAGGTTCCGAACTCCTGGAATGTACACAGCACGAAGGGACCTCAGGTGCTTCTGACTCCATAGTAGGAGGTGGCGAGCGAGCTGCGACATCCGACGTGAGCGTAGACCACCCTGGTGGTTGATATACGCTACTGTAGCGGTATTGTCTGAGCGGACAAGCACGTGTTGACCCTGAGCAACGCTCGAAAGCGGTGCAGGGCCAGGCGTACTGCCAGCAGCTCGAGGCAATTGATGTGCATGAGGCGCTGGGGTCCTGTCCAGGAACCCGCGGCTGCATGCCCATTGCACATGGCACCCCAACCCGTGTTGGATGCATCCGTGGAGACAACGAGATGCCTGGAAACTCGCTGAAGCGGGACACCTGCCCGAAGAAAGCTGAGGTTCAACCACGGGAAGAAGGTACGGCGGCACGCTGGAGTCACTGGAACTCGGAGCGAGCCGCAATGCCATGCCCACCTCGGGACTCGATCGCGAAGCCACAGCTGAAGCGGTCTCATATGAAGCAATCCGAGTGGCGTAGCCGCGGCTGCGGATGCCATATGCCCCAGGAGCCTCTGAAAGAGTTTCAGTGGAACCGCACTCTTGCCCTCGAACTGTCGAAGACAAGTCAGCAGTGAGTGCGCGCGCTCGTTCGTGAGCTGCGCGGACATGGCGACCGAGTCTATCTCCATGCCGAGAAAAGAGATCCTCTGCACGGGGCAAAGTTTGCTCTTCTCCCGGTTGACCCCAAGGCCCAGATGGGCTAGGTGCTGGAGCACCAGGTCTCTGTGTTCGCAAACCTGTTCTCGAGAGTGTGCCAGAATCAGCCAATCGTCGAGATAGTTCAGGATGCGAACCCCGTGTTCGTGAAGGGGAACAAGGGCTGCCTCGGCGATCTTCGTGAAGACGCGAGGGGACAGAGCTAACCCGAATGGGAGAACCGTGTACTGGTATGCCTGGCCCTCGAAAGCAAACCAAAGAAACGGTCTGTGTCGAGGCAAAATGGAGACATGAAAGTACGCGTCCTTCAGGTCGATCGCTGCAAACCAATCCTGATGCCGAACACATTCGAAAATGCGTTTGGCCGTGAGCATTTTGAACGGCATTCGATGCAGAGTGCGGTTCAAAACGCGCAGATCCAGGATCGGTCGTAATCCACCGGTCTTCTTGGGGACAATGAAGTAGGGGCTGTAAAACCCGGACTTCACCTCGGCTGGAGGGACAGTCTCGATTGCACCCTTCGCCAGCAGGGTCGCAATCTCCGCTCTCATAACCGGGGCATTGCCACCGACTATCGTGGAGCGAACTCCCCTGAAACGGGGAGGAGATCGTGCGAACTGAATCGCATAGCCGAATCTGATCATTCTGATGACCCAGCGGGACAGACCAGGGAGCTCTAGCCAAGCTCCCAGGAACTGAACCAGCGGGGCCATGCGAACCACAGACGTCCCCCCGGAGGGGCAGCGGGGCGGAGTGACTGGCATGCGCACGGGAGAAACCACATGCGGGTGCGTAGTCGAGCTCCGCTCCCCGACAGAAGAGACCAGGGAAGGACCAGCGTTCCACGGGGGTCTGTTCTGCCGGGGGTCTGGCGATAGAGGGGGAGAGGAGCGGTGTGGTCCGGGGACGACGCGTGCTTCTCTCCGCACCCTCAGAGACAGAGGGGAATGAGTGGGGCGACACTCTGGAGCATCGTGCGCGCTCATTCCGGTCTGTGTGCTCAGTGATAGTGTCAAGTCTTTCTTTAACCAACTCAGGGTGCTGCTCACCCGTGGGTAAGCAGCGGGGAGCTGAGAACAAAAGATTCTCCCCCGGCCCTCCACCGGGGGAAGGAGGGGGCCTGCTACCTCCTCCTGGGAAAAACTCGACGCCATCACTGAGCAGCCCGTCTCAGGAACGCCACTTAGCCTGGCGTTTAGCGGGGCGCGGAGCCTGAGGGGGCTGTGACGCTCCTCTGCGACCGCCTCTACGGCGCGACCCGGGTGGAGGCTGCTGCTGGGGTCGCTCCGGAGGGAGGGGGGCCGCAGCGGAACGTCCTCGGCGGCGAGCAGACTGAGGTGGCTGAACCGACGGCTGGGTGGAGGCAGCAGCTGCCCGTCGGGGCAGGATGTGTTTGATCGCCTCTGTCTGCTTCTGGGCGGTCGAGAACTGCTGGGCAAAGTCCTCAACCGCACCGCCGAAAAGGCCAGCCTGGGAAAGGGGGGCGTCGAGCAGACGAGTCCGCTCAGCGTCCCGCACTTCCGCCAGGTTGAGCCAAAGGTGACGCTCCTGGACCTCACTAGTGGCTATCACCTGACCAAGGGAACGAGCCGCCACTTTAGTCGCCCGGAGAGTGAGGTCAGTGGCCGCTCGAAGTTCATTGAACGACCCTTGATCAGTCCTGCCCTCATGCATGTCTCTGAGCAGTTTGGCTTGAAACACTTGCAAAGTGCTCATCGCATGCAAAGCGGCGGCCGCCTGTCCCGCCGCACTATAGGATCGCGCCGCCATAGACGACGAGAACCTACAGGCTTTGGAGGGATGCTTGGGGGGCCCCCGAGGGGAGGCGCTCTGCGGACACAGTTGCATCGCGACAGAGCGCTCCACCGGAGGAACCCCAGCATACCCACGGGGAGCTGCGCCGTCGAGGGGAGGAAAGGCGGGGGAAGCTGACGGGCGAACGCGGGAGGTCAGGGGAGCCTGCCACGTCTTCGTCAGTTCCGCATGCAACTCGGGAAAGAATGGTATTGGGGTCGGCTGTGGCCTCGCGGAAAACCATTCATCCATCCGCGAGTGATCGGGGTGAGGCGGAGGGTTCCACTCCAGCCCGATACTCACGGCGGCCCGAGAGAGCATGGCCGTCATCTCGGGATCAGACACGGGCAACGCTGGCGCTCCCGAGGGAGGCAGCGCAGCCGCATCCTCACTTCCCGAGGAATCAAGCCCGCCTTGTGATGCCGCGATCGACATCGCATCATCCTCTGGAGCGCCGAACGAAACAGACGGTGCCTGCGAACAGACAGACGTCTGAACCGTCTCAGCGCTCGCTGGCTGCAACACTGTTGCGGTGGGTGGGACCCGAGGAACTAGCGTCGGGGATTTGTTCCACACCGTCACCGTCAGATCACCCTGGCCGCGAGCCGAAGAGCTTCCCCGGGTAGAGGAAGCTGAACGGGTAGCGGAGGCGGGGACTCTCACAGTAAGATCATTGAGTCTCGATCTAAGTGTTGAGATGGTCATGTTCCCACAAAAGGGACATGACTCATCCACGAAAGCTGCTTTAGCATGACGAAGACCCAGACATACAAAGCAGCGATCGTGCCCATCAGAGGACGACAGAAATCGACCGCACCCAGAAGAACACGGGCGAACCATCTTTAAAAAGACGTGCCGCGTGTAGCTCTTTCAGAGGAGAGGAGGAAATTCACTCTTTCAGCGCCGAGGCGACCAGGGAGAAGCGCAAAGTCTGGCAGACCACTGCACAGATCGCAGGCAATGCAGAATCTCGCTGGGTACCGCCGTCACACCAACACTGAAGAGGACACTCTTCTCGAAGAGGCTTGTAGTGATATGGCTTGTGGAGTGAAGAATGCTCTTGGCTCCGAAGCGAAAACATACTGCGGTTGCGTTCACTTCCTCCTTTTATACCCACATGGGTGGGCGGAGTACGCTATGCAAATTCCGCAGACCCATGGTATTTTTACGCCATTGGCTCGTTGTTAAATACTCGAAGAGGATTGGCTTTCTATGCGAAACCCCCCATTCTCTGTCACTCCTTGACGTAACTCGGAGTGACTACGAAAGGGAAATAGTTGTATCTCTTCCACTAAGACTGTGGCATAGCACAGCATAGTGAAGGTCCCAGTGCTGCTACCATTTCATGTATGGGCAGATAGGCATTCTGCGTTGTTCTCACCCACAGCTCTGGAAGAGTACTGAGGTATGTTGAACCATAGTACAGGCACATGACAATGATGGTCAACAAATAGGTCAACTTCCGCTTTGTCAACTAGGTGCCATAATTTCTGGACTCTTTGGGGGTGCAGGGTAGCCTGGGAAAACCCAGACAACTTCTGGCAAATTTAGATTTGCTTTGAAAGTTAGTCTGGCAAAGAGCTCATTCTAGCCCATTTCCAATCTGCCGAAATCGCGGCACCAATCAGAAACGCTGGGGCGGGCTTTACACGATGACGACAGCACAGTGACGGTGAAGCAGATTTTGTAAATTCACAAAGGGCTATGACGGTTATAGTTGAACACCGTCATTATAACCTCCAAAACCAGTTAGTGAAACCAGAGGCAGAGTTAGTGGTGCTTCAGAGACTGCTGCTACTGCTGGAGATGATTTGGGAGAGGTCTGTGCACCTTTACCGATCAGAACGTGCGCTGACACGGAGTAAAGCCTTGTTTATACTCGACGCATCCGCACGAGCGTGAAGGTGTGCGGCAAAAATTACGCGTTCGGTGCGCAAGAACGACCCCATACAATTCCCCTTGGCTGTGTGCATGGCTTTTTTTGTAGCGGCTTGAACGATGAACGACTTCAAGCCGAATCTGCCCGAGCATGTACGTCTCACCCATAGACAGTAAGGTCTCACCATACCGGCACGCAGTTTGCGTGTCTAAATTGTAAAGTTCATTGCAAAGTTTTTTTGTTAAGGTTTTGTTTACTGTGTGTGATTTATATAATGGAAAGTACATTCACTTATAGTTGTTTTGTTGTTAATTTTAAATAAACGTAGAGCAAGTACCTAATCAGATTGTCTGCTCGTTTATTCAAATAGAACGTCGCTCTGCAAACGTCATCTCCTTCAGCGCTCTGATTGGTTTTAGGTCTTTCCAATTGCGCCCAGAGACATTTGAGCTATGCGGAGCTACGTCCATTGGTGACGCCCCTATGGAAATGATTTGTCTATGAAGCTTTGCCAGACCATAACTCAGTGACAAACTGAGAATGGTCTGGTTTTAACCAGGCTAGGTGCAGGGACCATTCCCCTGGGGGAATGTTGTCCCTGGATAATTTGTCTGGGCCGTTGTTCAGGTGGCCAGGCACGTGCGCAGCTCTCAGCAAGCGCAGGTGATGCTAAGACCCCGTGAGGAGGCGCTCTGTCAGATTCCTGGATCTGACGCCACCCTGACAGTTCACGCAGTAACTGTAAGCCCAGTAAGCCCAGCTGAAGCACTGCTGCAGCTGAGGCCATACAGCCCAGAATCCTTTGGAATGTCTTCAGAGGGATGCTGCTGACCATCTAAGACGCGGCTAGATGTCGAACATGGCATGCGCGCTGTGTCAATAAACGAGCCGTCATGGCCGCCACAGGGTCCAGTTCTACTCCTAGAAACGAAATTGATTGACTGGCCAGTAAGAGCTCTTGGTCCAGTTGACCGTGAGACCCAAGCTTCCCACAGCACAGCTCTGTGAGATAGTTCATGTTTCGTAAATGTATGGGGTGCTAGAGACAGGCCGAATGGCAGGACAGGGCATCTTTCAAACGAGAGAGAGATAAACCAGTCTCTCGGGCAAACGTGTGCAAGGATTTTCCTGGCTGTAAGTATTTTGAACAGTCTTTTCATAAGCACTTTGTTCAACAACAGTGCTGCTCGTGAGCGGCAGCTGCACGTCTGTGAGGGGAGGCGGAAAAGGCGAGAGCGAAGCTCAAGGGAGGGAGGGCCTTTGAAAACAGCACTTCTTTTGCAGGGTTCTGCAAAGGGTGGAGTGACAGCTTGAAGGTTAAACACTTCGAGTTGAGGCTGCAGGGTCGACATCGGAAGTGTGTCGCAGAGCTCACAACCCCTTGAGTGGGCGAGAGCTGTGTGTTCCTGGCCCAGGCAGGCTAGATAGCCTGCTCTAGGTCTGCTAGCTGCTGCACTGTGTTGACAATGAATACAAAATTAAGGATAATTTTTTGGCTTCAATATCTCGAAAAGATTAATCTTTCCCGTCGCGTAAGCTAACTAACGCAATACAAGAGAACCTCTCGTACGAGAACTGCATTCATGTGACTTTGTTCCGTGAACCGGGCTTATCCATAATCAGGGTTTTAATTTGATTGACACAAAATTTGATTTGTATATTGTTTTTCACTACATGCCCATGCGTAGTGTGCATACATTATTATAACACAACACAATACACACACACACACACACACACACACACAAATACTTTACACTTGTAGATTATTTTAACATTTTTATTTTTTCCATCCTTAATTTGTACTCTGTCCTTCAATTCTGTGCTATATTGAATGTTCACACTGAAGCATTTCACCTCATTCTTGATTTCTGGAGAAAACCTCAGAATTGCAAACACCACAATCCGACCCCAAGCAGACATGTGGATGCCACAATTTACACTGAGCATTCAGTTTACTTAAATTGAATGTTAGATGGAAGACAAGTACATTGACACTACTGTTAAGTTAAAAATAAATACTTTCAAAAACAACAACAACAAAAAAAAAAGAATACAAATCCCACAGGGATATATCATAACTTTTTTTCATCCTACACAAAATTGTACATTTTTTAAAATGTTTTCATCTAATTTTCATCCGAGGATTTCAGGAATACAAAATGTTTTTTTTTTTTTTAACACAAACATAATGGTACATCAAAATGTTAAATATTGTACAAAAGTTGTTTTTCTTCTAAAGCACTAATCAAAATCCATTAACAAACAAGGTGTTGGAACTACTATAAATGCAAGGGAGTGTAACCGGATGTACCTGCCAGCAGCATGTGACACAGTATGTGGTCCTGAGAGCAAGGCCTTGATTTTATGTCTCTAATCTAACCATCAACTGTACAGCCCCTTTTCCAGGATGACCATGGGCTGCATATCTTGAAGTTGCTTCAGCAAAAGTTCAGAACAACTGGATAGGTTTTCATACATAACAATTTTAACATTCTTCACATTCTCAATCTTTAGTGGATTTCTGAAATTAACAAGACATTGGACTTGATCTCTCTCTTGAATGATCGGTTGAAGTGTTCTCTGTCGTTTTGATGGATTGGATAGAGTGTCTTCACTGAACTTTAGGGCAGATGTCTCAAACTCTGAAGGCTTATATAGTTTTAGTGCAACGTCTTTCTCTACTTGGTTCCCTTGACAGCTAGATGAGTTCAATATGGATCCTGAGACTTTCAGCATACATTTAACGTGCTCCCCGGGGCAGTTACGAAGACTTTTCTTTCTTTCTACACACATTTTGTTTCTACATTCTGACTTTCGTGGACGACCTCTTTTCCGTTTGAACACAGGTATGGTTGTGGCAGTGAAACTTTCATTAACTAGAACCTCAGCTACAGGATCTGGGCCTACATCTTGAGGACTGACGTTCCCATTCTCTGTGTGATCTTCATCAAAAACCGTTTGCTCCACCTCAATATTCTTTGAGGTACTATCTGCTCTGGGCATCTCACTGCTTTTCATGCAAAATATGAACTGGCTTCTTTGATCCTCAATGTACTGTTCCGTGAGGCCATGAGTGGTGTAATGTTTCAATATACTCTGCTCATCACTCATTATTGAATCACAACTCTCAATCATGCATGGGTACTGTAGAGGAAGTCTTTGATTGCACATGGCAGATACATCATCAATGGATTTAAGAGCAGGCTTTTCTAAGGTCATCAAAAGTTTTTTGGCCTTGTCCTCTCTCTTTTTTGAATTCTTCTTTTTCATTTTTGTATTGTTATTTGCAATGTTCTCTTTTCCATTGTTAGAATTTGCACTTAACTTTTTTGCTTGAACATCATTCCCAATTCCACTTTTTTGTTTCTGTTTCATAGTTTCAAAAGTAGCATCATGTTTCTTCATAAGATGTCGAAGAAGGTTTGACTTGGTGGTATAGACCCTATCACAACCTTCAAATTGACATCGGAATGTGAGGTCCACACTCTCAAAATCCCCATCTGCTGAAACCTTTATTGCTTTGTGATCATTTTTGATATGATCGATGTATTTCAAATGACACGTAAAGTGAGCAGAACATTTTGACTGGTCACACTGAAACGTGCCTACCTCAACACCTGATAACAATGCACTTGCCTTTTCTAATGTGCATCTGTGGAGCAAAAGATAGTGTTTTAACAAACTGGTAACTTTCGACACTACTTTTGAACATTGTTTGACTTGGCATCTGTATTCTTGCACTTGGACAACTCCATCAGTTTCTTTAGCACTGTTCTTTTCATCACGTTCTGACTGATGCATAGCCCTATAATGGAGGATAAGATTGTGTTGGATTGAAAAGGCAGCCACACATCCTTCATGCACACATCGATATGGCCGGAACATACTTGAATCACCAGAATCAATGGTGTCTATTGGCATTGTAGTTTTCTCTTGAATATCAACCATCACATCTGAACTCATTTCAATTTGTCTGTTAGATTCAGAAGTTGCATTTTCTGTTCTTTCATCTGGAGCATCTGTTGAGTCAAAGAGATGTCTTCCATCACTCAGCTCTTGCATCACAAATATACCTGTTTTTTTTAATTCACGGACATGATTCTCTTCAGTCAGAGATGGGCCTTTCAGGGGTTTTACACATGTAGCTGAAAGCCCTTCAAGATTTATGTTTTCCTTTGATGTCTCCACAGTTCTACAAGTCTCAGTGCTGGAAACTTTTGTGTGGGACTTTTGTGTGGGGCGTTTCTTTTTTCTTTTGGTAACAATGTTGGCTTTTCCTTCAACATTTGAATCAGAAGATGTAACAGTCAGATTTGGATTGATTTGGTGTTGAATCTGCTCTGATAGGGAGTCATTTCCCTGGTCGGTGATGACTTTTTTTGACTTTGATATAGATTTTCTGATCTTTCTATAACCAAGACCGATTTTCAAGTGAGACATTTCTTCTTTTGAAAAATGGTGGACATTTTTGTAGTGAATTTTAAGGCCTGTGGTTCTGGTAAATCCCTTTGAACATAAATGACAGTTGTATGGTGCAAATTTGTCAGGGTTTTTCTTTATTTGATTTATCCTGTCCTCACTGTAATCATGCACACGGCTAAGGTGTTTAAATAAAGCCTCTTTTGTCATTGCTCCATAAACACACCCTTCTTCACATCTAAAGGGCTTTAAAACACATTTCTGCTCGTTTTGTACAGGATCTTCAATTGTGTGACACTGATCATTTCTTGTGACATCTTTAGAGCTTTGATCATGCAGGTTAGTGCTCTCAGATTTGTTCTCACATTTGTCTCGACTGAGTATATCAACTAAATCAAGACGTTGTAATGCCCTTTCAATTTCTACGATTTTGCCATCTTCACCAGTATTTGCAGAGATGATTTCAGCTTCATGTTTGATTTCTAAGCCAGTGTTTGAGACAAGTGGATGGAATAAACTGTAATTTGTAGTCATTTCAGAGGGGTCTTGAGAAGACAAATTAGTGTTCTGGATGCTATCTGTGCCACCATGTATGTTTGTTAAAGTGTTAGGGTTAAAGGTATTTGATTCTGATGGTGCATAGATGCAGGGTTTGTGAGTCTGCTCAAGTATGTCATTCATGGGGAGAGGTATTTGTGCCATTGAAATATCAGGATCATTCAGAAAATCCAGAAATGATACTGGTAAGTCAGCAGTAAGATCAATTTCATCAACAGGTTTGCACTGGGAACGTTTTGATAAATGACCTCCAAGTGACTTTGTGCTTGAAAACTCTCTGTAGCACCTGCAACAAATGACTTTCCCATCCTGTATTATGGCAGGCCATTTTGCTCTCTTAGATGATTTAACTTTTTTGGATTTCCTAGTTTCACCGGAACCTGAAACATTTTGATCATCTGAAGGGATTCCTTCTGTTCCTTCCTGTGTCAATTCATGATCACAAAAGTCTTTTGGACTTTTCTCACCATTCAGGGGGGCAACACTAAAGAAATCGTCTGACGATTCCTTAAAATGAGGGGTTAAAAGATTTGACACAGTTTTGAGATCTGATGATAGTAATGCATCAGTACTATCAGTGCTGATTTCTTTGATTGAATTTTCCAATGGCTGCAATGAAATAGGACCTGCCTCTGAAGGCAAAGTTGAAAAATATAGGCTGCAATTCTGCCCAGACAAAGAGCAGATGGAAATATCACCGGCATGGTTTTGTCCAATCTGACTGAATCCAGGATTAACGCTTGACTCAACCTGTGACAAATCACAAGTCTGCTCACTGTTAAAGGCATGTAGTACTCTTAGAGAGCTTGACACATATTTTGAGGCTTCGTTCATCACACTTGAGGGTGTGTTGGCATTCACAGAAAGGGGGTTGATGTCATCATAAGATGAGGGTGACGAGTAATCTAAGACTGTGTCCGAATGGTATGATGGGTTTGTGTGCTGGTTGTCAGACAAAATCATAGAACTGTAGGGAAGTACAGAAAAACCTGAATCCAAATTCTCCATTGAAGGTGCTGCCCATGTCTGAGTTATTGGTAATTGCATCAGATCTGTCTGGTTTGGTAATGCTGCACTTTGAGGGTTTTCAAGCTGAGAGCAAAACTTGGCACTTATGGACTGCATACTATCATGATTGGAGAAAACAGAGGAAGTACTTTCAAGCACTGAGTCCAGAAATGTAGTATGTTCAGTTTGTCTGGAACGGCTTGTCCATTTCGCTATCTGAGAACTAGTGGTTGTGCTCTCAGCCGACTTTTTTGCAGCAATTTCTGCAATCCTTTTGTACTTCTTAGATAACTTCCATTCCTCAAAAGCTTCAGAATGAACATTTTTGACATGTCTCGACAAACTTTTTGAGGTGCTGTATTTTCGTGTGCAGGTTTCGAATGGACACACATGAGTCAGACCTTCTTCTTTGTTGGCTTTTTTCACAGAGAGTGACGACTTCAATGTGGACAACTTAAGCTGACGCAATGAGAAAGAAAACAATTTCTTATCTTTCAAGAGTGTCTGAGTTTCACTGTCAGCATTCTTTAGAGCATCTAAATATTTTGGATCATTGCACTTGATGGGAATAGGCTCCAGCTTTACAAAGCAAGATTCAAGATGCAATTGCTTTGTACTTTCAAGACAATGAGGTGTCTTAGCTTCATCAGGCTGAACAGCATTAGTTGTTAGGGAATCATTTTTGCTAACTGTCAACTGAGCTGTGCATGACACAAGATGCTCAGGCTGTTCTGTGGAGTCTTGAACAGTGTCTATAATGCTTTCAACTGTGTGTTTCCTTTGTACTGGGGTAAACTCTTGAGAAACCTCTTTCATTTGGCTTGGAGGCAGCTCTAAGGCAGGAAAAGTCGGAGTTGGTACTTCAAGTTGAGAAGGTGAGCCCCCATCAACAGCAGAGTGGCCCTTCTTCTTAGCATGTCCTTTCTGATGCAGATCTAGCTCAGACAGAGTGTAGAACACCTTGTCGCAGTTTTGGCTTTTGCAGGAGAACGTTATGTAGTGCTGTGCTTCATGATCATACAGCAAGTATGTCTCGCTGAATATTCTCTCACAGTTTGGATATGCACACTGTGCCTGAAATTCAGCATGTACTTTTCTGTGCATCTGAAGCTCAGCATTAGAGGAAAAGCTGAAATTACATCCAAGCTGAATGCAAAAATACGGCTTCTCGCCACAATGCAACTGTAAGTGATCATTAAGATGGGTCAAATTAACAAACTGACGGTGACAATACTGGCAAAAAGCCTTCTGGCTCTGTATTTCTAGGAAATGTATTGCTTCCTGCTCATTTTTGTGGGCCTTAACATGTGCAACCAAATTCCTGAAGTACTTGAAAATTTTTTGACAACTTGTAACAGGGCATGAACAACATTCAGTGTTGTTAACATCACGGATAGGGTTGCCCTGTTTGGGGGATGACACTTTAATTTTACTTTTGACTTTTGTGATGGGACTACAGTTTGAAGCATATACACTTTTATTACTGCAAACTGTCGTCCCTTGGCTAACTTCCACAGCAGTTTTGCTGTCGTGCTCTTCTTTTTTCACGGTACTGCTAGCTGCTGTCAACTTGGTGTCAATACTGGTACGTTTCTTGCTTACACCCATAGCAGCAAGGCGTTCCTTACATGACTGTTTCACATGAGATGCCACATGAGGCTCTAGAACTACCCTAGTTTCAAATGTTTTAGCACATATTGGGCAACGGAAAATCCCATCTTGAACATGCTTCAATGCATGCTTCACAATCCTGTGTCCAAGGAACTCTTTATCACACAAAACACAATACTGCATATAAGCTTGCCAATTGCGGAATCGAGCAGAAACAAATCCCATCTCTCTCATCTTCTTCATTTCCCTTTTCTTCTTTCTTTCTGCTTCAACTTCACTGAGTTCGTAAGTAGGACTATTGGTAAAATGTAGATCTTGAAAATATTTTTCATCATGGTCATGGATTTCATTGTCTTCACTGTCAGTACATTTATCAGTAGACAATATAGCTGTTGCCTCCTGACCCATCAATGCAAGGCATTGACGTTTTAGAGTTTTCCAGTCCCAGAACTCAGGATCAAAAGGCCACTTCGTCTTTAAGGCCAACAACAGGTCACAGCGTAGTGAGTTCAAAATTGGTGGATCCTCCTGCTCAAGTTTTTGGTCAGGCTCATTAAAAAGAGTCTCAATAGCATAGTAAGAGTCCAAAGACGGATTTGTCAGGAACTCAGTGAGTTGACAAGCCTGTTTTACTTCCAAATCCAAAGGCAGCAAACAAGAGATCGTTTTGCAGATAGTGATATTACAGCCCTCATTATCATGAACTCCCATTTTTAGTGCTTGAATACACATTTCGATGCACACTGAGAGTCCATTTTTCTCATCCTGAGAAAACAAAAATGTCATTGTCAGTGCCATTGCCTTAGTTTTTGTAAAACATTGATATAAAACAAAAACTTTTCTTACCTCAGCCTGAATGACTTTGATGAGGAGCAGAATATGGTACACACTCACAGCGAGGCATGCTAACAGTCTGCATTGCTCCAAAAAGGCCTGTTTTGATTCGAGTCGTATTAGAAGTTTACTCCAAAACAGTGTCAGCTCCCTGTAAGATATACAATTGATCCACGAGCTCTTAAAAAATAAATCAAGCACTAAAACATATGTAATCTTTATCTTTAAAATACACAGTATGTTAGAATATATATACATGTTCACGCTCATGAAAACTCCTGTTATAATCATCAAAGCTGTCTACTCTGCACAATAAATTTCTGATTTACACTGTGTCTATGTCTTGACTATAACAGGGACATTATTTGTCCAGCCAGTGAGTTTACATAGTAATCCAGCCAGTTAAAAAGCCTGCACTGAACAAAACAATGATGATCAGTGGTTTTCTTCCGTGCCAGTGAATGCGAAATACTTGTGTCAGGTTATGTTGCATGTGCGTGCATAATTATGCAAGGAAGGTTGCAGTCCTGGAAAATGGTGTCACTGGTGAGTAAAGGGTTTCTGGTGGTTTTACACTTCATTCATAAAGCAATTCACAGTTAATGTGGCTTTATATTTCAATCATTTTTAGCAACCCTGCTGATCCAATAAGCATTTCATTGTCCGATGGACATGCCTTAATTGTGAAATTTCTGTAGTCTTGCATCCTTCTCATGGCTATTTAATAATTGTTGACTTTTCAGTGTCAGTTACATATTCATTTGGCCTAATTTACATGCCATAGAATTTCGCACATCTGAATATAAGGTGTTTTTCTCTTTATAGGAAAGTCACAATTATATACAATTATTTTTTTTTTACTGAAACATCAAAACCTGAATTAGTTTTCAATTAGTTGAAAATTGAAAATGAAAGCTTATTTAATAATCCATTCATTAATCTAATTTAATGATAAAAAACTGTTGTATACAAACATCTGAGTTACACATTAGACAGCTAACAGGTTAAGTAAAATAAAGTGAATATGTAATATGCACCATATTACACATTTAATATATTTATTAAAATACTATTCTCTAGAGTTACTTTTCTAGTTAACTAATGAGCTATGGACATTGAATTGCTTCCATATGTATATGTTATGTTACGTGACTTTGATTGCAAGCTTTTTTACTGACATCTTTTCACAATTGAAACTGATTGAGCGACTACATGAGAAATGATACATTTCAGTAAGTTGTACTGTTTTTTTTTTTCAACAAACCTTATGTCCATTCATGTTTATTTTGTGCTATAACCAGTAGTAAAGATGAAGAGATGATCATTCATTGCGCTCCGTTGCTGCTGCTTGACACTGTTATGGCATTAAAGAGTTTCAAAACAACATTATTGTTTGAATTTTGTGATCAAATAGAAAGCTGAAAGTTTTGTTCACGCAGTAAGTGAAAACAGTATAAATCTATATTTTTTTATTTTAAATTTATCAATTCATTTATCGATTCAAGATCAACTAAAATCAAACTTTTGTCAATATTGTCTACCTAGCTATACACACAGCCAGCATGTTTACCTGTTGTAGCTTTTCCATGTTGTGCACATGAAATAGATGCTGACACAGTCCAAATGCGCCACTGGAGGGGCGTTAATCACTGTTTCATTCAATGATTGAAAAAAATATATGATCAGAATATTGACTTGCCTAATAATTATGCACGCACTAGAGTATACACACACACACACACACACACACATATATATATATATATATATATGTAGTAAAGCAATTATAGTATGTATATATATATATATATATATATATATATATATATATATATATTTACTTTATAAATATATATAGTAAAGCCATCACAAACACAATTATTTTTATATTATTTTTCAGCCCTAGTGCACAGTGTTTGAGAATTAAAGTTGAAGTATGTAAGATTTTTCATGGTAAAAAACAGTACATTCTCTTAACCTAGTTTATTGTTCAGTGACTATTAGTCTGCTATTCATAGGCACCATCAAAACACTGACACAGCGGTCCTCTCAGATCAGTCAATCTCTTTTCAGCAACCTATAGCAAAGGTTTTAAGGTTTTATAGAAGTGCAAGCCAAAATACACGGCATTTAAAACTTTGAAGATCAAACAGATCATAAACACATCAAAGCGTACAGGGACTGCACTGCAATGCATTTTGCTACAATGGCATTTTAATAACATGCAGCATCATCATGCACCCGTTTTGAAAGACTAGGGCCCAGATTTACTAAACAGGGCACATTAGAGCTGATGGGAGTGGAAAGGTCTCCGCGTGATCTACTGACAACACACAAGTTAAAGAGCACAGACACAGTCGGATCGTTTCCATAATGACCAATGCAATTTGTGCTTTTTTCAGTTGCTTATAAACATATTAATGGCACAGGTGAAATTGCACTCTATTTAGCACAAACAGGGCTACTGTAATATATGAGCAAGATACATGTTTGTATTTTTGAGAGAATATTGTTTATGCATGGTTATTGAAAAAACAAAAAAATTAAGTTTCTGAAATAAGGCCACAAAACATACTAAATATGAGTCCACAAGACTTTTGACTAATGGATGTTGTTTCCTAGAGATTTTGCTTAAAAATTATCTGAAAATCATCTTGACAAATCATTCACATAAAACTGTGAATTGTTTTAAATTGTAAAAAACTTTTTTTTTTTTTGGAAAGGCAATATTGCGAATGGGTGTGAATGGCCCAACCCCCTCATGTATAATTAGGTGTTACTCACCTGAGAAGATAAAGACCCGCGTAATAATGAGGATTTAATTCAGGTGTATCACACAAGAAATAATGCAAGGACAATGGCCCCCATTTATCATTCTTGCGTAGAAACAGGCGTATATGTTGGCGTAAGATTATGCTTACACTCCTCTCACCGCCTGATTTATGAATCTGTGCATACCTTTGAAATCCAGTTGTATGCAATACCTGCCCTTGATAAATCCCGCGGCTGAAAGCAATCATCATTAGAATAACACGCCCCTATATATTAAAGTCTCCACTTCCCCCACGCCCTCATTTTACGCCATGGACACACAGAAGATGGTAAAGAAGAGAAACTTCTCTGACGTGGAGCCGAAATGACCATTGATCGCATTGATCACAATGCATTATTTTACAGTACGTCTTTTGAATTAGCATTTTGATTTCGAATCACGTCACATGAATTGGGGTGTACAATAGTGATGATGTGATGTGGAGTACCATTCATTCACATTAATAAATGCATGACAATTTGTAATACTGTTCTTCTTATTATTATGATTATTTTTATTGTTATTTAGAAGAAGAATGTCGTTATTATTATTTGTATTATTATTATTATTTAAAAGAAGAGGAATGTATTTTTTATTATTTTGTCAGGCTGAATTATTTTTTGGCCATTGAAAGCCTTTCATTACCGAACCCAGTCCGTGCGCACCTGCCGGGGGCTGGGGTTAGCCCTGAAACATCAGGTTAAGTGCACAGGCTCGCAACTGAAGGAATACATATGCTTACAAATCAAATGCTTTGGTAAAGTCACAAAAATTAAACATTAAAGTCCATGTTGCACTGTTTATAATTACTATGTTTTTGTTGTTTTTTTACAGTGGGTCAATATATATTGTATCTTTTAGTTTGTCAGTGTGTTTTGTGGTGTTAGGAATTGTTTTTCTGCACATTTCTGCATTTCTGCAATGTTTGCAGAGTGGTGCATTGAGGTCTGTTTCTTTATTATTCTCATTACTTTAGTAGGCAAAGTAATGCATTATTTCACTCATACTGCTCTCTCTATTTATTAATTTCGGGCGTGTAGAAATTCAAATGAACTTAGTTTGATCCATCGTGTAGAAATTCGAATGAGCTTAGTTTGATCCATCTTGTTCCTCCATTGTCACCGTTTGCAGTTTCGTGTGACTCGGTAGCACACTAGTGGAGAACTTCGAAACAGTAGCGCATCAAATACTGAATTTAACAAAATTATAATATTGTACCGTTTGAAATATATTATATAGCGGTATTTTTGCAGTACCGGAATACCATGCATCCCTACTAATTAAGAGGCGATATTTGACCGGCATATCGTCAAAATGTCCGTAAAACGAAAGAAAGCTCTGCTGGTAACTTTGACCGGCACCATATATTGATATATTTCAATATATATATATATATATATATATATATATATATAAATATAGTTAGGAAACATCTTGAAAAGAAAATTATTTTTCCATATCAAGTATTATTCTTTAAAGTGGCCAGTACATTTTATCATGCATATTTCAAAGTAGAGGATTCATTATTTTGATATAGCTTGCATTGGATAACAGTTGATAAGTTTATTTTTGACAAAACATACTATATATTTAACATATGAGCAGAAACTGTCTAACAAAAGCTTATTTGATGTCTATTTTATAGTAAACTTTATAATCTCTCCAAAGCTAGCGAACGTAATCTTGTCTTTTATATTTTGTTTGTAACAGTGTGCGTTCGTTCATTCACACATCCAGACACCCGATTCATATTTAAACAGTCTTTTTGGTTTTACAGATACTATTCTATATTGTGGTTAGATTAAATCTCAGTAGGCTATAGCAATATAGTTTGGATGTGTTCGTGTAAAATAATGTAGGAGCGAGAGTGAATGAACAGCACAGCGTGCACGCGTCTGTGCCATTCATTCACACACAGACACATTTCATATTTAAACAGTCTTGTGCAGTTTACAGACACTATTCAATAAAGCGATTAGAACAAAGCACTTAAGAATAAATAAATTACTACATCAGCTGAATCCGTGCTCCTCAACATGAATTAGTAACCTCTACTTCTGAGGTAAGTTTTCTAGGATTAATATGATAGTATTATTCCTCACAGTGCAACAAGACGAGAGTAGCAAGCAAGTACAAGATTTTTATTAAACTGCTGATGTGGGCATTTTCATGAAAGCACAACACTTTCTTTTTATTGTGAGTATACACAAAAAAATAGACACTTAACAGGATCGAATGATGTTTAACACTTATATGTAAGAAAAGATAAACAAAAGCAGCAGAGTAATTTGAGTCTCTTTTGCACTTATAAGAAAAAAGTGAGCTGGTATCGTCGGTGATACCACCGACCCCAGAGGGTTAAGACGTGCTTTTTTGGGGCGGTAAATAATGGCACAAATACCAGTAACTTGCCGAGCACAAACCTTAGTAAATAACCTTGCGTGATTTATTTAAATATTCTCCTCCCATAAATTTTGCATCTGAAAAGGAAACTTCTACAAATGCATATTTTGCGGTCAGCCACAAAAATAACTGTCACCGCCTTTCAGTGCTACTTTTCTACTGCATGTCTTAAAATAAGTAAATCCTCAAAGTAGTTTTTTAATGCCAAAAGAGGCTTGTTGCTGGCGCCAGCTGTTAGTAAATCTGGCCCTAAGTTTATTACATTTACTCAGCCTCAAACAGGTGTGGCACGTCATGTCAAAAAGTATGCCTGGTACAGATATTTTGGATGGATATATTACAAGCAAGCCTACTCAATTGCTTTCTCATGACCCACAGCAACAAAGCTTAAAGGATTCCTAATATTTTGGACCTTTTATTGAAATAAGCCCAACTTTTACCAGTTAAGATGTGCCATCACAAGACCCCTTAAAGGAGAACTCTGGCGCAAAATGAACCTTTAGTCTAATAAAACATTGGTACCTAGTCAACCGTTCTCTGAGATTTGTTTTCATGATAATCGAATGTAAAGAGTTTTATCTCTAAAAACTGTTTAGCATATAACGCTAGTAATGTACTAGCGTTATATAGTACTAGCTGTACTAGTAGAGTACTCCACGGACATCTGGTCGAGGGGGAGGGGTTGCTACTATATTTAATAATGGTTTCAAATGCCGCTTGTTAGCAGTACAGGATTATTCTAGTTTTGAGTTGCAGCTGGTTAACATAGATTTAAATTCCCCAGTAATTTGTGCCCTTATTTATAGACCCCCGAAATATAACAAACTGTTTATTCAAGATTTTTCGGAGTTTTTAACCATAATTGTACCGAGTTTTGAGAGGATCCTAATACTTGGTGATTTTAACTTGCATATCTGTTGTCCTAATCAGCCCATGGTAAAAGAGTTTCTACATCTTATTGAGTCATTTAATTTTAACCAATTAGTCTCAAGTCCTACCCATAAACTTGGGCATACTTTGGATTTGATTTTAACTCAGGGTGTTCCTGTCCAGAATATAAATGTTGAGGATGCCTGTTTCTCCAATCATAATCCAGTTATTTTTAATATTTCAATTTCTAGTAGTTCCTTTTTAAATTGTAAGCCTCTAGGCCGTTGTGCACGTTCTATAAAACCTTCAACAGTCAGTGAGTTTTCAAATGCTTATACATTATATTCAGAAATGCGAACAACAGGGTCCCTATCTTTTGGGTTGGGTTTAAATGATACAGTGTCAATGTTTAATTCAATTTGTAAGGAAACTATGGACACGTGTGCCCCTTTTAAAATCATAAGTGCAAAACCCAAGCCACAGCCATGGCTCAATAATGATACCCGTTGTCTCCGACAAGTGTGGAGGAAAGCAGAGAGGAAATGGAAGAGAGATAAGCTGCAGGTGTCTTGCGACATATTGAAGGACGCCATGATTAAATATCAGAAGGCGGTAAAAACTACAAAGATAAAATATTTCTCTGATCTTATAAAGAAGATTCCTAATAATCCTAAAGCATTATTCAAAACAATAGACTCAGTTTTAAATCCTGACACAACAACAGGCCTCATCATTAATCAGACAACATGTGAAAGCTTTTTAGAGTACTTCATTAACAAACTTGAGACTCTTACAGCTAGTATTATACCTTCAGGCCTCATCCTTGATTATGTTATTCCTCCGTCATTAGTTCAATGTTTAAGTGCGTTCAAACAAATTTCATTCCCTGATCTGGTGGACTTAGTCCGTAAAATGAAGCCCACTCAGTGTTCCTTAGACATAGTTCCTCCGCGTCTCCTTGTCCAGGTTTTAGATGTGGTTGGTTTAGATCTCTTGTCAATAGTGAACTCTAGCTTATTGAGTGGTGTTGTGCCACCATGCTTTAAGCATGCAGTGGTGCAACTCCTTTTTAAAAAGCCCAATTTGGACTCATCTGATTTAAAGAACTATCGGCCAATCTCTAAGCTGTCCTTTCTGTCAAAAATTCTAGAGAGGGCTGTCTTTCAACAGCTATCTACTCACTTAAATGGAAATTATATTTTTGATAAGTTTCAATCGGGGTTTAGGGTTAAACACAGTACAGAGTCAGCCCTCCTCAAAGTGTCAAATGACTTGCTCCTAGCTGTCGATTCAGGAAAGTGTGCAATTTTAGTTTTACTCGATTTGACTGCGGCATTCGACACTATAGAGCATGCTATACTGTTGGAGCGCTTAAGAGAGTGGGCAGGGATTCAGGGAAAAGCTCTTAATTGGCTTAGTGAATATCTGTCTGGGAGAACGTTTTCTGTGGAATTAGGAAATTTTTCATCACGTTCTGCTCTAATGAAGTGTGGGGTTCCACAAGGATCAATATTGGGTCCGGTCTTATTCTCTATTTAGATGCTTCCATTGGCGGATATCTGTAAAAACATAATGTATTTTATCATCTTTATGCAGACGATACTCAGCTCTATCTACCTATAATAATGGGGGATAATTCAGCCCTGCAATCTCTTTTTGATTGTTTTATGACATTAAAGAGTGGATGTCTGCCAATTTCCTCCACTTGAATGATACAAAGACTGAAGTGATAGTGTTTGGTCCTCCGAGCTCTACTAAACATATAATTAATAAATTAGGCCTTTTTAAATCGAAGGTACATAATCAAGCTAGGAGTTTAGGAGTTACTTTTGATGCCGAGTTAAAATTTGATAAGCACATAAATTCAATGGTTAGAGGTGGCTTCTTCCAATTGAGGAATATAGCGAAATTGAAACCTTTTTTGTCTTTTAATGATTTGGAAGTTGTTATGCATGCTTTTATCACGTCCAGACT
The DNA here is from genome assembly GCA_038021265.1 of Cyprinella venusta. Classification (NCBI taxonomy): domain Eukaryota; kingdom Metazoa; phylum Chordata; class Actinopteri; order Cypriniformes; family Leuciscidae; genus Cyprinella; species Cyprinella venusta. The sequence goes on along the minus strand of CM075875.1, from coordinate 27,266,526 downwards.
GGACTATTGTAACACATTGTATTATGGTATTTCTCATGGATCACTGTCACGGCTGCAGTTAGTCCAAAATGCGGCCGCAAGGCTTCTAACTGGGACAAGGAAGTATGAGAGTATAACACCTGTACTAGCATATCTCCATTGGCTTCCAGTTAAATTTAGGATTAATTATAAGATTTTATTATTTGTTTTTAAGGGCTTAAATGGGATGGCACCAAGTTGCATTAGTGAACTTCTTCAGCAACATACATCCTCTAGGCCTTTAAGGTCTGTACACAGGTTTTTGTTAACCACCCCAAAATCTCGACTAAAATCAAAAGGAGACAGGGCCTTCTCTGTTGCAGCTCCCTGTTTATGGAACAGTTTACCCCTCCATGTTAGATCTTGTGCCACCCTTGATGCATTTAAATCTCTTTTAAAGACATATCTCTTCTCTTTAGCTTTTGACTAATTTTCAACTTTTTGTAATTTGTATTATACGTTGTTTTATGATGTCAGATTATATGTGCTGCCTTGTATGTAAAGCACTTTGGCCAACGTGTGTTGTTTTGAAACGTGCTATACAAATAAATGTGATTTGATTTAAAGAGGGAATTGACTAAGTAAAAATAATAATCGCTAGTTTATACCACTAACAAGGCTCAAAATAGCCCCACACTAACACAGTAACATAATGAAGGTCGATAAATGCAAAACAAAGCATTGAGAACTTTGTAAGTGTACTTACAAAGAGTTTTGATTTATTATTGATTTATTGATTTATTTAGCAATATTTTGATTTAAAATATGCTCCATTTTCACTAATTCTCCTAGGTGACACTAATGTCGCAGAAACTACATACTTCACCTTTAAAAATCAGAACAAATGTCTTACCAGGCACAATAAGCATCCCCACTGAGAAGCTGGCGTTTGAAAAATGCAGTACAAAGACTGAGAGCTCCCTTCTCATCTTCCTCGGACTCCAAATTACAAATCATGTCCAGAGCCTCCTTACAGTCTACCTCCTTTATCTACCAAACATAACAGAGAAAATTTAGGTTACACATTATTTGCAATAGTCAAGTTTATGCAAATTAAATAATAATAATAAAATAATAATAATAACCGATTAATGAAAGGGATAGATCACACAAAAAGGAAAGTTTTGTCATCATTTGCTCACCCATTTTGTTTGTTTAACAGGGACAATACACTAGGCATTGTTACACACAGACAACCAATGCCGTGTACATAGGCCATATAGCATAAAGCTAATTTGAGGCCCTCGATCCTGGTCCAAACCCAAAAGAATTCTGTTCTTTTGTCTGTTCTTATCTTTTGTAACACAAATAAAAATTCTCATCATTTTTGTCCTGCTATTGAAACTGACTGCAACAAAAAAAATGTCATGCATCAAAACCTACAAAAAACATGGTAAATGTAATCTGTATAAATCGAGTGGTTTAATCACAGTCTTTAGAAGAACTTTATATGATATTACAGTCAGGTTTAGATTTTTTCTCCAATATAAACACTGAACAATACATTCATAATGCACATACACACATCAAACAGGGCAAACACAGAAGCCCAATGGGGTTTGTTCCCCCATGCCAAGCAAGTATAATTGCGCCTTCATGCTGGGATTGGAACCACATGAGGGTGAGTAAATAAATGTTACATTTAATTTTTTGAGTGAGCTAACCATATAAAAATGATATTGATTCTATCATGACACAGACAAGAGGCATTCATATATTCATGCTGTCACTGTGCAAGACTATACATTTTAAATATGATTGAAATATTAATTCTGATGTTCAACAAAAAGAGTAACCTCAGGAGGTGGTCAAACTGCTTAGTTCAACAAATAAAGACTGCTTGTTTTCAGAGGAGAGCTTTTCATGTACAATCCACTCATGCATACAACTGTAATTGTCGATATCATAAGCATAAGCACAAACAGCCTGATTATAATTTCAAAACAAACAAAACATGTTAGAGCAGAAATAAATTTGTAAATATGCTTGAACTTCAGCATTAATACAATAAAGACTGATTTAAAAAAAAAGACACTCACCTCTTGCATAAGTTCTTGTTGTGGCTTTATTTCACACAGACATACGAGGTAGATTTGTTTAAAGTTCTTCTTTTCTCCAAATTCAGGAAACTCTGCGCATATCTTTGCCAGTATTGCAGCTTTATCCATATGCTTCAGTTTGATGAGGTGCTTTATACGCATATGAAGAAGTTCAGGTCCTTCTCGAGATAAAAACTCATGTACTACAGAAGACGCACATCCAAACAAGTTAAAAATGGTATCAGTATAATTATAAATGAATGTCATTATTACCAAAATTGGGAACAAATAAGTATAAAACATAAAAGAGAGAATATTCCAAATTTAAAAAAGTGATAGACGGTAAAATCATTTTTACCTTTCTCTACATTAGGGATGTCACTTGAGAGAAGGCTACACAGAGTGGAGTTGGACCACACACCATTCTCCTCCACCAGAGTTAACAGGGAGTGAAGCTGCAGGTTTCCACGTGCCTGAAGGATGTCATGAGCCATCTGCATCAAAGAAATCATCAACACAGTATTAAAACAAAGCTTTTTAATTTTTAGGGTAAGTGAACTGGAGCCGACTAAAATGTACACTATAAAATGTGATTGGAGTAAAAAGCCTAATGTCGTATATATGTATGTGTATCTATATGTAGACAGAAACATGTTGAAATGTGAACTAGACTGGTAGGCAAAAATGTATATACATGTACGTACCACACAAGGACATTTTTATGTTCGATAATAAAACAGCATGATAAAAGTAGGCTTGTATGAGTGTTTACTCTAACATGGTGAATATTAAAATGTTTTATGCAGCACTGCACCTATATTCCTACAAGGCACAAAAAAACCTTATATACACTGGGTACGGAAAGTATTCAGACCCCCTTATTGTTCACTCTTTGTTATATTGCAGCCATTTGCTAAAATCATTTAAGTTCATTTTTTTCCCTCATTATTGTACACACAGCACCCCATATTGACAGAAAAACACAGAACTGTTGACATTTTTGCACATTTATTAAAAAAGAAAAACTGAAATATCACATGGTTCTAAGTATTCAGACCCTTTGCTCAGTATTTAGTAGAAACACCCTTTTGATATAATACAGCCATGAGTCTTTTTGGGAAAGATGCAACAAGTTTTTCACATCTGGATTTGGGTATTCTCTGCCATTCCTCCTTGCAGATCCTCTCCAGTTCTGTCAGGTTGGATGGTAAACGTTGGTGGACAGCCATTTTCAGGTCTCTCCATAGATGCTCAATTGAGTTTAAATCAAGGCTCTGGCTGGGCCATTCAAGAACAGCCACAGAGTTGTTGTGAAGCCACTCCTTCGTTATTTTAGCGGTGTGCTTAGGGTCATAGTCTTGTTGGAAGGTGAACCTTCGGCCCAGTCTGAGGTCCAGAGCACTCTGGAAAAGGTTTTCGTCAAGGATATCCCTGTACTTGGCCGCATTCATCTTTCCCTCTATTGCAACCAGTCGTCCTGTCCCTGCAGCTGAAAATCACACCCACAGCATGATGCTGCCACCACCACCATGCTTCACTGTTGAGACTGTATGGGCTCTATGCACAGTTGCACTACTTCCTGAACTTCAGCCAGCTCCTTGTTTCCTGCCTGCCATTATTGGACAATTTGATTAATTCAGGTGTGCTTGACCTCAGTAGTCACGGCAACAATAATCAGAGACACCTGAATTAATCAATGTGTGTCCAATAATGACAGACAGGAAACAAGAAGCTGGCTGAAGTTCAGGAAGTAGTGGAGCTGTGCATAGAGCCCATTGGGCAGGTGATGAGCAGTGCCTGGTTATCTCCACACATACCACTTAGAATTAAGGCCAAAAAGTTCTATCTTGGTCTTGGAGTCCTTCGGATGTTTTTTTTAGCAAACTTTTACTGAGAGGCTTCCGTCGGGCCACTCTGCCATAAAGCCCCGACTGGTGGATTGCTGCAGTGATGGTTGACTTACTACAACTTTCTCCCATCTCCCGACTGCATCTCTGGAGCTAAGCCACAGTGATCTTTGGGTTCTTCTTTACCTTTCTCACCAAGGCTCTTCTCCCCCGATAGCTCAGTTTGGCCAGACGGCCAGCTCTAGGAAGGGTTCTGGTCGTCCCAAACGTCTTCCATTTAAGGATTATGGAGGCCACTGTGCTCTTAGGAACCTTAAGTGCAGCACATTTTTTTTGTAATCTTGGCCAGATCTGTGCCTTGCCACAATTCTGTCTCTGAGCTCTTCAGGCAGTTCATTTGACCTCATGATTCTCATTTTCTCTGACATGCACTGTGAGCTGTAAGGTCTTAGGCCCTGTTTACACGAGAACGCTCGCGGGTGAAAACGTAAAAATATTTTATCGGATGTGCCTTTCGTTTACACGGCGACGGCGTTTTTGAGGCTTAAAAACGCAAAAAAGTGAAACCACCCTTCAGAGTGGAAATCTTAAAAACGCTCCACCGCCGCATTCCCGTGTAAACGGTAAAAACGCAAAAGTCTGCTTGACTGTGAAGTTTGTACGCAGATGCGTGGACTTGGTGTTGTAGTATGCACTCCTAGCCGCCTGAAGTGCATACTACATTGAATTTCACACACTTTACGTCACCGTTTGCACGTGGATTTCCCACACAAAACGCTCGTCTAAACACAGAATAAAAAGTGATGACGCAACACCACTTTTGCGTTTTCTCTTCAGTATCGTTTCCGTGTGAACATAGCCTTATATAGACAGGTGTGTGGGTTTCCTAATCAAGTCCAATTAGTATAATCCAACACAGCTGGACTCAAATGAAGGTGTAGAACCATTTCAAGGATGATCAGAAGAAATAGACAGCACCTGAGTTAAATATATGAGTGTCCCAGCAAAGGGTCTGAAGACTTAGGGGGCTTTTACACTGGCAGTTTAGTTCGGAACGGGGCACGGTTCGCGAGAAAAATCATTAATGTGAACGCTGTCATCGGACCTGGGTGCGCACTGGGGTACCGAACCCGAGACTGCCTGGAAGAGATGGTCTGAGTTCGGTTGCTCCCAAACCGTGCCGCGGTTCGCGTGAATGTGCAAGCAACACAAGACTCGGGTGCGCACTTGTTCAGGAAGTAAAGTAACCTGCGCATGCGTTTTAGCTTATTGTGATGTATTCAGTTAAATAAAACACTTGTAAGGGATGGTAGTGTTGATGATTTACCTTGGATACGAGCGAGAGTGAGCCTGCAGTGAATTCGTGCATTGCGCGTGGAATTAGAGCAACACATTTGGAAATCTACCGTCTCCTCAAAAGAGTCCATTCGCAAGCAGCAGAAGTCCACCTTATGTGACACACACATAGTAAACCTGTATTGTTCACTCAACTGCTCATAATAGCAGCAAATTAATAAAAAAACCCACAATATTTAACCACGTTCTGCTTTCTATCATGCGACGCGCATGTTCGCGATGACGTAAGATGCACGCAAACGCACCAGGGTTCGATAGAATCAAGTTGAGTGTGAAACCAGACCAACGCTGCGGGGGGCGCTGGAAACAACCGCGTTCGGGCTCGGACCGCAGCAAACGAGCCCAGTGTAAAAGCCCCCTTAGGACCATGTGATATTTCAGTTTTTCTTTTTTAATAAATGTGCAAAAACAATTCTGTGTTTTTCTGTAAATATGGGATGCTGTGTGTACAATAATGAGGGAAAAAAACTAAATTAAATGATTTTAGCAAATGGGTGCAAAATAACAAAGAGTGAAAAATTAAAGGGGGTCTGAATACTTACCGTACCCACTGTATATGTGTGTGTGGGTGTGTGTGTGTGTGCGTGCATTTTGTAAATTTTAAAAATAAATTTTAACCAGAAAGATCTAAAATGTATTCCCAAAACTGTGTGTGCAGCCCATAGTTTCTCTGTAAATCAATCTCGTTGGTCGGATAGGTTTTGACGCGGCGCGTCAAACCAAAAAAACGAACTCGAGGCGTTTTTTTTTTTTTTTTTAAATGACGCTTTTACGCGTGGCGTTTTTCGCGTCGGTGTGAACACTCACATTGGTGCCCATTGTTTAGTCACGAGGCGTTAACGTCGACGAATATCGCACGTGAAATTCGTCCCGGTGTGAATAGGCCTTTACTGTTACATGTATGTGCTGTGTTTCCCCCTGCTTAGTGTTTTTGGTTAAAGACCCCCTCCGTTGAAAAAAAATTCTAGGTGTTAACATGTTCTTGTGTAATTTTTCTAATGTTAGAGGACAAATCTTGAGAAAAATAAGCTCAAAGTGTTATTTCCGAGTATTTCTACATTTAAATGTCTATGAATCAGTAGCAGACGCTAAAATGCCAGCTAAAATAGACTGGAGTTATAAAGTAGTAACTCCACTGGGCAGGGCCACAAGCTCATACTCTCCTCCATACTCATACTCCCTAAACCTTTTAAAAACAAGCATGTAGATTATACATTATATGTATAATATACATAATATACTTATAGATAATATGTATAATATAATAGTAGTTAATTCATGTATAATATATAAAACACACCACAGATGCACAATATAGAAAAGAGATGGAAAGGGACAATATGGAACTTTTATTTTTCAGATATGTTTATTGCACATATTTTGTTACTTAATGCCTATAAATATAAAACAATATACTGTACATCCACACGCAGTCAATAATACGAATAATGTTGTATTTCATGCAAGATACCAGCAGTCAAGTGACAAAAGAACGACTCAAACCCGAAAACTTGAGAGATGAACTAATCATTTCTCTTCTGGTACTGACAGCATAGTCTCTTTGGGACTGAGAGGAAGAACGAAAGACTCGGACCCGGCCGAACCCAAACTCGAGATTCCAAATATTAATTAATCATTACTCGTTCCGGTCCTGCTGCACGGCATGGCCCAGCAGACAAATCAGAGTCAGACACTGACAAGTTGACAGCTAACGTATCGGGACACGAGAGGAGGAGAACAAACCTGATAAAAATGAAGGTGCAAAGGAAAGAATGTCTCGGATCAGGAGGTGAGGTGAACAAACAGAATCAGACACCAATAGCCTGAATTTAAGACCCAACAACTAATAAATTCATACATTTAAGTTGCTAAAAATTTGAAACTTTAAGCTAGCGGTAGAGATAGAGCTCTCAGCAACGGGAGGGGCAGGGTCGTCTCCGTGCCAACGGCTTCGCCCACAACCCAGAGGTGAATTGCTAATGAGCTACTGCCGCTCTGCTGAAGTGAAGTCCCAGAAAACGGTAAAGGTTTTGTGATTTTGGCTAAAAATGGCATAATCATAATTTAAAGACCACTGGGAATGTTTAAAAATAGCTAAAAAATATGATCGGAGGGGGACTTAAAGTCCTGTCAGTTTTCCCGTTCCCCATTAGTGTTCAGTTCATTCACCTGTGTTTAGTTAATTTGCCCCAGCTGTGCCTTGTTTCCCTAATCGGTTCCCTGTGTTTAAACCCTAGCTGTGTCCCAATGTGAAGGCTGCATCCTATGCAACCTATTCATCCTTCGAAGAACGCACCATGTAGCCTTTGTAGGATTTCCTAATTGCGCAACCAGGTGTTCCCGATTACCGCTCCTGGCGCCAAGCCCCCCCCAAGGGGGCTTACAAAAATGTTATTTTTGCTGCTTTCAGAGCACTCACGTCCGTAACATTGTTTTTTCGTCATAAATAGGAACACGAAAAATAAAATAATTTAAAATGAATATTTTATGTACTGTGGAGACTGAGAGGAAACCCTTTTTATTTTGGCAGGTAGTATTACTTTGGTTTGCTCAGTGTAATTCATATAATCACAAAAAAATATTTTGCCTTTGTAGGAAACTTTTCTTTCCTTGTAGAAAAGTTAGCAACTGAGGAGACCAGGAGACAATGGACGTTTTACAAGCAGAAGTTCTTTATTGCTCGTAGCTACAGTCATGTCAACATCGTCTAACTAAACTTAGAATACAGAACTTATTCTTATACATTTAAAAAAAGGGGCGGGATTACATTGAGGAGGAGACTCTTGAAACAAATGTAAAAGCAAATGTAAATGATTTAACAGGCACCTCAGTTTATCAGCATAGCAGTTTTCTGTGCCTTGAGGTGCTAATCTGGATGAGTTACATTGAGGAGGAGACTGAGGATGAGGAGGCTTACATTGAGGATGAAACAAAGCATGCAAATGAAGTAGGAACACACCCTACTCTGAGGGCATTACCAATCCAATTGAAACAGCATAACTATTCAAATGCTGATAGTGGCCAGGAACTCTGGTTCCAAAGAGCCATACCAAAGCCATTAAAGACAAAAGGTGGAAGTCTCCCCTATTGAGAATGAGGAGTTGACGTCATTGTACAGAGCCCCTCCCCTCTCCGACATGTTGGTAGGATTCCCACGGCAAAACAGTATTGTTTACGTGTATTTTTAGCTCTGTAGTAGAGCAATACCGCACTGTTTTACCATGCCTGGAAGTAACTGCTGCGTTAAAAACTCCTCCAGTAACTCACACGATACATATGGAAAACATAGGAACAATGGAATACAGTGTTTTAGGTTACCAAAATGGACACAGCATCAGGGAGAGTCTCTGACCTGACAGACGAGGAGACATGCCGGTCCGGACTGCTTGGTTGGCCGATGCCTTTATTATACGATTTTCACTGTTTGCTGTGCCTTAACGAACATACGCAAAAGTGTTGTTTGAGTGCCTAGTTCATTACTTTTTTATTTCTTTGAAATAAATGTTTGAAACAACTTGATATGGCTTAACAATACTTATTGAGAACTGAAATATGTATATTTGAACAATATAAGTTTCATGGACAACATAAGTAATAATAATAAAATAATAATACTGTTATTATTGCAAAAGAACAAATATCTTGACGCTACTTCTCCAAATACAGCTGTTTTGCACTTTGTCTCCAAATACAGCTGTTTTGCACTTTGTCTTGCAGTTTTCTGTTTTCTTTAGCTGTTTTCTCCCTTTTCTTTAGCCTTATCTTTTTGCATTGCTTTACTTTCTTCCTTTTTTCTCGTATTCTTAGATCCGTCTCTGTCCTGCCAAAATAATAAATGCGCCAAAATAATAAATGCGCGAAAATAATAAAAGCGCGAAAATTAAAGAGCTCTGGAATTTTTAGTTGCGTCTCTGAAGGCGTTGCCCCTGGTAACCGATAGGTTCTCCTACCATCATGGCCGACCGGCTCAGACCCCACCCAGATCGGTACGTGACTCCTCATTCTCAATAGCTAATCCAATCAACCTAAATGATTCAATCTCTAGGGTGAAAGGTGAGACAACAGGACTATCGGGAAAGGAGACTCTTGCTGGAGACTATCAGTTTTTATACCATTGGAGTGGAAACCTTAATTAAACATATAATAATTTTGTAATCTCACACCTTCTACATTTTTTTTAAACAATCAGAAATCTGAGGAGGCACACCCAGGCCCCCTCGTAGCTATGCCACTGCATGGGAGGATGTTTCAGCCCCGGTGCCACCGAGTCATGTATTTTCGGCTTAGCCAAGAGTTGGCCAGAGCTGGTTTACTGCATATCTATTCATTATTTGCATGTGATGTCACAAGTACTGGTTGGCGGGCAAGAACATCGTTTTCTAGCAACGAAACCCAGTAAACTAATCAATGATCGTGCCAGGATGTCGCCAGTTTTAATATACAAAAGTTGGTGTTTTGAGGTGTAAAGGACATGCCAAATAGTTGTTGTGCGATTGGTATCCATGGAAGTATCGTGACAGTAAAGTATGAATGTGATGTGTCGTTCATGAACGATTTGTTCATTTTGTACGAATCTTTAATATAACTCGGGACTACTGAGTTGTGTCTCAGAGAGTGTTTCGTTCATATTGTGCAAACCATGCATGCGCATTGCGCAACATATGGGTTCTGAATCTGTACTGGAAACAGAAATGATTAGTTAATCTCTGAGTCTTCGGGTTCGGGACGGGTCCGAGTCTTTCTTTCTTCCTGTCAGTCCCATAGAGACTATGTTGTCAGTACCGGAACTGAATGATTAGTTCATCTTTCGAGTCTCAAGTTCGGTTTTGGCAGGGTCCGAGTCTTTCGTTCTTCCTGTCAGTCGCATGGAGTCTATACCGTCAGTACCGGAAAGAGAAATGATTAGTTAATTTTTTTCGTGTCATCAGATCTTTCGGCTTCATCAGTCCTTCGTTCTTTTGTCACATGAATTGCCACCATATTGAATAGCCTACTAATTCACAAACTTTTTAGAAACAAGCACGTAGTTAATGTATAATATAATAGAAGTTAATTCATGTATAATATAAACACACCACAGATGCACAAGAAACATTTAGAAAAGAGACGGACAGGGACAATTATTATTTGTAAACATTATCTGAAAAATAAAAGTTCCATCTTATTAGATGGAACTTTTATTTTTCAGATAATGTTATTGCACATGTTTTGTATTTTAATTCCAAAATATAAAACAATATACATTCAGATGCAGTAAATAATACAAATTTAGATACAGTGGTCACGCGACAAAAGAACGAAGGACTCAAAACCCGAAGACTTATCATTTAAAAAAAATACTAATCATTTCTCTTTCCGGTACTGACAGCATAGCCTCTATGAGACTGACAGGAAGAACGAAAGACTCGGACCCGGCCGAACCCGAACTCAACAGATGAACTAATCATTTCTCTAACAGGTGTTCTACGGCCCAGCAGACAGCACAGATCAGAGTTAGACACTGATGAGTCGACAACTAACGTCTCGAGACATGAGGAAAATAAACCTGATAAACATGAAGTTGCAAAGGAAAGAATGTTTCAGATCAGGAGGTGAGGTGAACTAACAGAATCAGACTGCAATAGTCTGAACTTGAGACCCAACAACTAATCAATTAATAAAACATTTCGGTTTATTATAATTTGGCTTTGGCTGCATTACCCTATTTTTATACTTTTTACAAATGTAATCAACATTTTCGTAAGAGCTGCTAGATGTGTTGGGATATTTAACATGCCATTTTAATTATATTATTCTGAAATAAACGAAATGACTCGAAAAACGATTCGTTCACTTTGCTGAACGAGACTCAAAGATCCGAGTCAGTAAAATGATCCGAACTTTCCACTACTAGTATGAATTCCGAGGTTGTGTCCTGAATGGCCAGATTACACTTTAAACTGCTCAAGTATTGGGTGTTAACTTGCGTAAATAATGTAATGAAATATGCAACATATATGCACATAGCCTATATATATTCAAATGTTCAATTTTATTGTACAGTACCTTGATGCGATTTTGTAGGCTAGTGTATTCTTTATATTGTGTACAGAAATGGACCATGGTGAATATATTTACACAGGTTGTCAACCCTATTTAAATATTAAAAACTCATTGCATTTAAAAGTCCAGTGCAAACGTAAACGTTACTCCCACGCTCATCATCGGCAGCTGTCAGTCACAGTTGCTAGGTGACAAGAACAATTCTCTGTAGACCGGTCCTTCGTCCGTGTGCTTCAGATGCGCACTTTGATATAAGATAAAACTGTAGTTAGCAACAATTTGTTAATATTGTGACAATAGACCTACATTTTGTTACTTTAATTTTCAAAATAACCAGTGGGAGAATGTAAGGAACTTCATACTGTGTTAGTATTCACATACAAATGTGTAGCCTACTTTTTTCCCCCACAGGACAGCAACACAACGCTGTCACAGTCTTCGTCTGCACCGTTCTGTCTGCGTCTCCTGCACTACACTTCCCAGGATCCTCTTGTCTCCCTTCCGGAACTCACTCCCTCATCAGCCACCTGTTTCTCGTCTTGTTTCATCTGTTACACCTGTTTTCCACCTCTTTATGTTTGATTCATCTGTGTATTTAGTTCCCTCTGTTTGGTTCAGTCCTTGTCGGTCGTTGTTTGATGTTAGCCTGTGTGGCGCCCGTATTCCTGTCTTCCAGCCTGTGTTTTATATATTAAAAGTGATCTTTACCGATATTCCGGACTCCTCGTTCCTCTGCCTGAACCACACCCTGACAAACGCATTGTTTTACATTAAACTACACCAAATTATATAGTTTAAATGTATCAACTTTGCAAACATTGAACTTGCAAAAAAATTTAATTTAAACTTGCATAAAATAATAAAAAATTATGAATAATAAAGAAATAATGTAAAGAAATGTATTTTTCTGTTTTCGCGTTTCCAATGGTGACGATGAGTTAAGATGAATTAGAAAAAAAAAACTTGTGGCTTTTAACTGTAGCAATTTTCTCTTGCTATTAAGAGTAAATCACTATGTGTAAATGAAACATAATACTTTTACATTTAAATGTGAATTTGCCGTCCATCACCGAACTCTCGGCTGCCCTTTTTTAAAAAAATAAAAATGCTGTCATCACCAGCTCAATGACTCGCGACTTTGTCGCTGCAGGTCGCCTGTGGCTGCGCTGGAGGGCGTTCCCCACTGGTTGCCTAGTAATGTTTGTGAGTAACATTCACGGAAGTTACTCTATGTTAGACAACAAATACGTTTTATTGCCGCTACAAACAAATATTTTGTAAGGAAAAGTCTAAATATAAATGAAATCAGTACATAAAATGCATAATATTAAAGATGAACGAGAAACATTGAGTGCTCTTTGCCATCGCGGCAATTTATCTGCAGCAAACGGGCAAATTCCAGTCTATCTGGGTTCCCTGAAACCATTCAATCAAGGAGTCAGTACGATGAACACCACTGTATGTACACGGAGATATATCATCCATTATGGGACAGTTTCTGACTGCTAAAATGAGCTTCTCATTCAACTTGCCTCGGTCAGACTCAGCACTGAAGAGTGACGCCAGAGACTATTTATATAGAGACATGTCACTTCCTCAATCCTTAATACAAATGTATAGGGAAAACCAGTAACACCAAAGATGGCGGTTGTATGCAAATGCCCCGCCCTTCCCGCTGGACAGCCAATCATCTGCTTTTAACGGTCAAGCTGGGAAACATTTAAATACGTTACTGTTTGAAAAGGCGACAGATTTGATATGCAGTGTATGTGTGCATTGTGCAAATATCAGACATCCCAAGTCTCCCAGAAGTTCCGGGTGTCTCCCGCAGATTGATAGAGGCTCGTTGATGCCCGCAAATTAGTTAAAATCTCTCGGAATCTAGAGTGACCGAGCAAGAGCGCGCGCGCTGCACAGTTTGAAACACAGTATGTGCGCGCGCTCTTGCTCGGTCACTCTAGATTCCGAGAGATTTTAACTAATTTGCGGGCATCAACGAGCCTCTATCAATTGACAGAGCGAGAGAACCCTTGCGCATGCGCAGTAAAAGTATAACCTGTGGGAAAACGGCGTTTTAAACCTTATTTTGGTGCAAAGTCATCAAACTTTTTCAGCGATTTTTATCATATTTTACTGCTGTTTCTATACATGCAGTTTTTATTTCCCGGTGACCAGTGAAAGTGCAGTTCTTACTCTCTGCCCATTCATTTAGATAGGAGCCTGGTCTTGTTAAGTCCGAAATAGCTGCCCCGAGGCGTTGCCAAGATGGCGGCGAGTGGCATGACTTGCCTGAAAGGACTTCGGTGACGCGCTCTACTGACTTCACTCTTATTGGTTGTCGCTCATGAAAATCGTCCTTCATTTGCATAAAGTTAAACTTTTCTCAATGTTGTCGCGTCGCTGGACACGCCCCACCGGTCGGTGTCATGCGTGTCGCCGGAAGTCGCCCGCTCACCATTGATATGAATGGTATTGCGTCGCTTGGTCGCGTGTAGTGTGACGGTGCGGATCCACTTGTCCGTGTGGCACTTCTGTCGCGCCGCGCTCTGTTTATTCCTATGGGTGACATCACGCGACTTTAACGCGCCCGCAAAGCATCCCGGGAAGGCGGCGCTTCATTTGGAAAACTGTTGCGCGTCAAAAAGCTGGCCAATGCCCATCTTTATGCAAATGAATTCCGTTGAACGCGCAGCGACTATCCAAAAGAAGTAGAGCATATGGAGACGGGGGGAAGTCTCTCGCAGGTCCTCTGTTCTAGACTGGCCGCTGGCTCAAAAGCATGCCCATAGCGGTAAACTTGAGGAACGCCCATCAAAGTACAAATCTGGGGAGGCGTCACGACAACACGCGAATGTCGTGTCGGACAAGTGGATCTCTACCCTGAACGGGGCTTTATGGGGTAGGATAGGCTGCTTAGGACATAGATATCCATAATAAAGGCTAGATGTCTCATTCGGGATGCCTGCCAATGGAGGTCGACATCCGCACTGGCGGCCATCTTGCCACAGGCAGCTCGCTCACTCCTAACATTGTGTTTTAATGGTGCATGTACTTTTTAAATAACCATAACTTGCTCAATTTTCTACCGATTTTTAAACGGTTTGGTTTGTTATAAACGTCAGTATGTAGTTATGACTAGTGCTGTGTTGAAAAAAATCGATTCACCAATTGACCCTTCGCTAAGCCACGCCCGAAAACCGCCACTGGCCAATCGTGTCTTAGCAACCGTAACTATGCGCGGGAGGTCTGTCAAGCTTTCGAACGAGGGAACATGCTGAAGCATTGTGCGTGTGATACCGGTACACTAAAAGTTTGGACGGGGGAGAGGAATTGTTTTCCTTCCAGAAAATCTAAAAGCCAAGGGGAGAAATGATTGGCGTGATCTTGCTGTGATCTATGTGCGAGACCCATTCACAACTACTGGTAAATGTCGACATGCTTAACAAAAACACCTATTGCTTGGAAATATTGACGGTTCTTTGGTCATAATGATATAACGTAAAATAAGACGATTAAAGAGACAACACAAAGGCTCACTGACATACTTTAAAGGGTACCTATTATGGATTTTTGAAAATTGCCCTTCATGTAGTGTTTAACATAGATCTAAGTGAACGAAAACATTCTGCAAAGTTTTAAACATGAAAGTTCATCGTATAGAGCTCCGGAGGTCACGTGACCTACTCTGTTTAAACCGCCATATTGGCAGGCAAGACGGTCAGGGACCGGGACGTGAATGAATGAAGGCAGCTTTAGTTTCAAGGCAACAGAGTTCACAGCACACTTTAATTCAAAAATACATAATCTATGTTTAATCTATGTAGCTCTATAATGCTCCCGGGGTGCTTTTCATGTATATTGATAAAGGAACTGATAGTTTTCCTGAGTATAGGTTATAGGAGGAAGAGTCAGCCTCCACAGAACATATATTTTTATTTATTTTATTTTTTGTGCATTTATGAGGGAAAAAAAATGTAACGGACATGACAGTTCTCCATTATAGACCGAAAGTGACTTTAAAACTTTCACAGACTTCAGAAAGCACCTTTCTTTAAAGTAGCCTAATTGTATCTTATACAATTCCTATCTTATTTTAATTAATGTTTAATCAACCAATTGCCTTGATTAAATAAATAAGACGTAAATGTAGGCTACAAGACGATAGAAAAGAAACAGATGCCGGTACGTGAACTGGACTCTCATAAATAAACCGAAATTCACCGTAAACGTTGTTAGGCTATTTGCCTCACAACATAAATGTATAGAAAGCGTGATGTCTACTTTTAAAACAGAACATTTAAAAACGAAAAACATGATCTCTGCATGCTTATGTAATAATCCATATGAAATGCATTTCTCTCTGGTGTGTTACTGTGAAGATCGCGAGTCAGCATCATCAACTTCATATCTTGAAGACAACACACTCACACAGAAAAACCTTGTTTAATAATAAACAATAGGCTCTATGCACGATCGCTTCCATATTTGTCTCAGCATGCCCACTCACTTCCGGTGCTGCGTCAGTCTATGGTCATAAGCCGGTTTTGCGTTAGGTGGAGATAGTGTCAAATTGCTGTTTATTAAAACGTCCTCCGGTTAACGTGAATGATGTTAACAACACTGTGAGGCAGTTAGCTGTCACGCAAGAGTAAAAAAGAGAAGTTATTTAAATTATATATTTCGAGCCAAATCAACAACTTTGAGTGTTAGTATTCTCTCATATCGTACGAAATTCGACTAGCGAATCAGCGTTTCTAAAATCGTTGTCTCCGTTTCTGAGAAAACGGATTTTATTACAGTTTTGCCGCCTATACACTTGGCCTGCAGAACGCGGTTCCGGAAGTAAAGACGCTGACTGAGATTCGTTCGAACACATGTCAGCAGGGTTCGTGCATAGAGCCTATTTAAATGTCTCCTTGCTATATTTGACATATTCATAATCATTAGCCTACCTTTGCCGGTTCTTTGCAGCTTTTAGATACTTTGGAGCGCCACCCTTGTTACATGAACGCACCATGCATCAGCACCAAAAACGTGATTTTTTTAGTATTATTATTTTTTTAAAAATCTAAAATAAAAAAATCATGATACGAACCGAATTTTGGTATATTGTTACAGCCTTAGTAGGATGAGAAAGCAGGAGTTTAGTCATTTGTTAGTTGTAAAAAAAAAAATAATAAATGAAAAAAGGCTATCTGTACATCTTTGCCAAGCGCAAACCAGTAGGCTACAGAAGTATAAATTATCGGGGAGGGTCATGCTTTTTTCACAATCGTTTTGGAGGGTCATAGAAAAATTAATTACTGGTGAAGGGAGTCTCTTTAAGTCTTTTTTGACTTTCCCAATTTTTTCCCAGACATGAAAAAAGCCTAATGATGTCATTAGTTGTCCATTGAAATAATCAATAAAATAAAAAAATGAAAAAAACGTTTATGGAAAGTGTGTGAAACATTGTGTTTCATGGGATAATGATAATAGGCTATCTTTACTGACACTATTGTACAATTAGCCTATTCTTTTATTATTTTATATCTTTATGGTGGGATTAAATTGGTTAATCAACAGTTTAAACATTCCCTGAAGTCATTTTGCAATTTTATGGTTTTAAATTTTAAATAAACTTTAAATTATTCAACCGCAGCCGCCCTGGCGCTCCCCTGTTTTGCCTGCCAAAATGGCGGAGTTTAGATTGCGTGACGTCAGCTGCAGGAGCTCTATACAAAGTTTATAGGTGCGTTCCATTCGACCGTTAGTGAACTGCGAAGTGGACTTCACAGGGTATTTCGCCATCTTAAGTGAGATTCCAATCCGAGGGGAACGAACATGTTCAGTTGGAAGGGCACTGCAAACGGCGTAGGGAATAAGTGAACATCGATACATCACTTCACAGGAAGTCGAGAGCGGAATCACCCAACTGTCATTGCGCGTCACGTCATCACCAGTCAGAGCGGTCGTAAATAACGATGGAGGAGTTTGTTTATGTGTAAGTATGCATACATTTTGTCATTATTATACTAAGTATTTTTTAACGGTTATTGGGGTGAATATTACATTTACATATGCTATTTTTTGTATGTCCTTGGGACTTTATAAACGATTACCACAACCATTTACCTCAGAATTTACCTTATCATATTTTTATTTATTATTGTATATTATATATATATTTTAAATGTGATATTAAATTCAATTGAAATATTAATGTAAGCCTATATCTATTTGTTGTATTATCATAATCTGCGGAACCCCGTACGTTAACTTAACTTAACTGATGACGTTTGCAGGGCATTCCAAATGAGCGGTATTGTCAGCGAAGTCCACTTCAACTGATGTACCGTGTTCAGGGAGTAGGGAGCAGTGAACACTGCGTAGGGACCCTGTCGAATGGAACGCAGCTATTGTCTCTCAAAAGTAAGAGTCGACTCTGAGTCGCTGATATGAATCGTTCGAAGAACGATGCTTTTCCTTTGTCTAGTTGACGTCAACTTGACAAGTTATTTGAATAAGAAACGCCCACTTATTGCGCTCGGAGACGCCAGGGAAAACCGGAGCTCCAGGGGTGGTGGGCAAATCTGAAACTGGCCCAGGACGGGCCACCCTGCCTGGGCTGGCCAGGGAGGTCTGAGAGCATGGAGGTTTGGACCCACCGCACCTTTTTAGACTCTGTCGTTTTTCGAGATCTGGGCTTCGGAAAACAATCATGTCGACGAGACGCTGTGTTTTGAAGTGCGACGCAAAAGCGAACTTTTTTCACCTGCCAAGTGAGGAGTATTTGAAGACTAAGTGGCTGCAGTTCATATATACAAGTACTGCTATACCACACAAGTATAGCCCAAACCTTGTTCTGTGTTCGCGTCATTTTGAAGATTGCTTCACAAACCTAAACGCTATAAAGTATGGATTCGCGAGCCGGCTCTATCCTAACGAGCTGAGGATCTGAATCAGGTGTGTTAAATAAGGGAGACATACACAATATGCAGAGCAGTGGGTCGCGAGGACTGGAGTTGAGAACCCATTTTAAGGTGATAAGAGTTCCGTTTTCGACAATATCTGCACAGAGAATACCAATCACAACTGACTAGGTCATCTGACAAATCACCGCAGATTAGCGTCACGCAAAGGCGGGTTTTGGAAAAGTACTCGCTTAACGATTCATCTGGGAGTCGGTGGGCAAATCAGGTAAAAATAAATGCATATTATAAGACAACAAAAGTGTTTTTTGTCATTGCATGCTTGTAAAACTGTTGTTGGGGACTCCCAGAACAATATTAGGAACATTTTAAATGCCATAATATGTACCCTTTAAAATATATTTCAGCATTTTGTTAATCAACGTCCTACTAACGTTACCCCTTACTAACTAACTTAACCCATTCCGATCGCGGCTCTCCCGGTATTAGTGTTAATATAAGCGAATAAGTGATAAGCTGTTTGATTTATAATTATTAAGATTATTTTCACATACCATGCTGTGTATGAACATAGCTGTTCCTCAATTTGTGTATCCCATTTGAACGATCAGCGTATGAGGCGCTGCTGCTTGCGCTGGGACTATAACGTTAGGCTTTAACTTCAATTTTTAAGAAATTATGCTCTAATCGATTGCATATAATGTCGTGAATATATCCCTCGAATGCATACTGTAGTCCCTTTTGTCTTGCTCTCTCATATATTTCACTTGTTCGCCGAAAATTACTAATTATCTCATTGGGAATGTCTGACACCGGGTGCATCTATCTACACTATAATAGATGGGCCAGCCGCGAAAGCTTGACAGGCGGAGCAACAGTAACTAGGGAGGGCGGGGTTTAGCGAAGGGTCAATTCTGAATCGATTTTCATATTAATTTCTAAAGATCGATCCGTAGCTCAGAGAATCGATTTATTAATAGGCCTACATTTTCCCCGTGAACTTTAACTTGCCGCGAGTGATCCCTATGTGCGCACTGAAAGCTTTCAATCAGCGCGCACATTGTTACGACAATGAACTTTGATTCATTAAACCGTTCATTCAACGAACACGTTCAAAAAAGCAAATTCATTAAAATAGATGTAATGAAACAATTTCAAAGTGTTAATTATTTTAACTTTGAGTTCCACTTAAGGCTCAGCTGAGCAGCAATGCGTCGCATGGGCAAATGGCATTGATTCAATGCGTGACTCACTGATTTTATTTCCCCGCGGTTCCCTTTCAAGGCGGTCACTTCGACATTACGTCATACTGACGTATATGGGAACTACCCCTTTCTCCATTTCCACTGAAATCTTATAGGCTAACGCCACCTGGAGACAGCTGGCCAATTGACGCAAACATGCAAATGCTGACCGGTCCACGGGCAGTATAAATAGCATGGGCGCGCCAATTGCGTCAGAATCTCTTTCTCCACGCTAGAAGTCTTATTGAAGTCATCGTGGAAGTTGCATTAGAGGTTACTCACCAAGTTTCCTCTCCGCATCCGATGGCTGCTAACGTTACATGCCAGTTATGTGCGGGTCCTTTGACTCGCTCTACCCTACAAGAAGAATCTACAGAAGCCGCGGAACGACAGGTGTGCCGTTCTTCCAACGTGCGCCTCAGCAGGGATGAGGCCCACTGCCGCCAGCTGGCCGCTGGTGGGCCCCTTTCCCGCCCAAAGTCGAGTGGACGTCGCTTTCTCGACGCGATAGGCTTCGCCGTAAAGGGATCCTAGCACTCACTCTGTGTTCGGTATCTCAGCCACTTCAAGAAGGACTCCGTCTCCACGACGTCCTATGTCGTGCGCGAGACACTAGAGAGACGAGGCAAGGCGTGGCTCTCTGTCTAGACACGGATGTGTGCTATGAGGATGCTATGAGTCTCTATTACAAGCTAGCCGTCCTCGATTCTCTCTCCGTCGGTACCTCGTCCCGCCTAATTCGGCTCAGCGCCTATCGGCCCCGAACCCATATGAACCAGTTCCTCACCGTTGTCAGAGGGCGGGACCGGGAATGTGGCAGTGTTATGTTACCGTTATGCCATTAAATATTGACCTGTTTTCGTCAGTGCAACCGGCCATTCTGATTAACCGTGTATTCACAGCTGTTGTCGCTACGCCACTGACAGTGTTAGGTGCACGCTGATATGTGCTTATTTAACAGTAACTCTGTGCTACTGGCCATTCTGTTAATCACGATTCACAGTTGTTGTCGCTACGCCACTGACGCTGTGTTTATGTGCACACTGATATGTATTTTTATTACAAACAGTGCAATTGAGCGGCCGCGCCGTCCTCGAGCCCCGTCCCCGGGTGCCTCGAGCGGAGCGAGTCCCGTGTCCTTCCCCCATCAGGGCGATTCCATTCTGATTAACCACGTATTCACAGCTGTTGTCGCTACGCCGCTGACACTGTGTTTACTCACAATGCACACGGATATGTGCTGTGATTTGTGCCATTATATAGTGCCCTGTTCCTTCAGTGCATATGGCTTTTCTATTACTAAGCTACAGTGGCGTAGATTGTAGAGCGTACAGCTCTTGAACGCGCTTCTAATGCGCTTGGACGACATATTCACAGCTGTTGTGCGATGTATTGATAACGCTGTTATTATGTGCACGCTTCACACTGATGTGTTCATGATTCATGCCGCTATAATTGCCCTGTATCTTCAGTGCAACTGGCTTCTGTTCACGGTTGTGCGATGCACTGACGCTGTGTTATATACACTGTTATGTGTGTTATGATTGTGCCGCGATATTGCTCTGTACCCTCAGTGCAACTGGCCAGTCTGATTACTACGTATTCATAGTTGTTGCGTTGCCGCTATTATGTACACTCTTATGTGTGTGTTCTTTGCCACGATATTGCCCTGTGCCTTCAGTGCAATCGGCTATTCTGATTACTACATTTTCACAGTTGTTGTTTGCAACGGGTGCTGTGTTATGTAAGCACTTACACTTATGTGTAGGATTTATGCCAGTATTCTTGCCCTGTATACTTCAGTGCAAGTGGCTATTCTGACTACGAAGCAGTGTGTTTTCATAGTTGTCGTGCCATGCAACTACGCCGTATTATGTACTCACTACACTTGGTATGTGTTGAAATTGCCATTGTATATTGCCCTGCTCCTTCAGTGCAAATGGCTATTGTGATTACTACGATGCGACTACAATTTTACAAGCTACACCGTAACACACCGTTACGTGTAATGATTTATGTCATTATATATTGCCCTGTGCCCTTCAGTGCGAATGGCGATTCTATTACTACACTGTACATATTCACCGTTGTCATGTGATACAACGGGCGCTGTGTTTATGTACACTCTACACACTGTGGCATTATGATTATGCCGCTGTACACTGCCTGTGTCCTTCAGTGCAAATGGCTATTATATTACTACGCGGTGCATATTCACAGTTGTTATGCAACTGGTGTCGTGTCGGTATACACTCTACACACTGTGGTGTTATGATGTGCAAATGGCTTCTAATTACGTGCACAGTTGTGCGACGCATCTAACACAGGGTACATGTGAACTCACTCATGTGTTATGGTTACGCCGCTAATATTGCCCTGTATCATCAGTGCAGCCGGCTATTCTGATGTACTATGTATTCACAGTCGATGTTGCTATGCCTCTGACGCTGTATTTTAGTGCACACTAATGTCACTACGCTATCGCGTTGCCCTGTATCCTTCAGTGTTCCATGGCTATACTATCTAACTGTGCCTAGTCACATTTTTTCGCTACGGCGACTTGCGCTGTTTGCGTACACAGTGAAGCGTAATGCTGTTATGTTGCAAACGTAACTGACCATTATGATGTTCTACGCATATTCATGCAGTTTCTGTCGCTTCGGCGGCCCGCACCACATTTTCACACGAATGTGAGATGTACACACTGCTGGGTTATGCTGTTATGTTCTCTTCCTCAGTGCAACCACCAGCTACCCTCTAACTGCATATTCAGTTTTGTCGCTATGGCGAATACACTGCACGTACAAGGATGTGTTTTTGCTATTCTTGCTCTGTTCTTCAGTGCAAAACTAGCTATCCTATCGAACCATGCATATCCACAGTTCTGGGTGAATGTATATAACGGAGGTGTTATACTGTTGCTGCCTTGTTCCAGTGCAGCTTGCCATCCTGTAACTTGCATTTTAGTTCTGTCTACATAGTTGCTGACACTACTGCGACTTACGCTGCATATGACAAATGCAAGGATGCGACACTTATGTTATGCTGTCATGTTGCCCTGTATCTTCAGAGCAACTAGCTATCCTGTCAACTGTACATATCACAGTCTCCTATAGGTGGCTGCGCTGTAATATCTACACGTGGATGTATTCATGATCGGCGGTGTGGCCCCGTATCCTTCGGTGCTTAAAGCTGAGTTATCTGCATCTAATGAGTTTGAGCTACAGCTACCGATGCTGTTGCGTGCATGTTCTACGCTGTTTTGTTGCATCCAGTGCAACTGGCTATTCTACTTGAATGGGTTGACTGAATATTCTATTTTTGACTGCGTATATTCACAGTTGTTGTCGCTATGGCCTATGACACTGTGTTTATATAAATTCAGTATGTGTTGATTGAACTCCTTACATTGGCTTAGAACATCAGCTATGTTCTACAAGGAAGTGTCAGTTCCTCGTAACCCGCTTGCTGGAATGGAAGAGGGGAAGTGTGGCACATAAGACGCCTGCTGGTGATCAGACCATCGTGAGTTCCACTCAGAGTCTCTGGGTGGGTATATATATATCGAGATTACGCCGCGTCGTGCTGCGGTGGAGCTCTGGAAGTACGAGACCTAGTTGAACAGGCTGGTTTTCTGAAAGTGCACCCCTGAGTAGGGTGCAGCTTTCCTGGGCTTGAGACCAGCGCACATGCCGGATTGGGCGATGGTGGTGTCAATATGAAACTTTAAAACTTATCAGCCCCGGTTCACGGACCTGTGAGTTATGGGGGGCCTACGACAATCCCCCTCAGGAAGGTTCTGTTCTACAGACGATTGGCACTCCTGCCCCCAGCTGTGGTACCTTCATGTGTGTCCGCTGCTGAGTACATAGTTGAGCTACTTCACACTGACAAGTGCTCAGACGAAGCTCTCCGTGAGATGGCCTTACCACCAGCTCTCGCCTAGCGAGCACTTGGAATCCTACGCTCATTCTAGTGACTGATGTCGGATCGTCTTGGACCAGGTGACTGCAGCGTCACTCTCCGTTCGATATCTAGCTACGTTCCGAAGTCACTTACACTATTCAGAGCACAGGTGCATCCCTGCCCGCCTTATCTGTTGAGCCGTTAGCCTCGCATGATGCCGATGCTCAGAGTGATGTTGGCCATGTAGAGATTGTGATCTCTAGGGCAGCAGGCTGACAAACTGCTGTTTGTGTGTTTGGTGGATGGTTCTAGGGACGTGCTTTTGTTTTTATACAGAGACTTCTCTGATTTCAACGCTTGTTGCTAATACCTATGGGATTAGGTTGCTGGCTGTCTTCTCAGAACTCGTTCAGGGTTCAAGTTTGTTGATCCGCCTATAGCGTTGTGGGTTCAGTGAGTTATTTTTAACTCATGGAACTGTTACCATCAACTGTGCAGTAGTCTTTTTGCAGAGTTACTTTTGCTGCTAACTCTGTGTCTGTGGCTACTTGGTTATGCAGCTGTCACCGCTATGCTGTTGTCACTGTGTTAACTCTTTGCTTTAGTGCTTAATTTATGGTGTTGCGCTGCCCTGTCCAGTGCAGCCTTCGCTTCTTTGCATTGGATGTGCAACTTGGTAAAGTAGGAGCAGACATTGGTCTAGTTCGCCTTTCAGTTGAGTGCTCCTAGCGGCGTGGCTGGCTTAGAACTGTTGTTTCCTGTGGGAGTGTAGCTTGACCCTGTCAGGGCTTATCTTCACTGCGCTCACGGCGGGATTCTATACAGTTCCCATATACGTCAGTATGACGTAATGTCGAAGTGACCGCCTTGAAAGGGAACGTCTCCGGTTACTTTCGTAACCTCGGTTCCCTGAGAGGCGGGAACGAGACATTACGTCAACCGCCGTGCTCGCCGTTTGATCAGCTGTGCTAGCGTTCAGTCGTGATTCTGACGCAATTGGCGCGCCCATGCTATTTATACTGCCCGTGGACCGGTCAGCATTTGCATGTTTGCGTCATTTGGCCAGCTGTCTCCAGCTGGCGTTAGCCTATAAGATTTCAGTGGAAATGGAGAAAGGGGTAGTTCCCATATACGTCAGTATGACGTAATGTCTCGTTCCCGCCTCTCAGGGAACCGAGGTTACGAAAGTAACCGGAGACGTTTCCTCGTGCTGTGGGATGCTGATCAGCGCTGCTGCTGACGCGCATTTATGGTAAATACCCGTAACGTGAACGTTAAAAGGATGATTTGACAACTATTTCGCGTTCCTTTGACACGGCACGGCAAGCTTTCCGCGAATACATATGACTTCAAAGACAGACGCAGGTAACCGCACGCGCTCTGCCGATCTCTTTCATTCACTGACTGTGCGAAGCCTCTGTAGGCTACACATCACCACGATAAACGTCTCGTTATCATTATGAACTTGTCTAACATTCAATACATATGAAGTTCAAAACAATAAGGGTATAGCCTTATAAAAAACGTTAATATCACGGTTCCTGCGGTTACTTGCAATCCTCCTACTGCAATCCTCCTATATACCTCTGCGTCCTCTGTCGTCTACACCAGTGCAAGTAAGTGAAAGCAGTTGTATCAACACGGAAGGGGGATTGTTCTTTACAACAATCAATAGTAGGGCTGGGCGATAAAGCGATAACGATATGTATCGCGATAGACACGTGATCGATATCAATAAAAAATGTGTTCGATATAACGTTCGATATTTTTTTCTTCGACGGAACAGTTGCGAAGCAAGTTTGGTTGCATTAACAAAGGCACGCGCTCTCTGGTAACCTAGCGACGTAGGGAGTGACACACTGACAGGCAATCATGTAACGGTGTCCGTTTGATTGCGCAATTTCGTCGTCTCGTGCTGCTAGATTCCTCTTCAGTAACCGGCGAATCGGCGATTAATAAACAGAAAATGAGTGCCCTTCATCTGCATGCCGTGCAGGCTAGAATTGCGAAACATTATTGGATAATTCGCTCTATTCGCGTTTGATGTGAACACAGCATAATGAACAAACAGGCTGCGATGTCAAGATTGTAATGCTGGAGTCGGCTGGAGTATGTGTGTGTGCACGCGAGAGAGAGTAAGCACGTGCGCGATCTAACTTTGTGTGTGTGTGTAGGAGAGAGATAGACAGACATACACGCGACGCGAGTGCAATCAAACAGTGGAGACATAAAAACATACGATGTCATTTTGGTAATACAGGACACCATTCAGTTTGCAAAGTGTTTACTTATAATTGTGTAGGCCTATACTCGCAATAAAACACAACATTGTTCTTTAGTCACACTGTATGTCTTGTCAAACAGTAACCTATAACTGTCACACATGCACACATACACTGTTTTAAAAGAAAATTATATCCAACCCTTTTTTAAAACAGTCTGTGTGTTCCATCTTTTGGCCAGTCACAAAAATAGACTCTGACAGTCATCATCAAACCGCATTGATTTTAATTTCTTGTCCTCAAAACAGAGCACTAATCTGTTTATTTTTAAGTTACACATTAAAAAAGAAAATAAAATGTGTTGGTAGTATTTTTTTAATACGGAAATCTATAATTCTGATGAGAATAACGGGTTAATTCAAATTAAGGAAAACATATATATTGATCTGAAATATAGCTAATTAATTTTAAATTAATTCAGGTACAATTACAAAACATATCTCAATGTCTTTTTATTAATTTAATAAACGAATTACATAAAACTATTATCAGTGCACTATAGATAAACTGGTTCTATATGTCTTTATTAATAAAACTTATTTAAAAAAATACAAGGCTTAAGACATTTATAAAAATGCCTTCTATATTTCTGTTTTGCTTTTCACTCCATTGTACCAAAATTGTACAGAACCATGACTTCTGTGTACATTACGAGACTGAATCCAGCTTCTTATTGATGCTATCCGTTCCACCTATAAGAAGCTGCAAATAAGAAGCTGGATTCAGCCTTGTTTTTAATTATTTGAGTTTTCCATGGTTTTGTTGACATTTCTGTCTTGGGATTATAATCAGAGGAAGGTTAAGTGTAAAATAAAAATATTTAATTGTAATAGATTTTTTATCCTAGTCCTTATTTTAAATGGGTCATAAAAAAATCAATAATTATCGATATCGACCGATATGAAACACTGATATCGTGATATAGTTTTCAGCCATATCGCCCAGCCCTAATCAATAGGCTACTACATTAATTTGCAGTTGAATGTCTATAATAAATTATTACAGGACTGTAGTTATGCAACATATTGATACTATTATTATTAATAATTGTATCAATATGTTGCATAACAGTCCTGTAACAGCTGGAAAAAAAATGCTTTTTTCAAAAACAAATATCTAAATCTTGAAGATCGGATCGGATCGGATCTAATCGAATAATGATAATCGATTCAAGATCTTGAGAATCGGAATCGAATCTTGCAATTTGAATCGAAACACAGCTCTAGTTATGACACTCCCTCACTCCTTGTCTGTTCTCGTTTATGTATAGCGTGTTTTTTGTGTCTCCTGAGAGTTTGTTAATTAAATTTCTGTTTCCTGGTATTCCTCGTCTCCTTGTGCTTCTTACCACCACAAACCATAACAAATACGTTCTTAAAATGATAATACCAATTAGAAATGCTGTTGTGTGATGATTATATGTATGTAATAATAATTTGATAAGCCAGGTCCATCCACCAATTCGCCTTTGGCTAAGCCACGCCCTAAAATGTAGATTGACTAATCACAGCGCAGCTAAGAACGAGCTCCCACAGAGATCCGACTCTTTTTCACAGCGCTCCATTTACTTTCAACACAGGCGTCTCATATTTTTGGTCTCAGCAGGCTATTACGGTCATAGTTTTATCAAAAATATGGTTAAACGTTGTGCCTGGGGCATTTGTAACACAAATACACGTTTCTCAGAGAGGTTGGAGAGGGTGTCCGTGTTTCCCTTCCCAAAACCGAAGTTAAATCCTGAAAAGTGTTGTCTTTGGATTAAACTGTATGGACGTCCTCAGTCAGCTAAACCCCTCAAAGACCAACAAGCACATCTTTTTTGCTTCTAACCTTACTGTGAAGTTATACTAGTTAGACCATTTTATAATGTTTTAGGTTATGATTTCGGTTCTCATACCGGTTGTTGATACGCTAGCACACGCTGCTAATAAATACAACGTTATACTTGTGCAGTCCGTTTGCTCTGTAATAACGATTATAGAAGTGAATAGAGACCTACCCAGTTTTGCCTGAACAGTGTTGCTCCCTGATATTGTTAGTCCCAGCCTCCGTCTCGATTAGTAGGATATGCGGTGGTTCATTTTTTGACTGTGACCGGTAACATTATGCTTTTGCCTCTATTTGGATGCCTTGTTGTTTCTTGCGTTTCACCTGTGTGTCTTGAATATAGTCTTCGAACACATATTGCAGCCCCTTTTGCCTACTTCTATCGGACACTTTATATGCTGCTTTATAAAAGTGTGATAACATTTCAGCAGGAAGAGCTGTCACAGCATTAGCCATATTGATACCAAACCAGAGCCCAGATGAAGTTTGACGGACATAGCAACAGTAACTCAGGGGGGCGGGGCTGAGCCAAAGGTGAATTCTACAAGATACAGCACATTACATTTGTGTTAATAAAAACATTTAATGAAGTCTTGACTCTGACCTTGACAGAAGATTGAAACTCTTCCCATAAGGCACCAGGGATTTTCCCGGAGAATGACAAGAGAAGATTCAGACAGCTCCTAGCAAGGAACAAAAACATCTGTTGAGTAAATTTCCTTTACACTGCGTTAAAACTAACTCACTTGTTTACTTGTGCACTATTCTCTATATAGTAAAAGGCACACAATGCACTATATAGAAATTCGCAGGTCAAAAACCTCATAACTCAATTGAGCTCGATTTTAGTCAAATGATAATAATACAGTGACATGTGCAAGTATATGACCGTATATAAATTCATTCAATCATGAATGTAATTTCTTCTTTTTTGTAACTTTGAACTTAAATACTTAAAAAGTGGTGTATTTTGTTTGGTTTTTCCTGATAGTTTAGCATGCAGTCTCCTCCCCCCCCCCCCCCCCCCCAACTGTTCTATGAAGGCCCACCCTTTTGAACATTTCTGGCCTGGCCCCTGTCTGTTACAGTGAATTTATTAGGGCTAAGAGGTGTCCTAAAACACTAGGACACACCACCATCTAGTGGCTAAAGCAATACATTAGATTCACATAGTCTCAGACACAGTGTCCCATACTTGTGATAGAATGAATCAATCCACAATTAAACAGTCGGAGCCATATTTATATGCAGTTTTTATTCAAGATGTCTTCCCATGACAGGCTTTTTAGTACCTTTACGACCTGCACAAATAAAATGAATACCATATGGGTGAGGTAGCGATGTCTATGGTCGGCAACAGGCAGCCCGCCAGCAATAATATTTGGCCTGTGCCCGAAGCCAGATTATTTTGATAGCGGCTGGTTCTGAAATAGATCAACACCAAACAAAAAGATCTGAAAGACATTTGAAAGACAAGAGTCTGTGGATCGCTAGACACCTCTAAAATCGCAAAACTAGGTAGGATGAACGCATATTTGTTTTTCCATTCTTCTTTGTCTGGCTTATTTTCGCTGTCAACTTTCCGACTCTTTGTTAGTGCCATTTTCTCTCACCAGCTACCTTAAATTTTATCACTCTGCACACAACGTAATAGTGTAATAATAATAATACCTCCAGCACGCAAACAATAAAACCTACATGAAGGTGCAATTAATAAGTGTAATCGAAATACAGTGCCTTGCGAAAGTATTCGGCCCCCTTGAACTTTTTGACCTTTTGCCACATTTCAGGCTGCAAAAATAAAGATATAAAACTGTAATTTTTTGTGAAGAATCAACAACAGGTGGGACAAAATCATGAAGTGGAACGAAATTTATTGGATATTTCAAACTTTTTTAACAAATAAAAAAGTGAAAAATTGGATGAGCAAAATTATTCAGTCCCTTTACTTTTAGTGCAGCAAACTCTTTCCAGAAGTTCAGTGAGGATCTCTGAATGATCCAATGTTGACCTAAATGACTAATGATGATACATAGAATACTCCTATGTGTAATCAAGTCTCCGTATAAATGCACCTGCTCTGTGATAGTCTCAGAGGTCCGTTTAAAGCACAGAGAGCATCATGAAGAACAAGGAACACACCAGGCAGGTCCGAGATACTGTTGTGGAGAAGTTTAAAGCTAGATCTGAATACAGAAAGATTTCCCAAGCTTTAAACATCCCAAGGAGTACTGTGCAAGCAATAATATTGAAATGGAAGGAGTATCAGACCACTGCAAATCTACCAAGACCCGGCCGTCCCTCTAAACTTTCAGCTCAGACAAGGAGAAGACTAATCAGAGATGCAGCCAAGAGGCCAATGATCACTCTGGATGGGCTGCAAAGATCTACAGCTGAGGTGGGAGACTCTGTCCATAGGACAACAATCAGTCGTATACTGCACAAATCTGGCCTTTATGGAAGAGTGGCAAGAAGAAAGCCATTTCTTAAAGAGATCCATAAAAAGTGTTGTTTAAAGTTTGCCACAAGCCACCTGGGAGACACACCAAACATGTGGAAGAAGGTGCTCAAACTTTTTGCCAACAATGCAAAACGTTATGTTTGGCGTAAAAGCAACACAGCTCATCACCCTGAACACACCATCCCCACTGTCAAACATGGTGGTGGCAGCATCATGGTTTGGGCCTGCTTTTCTTCAGCAGGGACAGGGAAGATGGTTAAAATTGATGGGAAGATGGATGGAGCCAAATACAGGACCATTCTGGAAGAAAACCTGATGGAGTCTGCAAAAGACCTGAGACTGGGACGGAGATTTGTCTTCCAACAAGACAATGATCCAAAACATAAAGCAAAATCTACAATGGAATGGTTCACAAATAAACATATCCAGGTATTAGAATGACCAAGTCAAAGTCCAGATCTGAATCCAATCGAGAATCTGTGGAAAAAACTGAAAACTGCTGTTCACAAACGCTCTCCATCCAACCTCACTGAGCTCGAGCTGTTTTGCAAGGAGGAATGGGCAAAAATTTCAGTCTCTCAATGTGCAAAACTGATTGAGCCATACCCCAAGTGACTTACAGCTGTAAATGCAGCAAAAGGTGGCGCTACAAAGTATTAACTTAAGGGGGCTGAATAATTTTGCTCGCCCAAGATTTCAGTTTTTTATTTGTTAAAAAAGTTTGAAATATCCAATAAATTTCATTCCACTTCATGATTGTGTCCCACCTGTTGTTGATTCTTCACAAAAAAATACAGTTTTATATCTTTATGTTTGCAGCCTGAAATGTGGCAAAAGGTCAAAAAGTTCAAGGGGGCCGAATACTTTCGCAAGGCACTGTAATTATTACAATAAGTTAGGCTCCATTGTGTAACAAGCTAATTCAAATTATTTTATTTATTATTCACAATATTATTTATATTATTAATTATTCACAATATGGAAAGAGGAAATTAAACATAGTTCATTAAGAGCATGACTCAAACATGCCATTAATGGGCTTATTCAAGTCCTCTTATATTTTTTGGGGGTATTTTTATCCATTCCACATCTCCCACATACTGTATGTTTTAGCAAGGCGGGATGTGTTGCAAGATGCCAATATATCGGGTCAGACATGATTTTGACCACTTCATTACATTTAAATGTACTACAGGATTTAACACAGAGTAACAGTTCACTACCAGTAACAAAATACAAGTCAAGTCAAGTCAACCTTTATTTATATAGCGCTTTTTACAAAACAGATGTATCAAAGCGCACTGATAGGTACTGGTCTGTCACAGGCAATTCTAGTTGAATTTTTAATCAATTAATTTCTTAAATTATTCTTTAACTATGCTCTGGCCCAACATTTAGCATTGAAATTGTTTTTCTTTTTTTTTTTTGCCAAACTTGCTTGCCGACCCCTGGTCTATGGTAACGCCCAAAACCATAAAATAAATATAAAAATGATGATGTGAACCATCGATTAACTTACTTAAGCTGGACTATGATGACACTATTTTCTTTTTAGGTCTGCTTAACAGCCAAAACAAACTTTGTTGCATTATTTTCCGGTCTCGTATCTCTCACAGAGGAGCTTCGGAAGCATAAAGGGAAGAGTGATGACAGTAAAGGACAGCGAGGACCAGGCCTGGACTTTTACGTTGTGTTTTGTTTAAGTCCATGAGTGGCTGCTGCTTTTACTTTCGTTTTGTGTTTATTTATATAATACAGTTTGTGAACGTTTGTGAACCGGTTCCCGCCTCCTTCCTTCCTTCTTCTGAACATCGTTAAACTAGTGCCGAAAGCTGTAATTTTTTTTTATAAAATGATAAACCTCACATTTTCAGCCTTTAAAACATTTTTTTTATTTATATTAATTTAAAATGTAACTGAAATTATATTCATAATATATACACACACCTGTATATATATATATATATATATATATACGTATATATATATATATATATATATATATATATATATATACAGTATATGGTGGTGTAATGATACATGTATTCAACCTAAACTGTACGGTACAGACGTCATGGTTTGGTGTACGCATTCGACTTGCACAATGAATAAATACAGTCAAAGACGATACACACTCCAATCCAGAAGAGGGGTGGTGCGATGCTTTTTGCTACCAGTAAACAGTGCAGAGGAAAAGGAAGATGCGATTGATCAGTATGTTTACATCTCTAAACCAGTGTTTCAACTGCAGACAGATATCAATAAAACAGTTTGAGAATAATATGTCACGTAGCATTACATTTACCTCAGGCATTTATTGTTGACAGCAAGTTAGTTCGCCAGCGTAATTAATTCTAGAGAAGCATTTCGTATGCACTATATTAGCCTATTGATTATATTAGTAACAAGTATAAGTTAGTAATATCTTGATTATGTAATGTATGTTTATACATTTGTCATGTAAACAAGATATGACAGCCACTGTGACAGCCATATATTTCAAGAATTAAAGTAGAAAATGTACTTTATAATTAGATTTGAAAGTTAAAGCAAACCTTGCCTTATATGCAATTTACAGTACATGTTTTGTTTTTTGTTTTATTTGTTTTATTTTATTTGAGAGTTCATTATTATATCTAGAAATAAATAGCAACTCAATTTAATAATTTGGGCTCTGTTGTTAATTCTAACCTTAAATATTATAGTAATATGTAATTAAGGGCTCCCAATATAGTTTACAGCATTAGCTAAGATATATTATTTTATCCTCAAGAAAATGTTAATTATAATAGTATTTTTTTTAAACACATATACACTTTAGTTGAAAAAAAAAGAAGAAAAAAGGAGCAATTTTGTGTTTAGTTTACTCCCCCATCCTGTACCGAACCAGTACTATGAAATTCAATGAACATTTGGACTACAACACAATTTTTCAGATCTTATGAAGTTACAATGATACTCATTTAAATAGTACCGGCCCATGGAAAATGCATAAAAAAGTGAGGCCTGTCTGAGCTGGATTAGAAAAGACAGTGTTGTTTTTTCCACAACATTCCCAAAACTTTGCTTGACCTTCCAAAGGCTTACGAACTTAAGGGTACTTAAGATGTATTTAAACACTGTTCCTGAACATTATTAAAACCCAAACGTTTATCTGTCCGCTGAACATTTTATTGAGAACAGCTTTGTAAGCTCTCGCTTTTGTAAGACGGTTTACCTTATGTGATATATAATATTTATAAGGTACTGTATATTTCACCCAAAAAAATTAATTCCGTCATCATTTACTCACATTTCAAACCTACAAGATTCTCGTTCAACTTCCAAACACAAATGAAGATATTTTAATGAAACCTGAGAGATTTCTGTCTCTCCATTTAAAGTCCATTTAACTTAAAAGATAAAACTTAAAAGATCCAAAAAAAAAAATTAATTAAAGCATTGCAAAAACAATCAATGGTGTGGTCTAATCCAAATCCAAGTCTTCTAAAGAGACACAATGACTTCATATGATGAACTGATTTACAATGGCACACATACTGTAGTAAACACAAACATTAAAGAGCACCTACCATGGATTTTTGAAAATGACTGTTCATGTAGTATGGAATATAGCTCTAAGGGAATGAAAACATCCTGCAAAGATTTATATCTGAAAGTGCACCGGATATAAAGTTATTGTCTTTCAAAAGTGAGAGTCTATGAAATGGATTGTTTTTGAAACGAGTCATTAGCTGTTACATCGTGACGTAGAGAGGTCATTGGCCGCTCCCAACAACTGCGCGCACAGACTTGAAGTGACGTCTAGAATAGAGCCCGACCGATAAAGGATTTTGTAGGCCGATACCGATACAAATATTTTTTGGTTTTAAAATCCGATATTCCGATATATTGGCCGATATTTTTTTATTTCAGAAATGCGCAACAAAACATTAACAGATTTCCCTAACATTAGTTATTTGTAGTTATTTATGAGTTTAAATAAAATATGATAATGCATTTTAAAAAGAAACAGAACTGATGGGGATGTTCTATTCATTGCTTGTTTGTTATTCAAGCAATGTACGTCACGTGATCAACTCAACGAGTGTTGCCAACAGGGACGGTGTAGAGTGTCCCCTGGTGGACAAACTATACAACTCCAACACTCATGACATGGTTCAAGCATGTTTCGTCAGTTTTTATTTTATTTTTGAAATATTTTTTTGAACTGTTTTTGGGAACTCCTAAAACAAAAATAGAAACATTTCAAATGCTATGATATTTAAAATGTTGGCGCATGAACAGTATCTCCAAAGTTGCAGCGCTGAAAGTTCAATGTAAGCAGAGATTTCATCTTTTAAAAATCAGGAAGTTTAATGCCTACAAAAAAGACTCGAATGGGACTGAACAGGTTTTATACGTAACTAACCCATACATTTGCATCAACCCTCCCTCCGGAATATGCAAAAAAAGGGCAATGCCATATTTCTGCGGCTCATCGAAAGTGTGTTATTTTCAACAGCTGTCAGGTCTTCTGTGTTCAGGCTTCCCACGGACATTGTACTTCGTCAACAATGGACACAATTTATTTTTGATTATGTTCCTGAAAATGACGATCGTGATTTAGCTCTTTGTGCTGCGCATTTTACGGAAGACAGCTTCCAGAATCTCCACGAATTCAATGCCGGATTCAACAAGAAACTGTTACTAGAACATGAAGCAGCTCCAACTTTAAAACCAGAGGCAGCAGTTGTTGGGCCACAACCTTTTACATTGGGTATTAGTAGGCTAATACTTAATAATTTTAAATGTATTTGCATGTATAATTCCAGACGTAATGTTTTAGTTTTATCAAATGCCAGCACTGGCTATATAGCCACTTAGTTATGGTATTTCGTGTCTACGACAAACGCGTACAAACATTTTGGACCTGAATTTATATATGTACTAATTTTGTAAATGTATTTTTCATGTACTGTATATATACATTATGACGTAAATTTTCGTTTTGATCAAGGACTTAAACCAATCCCAGTGTTGTTTGTGTATAGTAGCCAGTTAGTTCAATGCTATTTTGTGTAAGACAAATGTGTATAAAGTAAAAAAAATATATAGGCTATGTAATTGCAGCAAACTTCAGCTGCAGTCTTCAGTGTACAGTATGGTTTTAACACAGTTGCCACATGTAGGCTACTCCTAAATAAAACGATACACTGAGTAAACTAAGTTTTGTGAATAGATAAGCAGTTGTTCATTATATTGATAAAACAATAACTTTAAAAAACTTTTATTCAGTTATATTAAATGTTTAATCAGGAGAAAATGTATCTCAAAACCTAACAAGCAGCAGTAGCATTTTCAAGTAACAACGTAACGAAATTCTTATAATAATAGTAGAATATAATAATATAATAATCATTTTTTAAAAATGTACCATTCAGAAACGTTTTGTAAGAGCCATGTGTGGTGAGGTTCTGCTTGACTCCCTTCATGGCCGTTTTCTGGGTCTGATTCTGGCTCAAACTGATACGGCAGTATCGACACCATTATTTACATTGACTGGAGCACATGAACCATTCACCCGTAAAGGTAATGGTCTTTAAGTATCCGGACAGCGTGCTCTACGCAGTTTAGTCAATCACAACACACCGGCCCAAACTAACCAATCTGAGCCCACTGCCTGTTTCTGAGGGAGTGGTTTCATAGAATCAGGATGTAAACTAGTCGTTCAAATGACAGAGGAGAAAGCAGCTTACAATAAAGGTGAAATTTATGAAAAATAAGACTTTTTAAAAGAGAAAAACCCCGAATACATGCTATATTGCACCCCATAAACACAATCATGCAAAGAAAAAAAGCAATAAACCATCCCTTTAAATCACCTTTACATTTAGTTTTAGTAGTATGATTATTAAAAACATTTTAGATGGTGTATTATTATATGTATAATGTATTAATAGCGGGATAAGTATGTTATAGTATGTTTTTTTGTTAGTATGTTTGTTACAAGTATGTTTTTTTTTGTACCCTGCCAGATGTAAATCAGCCAATGGCTAACTCTGGTACAATGCATCAAATGATAACATTTATGTTTGAAATTATACAGGGTCCCTAATAAATAAATAATTTTAAAAAGTGATGTGACTTTCAGCCAAGTGTGTGTGGCAGAAACATGGTGACATGGTGTCCAGTGTTGTGCCTGAACGTGTTCATATTTTGGGCGAATGTGAACTGAACGTACGAAACGAAACGTTCCAGACCTTCCAGACGAAAACCTGGCTAAAACACACCATAAACAGGCCTTAATATGTAGCGAAAAAAACACCCAATTTGGCAACACAAGCCACCAGAGTCGCACCGTGGCCGCCGCATGCGTCATCAAAACAAAAAGCAGCATGAGGTCGACAAAGCATTGAGGAGGCATCGTATGATCATTTAAATATATTTTATGACAAGGTCGGTGAGGATGGGAAAAATCTTACATTTCTGTGCAAACTTTGCCAGCCAATAAAATAATAGCTGCCTGTGGTTGTATGTGCTGTGGCAAGAATTTAAAACAAAATAAATAGCTCACAGCAACATATGGAAAAAAAGAACTGTGAACTTAGTTCAAAATTTTGAAGTATGAACTATGAACTGAACTAGTTCATTTTAAAATGTAGTTCATGTAGAAAGAGAACTTTCCCAACACTGATGATCCCATATTTCACCCATCCAAGAGCACACAAACAGCAGTGACAATGAGTAATGAACACACACCCGGAGCAGAGGGAAGCCAGTGCTGGGAAGTGATTGGGGCACCTAAGTTGTGGGTAATGAGAGTGGAAGCGAGTTCTGTTCATTCTGTTCATTGAATTTATAAAAAATACCCCTTTCAAAAGTTTACATACCCTTGATTCTTAATACAGTGTGTCGTTACTGCGATGATCTACGACAGTGAAAATATTTGATGGTACTGCCCTTCGGAAGCAACAGAAGATACTTACATGTTTCCCTGAAGTATCCTTGTGGAGCAACAGTGAATGCTTGAACCTTTTTTAATAGTTGTGTATGAGTCACTCATCCTCAGTGTGAAAAGATGGATCTCAAAGTCATACAAACACTTCTGGAAAGGGTTCAAATATGCAAAAGATGCTGGAAAACTGAAGAATTTTCGGGACCAGGAGAATTTTTCTGAAGAACATTGGGCAGTTTAACAAGATCATATCGTGGATCGTCCAGATAACTACACACAGTATTTAGAATCAAGGGTTCATTATAAATTCAGCTATTTTTTTTTGTCTTGTTGACTATATGTAAACCTCTTTTATGTAAAATTTCTTATTCAACATGCATTTTGAGCATGCAAACCCATTCTGGTCTATACTCACCATGATAACTTGTCCAGCACATCTGTTAGGTGTTCACATTCAGGGCTGAGGAACGGGCTAGCCTCAGCGCAGCACATTATAGCTACCGTGTACATCTCCAACAGAGGAAGCGGATCTTCATCCGGTCTACCCTGACATCCATGCTGCATCAAAACCTGAAAGAAAGAAAAAGAGCCATAATGAACGGTCCAGCTTTTCACAGTCCCAACTTTATCCTCATGATGGCCTAAAGCCAATAACAAAAGCATCTAACAGTAATAGTCAAAAATAATTAAATATGGTATATCTGATGAAAAGCAGTGATTTATATATGATTACATTACATATGCGGAGGCCACGTTGCGATCAAATACTGATTAATGATTAACGTTAATTTAATCTGATTATCAAAGAATTTGACAGACTGATAATTGAGAAAACAGCTGTTTTCTTCAAAAAATACATGATTATTACAAAATCATCTCGATGTTATTATATCAGCTGATATATATATATATATATATATATATATATATATATATATATGTATATGTATTTATAATTAGGATTATATGATCATTTATGTACCTTAAATTCCTAGTTCTGAGTACCTAGTTCTGAGTGAAAGTAAAGGCTGCTGCTACAATAAGCTAATGTGTTAGCCATCAGAAGCAGTCACCAAACAAACAAACAGCAAGTCTGTAAATTTAATGACTGTAAAACACAATCATGTTTCATCTCTTCAGCATATAGCTTTTTGTGTTTTTCCCATCATATTTATGAATGACTGTATTAGTATTGTTAGTTTTGTTATCGTTGGTGCAGCGATGCAAACATGCAGCATCGTCCACGAACAAAGACTGGTAGATTAAAACGCATGAATAAAGTCGTACTTGACAGAAATCCCGACAAAAACTATTGGAGGCGTCTAGCGTCGACTCGGAGCTCCTTTTTAATTCAGAGATAATATCCTGAAATTTCTGTCTGAGGGCCACAGCCTCAGTCGCGCTGCCCTCCTCCTCCGCCATCTTCGCTGCATTCACACCAGCCCAAATATCTCAAACTACTACGGCCAAGGCCTGATCCAAATATTCATGACCAGTGCATTCACTATTAGAGTGCTACCGAGCAACGTCAGCACAGCCCAATTAAAATTCAAGCAAAAATAAATAAATAAATAAATATCTGCATTACAGTAACCGAGCGATTCCTAAAATACATATTTAATATGTCTGGGAAGCAGTCGCCATAGCAACTGTTCTAAAGTACGTCAAAGAAACATTATTAATATTCATTCAATCATGACCCAATCTTTCGTCATAGAAGTATTCGAAATTTCTATTCGAGTGGCCTACCGGCCATGTCTTAATTCACAAAAAAAAAAAAAAAAAAAAAAAAAAAAATTAACGCCATTAACTCAAAAATACATCTTTCTTACTTTCTTTGAAAACTCAGCTTGCGATTTCATAAAACAATTTATGAGTTTATTTATTTAACAATTTATTTAATAGCAACAAAGTACGACATAATAGCATATCAGTTATCAGTCACCAGTAAACAGGCATAGAAAATTGACAGAGAAAAGAAACGAAGCAGCAATGTCAAGCAATCTTTTTTTTAATTAATGTATTTGAACAATCTTGTACAGCATGTGACGACAAAACAAGTCAGCAATTACCACTAAAAGAGGACTTAAATGAATATCAAGCATATCTTGATTTTTAAAAATTTAATTCGAATAGCATTTTATGCTTTTAAGTTATTTATGGAATTAGGGCAACCATTTAAAAAAATAATTGTTGAAAACACTAGCAAACTAGTTTTACATAAGAACATTGGCAAAATAGGGTAGGTATAGCAAACTTCTAACAGTATAGAAGTTTCACTTTAAATAGATTATATAACACTGTAAATTAAAAACAGAAAATAAGCACTGCAGTAAAATGACAGGTAGACAGGAATATAACTAAATGTAAGCAAACAAGTAAATTAGTAACAGCATGTTTTTAAGACTTGTGATAGTAACAGGTGCTGCAGTGGCAGTCCGTGTGGTTCACTAGTTTGACATCATTGACAAGTACCTAAAAACAAACACATAAACAAATGAAACAAAGGAAGGAAAAAAAACAATGTAATATAATAGCAGTTATTCATTCAGATTTTACCCGTTTAACTTCTTTGGCTACACAGCATGTAGCTTCTGATGTGATATTTTTGGGAACGAGCATGGTTTTCTTGGACCTCAGGGGTGTAGGGTAAGCCCTAGAAAAGCAGCATCCCATACACTGATAGACAGGAGCCCCAGGTTTCGAGAAAATGTTGTTTTCCTTGAGCTTGCACTCCTCACATCCAACTTGAAAATAAACACACACACACAAACAAATGTGAAGTTCCATATTAACGTAGCAGTTCCATATAAAGTATTATAATTTAGTCATTGATTATCAACTTACAGTTAGTCATATCATTTCTTGAATATAGTTGTCCTTGATGAATAAGCATTAAACACAATAGTATACTTGCTCCAGCATATCTTGTCCAAAACATGATGGCTATGATAGAAATAAAAAAATAAAACAGATGAAAAAGGAACACACTTTACAAACACCTCACATTTTTAAAATGCATCAAATATGTACAAACACCCTGATAATTGTTTCCTCCCAAATGTTATATTTGTATATTTTAAGTGTATTCTTTAAGATCAAAAAAATTTAATTAATTTTTTTTTACCTTTGTTCTTGACTTGCAGTGAGACGTGATCAATCTGTCTTCTCAGACACAGGTATAACTACCTTTTATACCTTGCTTACGCCTGCCCCATTTTGTGTGTGTGACATCTTGTGTGTGCATTGCATGTGATTGTACCCTTGCTGACCTTGTAATCCATTAGTTAAATGAAGAACTGAATATGTACTGTAGTTTCAATCAACTATATTTTGGCTTGAGATCTCTGCATTACATTGTTGATTGTGATCATGCTCACTAAGCTTGTACACGTAACACATTTGTTCTGTTTTCAATTTGAACCTCCATAATGTTACATGATTTTAAGTCACATGAAGTCGTCTGTAATTAACGTTGCACCTCAACTCTTCTATAAACACACAGTATCAATTGTCAAGGATGAATGTTTGCTTGCCTTGACTATCTCTCAATCTTTCCATCTGCAGCAAATCCACAAGACCTTGGTCTGGACTGTGCTGTTTCATGCCTGATGCAAAGGTAATTCAATAGTTTCAATGCCAGATGGAGAGGAGTATTTGACATTAACAAACTAAGACTGTAAGAAAAGAACAATAGCAACATGAAAACATATTCCAAAAAAAATATGTTCATGTTCTCTTTTCTATTTTATGCAATATTTTCAATTCTTTGAGACCCTTCTACATTACTTCGCCATTACTTGTTTTCACGTTCTCGAATGAAAGGTAGTGTACATTTTTTAAGACCAACTAAACAAACATCTAAGGGAATCTTTTTTAAACATAAATGTCTAGATGAAAAACAGTTCTCAACAGATTTTATACATTTTCTCAACATTTTAGCAGAAGCCTTGAATACATCTGTACCCAACCACTAACCCATCAGATACTCTACTGCCGTTTCACCTTGTGTTTCTGCAATCAAATACATTAAAAACAAGAATTTATTCATTTGGTGATAAAACTAGAAGCTCAACTACGTTTTTCTCATGTCCTAGATTGGCCAGTAGTTATATAACAATACCGCATGCATGATTTAGAACCAACCTGGTGGTAAAACGTTATAAATTAAATACGTCAGGACAACTAATATTCTACAAATCTCAAATTTACGGGTCTAACAAACTGTTTGTCATAATTTATAACACATATGGACAGAGTCAACAAACTAACTTTTCTTTCTGCAGGACCGAATTTGGACACTCCGAGAATGTTAAGAGGACTATTAGGCCAATTTCATTTATTTGGTTGAAACAACGTTATTGTTGGGAGAAAACCAAATTACTACACAGCCACAAGCTGCAATCATCAGGGTCCAAGCACCAATAGTCCATGTGAATAATTAGCGATCCAATTGAAACATATCTTATGGTGTGCTTTTTATAGAAAAGTCCATCTTGAATCTTCTCTGAAAGATAGAGCTTAAAAATATTTGGTGTGTGTGGACTCATTCATCATTTAAATTTATATGAAACACATGGTCAATAAAATTCAAATGAATGAAGAACAGCACCTCAAAACTTTATCTGAAACATTTGTCTTTTTTATTGTTATAATTTATCCCACTGTACATACATCTAACCATACCTCTAACCTTACCCCATTTTAAATGGACAGTAGTATTTTTAATCATGTCTAGCAACTTAAAATGTGTTTTATTGGTTTCTTTAACAGTTAAAAAAAACATTTAATGACCTATAAGCATTTCACACTCTAAAAAATGCTGGGTTGTTTTAACCCAACTTTGGGTCAAATATGGTAAACCCAGCCACTTGGTTAAATTTTTTCATTACATTTTTAACCCAATGTTTGGGTTTGTCCATATTTGACCCAAAGTTGGGTTTAAACAACCCAGCATTTTTAGAGGGCAGATTTTTATGCATACTAATTTTATTAAACAACGTCAGTAAACCACAGTTACAGAAATGAACTAGCTTGAATAATAAATGTACAATAAATGTTTTTATTTCCATTCAATTCGAAGAAAATGGACAGAAAAAAAGAAAAAAGAAAAAAAAAGATTAGTATTAAAAGATTCTTTATTCTGCGTCACCCTCTAGTGGACAACATCAATATCACAGCCTTCATCTTTCAGTTGAAATGGCTGATAGTCAAGCATAATTCATTAAGTGAAGCATACTAACTCCAAAGAGTGTTAGCAGAGTAT
Source organism: Cyprinella venusta (assembly GCA_038021265.1). NCBI lineage: Eukaryota > Metazoa > Chordata > Actinopteri > Cypriniformes > Leuciscidae > Cyprinella > Cyprinella venusta. The sequence goes on along the minus strand of CM075875.1, from coordinate 27,224,390 downwards.
TAGTAGAATGGTAGATATAGAATAAGCCGACATGTAGTTGCAAAGTTACTAGGACATTCTACTGACTATGTTGGGCAACCTTTACAATTAAGAGTAAACAGTTATTAAGCAGGCAGTCTGTTAATACTTTGAGAGCTAGTTGACAGTTGCAAAGTTACTAACAGAATACTCAAAGGGGACCATCCAAATAAGTTATCCAAAGTGTTACCGTAAAAAAAAAAAAAGGATTTTGTGCAAATTAACAAGAAGTGGAGGTCTTAGATCACTGAAGTTGTGGGTTAATTACTTTTATTTGTTGCAGATCACTTTCTTGTTACTTTTTCCACACATTTTAGTTTCCACCAATATTCTGTGCACTAGGCATATGGGCTGTCAAAAAGACTATAGTGGAGTACTAAATACATTTCACAGGGAAAATCTTTTAAAAGGTAGAAGGTAGGCACCACCACCTAAAAAAGAAAAAAAAAAAAAATCTTCTGTGTACTACAACCGTGGTGCGCCATAATCATCGGGCATTCTCTCAATGTTATACCTGTAAAATAAATGTCAGAACAGTTCCATTAATTTACATAGGTAAAAAGAAACTACGGTTACAAATTAATACATATACACAAAATTTATATTCATTTACAAACACACACGAACATGTCCAAGCTGACAAAAAAACTTCATAGAACAGGGTATCAGAGCACAAACAATACTTTTTAACACCACAACCACTCAATGAAAAATGTAAAAAAATAAATAATAATAAAAAGAATTGGGGATAATCAATATATTATGAACAATGTACTGCTATTGTGTGAACGGCAAGCGATCAACATAATTGTAATTAATTTAATGAATATTTTCTGCATCTATACGACATCTTACATGATCTCATTCTCAAAAACTGGTATATAATATCTCGCGTACCTGACATTATCACATTCGCCAGCACTATACTACTAATTTGATGAATATTTTCTGCATCTATACGACATCTTACATGATCTCATTCTCAGAAACTGGTATATAATATCTCGCGTACCTGACATTATCACATTCACCAGCACTATACTACTTTCTATATTTGGGATTGTTTTCTTTGTTGGTATTATTGTTCGACATGTTTATAAATTTACACTTTTCAAGAATAATATTATTCTATTTACAATGTTTAATTCATAAAAAATATGCTACATCCTTCCATGGATATTTTGCACGAGGCAGTTGTTACAGCTTTAAGCCAGTAGGTAGTGACAAGTGATCTTTTTGAATATTATGAATTAATCATGGAATCATTCAATTTAATTGTTTAAAAAAATTGTTTCCCAGCAGTTTTTTTTTTCTTTTGAAAACCACATTTTCATCACTTAAAAACAGCCAGGACAGGACGTGGAAACAGGACATGTGTAACGCAAAGTTGAGATGTTGCCCAGAGATAAAACACTAATTGTCGGATGAACAGATGCACGAGAGAGGAGAGTTGTAGTATTTCCCCGCGTTTAATAAAACCACTCAAACGTTACACTCGTCCTCATACATGGGGATCGAGCGAGAAAAAAAAAACACAAACAAACATCTGGTCACAATAGAAAAATAAAATAAAAGAAAGAATACAAAGAGTCGGCAGAGCGGTTATCTCCTCTCCTCACTTGTCAAAATCTAACTGACACTACGCATCCGCAGTTCCCATCTCAACTCATTTTTCTATAAAGCACAAAATGACCGTTTTACACATGTCCCGGGAAAACAGGACTGTTGGTCACCCTATACTATACTATTATTACAGAAATACTAATATAAATATTATCATATAGCTATTTATGCTCCGAGACCAGCAGCTCAACATTCATCTTGCCCATAGGTATCTTGCCTCGTAGGCTATCTCTTCTTCGCCAGCAAGACCATTTTGCGTTTGAGCGCCCCCAAGTTGTGTTTTACTGTAACTTCAGAAGTACCAGACACGTGAGCAAACCCGCCAATCTCGCGGCGCGTCAAACCAAAAAAACGAACCCGAGGCGTTTTTTAAAAAAATGACGCTTTTACGCGTGGCGTTTTTCGCGTCGGTGTGAACACTCACATTGGCACCCATTGTTCAGTCACGAGGCGTTAAACGTCGACGAATATCGCGCGCGAAATTCGTCCCGGTGTGAACAGGCCTTAATGGTCAATACATTGGTAATTAAACCAGTTCTTAATTAAAATAAGCAGAGCAAGAGTTGGTGTACCTGTGATTGGAGATGTACATGATTGGGACTCCTGGAATCTTCCGAACCCTCCTTTTTAGGTCCCTGTCCACCGTGGCCACAATGTAACACTTGTGCTAGTGGAAGAAAAAAAGAATCCTTTGATAAGAATGTAAAGCAAAATATAAAATATGTATCGGCTCTGAGGTAGGAATTGTTTTATAGACCCAAATGATTAATTTGACACTAAAATAACAAATCTTATTTAATTTTTATTTATTTATTTATTTTTTTACTCCAAACATACTAAGGTATTGAACCGTCATAATGCAATTAAAATATGCATATGATTTTTTCATTAGAACGTAATCTTACAAATATGGCGCTGTGGGTGGAGAAGGGGCGGCAATATTATATTAATAATCCTACATCAGAAGTGGAGCGAAAACTGATCGGCCTGTTTTTTGACATGCTTGCAAAGAAAGGCTTACCAAAACGAAATTACTGGGTTGTAACTAGGGCCCAAGCCTTGAAAAGGTGAAGGCCCTATTGTTTTCCTCAGGAAATTTATTATTTTACTATCTTTTTGGCACTTTTGGGGCCCTTAACATGCTCGAAAACTCTTGAAACTTTGCATACGGGTCAGAACCCACGCCCATCAGAGCCGGGCTGAAGCTGGTACCCGAGCGTGGCAGGGGGGCTCGACAGCGACCCCTGGAACGGGGTCTGAAATCTTGGTCCATAAATCAAACACACTTGCATGTAATAATATGAAACTCAGTACACTTATAGATCTCATCGGGACGAACAACTTTCGTGCTCACCAGCCCAACAGGAAGTCGGCTATTTAGGGTTCTTTGGAAAACACATGCAAAGGAATTTAATGTACTCCTCCTAGAGAACTGATCGAAACGGCATGAAACTTGGTCAGCAAGTCAATTAAAAACAAAGTGTTTTTGGATGCGCGTTTTGCCTTTTCTCTGCCATTGAAGTTCATTCTGAAACATTTCAGAAAAATCAACTGTATTCAAGTAAATACTTGTCACGAAAACACGAAAAATGTCTCTTTATGAAGCTGAAACTCTCTTCTTTTAAATGACGTAATTTATATAAAAACAACTATTCTCAGTCGATGTAATCTATATGAAAAGAGATGTCAGTATTTTTCTTATTCTTACAGTATTTTTCACTTAATTATAGAGTAATTTGTCCACGCCCACTGAGAGCGCATGCTATTCAAACGCTAATGTTGAGGCAAGCCATGAAAACGCCTACATCAGCTGGATAAAACATACAGTTTAATACAAATCTTACCTCGTCTTGCTGCGCAGTGAGGAATAATACTAAATATAATACTCTGTAAACTGCACAAAGACTGTTTAAATATGAAAAGCGTGTCTGTCTGTGAATGGATGAATTCACAGAAGTATGTACGCTGAGCATTCACTCTCGCTCCTATGTTAGTAGACATTATTTTACATGAACACATGCAAACTATATTGCTCTAGCTTATTGAGATTTGTTCTAACCGCAATATAGAATAGTATTAGGGCTGCAGCTATCGATTCTTTTTGTAATCGATTAATCTAGCACTTAATCGATCGATTAATTGGATAATTTGTTTGTGTGTGTTCTTAAACAACCAAAGCAAAAAATGTATAACGAAAATTATAGGGTGTTTGGCTTTTATTTCTTTAAAAAACTAGACTTATTTATTCCAACTCCAACATTAGACTCCAAAACTAAGCCTATTTATTGCAATTTTTCCCCCGTACTCCCAATTTTTCCGCTACTCTCTGCCGTCATGCGCGGTTAGGAGCTCAACGTCTCGCATGCACACTCGCACTAGATTACAGGATATTTTAAGTTGTGAATTAATTTGCAGCAGTAAAACTAATCGATCACGAGTGGCTCAACAGGTAGATCTATAGACAGACTCATCTTTCAGGCATTTAACCGAATGGATTGACACTTCAACGTGAGAAATCGGGGGTATGGCGAGAGAGCGTGAGAATTGACTCAATTGCTTGAGAGTCACGGTGAATGCGTGAGAGCTGGCAGCCCTGCCAGGCATACTTTGCAGTAGACACATTGCATCTAATGCATCTAATTGCATATAATGATCCCAAACTTTTAGACATTCTCTGCCGTTTTTGAGGTCACATGAAGTCATATGTATTATGCGCTATGGTGTGCTTCCTGAACAATGGTCCGTGTGAAACAATCAGATCCCTTAGCGAGGCTTCGAGGCAGATTTTTTGCCTCGAGGAATTTTTGTAATCGAGTAACTCAAGGAATCGTTTCAGCCCTAAATAGTATCTGTAAAAGCAAAAAGACTTTAAATATGAATCGGGTATCTGGGTGTGTGAATGAACGAACGCACAGATGCGTAGCCTACTGACAGATGAAATGGAATGGATTATAAAGTTTTTTACTATATTTACAATAAAATAGACATTAAATTAGCTTTTGTTAGACAGTTATTGCTCATATGTTAAATATATGGTATGTTTTGTCAAAAATAAACTAATCAACTGTTATCCAATGCAAGCTATATCAAAATAATGAATCCTTTACTTTGAAATATGTATTCAGGCCAGGCCCTTGATCTAGTAGAGACGTGCACTCCCAACGCAATAGAGTGCGGGGCGAAACTAGACTTGATGGCCAAGTGCAAGCGCAGGTGGTAATGAACTCACTCTGTGTGTGCACGTTGTGGGAGAATAAAACGATTTGTGAGACTCCCGGGTCAAGATCGGGTCAGATCGAGATCGAGACAGGCCTATGTATTGCTTTGTGTGAATGATTAGGCAGGATGAATTTCAGATAATTTTGAAGAAAAATACTCTAGGTGACAACATCCATTAGTCAATAGTCTAGTAGTCATTAGTCCAGTCCTCATTGAAATACAGGCTGATGGTCGACCTGCTGGGCATTGCTGCCTGACGCACCTCCACCAGTGCCTTTTGTGCAGGTGTGCTTCACCTCTTTGGGCGTAAAACGGGTCATCAGCTGGGGACCACCAGTCATTGATGTTTTGCTCCTTTAACCGCTGTACATCTCCTGGTGGCGGAGCGATGGCAGGGATCACTCCCTGCCACCCCCTGCTGATGTCCTAGATGTTACTTGGCCCCCACCCCTTGTGCTTCCTCCTTAGCCACAGCCAAAAGCTGTCCCTCTCAGCCTCCTCTGCCAGTTCTTTGATGGCTTTTCGACACCCTGCTCCTGTACATCCCATTTCACGGAACAGGCGAACCATTGAGGACCCAACGAAGCCCCTACATCCCACTTCAACAGGACACGTGGTGGCTTTCCAACCAGCCTCTTTGCAGGCTTCTACCAGATCTACATATTTGGCACGCTTCCGCTCGTTGGCAGCCTCCATTCCCTCCTCCCATGGGACAGTAAGCTCCACCAACAAGTTGGTCTTGCATAACTCTGACCACATGATCAACCATCAGGACCTCCCCAGGTCGACCATCATGTTCCACTCACAGCCAGATAAGAGGACTCCAGATGTTGCTCTCTGGTGAGGGTGATTTTTTCCCCAGCCCTTGCAAACAGGATGGGACTTCTAGTTGATCCAGAAGGTCTTCTATTAGCCTCCTGTCTACACGACTCTGCCACCTCTGCTAGTTTCCTCAACACCAGATCGTGTCGCCACCTATAGCGGCCTTGGGAGAATGCTGTCTTGCACCCCGACAGGATGTGCTGAAGGCTTGCATTGCTGGTATTGCAAAGGGGGCAGAGTTCTTCAGTGCCGAACCACTGATGGAGGTTTCAGGGACAAGGTAGGGTGTCATAAGTAGATCTAATCAGGAAGCTGAGCCTGGCTTGGGGTATCTTCCACAGATAAGACCATGACAGATGCCTGTCTGTGACACCTTCCCATGACATCCACCCTCCCTGCCAGCTCTGAGACACCGACTTGATGTTAAGGCGCTCCTGCTCAGTCCTTGTCACTTCTGCCACCACCATGGCTTTCCGCTCTTCCTTTGACCAGAAGAGGCCCCCCTCTCACTCCTCCCAAGGCCTGCTTGACCCTTCTGGACTCTGCCGACTATTTCACAGTGTTTCAGCCTGCTAATTGCCCTGTCGACCTCTTCCTGGGCTTTCCACTTCCTCCCTGTTCGTATATTAGGGCCAGCTGCTCTCACCAGTTGATCAGTGAGAGCACCCTCAGCTCCAGCACCATCCGAGCCAAAACACATTTAGTATGTTTCGTGGCCTGATTTCAGAAACTTTAAAAAAAAACTCTCATTTTTTTTTCCAATAACCACGCATAAACAATATTCTCAAAAATACAAACATGTACATACATGTTGCTCACAAATTATGTTAGCCCTGTTTGTGCTAAATAGAGTGTAATTACACCTTTGCCTTTAATATGTTTATAATCAACTGAAAAAAGCACAAATGTCAGGGCATGCCAAAACCAGGGATGCAAACACATGTATGGTCAAAAAAGAGAGAGGTAATCGAAACCCTCGCCCGCGGAAAATATTCAGATACTTATATTGCCACCAACCCCTGCCATCCCAGGCCCACCCCTGGGCACATAGTAAATATGTTTCAGCCTTTAAACCATTTTTTCACAAAAAAAAAAAAAAAAGGATTTATAAAAAACAAACCTCACATATTTCAGCCTTTAAATCATTTTTCACAGAAACAAAAGGTGTTATAAAAAGATAAACCTCCCATATTTCAGCATTCAAATAATTTTTTATCAAAAGAGTGAGTCTAAAAGCTTATCTTTTATTAATAGTAAAATCCGGTCCCATTTTCCCGTGTTGCTATGCATCCATGCACTGCACACCACACCGCAACGACAAAGAAGTTTTAGTTGCTAATAGATATTACCGAAAAATGCGTTCTGTAGCTCTGCTACATGATTTATTTGTAAATAGACCCACATGGTTTTATAATCACTATGGTCCCAAATTTGAGGCAGGGTAGTTAGTGGGGTTCGGGGTTTCCCCGAGAAAATTTTGGATTTCTCTAAACTACAGATGTGCATTTTAAGATATTGTGAAGGCAAAAAAAGAGAAAAAAAAAATCGATAACAACAGCTTTAAAACCATGTCAGTGAGCTGATTATTTTTCTCTCATCAGCATCACACTCTTTTTCTCTTTGTTTTTATCTTGCCCTCCTAAAGTTGACTTTTTTTAATTTACTAAAGCTACAATTTATATTTTATTCTCAATATGTACACATTCATTATTAATCCTGTGCCTAACATGATGAAAACGGCTTTGTTCATGTTTCTTGTCCCCTCACAATGACAGTAACTAGCCTAAACTACATTTACTAAATAGGCCTATTTTCAGTTCAAAATGGCGAAATTAGACAAAACTATATTAGTTTGCCTAATTATTTTTTTGTCATTCGTTTAACATTTATGACCTAAAAAAACTGTCAAATATATAAAGTTAATTTTAGCTACTTACATCTTATCTTGCACTTGACCGCACACTGAAGCGTCGAGTTGCACTGTTAAAAATTCGCGCTCAGCGTCTGTTGACATAAAGCCCGCATACTTTGATTTGATTGTTCATCTCAAATATTCTGACATTGACGAGCAGTGACAGGCCAATGAGGCTCAGAACCAGAACACACACACACACCCACGTCCTCTGATTCTGATGTGCTCTCTGCTCGGCGTCGCTGCGGATTGAAGATTAATAACGCGCTGAATCTGATTATAACAAGAAGTTTGATGATTGATTTTTCATTAGGCTATTTCTGTGCCCCCTCAGCACTTGGTGCCCTACGCACAGCGCGTGATGCGCATGGTGTGAGCGGCGGCGCGCTGCTTGTAACATGAAATCCGGTGCGCTTGCGGCATTCTGAGAAGTTTTCATACGCCGTTTATTTAGTCTCAAAACTCGCGCACAGGATACAAGAGCAAAAAACTGTATACACGGACAGAATGCCATCCACGCACGGGCGCGTTTCTGCACAGTGAGCGTGCTCGATGCCATCCTCACGCGCGGCCCCTTGACGGCCACGAGCTAGTGGAAGAAACACTACTGGTTCACGCATACTGCTGTTTTGGTGCGCAATGTTCTGGTGCTTATTTCCTATTTGTTTGGTGGAGGCAATCCAAATAAGTTAACTGTTGGTGAAATAATCAGACCCCCCCCCCCTCTTAAAAAAATCTCTTCGGATCTGCACGATTCACAAAAGTCACCCAAACTGACGTGAAAAAAGCGGGAGGCGCCGAAAAGCGCGCTGTTTGCATCCCTGCAAAACATCAAGGACTCCAAAAACACCTTAGTCCCTAGAGGGTTAAACATGGAAGTCAGATTTTCATTATATGTGCCCTTTAAAAACTTATTAGATGGGCTCATTTGCAAAGTTGCAGTACAAAAAAACAACAACAACGCATTCATTTGTCTCCCTGTTCTATTTGTAAATCTTTTTTTTTAGGGAATACGAAACAATTCTAACCCCACAGCTAACCAAGTTCTCATACCTGTGTTACTCTTTGTACCAAGCAGTCATCAGCATACGTTCCTTTGTGTGAGCAAGGTAAGCGTTCAAAGCGGGGATCTTTGGCAATCCTGCACAAAAAGTTCAAAAAGCCATAAAAAGCAGGGAAGAAAGAGTAGCCATTTTCACAAATGAAAACAAAAGTAAAATTGCCAATATTACATTTTCTGGTAAATGCAACATATCTACTATTCACACATGCAACAGCTTGCAATCTTCTTCTTGCAAAAATTGCTACCATTCACACATCAGCACAGAAATTCTTTTGAAACTGTGATATCAAATTGTAATTTTCGGCAAATGACACTGCTGTCCACAATGCGGTTAATCTTATGACAAACTATTCAGGCAATGAATCTTCTATCTTATCCCACCAAATTGCTGGAGCCAATCTGCAAACATTAAAAACCAGGCCCTGTTCACACATGACTTCTAAACAGAAAAATGCCAAAATTACAACATTATGGTAAGTCAAAACCTAGGAGAAAAACAAAGCATGTATTTTTTTTTTTTGTATGTAAAATTATTATTAATAATAATAAAAAAAAAAAAACAGCAACGCGCGTGCATCTGATGTTCATAAATATTGTATCCAACTTCTTGAAAGCAGATATTTGGGCACGTTTTGTTTTTTTATGAAAATAACATGCATGAATGAGAAATTAGGTCTTAATATAATAAATCTGTTGCTGTTTGTTAATTAAACATCAAAAGAAAAGATGGAATCACTGCTTTTGACTGAATAACTTTTGTAGCTTTCATAAGATTACATTTATTTTATTAATACACTAAAGCCTATGCAGTGTTTATTTGATTATTCAAATTCTGTATTCCAGTGTTGGGTAAGGTACTCCAAAAAATAATTACTAGCTACTTATTACATATTCAACAGAGCAATTGGATTATTCTCTCTAAAAAGTATTGCATAAGACTACTTGTTACTAAAGATACACCAATACTTAATTCAGTCCTGAATTCAACACAAGAGATCTTTTTCTGACAAGAGGCACATTTTTCTGCTCCTTTTTATTGACAGGATATAATCAGCCCTGATCCTCAGCTGTTTTTAAACAATAGTGATAATAAATGCTTTTATCAGCTGAAACATCGGTGCATCACCAGGGTTCTAGACCCATTTTTCCTACTGGTCAACTTTCTCAGTTGGTCGCACAGAGTTTCAATTTGGTCGCACTCTTTTTTTATATATTAGATAAGTTGGCCGTTTCACATCGCAAGCTTGAACATCGCTTCAGCTTCACGTCAGCGTGAACTACATTGTCACTGCAGGGTTGCAGAGAGTTTGTGAGTGGTTTTCTAACACCTACTCCCATGTAATGGAAATCATTATGAACATCAGCTATGCTAATTATTTCCCATCTGCCTTTCTGCTGTTATCTCGGGACGCTTGTTCCGAGAAAAATGGCGTTCGCCAGCTCCAGTTGTGTATCCAGCCTCTCACGGGGATTTCGGATGCACCAACGCCTATGATGAGAAGACCAACGTCTGTAAAGAGACTACTCAACGCCGGCGATATGTTATTCCCTTAATATTACATGATTAACTAAATGTATTTTTTTCCATGTACTTTCTGAAATACACTTACTGTAAAGCTTCTTTGAAACAATATGAATGTTAGCCAGAGGAGAACTGGCCCCCGACTGAGCCTGGATTCTCCCAAGGTTTTTTTTCTCCATCCAATCTGATGGAGTTTTGGTTCCTTGCCACTGTTGCCTTGCTTTTGGCTTGCTTAGTTGGGGATATTTAAAATTCAAAAATATTATTTATCTGTGTTGTACTACTTTCATGTTATCACTGTGAAGCTGCTTTGATGCAATCTGTATTGTGAAAAGTGCTATTTAAGTAAATGTGACTCGACTTGACTATGTTAAACTAAAAACTGCAACACAAAAGGCTTTAGCCAAAATAATGTTTTGAGTCAGTCAGCCATCAGTTTTTCTAATACACTTAAAGGACAACCAAGGACCACAGGTAAAGTGCACAGCAACAAAAAATAGAAATAACTAACAACTTCCATATCTGTATATATCTATAACTTTGCTTTTTTCTGGGATGCTTAGTTAGATTTTATGGGCATTTAGAGAGGAAGAGAGAGGAAGAGAAAGAGAGAGTAGTGGGGATAGAGATTATTAGATTCATTTCTCTCCCAAAGCTTACTTCTTAAGCATCAATATTTTGTACTTTTTTTGCAAGAATCCTTGCTAAATTATTTTAAACAGATTAAAGAGTTAGTTAGGTATTTTACACTTAAAGCCACTTAAAGATTTGTTGTTTCAGATGAAACAGAACAGTTTCAGCAGCATTTGTCAAAATTTCAAAGAGTGAAATTTGGACAAATGCTGCTGTCCTGAGAATTGTAGGTTTCTGTTTCTGTTCCCTGGGGCATTGTGTAGCGTCTCGTTTGAAAACACTTTAGTGCCTCATCCGATGTGTTCTGCTGTTTTATATCCATTTTTGAATTGTGTTATGCTTTGCCAGAAAGTGCTGTCATGCAAATCTATTATTTTGTGTTTGTTTTCATGCACGCAAATATGCATGCATGCACGCACGCAACTACTTTTACTTTGTCAGTTCAAGTTTCCAAAGAAAGATGATAATTGGTTGTGCAAAAAACGAAAACATATGTTTATTGGTTGAGTAGGTGATAGCTTCAACCAATCAGGGCATGGGGGTTGGAATAAGCATCAACAATCGTTCCTGTTTGGCTCAGAGGAACAAATCGCATGTTTTTTTTTTTGTTTGTTTTTTTGACGAATCTGATCAAACCTGATGACGAAATCAAATTCACTACGGGGCCTCTGAAAGTCCAAATGTGAAAAACACATTATTTTTATGAGACTTATTAAAGCATACAGATTGGATTCGCAGATCAAAAGTTATTAAACATTTAAGAATAGTTAATTTTAGCCGTGGCAGGCTGTATTGGTCTTTAAGGGTTGGCCTGTTCAAATTTGACATATTAGGGAAATGATTAAAGGAGAACTCCGGCGAACAATGAACCTTTGGTCTAATAAAACATCGGTACCTAGTCAATCGTTCTCTAAAGTTTGTTTTCATGATAATCGAATGTAAAGAGTTTTATCTCTAAAAACTGTTTAGCGTATAATGCTAGTACTGGAGGCATTGACTAACTAAAAAGAAATCGCTGGTTTATACCACTAACAAGGATCAAAAGAGCCCCGCACTAACACAGTAACATAACAAGGCTCCATATGCAAAACGAAGCATTGAGAACTTTGTAAGTGTACAGACCGTTTAATAAGAAGATAAGTTATAAAGCCAGTTCACTCCGTGTATACATACAGAAGCCATCTTAGGAATAGTGTCGATAAGTCGATCCCCGAACGCCGTTCATACAGTTCAGAAGTTCGTTGAACTTCATACAGTTCAGCTCACTCAGCACGACGTTCGTGGTTTGACTTATCGAGACTATTTCTTAAGATGGCTTCTGTATGTATACACGAAGTGAACGGCCTTTATAACTTATCTTCTTATTAAACGGTCTGTACACTTACAAAGTTTTCAATGCTTCGTTTTGCAAATAGCTAATTTTTGTAATCAAAAACATATTACTTTCAATTGGTTTGGTCCCCGATGTTCGAAACACTATTGTTATAAGCATGTAATTTACATGTCTGCATTACCGCAAAGCCACTCGAAACTTCATTCCTAATTTCTCAAGCTCAGCCATCACACAGTCTGTTATGCAAGGAACACCTGTAACAACAAAAGTTACACATTACTCAAGTGATCATGGAAAAAAAATGCATAAAAACATATTAGCTTGAAGAAGTACAAATGTATGTGTTATTAGTTTAGTCCGATTGTGTTGGTCTGTAATTATGACTGACATCATATTTAATCAGTAATCAATACAGAAAATGTTATTCCATAGGGTTCACAAACATTTTCTTGCATACCGTTACCCATTCAAAGGATCATGATCCATCACATTGACTGAGTGGGTAGTAATTCACCTGACTATCGCCATCTGTAGATAAAATTAAACTAAGACCCACTTCAGAACTATTCATGTTATTCATTCAAGTTTAGTTATTCATTCAAATTATGTTACAGATGAATGTACCCTTGAAAAAAGTTAAATTCTATTGCAAATGTGTGCATAGAACTTTATCTGTATATGTGTAATGTGTGTATATATAATGTTTTAAACTGTATTCCTTGTATGGGTGGCATGTGTACCGAGTGTACGCTGTAAACTGTGTTGAACACTGTCATTTCTGTTCAATGTTGCTGCATAGAAATCCCTAGAATCATCAACATCCAAAATACATTAATTCACTTCACATTAGCATTAGCTAAATAAATCTGAGAAAAGAATGTGGGGACTTACATTTAGCATAAAGACAGTCCATCATTGACTGGACAACATCTAATTTGGCCTTAATAGAAAAGTTGATAAAGTTGGTATCAACAAGGATGTAATATGGAGGTCCAAGCTGGGTGTTGTATTGAAAGAACAGACAAGATGGATACTTTGCGCTGAAAGAAAAAGGATTGAGGTAAAGATTATTTCTCCTAACATACAATAACTAATGCAAACACTCACCATATTACTATAAATATCTCTATAGGAATTACAATGCTCTCTCTAAATTCATATGAAATAAGCATAAACCCAGAACTCGACATAATGCAAACATAGGAAACATAATGCAAGTATTTCAAATAAGACTACTAAAACCTGGGTTGATCCTGACTCTTCTCGATCCTCGAGCTCTAGAAACGAATATGACCCAATAGCCGCGTTTCCACTGCCGGGCCAGTGCCGAGCCGTGCTAGTGCGTGCCAGGGTCAGTCGCGTTACCACTGTCACTTCTGGGCTTGATCGGGTCTTACTTGGGGCCAACGGCAAGGATTTCTGCCCCGTCAAATACCTTGGGCCAGAGCGGGCCAGCTCGGGCTAGAGGCGTGCTCAAGGTAAAAAGCAGAGTTTATCGGTGTTATGGAACGTTATGATCTTGAAGCAAGATTTCACTTTTTTATATCATGAAGAAGCACATTTCACTTTTTTATATCATGAAAAATAAAAATAAAATAATTGCTGCTTGAAATGGAGAATCGCCTGTACTGGTCTGTCGAGGATACCACAGCTCTTCTGAGCATTTGGGCAGAAGAAAGGGTACGACGTCAATTTGACAGTGTGAGAAAAAACGAGGATGTTACAAAATACATCAATGCTGAACTTTCTAAGCTAAACATTCAGCGAGCAACGCTTCAAGTTCAGGAAAAAATAAAAAAAAGTTGCGGGCGCAGTATTGTACAAGGCGATTAAAATGCACAATGGACAAAGCGTTCAAAAGAGTTCAGAGAAGGATTTTTCTATGGTTCGACTTTTTTTTTTTTTTATTAATTTATTTGTCAGGGACAATGCAGCACACATTATTACATACATAACTGTAATAGGCAAAGTCATAACAAAATGTGTAAATGTGTTGCATAAAAGGTTTCTAGCCAATAGGCTAATTTGCAACCCCAGTCCCTGGTCAGGCCTTTCTAAAAAACATATTCCTAAAACATAGCACACATTGCACAATCATGTATCAAATACATTATAAAAACTAACATTGACATTTTACACAATCCCTTGATGGACTTGATGGACAGTGTGCTGGGTCACCGTCCCTCTGTTAGTGGCGACAATCGGGACACTATTGCAGCCATGGCTGGTGAGTTAATACATGTTATCTTCCTAACTTAAAAAATAAATTAATTCATAATACCCGCTGAAATGGGTTGGGTTGCATGACGTTTGATCCAGAAAGGCGTGTTAGGGGCGGGGTTTAGGGCAGCGCTGTGGGGCTACTGGCCCGGCAGTGGAAACGCAAGCCCGGTGTTTGAGGCCCAAGGCCACTGGCTCGTCTTGGCTCGCTGTTATCTCTGGCCCAGCCCTAGCCCAAGAGCAACATTCTAATCTGAAACATGAAGCCTACCCGGAACGTCTCGGCCATGATCTGACACAACAGATCATACCACCTCTGTATCCTTTCTGAAGATTTGTATTTTGTATTTCCCAAGATTTTCCAGTATGGCGCCGCCCATACCCCCCATAAACAGCCTCAAACCTGTTCTTCAGAGAGTCTATGGGTGACGTAACAGACGCTTTATGCGGCTATTCTGTTCACTTAAAGGACAAGTTTGGTATTTTACACTTCAAGCCCTGTTTTAAAGGGTTTATATGATGGTAAATGCACTTTTTCAAGTTGATTACTGAAATGTGTGCTGGCAGTGCCTGTACACAACCATCATATAATGATAAAAATCTATCCAGTGTTTTTGTTTTAATCAGGTTATCAACTCCATTGACTTGACTTGGACAAAAACTACGATAAAAGCTGTTGGAAATCATCTTTATCAGCGATTTTTGTGTGAGGTTATCAGTGAACACCCCAGAGAACTCAGTGAGTTGCATGTCTTTTTAAACTAAAGTTTAATGTGTTTTATGAATGATTGCTCCAGTGCACCAATACAACCATTCTGTGCAACCACAAAAAACGAAAATTCTCGGGCCAGCAGCATGTGTCCAAATTTCATTCTTAACCATTCTATTTCATCAGAAAAAAACAGATCTTAAAACAGGGCTTTAAATGTAAAATACCAAACTTGTCCTTTAAAAGATCCCCTCTGCAAGGGTCTCAAAATGCTCTTTTAAAAACTGATGGACCAATCCTGGAAACTTCATTATGCAGAATTTTTTTCATTAAAAATTTATTATGCAGCTCTTAAAAATTCCTAAATATTATTATTTAGTAAAATTATTATTATTTTAGTTACTTTTAATCTAATGACACAACATGTGTTCTTTAAACTTAAACATAAAAACAAAACTGCCATTATAGCAGATTTACCAGATGAGTACCAGACACAGTAAAATATGTGTTTTAAAAGAAGATGTGTTTTCATTTGAAGTTTTCCAAATGTACATTTATCACAAATAACTTGGATGCATCTACTTAGTTACATTTACTGGACAGTATTATTAAAATTATCTCTGGGTTAAAATACTTCTGGGAATTGCATTGATTACCTCTTTCTCCAAGTCCCTAAACCTAACTTTTTACTAACAGCTAGCCTACATTTGAAGAAAATTTTGAATAGATACATTATTATGGTGTATATTGTGAGCCAATATTGTTATGTCATGCCATTCAAATAAGCAGATAGATTTCAATTTCATTTGGTGTATGGCAAACTCTAAAAGTAACAAAAACAATATTAGAGAGAATTCAAACTTACACTTCCTGTTCCTTAATGGCTGACGGATCTTCTTTCTTCTTCTTTTGTGTTTTTGCTCTGTCCTGTATTTTTCTAGACAAAAAAAACAAACAAAAAAAAAAAACAGAAAAGAGTTTATCACTATCAGATGTTCAAAGAGCAACACAGTGATGCACTAATCTACTGTTTTTACAGTATTTATAAGTTAAAGTCCCCCTCCGATCATATTTTGATCTATTTTATAAACATTCCCAGTGGTCCTTAAAATATGATTATGCCATTTTTAGCCAAAATCACAAAACCTGTGCCGTTTTATGTGACTTCACTTCAGCAGAGTGGCAGTAGCTCATTAGAAATTCACCTCTGGGTTGTGGGCGGAGCCGTTGGCAAGGAGACGACCCTCCCCCTCCCCGTTGCTGAGAGCTCTCCTCTGTCTCTCCCGTTTTACTTACAAATTATAAGCAACTCAAATGTTGTATTAATTTATTAGTTGTTGAGTCTTAAGTTCAGGCTATTGGTGTCTGATTCTGTTAGTTCACCTCACCGCCTGATCCGAGACATTCTTTCCTTTGCATCTTCGTATTTATCAGGTTTGTTCTCCTCCTCTCGTGTCTCGATAGTATACGTTAGCTGTTGACTCGTCAGTGTCTGACTCTGATCTGTCTGCTGGGCCGTGCCGTGTGTGATACGGAAGGACCAGAAAGAGTAATGATTAGTTCATATTTCGAGTCTCGAGTTCGGCCGCGTCCGAGTTTTTCGTTCTCCCTGTCAGTACCATAGAGGCTATGCTGTTGCTGTCAGTACCGGAAAGAGAAATGCTTAGTTCATCTCTCGAGTCTTCGGGTATGAGTCGTAATTTTGTCACTTGACCGCTGGTATCTCGCATGAAATACATTAGTTTCTTATTATTGACTGCGTCTGAATGTATATTGTTTTATATTTATAGGCATTGAATAACAAAATAAAACATTATCTGAAAAATAAAAGTTCCATATTTTCCCTGTCCGTCTCTTTTCTATATTGTGTATCTGTGGTCTGTTTTATTATATATTATACATGAATTAACTACTATTACAACATATTATACATTATCTCCGTGCTTGTTTGTAAAAAGTTTAGGGAATATCAGTATGGAGGGAGGGGAGTATGAGCTTGTGGCCCCACCCAGTGGAGTTAACACGTCACAACTCCAGTCTTTTTTAGCCGGCATTTTAGCGTCTGCTACTGATTCACAGCCATTTGAATGTAGAAATAGTCAGAAATGGAACTTTGAGCTTATTTTTCTCAAGAAACGCCCTCTAACATTAGAAAAATGACAAGAACATGTTAACACCTAGAAAAAAGTTTTTTTCATCGGAGGGGGTCTTTAAGGCCATCTTTAAGATTACACCGTTGTGCTGTTGAATCCTTGATTGTGATTGGTTTACAGACATTCTAAAAGGTATGCAATTAAGCACACACATTTTCTACTGCTCTCTCTGTCTTTCACATGCACAGACAGACAAACAAGAGATATATAGATTCACTTTTGTCAGTACTGCCCAGTTACTTTATCGATAAAAAAGTTCCACAACTAAAGTGAAGTCACATGACATTCTACTGAGGAGTTAGCTTTGAAATTTTTGCAGAGATGCTACATACTGTCCAACACTGATGACAGCTGCACAGATGCAGGTAATTCACACAAAATTTTAGCCAACATGAAATCAAATCTCTTCTCTGATCACGTGCATACTGAAAGTGGGCTGAGCAATAAGGCTGTCAATTGGCCAGACAATTTTCACTCCAGCAACCTGTCACTCACATTAAACGATCACCACAATTAGCAAATGACAGTGATCAAATTAATTTCTGATTTCAAAATGAAGTCCTGTCTCTCATTTTTTCATCATTTGCACAGATTCTGATCACATTTTTCATTTTATGCTGACTTAACCCTAGTGAGAGGACAAACATGTCTGTCAAAAAACTGTCATAAAAATGTGAAGCTTGGGAGCACAGACTTAAGTTTGGTATCATTTTAAAGAAGACCCTTGGCAGATTAGTAGTCCTAGTAAGTAAAAAAAAAAAAAGAAGTAAATCTAAAAAAAGTTATATAAGTTTTTGAAAATTATTTTATATAAAACATATATTTTATGAATCAAGTTGAACTCTAAAACAGCAATAAAATCAAAGCCATGAATCTAAATAAGTTGTGTCCCAAAGTTGAGGATAATATCTCAAAAAATGAGCTTTCGGTAAGAGTTTTTTTTGGGTGCAGTAACGTATTTTCCCCATTGGGTGCCAGCAAAACTCCACTGGTGCACACAGTGATTGGATTTGTTATTTGCAGTTGAGTTTTTCCCTCTCAATATTACAAACACACACACTAGGGATGTGAATTTCAGCCAAAAATGCCATTCGAAAATCAAGGAGCAAAAGTCGATTGTCGTTCGAAAATCAAAGAAAAGAAAAAAAAGACAGAAAAAAAATCTCCTATACTCACAATGACAGAAAGGGAGGCCAAATTTCAATTTCATCTTTAGTGATTTGTCATCAAACAAACAGTTTATTAATTGTACAAAACATGTTTTTATCATTTTTTTTCACATACCGGTAGTTAACAGAAGCAAAAACAACGCACGACAGTTCGTTTTAGCAAATTTACGGCGAAAGAGTAACACTTGACCTGATGCATTGATGAACGCAGAGAATAGAGCAAAACAAAACATCATGAATTGAAAGTCTAAACGAGAATGTTTGCAGAGAAATGTTGGAGGAGCTTGAGTTTTTTGGTCATCCCATTTGTATGAACCACGACGAGAGGCGTCAAAGCTTGCTTGCAATTGCAAATGCTTCAAAGCATTCTCTTGCACTATTCTCTGCACTCCTCCATCCTATGCCATACATAGTCAATTGTTACTCTTTTGGCATAAATCGACTTGTATAGGCTAAAGCTAGTTATTTTGGTTGATATAATTATAAATGTTTTTATTTTTCTATAACACGAACGCATCGCTTCACTTCAGAAGGCCTTTATTTACACCCCAGAGTCATTTGGGGCACTTTTATCACGAATAGATGGACTTTAAAACAGAAACTGTCCATTCACTGCATTATAAAGCTTGGAAGGACATTTTTTGAAAACAAATCCAAATGTATGCAATGCATCTGAAAGAAGAACGTCATATACACCTAGGATGGCTTGAGGGTGAGTAAATCAAGAAGTAATTTAAATTTTTGTGTGAACTAACCCTTTTAAATCAATGGCGGGA
The DNA here is from genome assembly GCA_038021265.1 of Cyprinella venusta. Lineage (NCBI taxonomy): Eukaryota > Metazoa > Chordata > Actinopteri > Cypriniformes > Leuciscidae > Cyprinella > Cyprinella venusta. The sequence goes on along the minus strand of CM075875.1, from coordinate 27,205,218 downwards.
AAAAATGCTGCATCCACAAGTAGCTTAAGAAGGTAGAAAGAAATCCCAAATCTAATGCATCACATCCTGTCAACAGGAAAACCTTTATCTGGTCAATTTTAGAAGGCAAAATAGAGGAATCCTTTTGTACCTATGTTTTCCCACCACCCTACAAATGAGCAACAATTGTAATCAAGACATGGAGTTGCATATTGTGTGGCATTTTAAAACACATAGGAAGGCAATAGTTTGGTCAAATATCGCATTTTGTCTGTGGGGAACAGTCTGGAAGATGGACAACAATAAAACTCAGCCTTTAAGAAGCTGCTGCTATTAATCATGGTAATACTATTCATATGATGACTAAAAGTTACCACGGGTCTGACATAAAATTACAGTTTAATACAATACTTTGTTGTAGGATGTTTATCACAAGATAGTAACAATGCACTAACAATTTATTATTTTGAAGAAAAATATAGAAATAACATTTTCAATATTTCAATTATTCCAATCATAGACAATATTTTGGGCGATTTACCCGTTTGAGCTGAACATTGACTGAACACTGGTTAACTGAGGCGCTTCTCAGCTGAGCTGTTCTGAACGGCTGTTTGTAATGCAAGTACTTTGTAATGATTTGCTAATACCTATGGCTAATACATTACAGTCTCTTATTTGTAACACACTTGCTTATAGATAAAAAATAATAATACAAATATACTCACATCCTCTGATCCTTCAAACTGATCATTCTTTTCATGGTAGCATATTTTTTCTGTTTCTTCTGTTTTACCTAATTCACACAAACACAAGTTGTCATTCAACCAAAAAAGTAAGAAAGCGATTATGTACATTATCTAACAAACGCTGTTGAACATTGTTGAGATAAAGCCTTAATTTTACCATGACGGCTAATTATGCTCGAGATATACAGTCTTAAGCCCTCGTGTGTTAAACTTTGCGACAAAGAGTATTTCGACGTCATTATCATGCGACACAATCCACATTTTACTTACGCTGCGCCATTTCCTACGTCATTTCTTGCGCTAGATACTGCGGTGTTTCCGGTTCTCAGTGACATCCATCAAGGTAAATATCTAGAGGACAATACTGCAGCTTTTCGCTTAATATGAATTCGTATATGAACTCATACAGTACGTCTGATTTTGTTGTTTACTTTGTATGTCAGTACTAAGTGTTGGCTCTATGAATGACATTGTTTGATTATTATTTTGCGTCGCATATTTTCTGTTTATGCCACTATGAGTGAGAGTTAAAGATATGTATGGTTGGATTGTTATTTCATTTGGCAACTCAATTTCAAGGACGTTTTTCTATTTTTCTTCACTAGTTTGCACCAATGTAGTACTGTATAATATTAAAGCGTAACAGGATATTTTAATGTTTAAAGACCAAAATGACTTAACGGTGGAACTACAGTCATTTTTTAACAGAAGCCTGTCACTCGGTGAAACTAGTGGACGTGTAGCTAGATCTGCCTTCTTGCCAGATAAAGACAGGCGCTCCTTAAGGTCATGAGACTGGATGCTAAGTTGTTAATGTATTCTTATCTTAAATTACTGATTAAACACATGCTCATCTCGAAAGTTATAATATCTTTAAAACACAACACAAAATAATAATTATCCCTTTAAATCTTTTAGTTGAGTTGCAGCAAGCTTCTTTTTCAAAACTCTCTAGATCACAGTCCTGTTTCCCAACACTTCACTGCTTTCAGAAAGTATTCAGACCTGTGATACCAGTATTCAGATGTGATAACTTTGCAAATTTATTAAAAAAGAAACACTGAAAAAGGCATACCAGAACACAAACTATGCCATGAGGTCAAATGAACTGCCTGCAGAGCTCAGAGGCAGAATTGTGTCTAGGCACAGATCTGTAGAACGATCTGTGCCATTGTTATTATTATTATTTTTTTTTTACCACATTTAAGGTTCCCAGTGCACAGTGGACATTTTGCTTAAATTAAAGACGTTTGAAACAACCAGGACTCTTCCTAGACCGAGAACCAGTTGGTCATGTGTCGAGATGGGAGAAACTTTCAGAAGGGCAACCATCACTGCAACACTTCACCAATCTATGTTGTATGGTCGAATGGGGTACTGGTAGAGGGAAAAACTGAACATAGCAAAATACAGAAATATCTTTAAAGTGATGGTTCACCCAAAAATGAAAATGTCATCATTTTACTCACCCTCATGTTGTTCCAAAACTGTAAGAAGATGTTAGGAGAAATGTCTGGGGGTTTTTTGTCCATACAATGGTCAGTGGACTCCAGTGTTGTTTGGTTCCCAACGTTCTTCAAAATATTCTTTTTTTGTGTTCCACAGAAAATCCCTAAATCCAGGTGTGCAGAGCTTGTCACATATCCAAAAAAGACTTGAGGCTTTAATCGCTGACAAAGGTGCTTCCACTTAGTACTGAATTAGGAGTGTTATTTTTATATATTTTTATACATTTGCAAAGTTATAAGAAATCTGTTTTTTGCTTTGTCTTCTTGTAGTATGGAGTAGGTCTATACATTGATATGAATAAAAAATATTTAAAGCATTTTAGCATAAGTTTGCAGTATAACAAAATATGAAGAAAAAAAAATCAAATGGTTCCAATACTTTCTGAATACTCTGCACATGTATGTACATTTCATTCAAATATCGTTCACAAAGCTTGAATAGTATGTATCCTGTCCTTTTTCCCAGTAGGAGAAGACATGGGAGAGGTGGTCAGGACCAGATAGGACAGCAGAAGTCAAGGCAGACTCTGAGCTCAGCTCACAGAGGTCTGAGCGGAGGCTAAACATGGTCTGATGGACCGCCTCTTTTTGCTGACCTTCTTCTTCTGTTCAGTCTTGTGGGTTTTGTTCTGGGAGGTGCGCTGGAAGAAAGGCAAGGAAAGTCAGATTGAAGAATGGCTCCAGGGACACAGCCTATCCGAATACAAGTGTTTGTTTGAAGGTTAGTTAAACGCTTTAAAAACAAACACTTTTTGTTCTTGAGAGCATGTGGGCGATTATATATAATATATTATTTCCTGGTCATATTTCAAGTCAAGTCAAATTTATTACACTATACACATTGTTTCAAAGCAGCTTTACAGAAATGCATATTGTTATGTCTATAATGCCTTAGTGCTTTACCACGTTTTAGGACTGGTCGATGATGATGTATAACGATGACATAAGTGATCCTCCGGATTAAGATCAAGCTATATTATGTTTTTAGTGTTTTCTAGCACATATGTCGGTAACATTGGCCCTCATTTATCATTCTTGCGTAGAAATGGGCGCATATGTTGGTGTAAGATTATGCTTGCACTCCTCTCACCACCTGATTTATGAAGCTGTGCTTACCGTTGAAATCAAGGTGTACGCAATACCTGCCCTTGATAAATCCCGCGGCCGAAAACTGAAACCTAAAATGACAAAATGGGACACCCTACTGGACTTAAAGGAGAACTCCGGCGAACAATGAACCTTTGGTCTAATAAATCATCGGTACCTAGTCAATCGTTCTCTGAGGTTTGTTTTCATGATAATCGAATGCAAAGAGTTTTATCTCTAAAAACTGTTTAGCGTATAATGCTAGTACTGGGGGCATTGACTAAGTAAAAAGAAATCGCTAGTTTATACCACTAACAAGGCTCAAAATAGCCCCACACCAACGCAGTAACATAATGAGGCTCCATACATGCAAAACGAAGCATTGACAACTTTGTAAGTGTACAGACCGTTTAATAAGAAGATAAGTTATAAAGGCCGTTCACTTCGTGTATACATACAGAAGCCATCTTAGGAAATAGTCTCGATAAGTCAAACCACGAAAGTCGTGCTGAGTGAGCTGAACTGTATGACGTTCAACGAACTTCTGATCTGTATGAACGGCGTTCGGGGATCGACTTATCGAGACTATTTCCTAAGATGGCTTCTGTATGTATACACGGAGTGAACTGGCTTTATAACTTATCTTCTTATTAAACGGTCTGTACACTTACAAATTTCTCAATGCTTCGTTTTGCATGTATGGAGCCTTGTTATGTTACTGTGTTAGTGCGGGGCTCTTTTGAGCCTTGTTAGTGGTATAAACCAGCGATTTCTTTTTAGTTAGTCAATGCTCCCAGTACTAGCATTATACGCTAAACGTTTTTTAGAGATAAAACTGTTTACATTCGATTATCATGAAAACAAACCTCAGAGAACGATTGACTAGGTACCGATGTTTTATTAGACCAAAGGTTCATTGTTCGCCGGAGTTCTCCTTTAACAGACGTGCGTGCGCATGGCAGCCATTGTTACCTCATAAGACAGAAAGTGCAAATGAAGTGTGCCATTTTGGCAGGGCCATTCATTCAGTAACTTGTCAACTAATCTTTTTGATATAGTATAAGGCAGGGAGCAATCACACAACTGGTTTTATTTAGTTCAGATTGTTGTCAAAAGTGCTTATACTCTGGTACCAAGTTGATAGGTGTCAGTTGAAATTTAATGATATCATTTTTTTCTGCAGTATCGGTACAAAATACCAGGTCAGTCTGGTACCACTACCAGCTTTCAAACACTCCCACTCATATTAGTTTCAGCACCATGTCATGGCCATAAACTGTACATCTGGTAAGACTCATGGAGAGAGCAGTATATTTCTTTAGGAAGTGATCATTGTCTTTTATTCCCTTGTTACTTGTATTAACAACGTTAATAAATATTAAAGTAAATAAAAGATGTCCAAACTGAACCAAAAAGTAACGCTCCAAAAAACATAAAAATAGATACATCCAAAATGAATAAAAAAACATTAAAATTTTCAAATTTTCATTCAAACATCATATTTTGAATTTGTTGTGAAACAAGTGTCCGTTATGCAATAAATCTGAAAAAGTATGTAAAATAAGCACCACCATAAGAAGAATAGCAATGTACAGTGGGAGATTTACAAGATTATTTACAAGTCATTACTTTTACAACTACAATTACATTTCTAAAATCTTAATGCATGTCAAATCTATTTGGTCATATTTTTGTTCCTTATTACAATGAGATTAAAAAAAAATGTAACGCCATGTTACAGTGACTACCCTATTGGGATGGGCATTTCAAGCAAAAATAATATTCGAAGATGCTGGGTATTATTCGATTATTATTTGAAAATGGCACCCCTCCTCCACATGCACGCACACATGCAGCTATAGGCTAGACACTAGAGCATGTGAGCAAATATAACTTAAACTTCGTGGGGCAGCAGTGCTCTGTGGTTCATGTAGGTTGTCTACAAACCGGAAGGATGGTGGTTCAATCCCTGGTTCCAGCTGACCAAGTGTCGAGGTGTCCATGAGCAAGACCCCCATCCCAGCTGCTCCCGACGAGCTAGATGCATGGCTGACACTGCCGTCGGTGTATGAGTGAGTGAGTGAATGGGTGAATGTGAGGCAATATGTAAATCGCTTTGGTGGCCATTGGGTCTGTGAAAGCGCTATATAAATGCAGTCCATTTGCCATTTTAAACTTAAACATAAGTTTCATATTTATGTTTAAATAATATAATGTTATTTTTTATTTCATCTATGTTGATTAAATGAAAAGGGAACCACGTGAGATGAGTAAGATAGGATCATAAGATACCCAATATATCGGGAGACATTTGGAGTGGGTCAGACAAGATTTTGACCACTTAATTAAGTTGGTAATGCTTCCTTTTACAGTCCAGTTACCCATGTAAATACTATGTACTTATTTTAGTAACTACAATTACTGGGTAATAACTAGTACTAACCCTGAACCTACCCCTAAACCTAACCCCGTTCCATGTACTTATACCTTATATTAGCCAGTACTTTCTAGGTAAATACACTGTAAGTACACTGTAAGTACTGTAAAAGGAAGCGGTACAAGTTTTACATTGTAGAAAGCCTTTCTTTAAAGTGAAGTGTTTATTTTGGATAAATGTATCTTAATTTTAATCAATGTTTAATCAACCAATTTCCTGGATTTAATAGATAAGAAGCAAATATAGCAGACAATATAATCAGGAGACTGAGGTGTAATTTCAGTGCTCGTGAACTGGAGCTGGTCTCATAAATGAACCGAATCTATAGGCCATACTTGCCTCACAGACCTGAAAAATATATATAGAAAGCTTAAAATGTGTACTTTTAAACAAAACAATTCAAAACGAAAAGAAATGGGCCACTCTCTGCACTCTTTCCCAGAATCCAATGCGTAGAGGACTGAGCGTGTGCGAGTTTAAACCTTTTACAGTCTATGGTTTTAACCAGAAATTACTTTACAGCTTTCTTATTTCTACTTTTAAAATTTATTTCATGCTAGTTTTACCTTTTTCTACCTTTTTGTATTAATCATTAATTGAATAAAACATATTAAAATATTGAGACATTATTATACAGATGAATGTTAAAATTAAATGAACTGATATTAATAAGGTAAATTATATTGTTTTTTTTTATTAAAATAAATTATTTTGGCATTAACTAAATGTAATGTGTTTTACTAACAGCCAAGTGTTTTAATAATTTGTGGCATTATTGTTAATTCGTTAAACTGTCAGGAAGAGATGATAATTGGATGGATGATTTCAAAATATTCAGGTAACACTTTACTTGAAGGGGTGCATAACATGACTGACATGACATTGTTTTGTTTTGTTAATGCTAACTGCATGAATTTTGGCACAGGTGTTTTTTTTTTTTTTTTTTTTTACTATTTCACCCCCATTTCCTTTGAAAAAACTTTTTTGCACTAGGTACACAAAATACTCCCTCTCACCCCCTTTTGGACAAAAATGTCTCCATTGAAACCCATTAAAACTGTAATTTTTAATCCCAGGTTCATTTAACTATAAAATTATCCAATCTTTGTTAAGAAGCTTTCATTCTGTTGGCAAGGCTTCAACCTTTAAATTTTTACTATTTTTTGATCAGATGGTGCCTTTTTTTAGGTTTGCTTCAGCATATTATAGAGCCAATTGGATAAATTCCGCAACAATATTTGTGTGAGTGTGTTGGTATGGATGTCAGAGTGTGGTTAGTATGTGTGTTATAAAATAAAATGTGTGTGTGTTTGTAATATTGAGAGAGAAAAACTCAACTGCATATAACAAACTAAATCACTGTATGCAACAGTGGAGTTTTGCTGGCACCCAATGGGGAAAATCTTTTACTGCGGCCAAACAAACTCTTACCGAAAGCTCATTTTTTGAGATATCATCCTCAAATTTGGAACACAACCTATTAAAGGGGGGGTTGATTGCTTTTTTTCTTTGCATGATTGTATTAATGGGGTGCAATATAACATGTATTTGTGGTTTTTCTTTTTTTTTTAAGTCTTATTTTTCATAAACTTCACCTTTATTGTCAGCCGCGCTCTCCTCTGTCCCCTGAACGAGCGGTTCACTTCCTGATTCTTTGAAAACACTCCCTCAGAAACACGTAGTGGGCTCAGATTGGTTAGTATGGCCCAGTGTGTTGTGATTGGCTAAACTGTCGCTCACGTTTTCCGGAAGGTTAACGCCCATTACCTTTATGGGAGGAAAATGTATGTCATGAGCTCCGGTCCAGACGTAAATATGTGTCGAACTGCAGTATCAGTTTGAGGCAGAATCAGACTGAGAACCCGCGACAAAGAGAGTCAAGCAGAACCTCACCACCACACACGGCTCTTACTAAACGTTTGTGAATGATAATTTGCTACATTTTTTAACTTTATACACGTTTGTTTTCCACTATAGCATCTGACTGGCAAGCAAAAATAGCAACTGACTGGCTACTAATGTCATACTTAAACAGCGTTGGCATGTTTACGTTCTTGATCAAATCGAAAATAACGTCATAAAGCATATATACATGAAAAATAAGTTTAAAACATTAGTACTTATAGAAAATTCAGGTCCATAATGTTTGTACGCGTTTGTCGTAGACACAAAATAGCATAGGCTAACTAGTAGTGGCTATGAAGCCAGCGCTGGCATTTGAAAAAAATAAAACACGAGGCTACGTCTGGAATTATACATGCAAATACATTTAAAATGATGAAGTCCTACTTACAGATTGTGGCCCAACACTGCTGCCTCTTGTTTTAAAGTCGGAACTGCTTCATGTTTTAGTAGCTAAAAGTTTCTTGTTGAATCCGGCATTGAACTCGTGGAGATTCTGGAAGCTGTCTTCCGTAAAATGCGCAGCACAGAGAGCTAGATTACGATCGTCATTTTCAGGAACATAATCAAACATAAATTGTATCCATTGTTGAGGAAGTATAGCGTCCATGGGAAGCCCGAAACACTGACAGCTGCGTGAACAACACACTCGACGAGTCGACGTGCCTCAGAAATATGCGCATGCCATTTTCTGCATATTCTGAGGGAGGGGTTGATGCAAATGTGTAGGTTAGTGACGTACAATAACCTAGCTGTAGTCCCAATCGAACTGGCTGTAAAAAAATTAATCTGCATTGTTTATCCTTTTGATCTTTCATTCTAAAAATTGGCAAAATCCTAACCTTTCATTGAAGTAAAAAAAATTGAAAGTGGGGTGGAAATCACATTATGAAATAAATGTTTTTCTCCAAAACACGCTGGCCACAGTTATTGGCACCCCTAGAATATTTTACGAGTAAAATATTTCTGAAGGATATTCCAATTAATATTTACCTATTTTAGCACATCAGGGTGACTAGGGACATGAAATTGTCCAGTCATGACTTCTTTTTTCACAGGAGTTTAAATATGAGGAAACATAAACGCCAAATTTCTTTCAATCATCCATCACAATGAGTAAAACCAATGAACGTGGTTCTGATGTGCATCAAAAGATTGTTAACCATCACAAAATATAAAGTGGCTTTAAGAAAATAGCTAAAGAATTGAAAATCCCCATTTTGACCATCAGGGCAAGAATTAAGAAGTTATAATCAACTAAAGATGTTAGGAATCTGCCAGGATGAGGATGTGTGTCTATATTTTCATAATGGACGGTGAGGATGAAAGTTTGAGTGGCCAAAGACTCTCCAAGAATCACAGATGGAGAATTGCAGAGATTAGTTGAGTCTTGGGAGTCAGAAATTCTATTAAAAAAATCAAACAACCCCTACATCCCCACATGTTGTTTGGGAGGTTTTTTAAAAAAATGCTCCTCGCTCACCCAAAAACAAACTCCAGCATATTCAGGTGTCAGACATGACTGGATCTTCAAACGGCACAGGGTTCTGTGGTCAGATGAAACTAAAATAAAGAGCTTTTTGGCAGCAAACACACTAGATGGGTTTGGTGCACACAATGATAAAAAGTAACCCATGTGTACAGCCCAGAACACACCAAGCCGACGGTCGGCCGTCTGGCAGATTTTGTGCGTCGGCCAACTAAGTTTCCTCGGTGTGATACGCATGGTTCCGTGCCGTTGGCTAAAAATAGTCCTCGTCGGCTTTATTTCGCCCGATTCAACATGTTGAATTGGTGTCGGGCCGTTGGGGTAAGAGAGAACTCTGATTGGCTGTTCAGCTTAGTGAAAGAGTCAGTGCACGAGAATAAAAGCAAAACAGCAAGCAAAGAAGTCAAAACGGTAAAGATAGAAGACTGTTCTTATGTTACGTCTTCTTACCTGAGTGTTCCTTGGCGAATATTTCAATATTAACATGAGTGGAGTGGAATAAAGAAAGTGTTTAGCAGGATTGATATTCAAAAAGGTAAGCACGCGCTGCTTTGTTTACATTATGTGTTTCTGCAGCCGCAGCCTCGGTTTTCCTTTTTTGAATGACGACTATAGACTAATATATCTGCAGAAATAGACAGTTGGCTCATTATACGCAGGCGCAGAACGCACATTCTAGCTGTCTGTAGTTCTCTCGGTCTGTTCAAATGCAGCTTTTTACTTCGACGAGAGGGGACGAGAGGCGACAACACAGTTGGCTTTCATCAGCGCTAGTTCGTTGGCGTCTTCTTGGTGTGTTCCGGGCTTACAATTTAATATACCATTGGATCTTTAATGTTGGGGGCCTATTTTTCTGCTGGAGGTCCTGGACTTCTTATTCAGATACATGGCATTGTGGATTCTATCAAATATCAACAGATAAAAAATCAAAACCTGACCCCTTCTGCTATAAATCTTATAATGGGCCGTTGTTGGATCTTCCTATTAGGACAGCGATCCAAAACAAACATCAAAATCAACACAAAAATTAGAAGGGAAGAAAGAAGGGATTTCCTGATCGTATAACCTAGCAAAGGTATTCTGAGAAGACAAACCTATGGAAAATCAAATATCCTTAATAGACATACCTCTTGTCCATGCCCACAAGGACGGCTTTCCACTAATGGCCACATTCTACTTAAGTGTAGAAGGAGAGCACCTACTGTCCAAGTGGCCCAGCAGAAATGATAAAATAACTGACACAGGGCATGTCCCTGGATCCTCATTATGCGTCTCACACCAATGATGAAAATAGGCTCACAATAGGAAGCTTTACTTGTAAATAGGAAGATTTGATTAATTTTAAATAGTATTTTGGCCACCCCTCCAGAAATGGGTAATATGAATAACATAACCTTAAAGGTGCCCTATAATGTGAAATTGAATTTATGTTGGCATAGTTAAATAACAAGAGTTCAGTACATGGATATGACATACAGTGAGTCTCAAACATCATTGTTTTCTCCTTCTTACTTAAATCTCGTTTTTGAAAAACCCCTGAAAAACAGGCGAATCTCCACATAATACCGACTCTGACGTAAAAGTCGGGATCATTAATATTAATAATTGCATATGCCAGCTCATGTTCAGTGATAGACGAGACAGAGCTGCGTAGCCGAAGCATGGCAGTTGATCAGTGTTTGGATGTACACATGAATACAAAAGTATATTTTAGTTCCTTCGTCCGAGCCTCTGAAGAAACAATAGATTAATTTTATTTTCTCTGGAAATTTTCAAACATTTCACCGACGACTTGTTTCCTCAACTTGCTAAGAGCTGGCCTCGGATTGAGCTGATGTGTTGTTGTTCAAGTTCAGACAGGTAATCTTTCACTTTAAAATCGTTCAATACTGTTTTTGCATCAGTAAGTCAGGCCAGTGATTAAAAATCAACTTCACATCATTTCTTTTAGTGGGATGAAAAAAAATCTTATTTAAATTGTGAATTATATACAGAAAGAAAGCGATCAAAGAACAATCACAGCACGAGTTTATCTGGACACTTGCCAAACTCGTTATGAATTCAATGACGCACGTTACACTGCACAACGAAACTCTAACGTTAACTGTATTTATATCATCGTGTCTGCTGCATTAGAGAGTAGAGAGACTGCATTGCAATGATCAAAAACATCTCACGATTCGTTAATCTCGATAGCTGTCATAGTAAAAACCTATAATAGCTATAGTAAAATTATTCGAGAGAGTTTCACATGTAATAGGCTACATAGCTATTTCATATGCAAGCATGTCAGCCAATCACAGCAGAGGCCGGTTACACACAGCAGACACGCCCCTTCAAACCGGGTGTTCAAAGCAGAGGCTAATATCAGGCTAGGAAAAATGCCTTTTATTTCTAAATTATGACTATTTTTAATCTAAAAAAACATACTAACATTATAAGGGCAACCTAGGAAACATTATAAAATAATTAAAAAAAACCATTATAGGGCACCTTTAAGTAAATGCGCTAAAAAAGCTCATTAAAGGACATGCATGTATTACATGGACAGAGCAAGAACATGGCGTAATTGTCTCAAATGCACAATTCAGTTGAATAATAAGGTTTACCCTCTTTAACTTTTTACTGTTAAACTGAATGCAAAATTTCTGCTGAAATAATAAATAATTTGATTTATCTATCCTTCAGATGTGAGTGGAAGTTGTGTTTGCTACTAGTAACAGTACTCATCGGAAAAGAAATATGAAAACAAACAAAATATTTTTGTAAAAATTTTTGAATGAAAGACCAACAGGATAGACAGCAAAGAATTTTTTCACAGCTGTTTGCACATATTTACCAATGGTAGCAATATTAGTGGAGGGCATTGTATTGGACTTTGTGCTGACTTTATCGCTCAGCCCGCACCTACAGTGCCCTCCACAATTATTGGCACCCCTGTTTAAGATGTGGTCGAGAACTTCTAAAAATTCTTCCTTTTTTTTAAAACAACATAGAACCCAAATGCAAAAAAGGAGAAAATTAACCTTTTATTTAAGTACATTACTTTGGTGGTAAAAAAATAAATAAAAAAATAGAAAAAGAAAAACTTCAAATCATGTATCCCACAAATATTGGCACCCCTAACAATTGCGCTGAAAAATGTTATAGATTTTTTTAAAAAATATATATTTTCTGTAGTTGCTAAAGTTGGTCAGGATGTCTATGAACTTTTAAATAGTAATTCATGACTTCCTCTTTCCCTGGGGTATAAATATGACATGAAACAGAGGCCTAATTCTAATACCCATTTGTCAACATGGCAAAGACAAGAGAACACACCATTCAATTAAGGCAGATGTGTGTTGACCTTTATAGGTCAGGCAATGGCCACAAGAAAATAGCCACTCACCTTAACTTGCCCGTATCTACAGTTAGAGGAATCATTAAGAAGTTTAAAACAACTGGAACAGTGACAAACAAGGCTGGAAGAGGTCCCATGTTTATCTTGCCACAACGCACAGTGAGGAGGATGTTAAGAGAAGTAAAAAAAAATTCCTAAGCTCACTGTCACTGAATTGCATCTAGTAGTGGCATCTTGGGGTCACAAAGTCTCCAAAACAACCATCAGATGCACTCTACATGTTAACAAGCTGTTTGGGAGGCATGCAAGCAAAAAAAAACTTTTCTCACTTACACTGACAAACGTAAACGTCAAAAGCGGCACTGGGACTTCATCTGGGATCATGTGCTTTGGTCGGATGAGGCTAAGAGTGAGCTTTTTGGCAACAAACACTCTAAGTGGGTCTGGTGTAAAACAAAAGATGAGTATGCCGAAAAGTACCTCATGCCCATTGCCCACCGTGAAGTATGGTGGAGGATCTGTGATGCTGTTGGCCTGTTTCTCTTCCAAAAGCTCTGGGAACCTTGTTAGGGTGCATGGCATTATAGAGAGTAGAGAGTCTTTATTGTCCTATAAGGATATTCTTTTTCACACATATCATTGTTACACTCCATGCACAATGTACACAACCTCATACATATAACATATGACATTTAACAACAACAAAAAAAGAAATGTTACCGGAGTTTGTTGAGTGCAGTGATTGCTGAGGGTATAAAACTTTTCTTAAAGTGTGCTTTTCTCCAGTCCATGGCTCTATATCTGTGGCCAGATGGGAGTAGGATGAAGAACTGGTTCAGGGGATGGTCAGGGCTGCTTACTATGGTGCGTGCAAGGCGTATGGTTGCTGTGGCATTTGCATCAGTGAGGCAGGGGGTGGGAAGCTGAATTATCTTGGATGCTAAGTGTGAGATCTTAATGAGTTTGTTCTTGCTGGTGACATTTATTATGGTGAAGAAACAGGGGGAGCAGTAGAGTAGAAGAGGTTGAATGATGCTTTTGTAGAGTAGCAGTAGAAGATGAGGGGCAACATACAGTGATCTTAATTTGCGTATTGCATACAGTCTCTGTTGTGCGCGTTTCTGTGTGATGGTGACATGTTCATTGAATTTAAGCTTATTATCAATGGTGAGACCAAGATATTTGAAAGTGCTGACCTGTGCAACTGGTTGGCCATGTATGGTGATGTGAGTGAGTCCAGGGGGTGATTTTGATGAATAAATGACCAGTTCTTTTGTCTTGTCAATATTGAGTTGGAGGTAGTTATCAGAGCACCACAGTGCAAAATCTGTGATGGACTGGTAGTAAGCTGTGATGGAACTGTTGTCTGTGAGTAGTCCTACTATAGCTGTGTCATCTGCATATTTATAGTACATGGTGTTGGGTATTGAACTCTGGCAGTCATTTGTGTAAAGTGTGTACAGGAAGGGACTAAGTACGCAACCTTGGGGGGTGCCAGTGTTGGTGATGACGGTTGATGATGTTGTAGTCCCTATTTTCACTGTCTGTGGCCTGTTACTGAGAAAGTTGTTTATCCAGTGGATGAGAAGAGGGGTGACATTCAGGTGCTGTAGTTTCTTGATAAGTAGATGGCGCTGGATTGTATTGAATGCGGAGCTGAAGTCAACAAACAGAACTGAGGCAAAGTTATGGGGAGTCTGGAGATGGTGAAGGAGGGAGTGGAGAAGGCATGCCACTGCGTCCTCTGTCCCCCTTTTCGGCCGATATGCAAATTGATATGGGTCCAGCTGTGAGCTAACAGCAGGTAAGATGAGTTGTAGTATGATTTTCTCCATGCATTTCATGATTATTGGGGTGAGTGCAACCGGACGGAAGTGGTTGGGCTCTGAGGGGCGTGGTTTCTTGGGTACCGGTGTGATGATTGATGTTTTCCAGAGGGTGGGTATTGTTGCTGTCCTGTAGGATTCCCAGAAGATGGAGTGGAAGATGGAAGAGAGCTCCATTGCGCAGCACTTCAACACCTTTGCCGGGATGTCGTCTGGCCCTGGTGCCTTGCAAGCTTTGCACCTGGCCAGCTGCTGCTGCACATCCTCCCCTGTGAAGGGCGGATGGAGAGGTTCATGGGAGGGAAGGGTTCTGAGAAGTTCCTCACAGGTTGAGGTGTAGTCACTGGTGTCAAAACGGTTAAAGAAACTGTTCAGGGTGTTTGCGAGATGAAGAGGATCTGAGCTTGGTTGGTGATGGTGATTATGTTCTTGACCTGTAAGTTTCTTAATTCTCTGAAATGCTTGTTTTGTGTTCATGTTGCTGAACTCCTGCTCCAGTTTATTTTTATATTGCATTTTAGCTCTGATAATGTCATTTTTTATTTGTCTGTTGAGTATTTTGAGAGTGGCCCAGTCCTTATTCCTGAATGCTGTCCTTTTTTCTTTAAGTGCATGTTTTATGTGGGTGGTAATCCAGGGTTTGGAGTTGGGGTATCTTTTGACTGTTCTGGTGGGGATAGTGGTGTGGATACAGAACTTGATGTAGTCAGTGATGGTGGATACCCTCTCGTCTAGAGTGCCCTGGAAAATACCCCAGTCCGTACAGGCTAGAGAGCCCTGTAATTGCTCAATAGCGTCCTCCGACCAGAGGGTGACGCTATGGGTTGTTGGTTTGATCCGTTTCAGTTTCGGTTTGTAGGAGGAAGATGACGTTGCGATCAGAGAAACCGAGAGGCGGGAAGGCATGTGCGGTAAAGGCATCAGCAACATTGCCATAGCACAAGTCCAGCGTGTTCTCCTTCCTCGTTGGAACATCCACGAACTGATGGAAGGACGGCAGAACATCGCTGAGTCTGCAGTTGTTAAAGTCACCAAGGATGAACACCGGAGCCTCTGGGTAGGTGGCTAGCATGTTATTAGCGTTGTCGGCTACTAGCTCTGCTGCTACCCTGATGTTGGCGCTCGGGCAGATGTAAACACAGGTGACAACAACCGTCTGGAATTCTCTCGGGAGGTGGAAGGGACGCAGACTCAACGTCAGCATCTCCACATCTGGTGTGCAGATCTTGTTGTGGATCTTGATGTTATCACACCATCTGTTGTTGACATATATGCAGATCCCACCACCTCTCACTTTGCCTGACTGATGGGTCCTGTCAGCTCTTAGGATGGTAAAATGATCAAGGCTGACCTCGGACTCCGGGACCTCCTCATCCAGCCAGGTTTCGGTGAGCGCGATGATGCAGGCATCCCTGTAACCCCTCTCCATGGAGCACTTGGCGTGCAGCAGATCCATTTTGTTCCTGAGCGAACGAACATTCGCTAGTATGATGGAAGGGAGGGGGGACCTGAAGGGACGCTTTCGGAGTCTAGTTCTTACCCCTCCTCGTCTGCCTCTTCGCCTTGTTTTAATCTCCGGTGGGAGTGCAACTGGTGGTTTTTGCTGGCAGAGTGCAGATGATCGGAACTGAAGGAGATCCGCCCGGCTGTAGGTGAGTGGTCTCTGGTCGCTGGTTAGTAATGCCAGCGCCAGGTTGTTGTTGTATATAATCCATGATGTTATGAGCGTGATCACGATGAGTGTGTGTAAGTCCCTCATTCTTGACAATCAGTAAAAACGGCGGGTGGATAAAGACGCAGACGCTAGTAAGAACTTCTCAAGACGAATACTAAACATACATGTACAAACAAACCGACAGTAGACAGAGACGTGACGCCGCCATGGAACAATGACTGACTGTGTGTCGTCGCAGCAGAGCATGCGCCGGAGTCCCCCCCGGAGTTATGAACGCTTTGAACTACCATGACATTTTAAATAAAAACCTGATGGCCTCTGCCAGAAAGCCGAAGATGGGTCGTCATTGGGTCTTTCAGCAGGATAATGATCCAAAACATGTGGCAAAATCTACACAAAAATGGTTCAGCAGTCACAAACTCAAGGTCCTCCTATGACCATCTCAGTCCCCAGACCTCAATCCAATTGAAAACCTGTGGGGCGAGCTAAAGAGGAGAGTGCACAAGAGAGGGCCCAGGATACTGGATGATCTAGAAAGATTGTGCAAAGAAGAATGGTCAAAGATCACTCTCTCTGTGTTCTCCAATCTTGTGAAATGTTATAGGAGGAGATTAAGTGCTGTCTTGTTGGCAAAAGGGGGTTTACAAAGTATTAACCTTAGGGGTGCCAATAATTGTGGGACACATGATTTGAAATTTTTCTTTTTCTAAATTTTTATTTTTTTTTCTACCACCAAAGTAATGTACTTAAATAAAAGGTTGCAATTTTCTCCTTTTTTGCATTTGGGTTCTATGTTGTTTAAAAAAAAGGAAGAATTTTTATAAGTCCTCGACCACATCTTAAACAGGGGTGCCAATAATTGTGGAGGGCACTGTATGTGCCACGAGAGATGTGTTGGAGCACTTTAACTGTCTGCCTGGTCACATCTTGCTTCTATTTGTGTCTGTCTGTTATGAATGTTTGTTATAGATGTTCAGACTCTGGAGGAGCTGAGTTTATGTGTGCTGTCTCGACTGGAGGAAGTTGTAAAGGAAAAGCATCACTGGAGGGAGATCACTGAGGCCCACGTACAGCTGCTCAGAGACTTTGCATTCCAGGAGTGGCTTTGTTCCCAGAGCCTGGAGCACTACTATCACACGTGAGTTCACATACACATTATTGCTAATCAGGTTTTTTAATGTGTTTGAAAGTAGTCTCTTAATTTCACCAAGGCTCCATTTTTTTCCATTTTTTTCCATTTTAAATGTATTTTATTCGGCAGTGGCTCAGTGGTTCATGTAGGTTGTCTACAAACTGGAAGGTTGATGGTTCAATCCCCGGTTCCACCTGACCAAGTGTCGAGGTGTCCATGAGCAAGACACCTAACCCCAGCTGCTCCCAATGGCGCCTTGCATGGCTGACACCGCCGTCATTGTATGAATGTGTGTGTGTGAATGGGTGAATGTGAGGCAATATGTAAAGCACTTTGGTGGCCATTAGGTCTATGAAAGCGTTATATAAATGCATTTACCATTTACCATATTCCTGCGATGGTAAAGCTGAATTTTTAGTATCATTACTCCAGTCTTCATTGTTACATGATCTTTTTTAGTAATAATTCTAATATACTGATTTTATGCTAAAGAAACATTTCTTTTTATTATTAATGTTGTACACAGTTGTGCTGCTTATTTTTGTGGAAACTGACTTTCTTTGTTGTATAGAAAGTTCGAAAGAACAGCATTTATTATAAATAGTTTTTTTGTAATATTTATCAATTACACAAATGTCTTTACTGTCTTTTTTTGTCAATTTAATGTGCTTTTACTAAATAAATGTTCTTTTTTCTCTATTTTTTTAATCATATGTACCCCAAAATTTTGAATGGCAATATATCATGATTTCAAAAATAATAATAAAAAATTAAGCAACTAAAACATATGCTGAAAGATCATGTGACACTAAAGACTGAAGTAATGGCTGCTGAAAATTCAGCTTTGTCATCACAGGAATAAATTACATTTAAAATATATTACAACAGAAACCAGTTAATTTAAATCGTAAAAATTATTTCACAGTATTACTGTTTTTACTGTATTTTGATCGGATAAATGCAACCTTGGTGAGATTAAGAGACTATTTTCAACAACATTTGTCCACAAGTTGGTATGATTCTTTAGGGTCTTTATGTAAAGGTTGTAACATACGTTGGTTAAAATTCCTCAATGGTTGTGTAAAACAACACTCTTTTTACTTCCTTAAAACCAGCTCCGTTTCGGTACATGTCTCTTTAAATGATAATGAGCAACTGCTCACCCCACCCCTCTCTTCCAAGACACATAAAGTGCTACCTTGGCAGACAGTGTGCAAATGACTGAGGAAATATGCTAAATGGGACAGTCCGCCATCTAGCCTGACTACGTCAGTCTTCCTACTTCCGCTAATTTCATTTCGCTCCTGTAGTCCGTCTGAGATAGCGGCCTATCTTTCAGTTTTCCACCGGCCTGAAAACAGCCGGCCAATCAACGATCAGAGGGCGGGCTGAGAGCCGTGACGTCGACGCTAAGCGCCGAGTTTTACATTGTAGGTTAGAGAAATCGAAAACCGAAACGACCGCAGATTTGGGAAACAAGACACGGGATGCAATTCGCTCTGTTATGGAGAACATTCCGGGGTTTTTCAAACTGAAGCAAAAGTCGTTTACAGCCAGCCATGTTCACTCCGGTATTTCGCTCGCATCATCAAGTGTTTACAGCCAGGACCGGCGCGTGCACTTCTGCCGCTCTAGGTGAAAAACTGCCCCTCTATTTGCAACGTATACCAGCAAAATCCAGCACGCTTGGCTATTAACTTATGTAGCTTGCACAACGCACATACACTTTCATTCTCTCATCAACACAGATGCAGCCGTTTTTATTTTTGCAAATCATTATAACAAGGAAAAATATTAACACTTCAAGATTAGTATTTAGGCTACCCAATTTTTTTTAAGGCTAATTGTAGTAATGACGGATCAGACCTGTTTGGCCATGCATAGCTATAAGGACATAACTTACCCCCATTCAACGTCACTTCTGTCTTTTACGGCCATGACAATAACGTTGGTCTCCTCGGCTGTGAATGATCCTGGCGCGCTCTTATTATCATATTATTATTATCATAATAATAACAACAATCCACCATATTTCGTTTCGACATCCTGCTGCATTAGTCCCAGATATGTGATTCATGAACAATCTGTTCATTACGTATGTCATGTGACAAATGAACGTAAGACTCGGAAGGTAAAGTGATTATTTATGTTCTCTGTAAATCATTTTTTACTGCATTATGATTTCTTAATTAAGAATATGATCAACATTGCGTAGGTGGATGTGATCGGGGTATTTGGCTGTTAAAATTATAAGATTAAGCCACTTAAATAGAGAGAGAGAAAACACTTCTCTATTATGCCATTCCAGACTCTGTCTACGAAGCAAAGTGAAGTAGCAGAGTCTGGTATTACCAGGCTATCCGCCAGCAGTCGTGGCCAGAAAATCCAAACGGCTTGATCATTGAGAGTGTTTAGGCTTTTTGAGGATTAAAAAAAGGAGTGAATGGATTTTTTTCATTTTTTGGTGGTTGTTTCCTCAGACTGCAAAGTCAAATGTACTGTATATGTAAACACCATATAAAAGTGAATTTTGCGTCTGTGGGAAATTTTTTCCTTGTAGAAAAGTTAGAAGCTGAGGAGACCAGGAGACAATGGACATTTTCCAAGCAGAAGTTCTTTATAGACCATTTCACAAGATGTAAACAACACTGGTCCAGAAGCACTTCCTGTTTCAGTTTTTTAACACTACATTAAAGCTGGGATAAAATACAACCAACAGAACATATGAATATGAATCAAAAAGTTAAACAAGCATCTTTAAGATGTTTTCTTTACATGTGAAATAAAGAAAACAGTTACAAACTGAAACAGGAAGTGTTTCTGGACCAGTGTTGTTTACATCTTGTGAAATGGTCTATTGCTGGTAGCTGCAGTCATTTCAACATCGTCTATACATTTCAAAGAGGGCGGAATTACATAAAGGTGGAGACACTGAAACAAAGCAAATGTAAATGATTCAGCTGGAGTTCATCAACAGAGCCGTTATTCTGTAACCTGGCCCTAGCCAGATGAATTTCGCTCCGCCTAGCTCCACTCATCCATCTGGAACCGATCCATTGAAATGGCGTTTCAGAAGGCTGGGCCTTATCAAAAATCCTTGCATATGATTGGATAAGCCACTTGTCTGTCATATTTATCGACATGCTATTTCAACCACTCACACCGAAGCCAACCCGTGACGCTGATGAGAGCGACGCAGGAAAAAACAAAACAGAACAGCCGACATTCTCTGATGTTCCGTTCTCTGATGTTCTTTTAATGAAACAATATTAGGTAGATTGGACAACACGGATGAAATAGCAGCATCAATGTTAACGCTTGCTTCCTCGATGCGAGCCGCCATTGTTGTCTGAATCAAAACAGTCTCACGGTCGCTTCTCCACTACGTCACATCTATGAAACTCCCTCCCTGCATCCTGATTGGCTAAGCCATAAAGTTGGTTGGAGAAATCTCTCTCAATGGAAGAGGTTCCAGATGGATGTGAGTGAAGCTAGGCGGATCTAAGCGGAACGACATTCATCTGGCTAGGGCCAGGTTAGTTATTCTGTGCCTTGAGATGATAATCTGGAGGAGTTAAGCCCGGAACTCACCAAGCCGACGGTCGGCCGTCTGGCAGATTTTGTGCGTTGGCCAACTAAGTTTCCTCGGTGTGATGCGCACAGTTCCGTGCCGTTGGCTGAAAATAGTCCTTGTCGGCTTTGTTTCGCGCGATTCGACATGTTGAATCGGCGTCGGGCCGTTGGGGAAAGAGAGAATTCTAATTGGCTGTTCAGTTTAGTGAAAGAGTCAGTGCATGAGAATAAACGCAAAACAGCAAGCAAAGAAGTCAAAACGGTAAAGATAGAAGGCTGTTCTTATGTTACTTCTTCTTACCTGAGTGTTCCTTGGTGAATATTTCAATATTAACATGAGTGGAGTGGAATAAAGAAAGTGTTCATCAGGATTGATATTCAAAAAGGTAAGCACGCGCTGCTTTGTTTACGGTGTGTGTATCTGCAGCCCACAGCGTTGGTTTTCCTTTTTGAATGACGAATATAGACTAATATATCTGCAGAAATAGACAGTTGGCTCATTAAACGCTGGCACAGAACACACATTCTAGCTGACCGTCAGCTGCAGTTCTCTTGGTGTGTTCAAGTGCAGGTTTTTACCTCGACGAGAGGCGACAAGACAGTTAGCTTTCATCAGCGCTAGTTCGTTGCCGTCTGCTTGGTGTGTTCCGGGCTTTACATTGAGCATAGACAGTAAAAGAAATGGACACAGCGACCCCGTTGATTTCAACGGAGAGAGCTGAAGCTCAACATGGGCACTCACTTCCTGATAGCAGGGCGTTCTGCGCAGGCTCAAACTGAGCTTGACGGCGTAGTTGTCACGTGAGCAAACTGACCGACTTATAGTAGCTGTGCCAAGAGAAATTTTAATCGTGCACAGAGACGGCGAATCGCGACCTGGAGCAACTTTTGGTAAGTATTCTGATTAGTTATGTTGTCATTTTGCTTCTATTTATGCCATGGGCTGACTTTAGACAGTAAAAGATTGCCTGCGAGGCTGTGCGAGCTTCTCTTCCTGTCTATACGGTAATTTTTTACTGTGCGACGGACAGTCGATGGGTTATGACGCAATTTTTAGCCTATTTTTACAAGAACGGCTTCTTCGTGGCCATAACGTAACATACAAAGTAATGGAGCCTTTTATACATTGTCGTGTTTCTTTTGAAATAAATAATGGATAAATGCAGTCTTTGGACGCCTCAGATGTAAAGTTATTCGCTGTCAAAGTGATGCCAAAAGGAATGGGAGTCAATGGGATGCTAACAGCAGGTGATAGTGGGCTACAATGACAGCCCCCAGAGGGAGCTTCAGCTTCCGGCTGATGGATTACCCCCTTGACATTGAGGAGGAGACTTTTGAAACAAAGTAAATGTAAATGATTCAGCTGAAGAACCTTGAGTCGGTAAATGATTCAGCTGGAGAACCTTTAATGTCGGAAAACTTGATTGCTTCAAAATGGAAAACATTGTGTGTACTTTTTTCAGTTAAAAATACTGTTAAACCTTTATGAAACATTTAATAAATTTTGTATTCCTTCACATCTGATGATGACCCGTTTAATGTTATCCGGTATCAGGGTGCGATTGCTAATGAGAACGCCACACAGGAGTCCCGTGGAATATAAAGGAATGAGGACAATTCATTCTATCGGACTACCCGCAAGTGCTAAATTACTACTCGTACAAGTCGTACACAACCGTCCACACTGCGATTACGCCATTTTTGCCGCACAAACTTTCACACTCATGCGGACACAGAAAGTATAAACTAGAACCCGACCGATAAAGGATTTTGGAGGCTGATACTGATTCAAATATTTGTTGGTTTTAAAATCCGATATTCTGATATATCGGCCGTTGTTATTTTTTTGTTTTTTTGTTGTTGTTGTTGTTGTTTTTCAGAAACGCACAACAAAGCATTAACAGATTTCCCTAACATTAGTTATTTGTAGTTATTTATGAGTTTTAACTAAAATAATATGATAATGCATTTTAAAAAGAAACTTGTTTCTTTTATTGTCACAACAGAACAGACTGATGATAGTGGCATTAGCTAGTTTTGTGGTTAGCTAGTCGATGATGAGCCATAATTTAGCAATGGATAACGTCAAACTGCAAATTGTAAAGCATACATTTTCAATATAACAGGCCAAGGAGAGATGATGCGTCCCATTGCTAGAACTGTCACGCGCTATTAAATAAATACTTCAGTCACATTGTCAAAAGTTCAAAGGACAGTCAGTCAACTACATTGTAACGACGTAACATTATTATTGCGAGCTTATTCCGCTTCACTCTCGGCTTATTTAACAGCAGCAAAACTGGACATGATAGTCACAAATTTTGTCATGCTTATTTGAGTTAAGAGAACTGATGGGGATGTTCTTTTCGTGGATCTCATGGTGAGATCGTGACCACCTCACCATGAACACACTTCACCGGTGATCTGACTCGTGGATAACTTGTTCTCTCTGCCTGACTCTGGCTGGATCAGCAGGTTGCAGTGTGGCGTATTATACACAAGTGTTGCCAACAGGGACAGTGTAGAGTGCCCTCTGGTGGACAAACTATACAACTCCAACACTCATGACATGGTTGACGCATGTTTCGTCCGTTTTATTTTATGTTTGAAATATTAATTTATCAGCCATTATAACTGCCGATACCGATAGTTATAGTTATAGAAAATACCTAATATCGGCCCATAATATAGGCCTAGTATAAACCAGGGCCCGTATTCATAAAGAATCTTAATGCAAAAAGTAGCTCCTAGTGACAAAATTCTAAGAAAATTCTCAGAAATGTGGGCGTTTACTCTTAAAATTAAAGAAAAAATCCTAGTAAAGAAAAAAGTAATTCAGAAAGAATCTTAACCCTTAAAAGAGGTCTTAAGGTCAAAATTGTTAGGAGTATGGATGAGGACTTTTAAGAGGCTTAAGAGTTTCTTTAGCACAGGAGAAAATGGCAGAAAGATGAAGAGGGAGAAGAAATGTGTTGCAATAGATGACTGTGAGTTAATAAGACTATATAGACTCTATAATAAGACATTATGAGATCGTGCTACGATCATGTTTGTGACTGATCTTATTAGAGACACGCTAATATCTCCGACACAGCACAATACTATAACGCCAGAAATGAAAGGAATCACTAGATTAAGATATTTGGCAAATGGGAAAATGCAATAAAGCAGCTGTGATTTGGGTCTGTCACAACCTTCTGTAAGCAGTGATCACACAAACAAACAGCACTTTCAAACCTCTTATTGTGTCCTAGTTCATTTAGTTTCCATTGGATATAGCAGGTTTCCCTGGTGCGCACAAGCAGGGGAATGAACCGTTATTTGCGCTATAAGCTTCTTGTTGGGCTTCTTGCTCCGTGCCGTGACACCCGGCCCAATTTTTTTCTTTAATGATGGTCTAGTGTTCATCCACTAACTGGACTAACAGTAAACACTGTTCTGTCCAGGTGGGCTTGCTCATCTTTCTCGTTTTTTTTATTCCACGTTTGCTATATTAAAACCAACATTCAAACCACCACTTAAATAGACAGCAATCAGTGTAATTGGAAAGAGTGGAACAATTTTTTTTTTTATCATTCTGAGCTTATCAAATACCTTGGGAAATTAACAGCATGGTAAAAAAAAGATTTATGTATACATAATGTATGTAATGTGTGCGTGTGTGTTTGTGTGTGTATGTGTGAGTAAACTCTATACTTAAAATTGTTCTTTTTTTCCTTCTCCTTGGACAACCAACCAATCACAGTCTTCAAAAGAGTGTGTCATACATAGCAACGGGGTCAACCCCGCCTCCTCACTAAGATGAAAGTTTTTATCTTTTCCTTACTCAGAGTTGCTCTCAGATCAGTCCTGAATCACTCTTAAGCTAAGACTCCTACATAAACGTTTTTAAGCTAAATTAAGAGTTTTCTGAGAGGATTCTTAGAATCTTTATGAATACGGGCCCAGGCTTTTTAGGATCAAACATGTCCTCCTAGGTGGAAAAAAAATAACAACCATCAAGCCTTCCTAAATCCAACTCTGACATGTTTGATCAATTTCAGGAACTTCTGGAGATCTGCAAACATCCATTCACCCGTCCTCCTTATCTAATATATAACGGCACCCCTTCTCTATATTTTGGCAGTTTAAAGACCCTGGGCTGCACTACCCTGGATGATCTAGCCCAGTTTGACAGCCAGCTTCAGCTCTCTCTGGCAGCGTGGGGCTATTACTACGAGGATTACATCAAACTGTCCACAGGCGTGAGGGTCCTCCAGGCATCTAAGGGAAGCAGAGATCAAGACTACGAGATTCAGCTGGTGCACAGCCTTGCTGAGAGGCGACTGAATGAGAAGTGGTCTTTTGGTATGTGACGTACTGTTGTAATTTATTCACATTTACATCAAGCTACTAAAAGGGAGTGGTATGGAAGTAAAATAATGCCGAATTATATTTTTGAAACAAAAAACCTTGTTGAATTAGACTAATTGAAAAAAAATATGTAGGGCATTAACCGTGGCTTGCATTTTTTTTTTTTAGCTTAAATTCAACAAAGTTGAATATTTAAGCTCTGAATATTTTAATTCAAAACATTTCACACACATTTTCATTATTAAAAATTTTATAATAGTTCCTATAAAATTCCATATTTTGAACCTTTCAGAGTTCACTTCATTCTGTTGTATTTTATTTCGCTTTACATAATCACTTCCACAAATTCGCAATTCCCAATTCATAGCCTATATTCCTTATTGGGAATGTAGGCTATAGTACTATAGGAACAGGGAAACAGATGAATTCATTCCTTATTGGCAATGTAGGCTATAGTACTATATAGGAACAGGGAAACAGATGAATTCAAAATACTGTATGAACGTAACGTGCAAAGTTTCATGCTAAGCGCTTCCCAGTGATATACTGGCATAAAGTTGGCTTGACATTGAACAAGTTTAGGGACATCTCTAAAGTTACATACAACATTGATATACAGAATCACCGTGAACCACTGAATTTGTGGAAGCAGATTTGTAAAGAGAAATAAAATGGACCGAAAATTGCCTGTTGAATATTATAGGTTATATTTTAAAACATTTTGGTTGTGAAATCTGAAAGATGAATATGGGTTATTGAATTTTAAATAATAAAAATGTGTGTGAAATGTTTTGAGTTGAAATATTCACAGCTTAAATATACAGCTGAAAATACAATGCATTAAAATTAGGGCTGTCAGTTAAACCGTTATTAACGCAAACCCATTTTAACGGTGTCAATTTTTTTATCACCCGATTAACAGTCTTTTTGGCCTAGCAAAAACTTTGTAGTTTTTTTCACTTGCTTTTGCAACAGGACGCGGCGCTGGGACAAAAAGAAATCAAGAGACATTTAGAAAAGATTAAAACGTGGGATTAATTGCAAGTTAACTATGACATTAATTCGATTAATCACGATTAAATATTTTAATCGTTTGAAAGCACTAATTAAAATATAAGCATGGTTAATACAATGCATATTCTTTCAATTAATTTAATTCAACAAGCTTTTTTGTTTCAAAAACATTTGCCATTACTTTACTTCCACATTCCAATCATCCGAATTTTTATCACTCAACAATCGAGCCTTCCAGCTACGCATTAACACAGTGTTATTCCAGTAAAACTGATGGTTACGCAAAGGTGATATTTTTCTGTCAACACTTTGACGACACTTCTTTGATGTATGATCACTTTTCTGAGCCTCAGTAAGAACATCGCATGAAATAGGCAAAAATATGTCAGGATCTGGACAAACAGACTTTTGGATCGGTTTAACATCAACATTCTCAGAAAAGGCATTTTTCTCAAACATCTCTGCAAAAGTAGTCTCACCTAAATTCACTTCATTCTCGTTTGCCAGACTTTTCGCCTGATTGTGTGTTGTAACTGCACTAGAAGCAAAAACAGTTGGGAAATGTTGTGCAAGTGCATCGGGTTGTTGACCAATGAATGGAGTATTAGTAACATGCACAACTGGCATTAATTTTCCTCCAGCGAGATCGTTTCCCATGATGAAATCGACACCTTTCTCAGGTAGGGAAGAATGGGCCCGGTACATTAAAACATCCAGAGACTAAATCAGAAGACATCCAGACGCGATGAAGAGGTACAGTTAAAAAAAACTACGATAGACTTCACACAAAAAGGCAGACAGTATAAAGGACTGTGATCCCTCCGTATCACGCTAGATATTCATAACCCTCTGATCCTCAACACGACCAGTCAATGATACATAACTGTCAAACACAAAAGGTTTAAAGCACTTGTCAGGAACTACAGGAGTCATAGACTGCTGCTAAGACACTTTTACTAAAACTGAACCGCGAGGTTGAGTTGAAAAATCCTGATGCTCTTGCTTTCGTTTTAAAATTCGACACTCAGCAATAATATGTCCCATCTTATGACAGTAGCCACACTCTTTACGAGTGTTCAGGCTTGATGGATAAGGCCTGAAAGTCAGAAGAATTGACTTCATTTTCTCTTTGTGAGGTGTATCCAAAATCACTAGAACACTTTACAAACATCCTTTGCAGCGATTTTTGTGTGAGCAGTGCACCTATGTAACTATTGTGGAGGTGGGGGTGTGCAACCACAGAAACCGAAAATTCTCGGGACAGCAGCATGTGCCCGAATTCTTAATCTTAACTGTTCAATTTTTTATCAGAAACCATCTTAAAACATGGCTTTAAGTGTAAAATACCAAACTTGTCCTTTAAGAAAATCACTGGCAAGACCAAGGCACCATGGAGAAACATATCCGTAGTGCAATACATTAAAAGAAAATGCAGGAAATCTGAACACATGGGTTTAAAACAAAGCTAAAACTCCACTACAACATCTATAAAGAGTGTCTTAACTCTTAAAATATGGGACTTCACACTGCCAGGCAGGTCTGGAATCTTGGTGTTATTCTGAAGTCTAATCTTCGCTTTGAGACCTATGTCAAAGCTATAACCAAATCAGCTACCATCTAAAAAACTGCACTAATCAGATCTCTGTCCAAGAAAAAAAATGTTTAGAAGTTATCTGCAAAAATAGCCAGTTTTCATATCTCCTGACCACTAGGTGGCACTGCACTGAAACACTGGGGCACAGTTGTCATAACATACACCAAGTTTGATCAGATTACGCTAAAACGTTGCAGCCTCATGTTTGCATTCTCTTTACTGAACACGTGTTATTCAAAAACGGTTTGCCTAATCCACTTGAATTCCATAAATTTTGTCAGCATCATCTGAAGATGATCCGATTAAATTTCCTTGAAAATTGGAGCAACGGTCTAGGACAAAAATTACAATTTTCTTTCTAGCCCTTATGGTTCAAAAGTTATTAGCATAAATGTGAGTGCAGATCTTCGTTCACTGGACACGTATTTAAAATAAGAAAACATTTATGTTACTTTTGTGCTATAATGCATCTTCTGAAAGAGGGCTGAATATCTGGATTAAACCATGTGTGAAAAAGAATTAGAAACAAGTGATAAAAATATATCTTCAAACATTAAACCCCATATAGATTGAAATTGCCTAATGCAATTTCTAATGAAATGTTGTCTCAGCACAAATACAACTGTGCAAGCTTTGGTGGTGCTGATGGAAGAAATAAATTATGAATCATCATTATGAATCCGATCCGGACTTAGTCTTTGACAAAGATGCTATTTTCTCTGCTTTTTGTTCAAAATGTTGTTGTTTTTTATTTATAAAACTTACCCACATTCAAATGTTAATTTAAAAAAAGAATAAATGAAGCTAGAATTATATGTTTGTGTAAAATACACATTACCAGCCACACAACTCAAAATATAATATTATAAAACAACCAACAAACAAGTCTCAAGTCCCCAACAAACTCTCAACACTAAAGAAAAAGGAAATACTATAAACAAAGCAGAAAGATTAACATCAGTAAAGCATGTTTAATTGACCTATCACTCAAAACTGATACCCAGACAATCTCAAAGTATGTTACAAATTGTACCCATTGTTCAGCACTCAAACTCTGCCAGCAGACCATAAAAGTAGTACAGTTGTCATAAAAATTGGTCTGCCTTACTTCCCTGACAGCAAGTAAAAACGCTATCAAACCACAACTACTCAAACGCAAAAAAAACACACCTACTTGTACGTGAAAGGTGAAGACGCAACCACAACTTCTGTTGAAGCAGCTCTTATCTGCAACTTATCACTTGCTGTTTTAATCGCATTTAATAAACTTAATACCCCACAAAACCATGATCAGCCTCCAAATCAAGAAAAGCTTGATTTTTTTTTTTTTCATTTTTTTATCATTATTTTAGAAATTCCTGTTGATCACATCTTTGTCTATGGTGACTGACAATACCCTTCAACCTTTATCATCTTTTGCTTCTGTGATTTATTCTCAAATAAATGTCTTGTTTGTTAAAACTGAGAGCAAATAAAAAGGTGTTGTTAATTATTTCATGAGGATGTGATTTATATAACACATTTTATGTCTCACTTCTCAGCAGGAGCTCTGATATTTGGCTGTACCATTGCCCTGTGCTTTCTGATAAGGGACCTCATGTTTTACGTGATTGGTGAGTCAATTGCCTGACGCCATTACTTTAAAGTTTAATTATGTAGTTTCAAAATGTGTTAATGGCTTAATTCACGCAAAAAAAAAAAAATGTATTCTTTCATTAATTACTCATGTCGTTCCAAACCTGCAAGACCTTTGTTCATCTTCAGAACACAAAGTAATATATTTTTGATGAAATCTGAGAGCTTTTTGTCCGAGACTGGCACAGAAGAGAAGAAATTCCTGAATAAAGTCATCATTTTAGTTTTTATTCTTGGAGCTTCATAACATTAAGGTTGAACCAATGTATTCACATGGACTATTTCAACTATGTCTTTACTACCTTTCTGGGCCTTGAAAGTGGTAATAACGTTGCAGTCTATGGGGGGTCAGAAAGCTCTCAAATTTCATCAAACATATCTTCATTTTTGTCCTGAAGATGAATGAAGGTCGTACAGGTTTGGAACGACATGAGGGTGTGTAATTAATGACAGAAATTACATTTTTGTGTGAACTTTGGTTGGTGGGTGGCACAGTGGATAAGACACATGCCTTTGGTATGAGAGACCCGGGTTCGAATCCACTGTGAGACACCAGTGTGTCCCGAGCAAGACACTTAACCCCAAGTTGCTCTAGAGGCGTGCGACCTCTGACATATATAGAAATTGTAAGTCGCTTTGGAAAAAAGGCAAGGCAAGGCAGGCAAGTTTATTTATATAGCACATTTCATACACAGTGGCAATTCAAAGTGCTTTACATGGAAGAAATTTAAAATATTCAAAAGAAATCAGAATAATTAAAACAGTTTAGAATAAAAGAAAAATCATAAAAATAAAATACAGTAAATAATTAAAACAATTTAGAATCAAAAATAAAATGAAGTACAGTAAAAACAGTCGGACGAACAGTGGCACAGTGCTCATTCAGTAAATGCATAGCTAAACAGATGTGTTTTGAGTCTGGATTTGAATGTGACTGCTGTAGGAGCACACCTGATCTCTTCTGGAAGCTGGTTCCAGCTGCGGCTGGCATAATAGCTAAAAGCAGACTCTCATGCTTAGAGTGAACCCTCGGTATTTCTAGCTGACGTGATCCTAGTGATCTGAGTGATTTGTTAGGTTTATATTCAGTGAGCATATCTGCAATATATTGAGGTCCTAACCCATTGAATGATTTATATACCAGTAATAATACTTTAAAATCAATCCTAAATTTAACTGGGAGCCAGTGTAGAGACCTGAGGACTGGTGTGATGTGTTCATATTTTCTGGTCCTGCTCAGAATTCTGGCAGCAGCGTTCTGTATGAGCTGCAACTGTCTTATGGTCTTTTTAGGAAGGCCAGTGAGGAGGCCATTACAGTAATCCACCCTGCTGGTGATGAAAGCATGCACAAGTTTCTCTAAGTCTTGACTGGAAACAAAGCATCTAATTCTTGAAATATTTTTCAGATGATAATATGCTGATTTAGTTATTGCTTTGACATGACTACTGAAACTAAGGTCTGACTCTAGAGACACACCAAGATTCCTGACTTGGTTTTTAGTTGTTAGCCCCCTAGCGTCAAGGTATGCATTCACCTTGAGAACTTCATCTTTGTTTCCAAACGCAATGACTTCAGTTTTGTCTTTGTTTAACTGCAGAAAGTTTTGACACATCCAACTGTTTACTTCATCAATGCATTGGCACAGGGAGTCGATGGGGCTGTAGTCGTTAGGCGATAGGGCTAAGTAGAGCTGTGTGTTGTCTGCATAGCTGTGGTAAGCGATTTGGTTCTTTCTCATTATTTGGCTCATTGGGAGCATATACAGGTTGAATAGGAGTGGCGCAAGAATCGAGCCCTGAGGGACTCCGCAGTTCATGGATGTCCACTCAGACTTATGTTCTCCTATACTCACGTAATAACCTCTCCCTTCTAAGTATGACCTGAACCATCTTAGGACTATCCCAGAAAGCCCCACCCAGTTTTCCAACCTGTCAAGAAGTATGTCATGATCTACAGTGTCAAATGCAGCACTGAGGTCGAGTAGTACCAGTACGGATAATTTGCCTTTATCAGTATTTAAGCGAATATCGTTTATTATCTTTATGAGCGCTGTCTCTTTGCTGTGATGCGATCGGAAACCAGATTGAAAATTGTCAAAGTATCCATTTGAGCTTAAAAATTTGTTCAGCTGATTGAAGACAACCTTTTCAATGATCTTGCCAATGAACGGAAGATTTGAGATCGGTCTATAATTACTTAAGATGGTCTTATCCAGATTGCTCTTTTTAAGGAGGGGCTTGACAACTGCAGTTTACAGGGAGTTCGGAAAACTCCCAGAGCGAAGTGAGGCATTTACCACTTCTAGGAGATCTGCTTCTAAACAGTTTAACACACTTTTGAAAAAAGATGTGGGAAGTGTGTCAAGGGCGCATGTAGATGTTTTAAGGTGATGTACGGTTTCTTTCTACCAAAATTGTGCCATCAATTTCTTCGAAATCAGACATAGTGACTACTTTCTCAGGTTGTGGTCTGATCTGCCTGATCCCAGGGCAGCTCAGGGATGTGCTGATCACCTTTCTGATATTATTGATTTTCTCAGAGAAGAAAGAAGCAAACTCACTGCACTTCCTTTCTGAGAGCATTTCTATGGGAATCTGGCTTGGGGGGTTCGTCAGTCTCTACAGTAGCAAAAAGAGTGCGTGTGTTGTTTATATTGCTGTTTATAATATTTGAGAAGAAAGTCTGTCTAGCTTTGCCTAGTTCCCTATTGAAAGCATGGATGCTGTCTTTGTAGATGTTATAATGGATTACAAGTTTTGTCTTCCGCCACATGCGTTCTGCTCTTCTGCATTGTCTTTTCATATTTTGCACTGCTGTTGAGTTTCTCCAAGGTGCTTTTTGTCTACCACAATTTTTCCTGACTTTTACAGGAGCAATATCATCAATTACACTCTTAACTTTTGAGTTGAAAGAATCAAGGAGAAAATCAACAGAGTCGGCAGATATGCTTGGTTTTAACGATATAGCATTCATAAATAGCATACCAGTGTTTTCATTTAAGCATCTCTTCTTGACAGACACAGATCTAGCTTCAATGGCAGGAGAGATTAGAATATCAAAGAAAATACAGAAATGATCAGACAGTGCTACATCCTTAATGACAATCGATGAGATGTTTAAACCCGTACTGATAAGTAAATCTAGAGTGTGTCCACGATTGTGTGTGGGACCATGAACATGCTGTGTAAGATCAAAAGTTTTTAAAACAGTTTTGATTTCTTTTGCCATATTGTTTTCTGCGTTATCTATGTGAATGTTAAAATCTCCAGCAATGGCAAAACAGTCAAACTCAGAGGCAATTGTTGATAACAGTTCTGTAAAGTCCTCAGCAAAGGCTGGAGAGTATTTTGGAGGCCTGTAAATAATGATAAGTAAAATGCGTGGAGCACATTTTAAAACAATACCCAGATATTCGAAAGAGGGGTGATTACCAAATGATATTTGCTTACATTGATAGACATCTTTAAAAAGAGCAGCTAAACCCCCACCTCTCCTACCCGCTCTGCAGACACTCATATAAGTAAAGTTAGGAGGGGATGTTTCGTTTAGGACCGTTGCACTACAGCTGTCTTCTAGCCAAGTTTCAGTTAGAAACATGAAATCCAGGTTGTATGTGGTTATTAAGTCGTTGACTAGAAGTGGTTTATTTTTAAGTGAGCGGATGTTTAAAAGTGCTAACTTAATAGTCTTACTTTTTGTCCCCACGGCAGTCTTGGTTTGGCGTGGAATAGACACCAGATTAGATAGGTTTGCTGTGCGGCTGTTGATGACCTTAGTTTTTCTATCATGTAATTGAACAGCAAAAGAGCAAGATTTAGGCACACTGGCTTCCCGCTTAATCTGTAAACATTTGATAAAGTTATTGTTTTTATAGCGGGTACCCCCCTCATTTCAATTAGAGCTGGTATCAGTTGTTTTTGGTACACCTCGAGCCGATGGGGGAGGGTGTGGGCCTTGGCGCTGTGGCAGAGGCCGAAGAGCCCTCCGAGGAGGAGGAGGGGGAGGGGGAGCTGGGCCTGCAGGCTTTGGTGGTTGTGGGGCCTGCCGTTTTTTGGTTGGTATCTGGGGGCTTGCAGCAAAAGAGTGGGACAGTTTGGTTCCAGCAGACACCAGTTGTTCCATTTTCTCTGAGAAGCACAGAAGTGGAGATGCTGGAGAGATGGATAACGTGTCAGGAGAGAGGGCCTGTTGCTCTGGTGTTATCGGAGGCTGTAAAATGCTGTCTTGGTTTCCCTCGCTGTTTTCCAGAAAGTCGTCCTTGGGTGCTGAATCTTGGAGCAGTTTTGATAAGTCACAGTCTGTCTGTGGTGAGCTCTGTGGGCAGGGCTCTGCTGAGATTGTATCCGTGAGCAGAGGTTGTTGTGGCTGAGTGGTGTTATCAATGATCTTGTGTGATGTCTCAGCAATAAGTCCATTGAGGTGCTGAAGTGAAGTCCTGTGGTAATTCAAACTGTATCCAGATGTGTGTGTGCCATTCAGGTTGAATGGATTTGCACACACTGCAGAAGGATGATGGAGGGAGAAGTAGATATTGTCCTTTAGCACTCTTGAACCAAGTTTGTTTGGGTGAAGGCCATCCCGTTGAAACAGTTGCCTCTGACTCCAGAAAAGATTGAAGTTGTCAATGAAGTTGACTCCTTTTATGTTGCAGGTTTTTTGCAGCCATGTGTTGAGCCCAAGCAGCCGTGAAAACCTGTTTGTTCCTCTTGCTGGGAGTGGTCCACTGATGAATGTTTCAATTTTCAGTCTTTTAAGTGTTTCAAAAAGTTCATTGAAATCCTTCTTAAGAAGTTCCGACTGCTCTTTATGAATATCATTTTTCCCCACATGAATGATGAGTCGATTTGCAGTCTTATATCTCACCAGAATGTTCTGAAGTTCCCTGTTTACATCAGAAGTTGTTGCTTGTGGAAGGCAGCATGTAGTTGTATCCCTGCTACTGATGTTTCTGATTATGGAGTCGCCCACTATCAGAGTCCTGGGCCGCGGTGTGCTCTGAGCTGAGTGCCGCTGTCTGCTCTACCTTGAGCGCCGGTTAGCATCAGTGTTAGCTACAGGCTGACTCAGTCTGTGTTCAATCACATTTGTCAAATTCAGGGATTCCTCATTCATTAATACTTCAAATCTGTTCTCAAGATGTATAGGCGGTGGTAGGAGACCAGTATTTGCAATCCTTGTCAGATTCGTATTTGGGGTAGATGATGCTACTGCTGAATTATGTGGTACTCGTGATCTGATGTCTCGAGTGCCTTTAGGTCTCGCTCCCTGTTTGTGCCATCGATTTGTAAGTCGATTGGCTTGTTTCTCTACGTTCAGTATAGCCTGATGAGGAGCACTAGATTCATTGGACTCACCGGCTGTGTGCTGAGGGCGTCCATGACGAAGATCTGTTGTGCGTTCCGTCTGGTTTGTCATTCCCGCATTTAACTTTGTTTCAAGAACTGCAATCCTTTGTAAAAGTCTGTGGCAGTTCGAGCAGCAAGTAGATTCCCGAAGAGGCATTTTCTTATCCTTAAGAATGTAGGGAGTTGTGTTTTCTCTTCCCCAGAATGTAAGCAGTGAGAGGCTGGTTGAATAAAAATGTGAAGTACTTTTAAGTAATCCAAGCGTTTGAGCACTGTGCTGATTTGCTGAGGTTAAAATTAGGTGAAAAGGAGATAAAATATATAAAAAATATAAAAGCGATAGAGCAAAGCACGGAGCAGTAAGCAAGAGCGTCCGAACGGTAGCTGAGCAGGAAGTGAAGTCAGAAAAGCATCAGCTAAATTAATAATTGTAAATGTAAATGTAAACTTTAACACATTTTTTTTGTTTCTAAATGATTTGCATGATAACGATAAATATGCATAAAAATGTTCAGTAAAGTCATAGCAGCTTAAGTTTTTACAATAAATCAAGCAACAAATTAAACAATTTGTATAAGTAACATGATATTCAGCTTGATACTGATAAGTAAGTGTAATATAATTTAAGTTGAAATGAGGTAGTTGTTAATGACAACCAAGTAGATTCTACTTAAAAATGTAAAACAGCAACTGAATTTACAGTGTACTGTAATAATAATAATCTTAAACAATTAGATGTTTTATTGTTGTTGTTTTTTTAAGTGTTATCTTTTATTGTATTGCTATTAGGAAATATAATTTTATGTTTTAAAATATATTTTTTTCCATTAGTTTTAATGATCCAATGTTTGCACAGAATTTTTGGTAAAGAATCTAATGTGCCTAAAAGTTTTACACAGTAGTGTGTGTGTGTGTGTATGTAAATGTGTGCGTGTGTGTGTGTGTATACCGGTGTATATATATATATATTTTTTTTTCTTGCTTTTTCTTTTATTAGTTCAGTTTACTGTTTTCTGGGTTCATTGCGTTAATGGATCATTACATTAAAGGGCCAATTCACCATTTATTTACTGTTATGTTTTTTTTTTTTCTAAACTTTTTTTTTTCAAACCTTTTTTTTTTCATAAAACACAAAAGGAAAAATGTTGAATAATGTTCATTCCTATCCAGCATATGCATTCAGGGACCAGGGGCTGTTAAGTTTCATTCATTAATGTTAATGATTGATGCTCAATCATAAAAGTTTGCAACCATTTAAATGGTTATTTGTTTAAAGTCAGGAATTTCGCCTGCTTATTAAAAGTTATGTTATTCTTCTTTAAAGCTCAGATCAGCTGACGAACGATTCTTCACAATGGTTCTTCTGAAATCTGAATACAGATTTATGCTTTGTAATGCATGTGCATACAACTTAATTCGCCATTTACAGTTATTCACTGTGGATATGTTATTATGTAAACAGTATTATACTGTTTTTATTCATACAGTAACTAAATGATTCAACAGTGTTTTTGTTGACAGCATGTTTTTCGAAGCATTAAAGATAATGATTTAAACATTTATTAAATTAATAATTAGCTCAACAATATTAATAAAACTTAATTCAAATGCATTCTGAAGTGCATGTTGGACCAACAAATAACTTCAGGAAATAATATACACTTTTCACAACTTATTCAAAGAAATGACGCTGACTGTGTATGGATTTAAAGACATGAAGTTATGTTTCCAAGCAGTTATACTTTCGCTCTGAGCAAAATTATGCATGGTTAACCTTTTAAACATAATATATTTTGACCAGCACCAGTATGCCTAGGGAAAACAGGTCCATTGAAAATGCTGTCGCTACAGTCCTCCATAAAGCACTGACTCATCTTGATAAGGGGAAAACATACATGAGACTTCTTTTTATAGACCAAAGCTCCGCATTTAACACTATTATTCCTAACCGGCTGATCACCAAACTCCTCGACTTGGGCCTCAGCAGTAACCTGTGTATGTGGATCAAGGATTTTCTGACAGATCGCCCTCAGACAGTGAGAATCAATCAATCAACCAATCCTCAAGCCTGTCTCTCAGCACTGGAGCACCGCAAGGCTGCGTGTTGATCCCATTGCTCTACTCCATCTACACGTATGACTGCATCTCCACTCACCCTTCAAATACAATTATAAAATTCGCCGATGATACAACTGTGGTGGGAGAAATTTCGAACAGCGACGAAAGCGCCTATAGAGATGAAGTTGACAGATTGACTGAATGGTGCAAAGACAACAATCTGACCATGAATGTCAAGAAAACAAAGGAGATTGTAGTTGACTTTAGAAGGTGTAGGGAGGTGCCTCGACCCCTCATCATGAATGGCGAGGAAGTGGAAAAGGTCTCCAGTTTTAAATTTTTGGGAATCATGATCTCAGAGGACCTTAAATGGGAGATAAATACAACACATATGGTCAAAAAGCCGCAACAGCGGCTATACTTTTTACGACTACTAAAAAAGAGCAATCTCTCTGCTGAGCTGCTTAAGACCTTTTATCAATGTTCCATTGAGAGTGTTTTAACCTACTGCATAACTGCATGGTATGCCAACTGTACAGAGAAGGACAGGAAATCCCTTAACCCGATTATAAAAACTGCTGAAAAAATTATTGGTCTTCCATTGCATCCACTGGACGATATCTTGAAGATCCGCTGCTTACGCAGGGCACATAATATTATGCAGGACGAGACACACCCCTCAAACCATCTCTTCTCCCTGCTTCCTTCTGGCAGGCGGTATCGGGCTCTTAGAGCACGTACTTCCAGGCTAAAGAACAGTTTTTTCCTCAGGGCCATTACAGAACTTAACAATCATGCTCCTCCACCCCAAAGTCGCACAGCTGCACTTTTGAGATAGGGATTTTATGCAATAGGATGTGTTTTAATTAATATTCTTTTGTTTTTATTCTATAAGTGTGTTTGTGAAAGTGAGTGTTGTTTTAGAGGTTGCACAAGCAAATTTCGTTGTACGGCACAACTGTACAATGACAATTAAAGTCTATCTATCTATCTATATATAATTTATTAATAGGGATTGTATGTTTTGTAATATTTAATTGTATATTCTAATCAATTTCTGCTAATAATCTCAGATATTTGTTCATGCTTATTATTTATTTCCTGCATGAATACATGTATAAAGAAACTTATTTTGTGCTAGTTCTTGTGTCGGAATTGTGCAATAGACACACCCATCTTCTCTATAGACCATTTCACAAGATGTAAACAACACTGGTCCAGAAACACTTCCTGTTTCAGTTTGTAACTGTTTTCTTTATTTCACATGTAAAGAAAACATCTTAAAGATGCTTGTTTAACTTTTTGATTCATATTTATATGTTCTGTTGGTTGTATTTTATCCCAGCTTTAATGTAGTGTTAAAAAACTGAAACAGGAAGTGCTTCTGGACCAGTGTTGTTTACATCTTGTGAAATGGTCTATATATCGTTTATCCTGCCTAAAAAGACCATAAACTTTTCAGATAATGTTTTAAGTGTCAATTAATATACATACATATATCTTAAAAATTATTCATGTGAATGATATGCTCGAACTTCCTGTGGCTTCACCGCCCGCTTGCAGTCTAAAACACAATGAGCAATCCAGTTATTTATTTAGATCAGTGGCTGTGCAGCTTAATCGCTCTTTTGGAGCATTTGCAGTGTGGGGGAATTATCAGGAAAGTCCCAGTTCTCCGGGTCAACAAATATAAGACTCTAGCCTAGCATATGTATGGAGCGCTTTCAGCTCTCGAAGGGAGCGGATTGTATTCATTGTAACTCATTTGCTGTAGGAAACTCCGCTCTAGCATTTGATAATGTGGCGTGTCTAGTTCTGAGAGTATATAGGCAGAAAGAGTTGAGGCAGGTGTTAAAAAATAAACTGCTTCTTCCGCTGCCCCACATATAAGTGTATATGAGTCTTGTTCTTCCTATATTTTCACATTAAGGTGTCGAGGAAATGGAGGGATTTGCAATAGTGATATGCAAGGATCCCCCAGTTGAATAGCTGCTGAAGAGCTATCTCTTTCCTGATGTTGCATACTCTGTGATGGCTCCCACCTTGCCAACAGAGCGAGTGTGTTCAGGTCTTGAGGGGACTGAATGCACTCGCTGTTGTGAGCCACTGTGAGGGAGCTCCACTTTACGGTTCAGGCACAGTGTCTGCTGAAGTAGCAAAATAGCATGGGCTCATAGGTGGGCAGAGTAGAGGCAGATATTATCAAAGAATACTCCTCTGAGGCTTTAATATAAAAGCAACCATTGCAGCTATATTTTGCTACTGTCGTATTTGCATCCCTTCGATGTATTTTCCCTGTGGAAGTAGTGCTGATATCCAAGGTCGTAGTTAAGAATAATCTCCCTTTGATGGGATACTCTAATATTCTCCCATTGATGGATACCTAATGGCTGTGCCAAAGCAAAAGAATAGCTGACATATCTTAGCCATTTTTTCCTTAGAGCTTTGTTCTTGGACCCTCATAAGGCTAATGCCTAGTCTGCAAGGGAGGCCCCAAAACATCCCTTGTAATAAGAACATACAGGCTTGGGTATCATCATGTATTTTTGGAAGATAGTGGCTTAGGGCAGGGGTATTGACTTAAAGTTCCAAAAGGTCCGGTCTCTATTTTTCCTTCCCATCGGAAGTCCGGACAATATTTTTTTGGAGTTATACATTTCCGGACAACAGTTATACATTTCCATCAGGGCAGCCGTTGTAATGATTCACGATGCACAGAGGAATCCACTTGCAGCTTTTATTAAACAAGGTCGTACAGGCAGGGTCAGAACGGGCAAACAGAACAATGCAGGCAAGGCAATGGGATAATCCAGGAAACAGGCAGAGTTCAGGGCAGGCAGCAATAATCACAAAACTAAGACAGTCCGAGTTCAGGCCAGGCAGAGATCAATCGTCAATGAGTAAACAGTCCAAAGTCCAAAACCAGAAAACCAGAATCAGGGAATAAACGCTCAGAAATGATCACCGGGGCAAATCAAGACTTCGCACTGGTGTGGTGTGTGGACGTGGCTTTTATGTGTGTGTGCAAATGGCGTGCAGGTGTGTGACGCAATCAGTCCCAGGTAAGAGGCATGATGGGAATTTGAGTTCAAAGCCAATGATCAATACTCCAGTGAAGGCTCCCTCTGGTGGCGGAGAGGAGGCGGAACGGGAGCTTCCACTGTAACAGAGCCCCCCCCCCCTGCGAGCGGCTCCTGACGCGAGGAGGCAATTGACGTAGGGGTCTCCTACGGGGTCTCCCACGGGGTCGGGGGGCCGGTTTCTCCGGATATGTCCTATGAAACTCTTCAATGAGAGTGGGGTCCAGGATATCCTTCGAATTGACCCAGGACTGTTCCTCCGGACCGTACCCCTCCCAATCGACCAGATATTGGAGAATGTTACCCCGATGTCTGGAATCCAGCAACTTGTGCACCTTGTACGCCTCCTCGCCGTCAACCAGAAAGGCAGGAGGACCCTGAGAGGCGGCCCCCTCCTCCGTCTCTCCCCTCGGACCACCAGCGGGTTTTAACAGGGAAACATGGAAAGTGGGAGAAATACGGTAGTTAGCGGGCAGGTCTAAACGGAATGAAACAGGTGATATTTGTCTTATAATTTGGAAGGGACCAACATACCTGGGACTGAGTTTGCGACATGGAAGTCGGAGGCGTAAGTCTCTAGTTGATAGCCATACCCATTGACCAATCTGGTATTCTGGGGCAGGACGACGATGGCGGTTTGCCTGTTGTTCTTGACGCCTGACAGCATGCCTCAGATGGGTGTGTGCTTGATCCCAGACTTCTTCACTTTTGTGCAGCCATTCTGTGACAGATGGGAGTTCTGTTGGTTCACCGGACCATGGAAAGAGAGGAGGTTGAAAGCCAAGTATACATTTGAAGGGGGTGATGCCAGTAGCAGGTTTGACCAGTGAGTTTTGAGCATATTCCGCCCAAAATAAGTATCTGCTCCAGTCATGTTGATGTTGCTGGCAGTAGGTTCTAAGGAAGCGAATGATGTCTTGATTTAAACGTTCGGTCTGACCGTTGGACTGTGGGTGATAACCTGAAGTGAGGCTGATGTTCACGTTTAAGTGTTTGAAGAAGGCAGACCAGACTCTGGAAGTAAACTGAGGTCCTCTGTCAGATAATATGTCCTCGGGTAGTCCGTAAAATCTGAATACCTGGTTGCACAAGAGTTCAGCTGTTTCGAAGGCAGTGGGAAGCTTAGTGAGGGAAATAAGAAAGCAGGCTTTGGAAAATCGATCCACTATAGTGAGAATTGTGGTGTGTCCTTGAGAAATGGGAAGATTTGTGATGAAGTCGATGGCAATGTGTGACCATGGTCGTTGAGGTGTTGGAAGAGGACATAGAAGACCCGCTGGTAATTTTCGGGTGGATTTGGAAGTTTGACAACTGATACAATTCTGGACATGTTTGATGGTGTCGGGTTAGAGGGTGGGCCACCAAAATCGATTTTGTAGCAACTGAATAGTGGCAGAAATCCCAGGATGACCGGAACTAGGGGTGGAGTGGACCTGATCGAGGAGGCGAGATCGTAGCGTTTCAGGAACGAAGAGGAGGTTGGCTGGACAATCGATGGGGGTGGGAGTCTGAAGATTGGCTTGTTGGATCTCGGTTATGATATCCCACTGGACTGGAGCTACTAACAGATTCTCGTGAATGATGTTTTCGGGGTTGTGTTTTTGGACTGTTTCTTCAGTTTGGCGGGAGAGGGCATCGGCTTTGATGTTCTTGGTGCCTGGGCGGTAAGTGACAGTGAAATTGAATCGGGTGAAAAACAGTGCCCATCTTGCTTGACGAGGATTGAAGCGTTTGGCAGATCGAAGATACTCTAGATTTTTGTGGTCAGTGAGAATGATAAAAGGTTCTGTTGCTCCCTCCAGCCAGTGTCGCCATTCTTCTAGAGCCAGTTTCATGGCTAACAGTTCGCGGTTCCCAACATCATAATTCCGCTCGGCTGGAGAAAGTTTGCGGGAGAAGAAGGCACACGGGTACATCTTGGCTGGATTTCCCTGTCGTTGAGATAATATGGCCCCTACTCCTGTGTTGGAGGCATCTACTTCCACAATGAACTGACGTTCTGGATCAGGATGATGTAGAATGGGTGCAGTGGTGAACCGGGTTTTCAATTCCTGGAAGGCTTGCTGCGCTTCGGGGTTCCAGGAAATTCGAGAGTTTTGACGTTTAGTTAGAGCTGTTAGTGGAGCGGCAATGAGACTGAAGTTTCTAATAAATCTTCGGTAGAAGTTAGCGAATCCCAAGAATCTCTGTAGTTCTTTGACCGTCTGTGGTAATGGCCAGTCCAGTACTCCTTTCACCTTCTTGTCA
This sequence comes from Cyprinella venusta, assembly GCA_038021265.1. Classification (NCBI taxonomy): domain Eukaryota; kingdom Metazoa; phylum Chordata; class Actinopteri; order Cypriniformes; family Leuciscidae; genus Cyprinella; species Cyprinella venusta. The sequence continues at coordinate 27,163,190 of CM075875.1, read as the reverse complement.
TCCATGGCAACTCCCTCCTGACTGATAATGTAACCCAGAAATGAGACGCTTGTTTGGTGAAACTCACATTTCTCCATTTTTGCATATAGCTGGAACTGAATTAAACGTTGAAGCACAGCCCTGACGTGTTGAATGTGTTCCTCCAGTGAATTTGAGTAAATCAGGATATCATCGATGTACACGATCACCCATTTGTCCAGCATGTCACAAAAAACATCATTCATAAAAGCCTGGAAGACGGAAGGACTGTTAGATAAGCTGAAAGGCATGACCAAGTATTCGTAGTGCCCACTAGTGGTGGAAAAGGCCGTCTTCCATTCATCACCCTCACGTATGCGAATCAGATTATAAGCATTGCGTAAATCGAGCTTGGTGTAATATTTAGCCTGTCGAAGCTGTTCCAACGCGGCTGGCACAAGAGGTAAGGGGTAACGATATTTGATGGTAACATCATTTAACCCGCGATAGTCAATGCAAGGTCTGAGTCCCCCATCCTTCTTCTTCACAAAGAAAAACCCAGCAGCGGCAGGTGAAGTGGAAGGTCGAATGAAACCTTTAGCTGTCTCTTCTTCAATATATTTCTTTATGGCCTCAGACTCAGGTTTAGATAGGGGAAATATTCTTCCTTTTGGAGGTGAAGCACCGGGCATTAAGTCAATGGCACAGTCCGTTGAACGATGTTCAGGAAGTTGTGAAGCTTTTTCCTTGCTGAAGGCTTCAGTGAGATCAGAATAGACAGCTGGTAGTTCTCCTAGCTCATGGTTTGAAGTGTCTGGTTCTGGTGTGGAACAGGTTGCTCGTTTGACTTTAGACAGACAGCGGTTGTTACAAGTTTCACTCCAGCGGATGATTTGTCCCTCTTTCCAGGAAATATGTGGGTTATGAGTTTGCAGCCACGGGTGGCCGAGAATGATGAAATGATGTGGAGCGTGAATGACATAGAATTGAATGTACTCAGAATGAAGAGAACCAATCTGCATTTGGACTTTCTCCGTCTCACACTGGATTTTACCCTCTCCGATAGGATGTCCATCTAGCGCCTCCACTGTCAAGGAAGAATGACAAGGATTTAACTTAAGATTAATTTGTTTGGCGAATGTTTGAGAAATGAAATTTCCAGCTGCTCCGGAGTCTATCAGGGCTGTAGTTTCAATACATTGATCTTGTATGGTTAAACGAATGGGAAGAGTGAAACTAGATGGAGATCTTTGATATTTGTTCACAGGACTCACCGATTGAGTGCGAGTTGGAGGTCGAACTGGACAAGAAAGCTTCATATGGCCGGGTTGACCACAATACATGCATAGACGATGTTGTTGTCTACGTTCCCGTTCCTCTGGAGTGATGTGCGTGAAACCAATCTGCATGGGTTCGTGAGCGTTTGCTGCCTCGGTTGAGTGACGGATGGGTGCCCGGGTAATGCGTCTGGAAGGCATGAGATTGTCGACTTGAATGGCCAGACTGATATATTCGTTCAAGTTCTTACCCTCATCTCGACAGGCTAATTCGGATTGAAGTTCAGCAGTGAGCCCCTTTCTGAAAAGCGTCTTTAATGTATCTTCGACCCAGTTCGTCTGTGCAGCGAGGGTGCGGAACGTGAGGGCGTATTCAGCTGTGGTACTCTTTCCCTGGGTGAGATCTAGAAGTTGTTCTCCAGCGTCTCCTCCCTCTGTAGTATGCTCAAAGACTTGACGAAACTGTTGAATGAATTCTTGAAATGTAGTGAATGAAGAACCCTCTGGTTTCCAGACAGCCGTAGCCCACTCTAATGCCTTGCCGGTGAGCAGGGAGCAAACAAACGCAATGCGACTGGCTTGAGTGGAATATAATGCTGGTTGTTGGTCAACGAAGAGTGTGCATTGCAAAAGGAACCCCTTACATTTAGTTGGAGTACCATCGAATTTATCAGGAAATGCGAGTCGGGGATTTACGGCTGTACTCACAGTTTCATAGGGAACACTCGGTGGAGGTGATGGTGTAGCAGGTGTGCTTGGTACAATACCAACAGTGGTGCGAAGCTCCTGCATTCCCTGTACGAGCTGCTCTGTGAGCGTGGTCAGGTGGCTGAGCTGATGTTGATGTAAGTCCAAACGAGAAGCTTGGGATGTGAGTTCGGAGGTAAGTTCCATGACGGCTGCTGGATTATTTAGCGGCGAAGTCTTCTGTAATGATTCACGATGCACAGAGGAATCCATTTGCAGCTTTTATTAAACAAGGTCGTACAGGCAGGGTCAGAACGGGCAAACAGAACAATGCAGGCAAGGCAATGGGATAATCCAGGAAACAGGCAGAGTTCAGGGCAGGCAGCAATAATCACAAAACTAAGACAGTCCGAGTTCAGGCCAGGCAGAGATCAATCGTCAATGAGTAAACAGTCCAAAGTCCAAAACCAGAAAACCAGAATCAGGGAATAAACGCTCAGAAATGATCACCGGGGCAAATCAAGACTTCGCACTGGTGTGGTGTGTGGACGTGGCTTTTATGTGTGTGTGCAAATGGCGTGCAGGTGTGTGACGCAATCAGTCCCAGGTAAGAGGCATGATGGGAATTTGAGTTCAAAGCCAATGATCAATACTCCGGTGAAGGCTCCCTCTGGTGGCGGAGAGGAGGCGGAACGGGAGCTTCCACTGTAACAGCCGTAGTGCTTTGAAAAAGAAAAAAATCGTAAATGCACAAAATAGTAATCAAAGATGAGAATCCTCGGTCTAAAAAGAGTTTTTACCCATATTTACCAATAAAAGTAAATATTTCTCCCAACTGGAAATTAATATAAAAGGGTCAGATCTAATTTTTCATCAGGCTTTTTTACATTTAGACACCTACGTGGATGGCACATCGATGGCCCGCTAGTGGCGTTATGGACTGCCTTTGGCCAATAAAATTGGCGTGTCTGTCACTCGTACCTCAGACAAGGTTGATGGTGTACTAATACAAGATTTAGTGTCTCATTTCCCTTCTCAGGGAACCATGGTTACAGTTATAACCTGAGATGATTTATTTGGAGACAATTCAAGACTATGTATACTATTTCATATTAGCTTGATAATTAGTTAATTCTGAATACAGCCACATACCTAAATATGTGCAAATGTATGCAGTTAAGTTACTTTAAGCTTTTATTTGTTTGTTTTTTATTACTGTTTTAACAACATTTATCAGTCAGTTATTTTTTTGTATGGTGTGTTTTGACAGCTGTTTAAAAGACAGGAATCATGTTGTTTCATGCTATTGGCTTGTGTGAAAAAATAGTTTCAAAGTTTTACATTTAAAAATTCTGTTCATAAAGGCTCATTTGCTCTCTTTAGGTGGAATAACTGTTTCCATCATCGCATTCGTCTTCACCATCAAGTTTCTGTGTGAGCTTGCTGCTCGTGTGGTCAGCTTCTTACAGAATGATGACCCTACCCGTCATGGGGACCGCAGTATCTACGACTATGTGCGGGGTAATTATTTGGACCCACGCTCATGCAAGGTCTCCTGGGACTGGACAGAGCCACAGGAAGTCGGTCAAACCATGAGTTTCCGAGTGCAGGTAACAAATCATAAGCTTTTCATATATATATATTATGACACTTTATATTAGGGTCCAATTCTTACTTTTAACTTTGACTTTAATCTCCATGAACTCCTAATTATTGCTTATTAATAGTCAGTATGGTAGTTGTTCTCCATACTAGTTTAGTTTGGGTAGGTTTAGGTATTGTTTAGGAGTTTAGGTATTGGGTAGGAGGATTAGTGATGTAGAATATGATCATGCAGAACAAGGCCCTGATCAGACAGAACGTGTTTTTCAGGTTTGAAAACACAAGGCGCACAGCACTGCCTTTTTTTTGTTGACTTTTTTTTTATTTAGAAAAGAGCAGTGCACTGTGGTTCTTTTTATGTTGCTAGGCAACCACCGAAACAGCTGTCCTCACTCCTCAGTCCTCCTCAAGGATTATAGCGTTAGCTCTCTTTGGTTTGTGGTTAAGTAAACTGTCATATTAGTGTTTTATTGCTTTGTGTCAGAGGTGGGAGACTCGAGTCATATAACTTGATTCAAGTCAGACTCGAGTCATAATTTTCTGAACTTGAGATTACTTGACAAGATCTCTGAAAAGATTTGACTTGACTTGCTCCTTGTGACTTTAGAATTGACTTGGACTTGTGCCTATTTACTTGAAATGACTTGTGGGAAAAAAAATCTCAATTATTGTAGGGTTTTTTTATGCACTCTGTGTTTGCGGGTCGAAGGATAATAAACCGTTGTAGCGATGTAGCCAATCACAGCCATATGTGTTGTTTTCTTGAATGCAATGGCCAATCAGAAGCATTTACTATAGACTTCCCTCACTGCTCAAAACAGACTTTTTGTTCAGTGCAGAATTCTGTATGTTGGCAAATCCTCTCTAATTATAACAAACAAAGTGTATATATTATGAAAGCTTCATTGATAATAACAGATGTGCGAGATCACGATGGACTGTCAGCTTTTTAGGAATTATTAAGGGAGCGCACACATAGTCATGCCAAACCATGCACACAGGAGCTGCTTGCTTTTATGTTATAACAATGGTTTGTGTGTTTATGCCTTAATAACAAATAATTTATGCTGATGTGTATGGTGGTGACACGTAGGCTAACTTGAAAGTATTTGGAGGTACAGAAAAAAAGTCTTTTTGCGGGCGGGAGCGGGACGAAACATAAATGTTGCGGGCGGGAGAAAGTAACATAGAAATTAGTTGAGAACGTCAGTCACAACGACCCATGTATTAAAAAATAGCCGGGTTTAAATCATTTAAATCCATTCGATTTGTTTTCTTAAAATTTCCATGTAATATTTTGTGTTATGGTATCAAATCGAGTAAGAACATACAAACATTGGCATACAGTACTAATTTAGAATGCAATATCTTTTTAGTTTTTTTTTTACAAGATGGGAAAAGTTAATTAATTATTTTTTAATTATTTCATTCTTAAATTCTATTAATTCTTGTTTACTTGTGTTCATTTAATTTATTTTTATTTTAGAGCATTTAAAGTGCTTCTTAATGATATTTTATTTATTACACACAAGTTAACTGATTTATTTTTGTAACCCGTCAGCCCTCTGTGTATAAATAAAGTAATTCAAGTTCTAGAGTTAAAAAATGTGTAAAACTAGCCTGTGTGCGACTTAGGATGACTTGATGACCAAGTTGCGACTTGACTTGACTTGACAAAGAATATGACTTGACTTGACTTGACCCTTACAACAGAATGACTTGACTTGACTTTGACTTGCAATGTTATGACTTGGACTTGACTTGAGACTTGCATTTAGTGACTTTCTTACTCCCACCTCTGCTTTGTGTTAACTTTGTGGTAGTTGCAGTTTGTGAAGTCATTCAGCTCCGGGTAACCCGTGACAGCCACTACAGTTTTCTCCTCCATCATTGCAGTCTTCGTACGTTCAAAGCAACTGTAAACTTTTGTCACTACAATGGAAGGCCCACCTCTCCATTCATTCGATTGAGAGTGAAAAAAACGTCATGACATCAGGCACTTTTTTGCTCAGAGTTGATTGTTTGTTTTTCAACTTCAGGTGCTCAGAGTGCCCCTACACAAACGCGAGGCACTGCGGGTGGTTAAAACACGCAAAACGCTCACTGCCAATAGAAAACAATTTAAAAAGGTGCCTCTCACTGCAAAATACATGTTCTGTGTGATCGGGGCCTAAGGCGTGAAAATGAAGTAGTAATATGAAGGTAGTAATAAAATGAAGTAGTAATAAAAAGCCAATATCCTAGTAATATGCACACTAATAAACAACTAGGTCACTGTTACCTATTTGCTTATTAGTGTGCATATTACTATGATATTGGCTTTTTATTAGTACTTATATAGCACATTTCATTTTTGAATTGGACCCTAAACTAAAGTTATTTTATTTTTATTTTTGTCAATTTTTTTACTGACTATATATTGGGTACTTCATGCAGCTCAGTTGATATAAATGCAGTACTGTGTATTAGATGTTTAAATCTTTCTCACAGCTCTTCTACAAAAATGGCCAGCCATTTCCTGCACATAGACCTGTGGGACTGAGGGTGAACATCACTCACATAGAGCTGGCTTTAGAAGTCCCTGTCACCCAGGAAGTCCTTCAAGAGCCTGAATCTAATGTAGTCAAAGTGGCCTTCACTGTGCGTAAGGCTGGACGCTACGAGGTAGCTGTAAAACTTGGAGGCTTGAATGTGGCCTACAGCCCTTACTACAAAATATTCCAACCAGGTAAAATGCAAGTACAGATTCCTAATGCTCACTTTTATACAAGCCTAACAAACTATCATCCTAGAAGTATGCATACACTGTAATGTCAGAATTTGCATAGAATTGATATTACTCTTAATCATTTGCCTACTAGCAAAATTGATGCAATAGCTTCATTTATGTCTTCTTTTGATGCAACCAGAGAGTACAAACTTTGTTTTTTATTATTTTTCAATGATCAAAACCTTCTTTATAGACGATTTCAGCAGTAACACATAAACAAATGGTACAGCGCGTGTGCATTAATCTGGCCAAACTTAACTTCTGGCAAACAATCCATAACAAGTAAATAATCTTAGTAAATCATATTATCTGGTATTTCTTGCCAGTCAAAGAAAAGAAATGTTACTTGGCCAAACTGAAATGTGACACTACCAGACCCATTGAACAAAAATTGGAGACAAGAATGTTTTTCTACCGACGTGTCTGATTTACCGCACGCTGTGAAATGAGAGTTTAACTCAATTCTACCCTTTTGCTATGGTCTGCAGGACCCAATTAGAAATATTTGGCAGAAGTTGCCACACTTCCAGATGCACTGAAATAGGTGTAAATTTGTTGATGTTGAGAAGAGCAGTTGGATTGATGCCATGAAACATCTAGGTGGCAGGGAACAACTGAACATATTTTGTTGGGGACTCATTGAGTGGTGAGTGCCTGACTGTCACTTTGGGAAGACTGTCCTGGTGCCTCTGTGCCCAGTCTCTTCAAGGGGGGTGGGCATGGGCAGCCACACTGGCCTTCTGGTCCTACCTATAAGAGCTGGGACTGGCTGGGTGAGGCTACCAGCTCCTGGAAATGGTGAGGGATGAATTGCCTTAACCCTCTGTGGTCTGAGGTGTTTTCTGGGTACTGGAGATGTTCTGACATGCTCTGACACTCTGACACAATGTGTTTATTTCTGTTACTTGTGACATTTTCTGTCTGATATCTGTCTGACAGTCTGATTACACTTTATCCAGCACAAACTCTGCTGCTACAATAATATGTCAACAGCATGCAGGGAAAAGTTTGTAGTTTTGAGATAATGACATTTATGCGTGGTTTGTGAAAAATACTAAAAAGAATTGTAACTGAAATAAGGTCATGAAACCCATACTGATTTATTCTTCACAAGACTTTTGGAAATTGTATCACGTAGCCTAGAATATTTGCTCCAAAACTATGTGAAAATTATCCTGACTACTCATTCAGATTCAAAGTCATTTATAATTTGTATGACGTGTTTTGTATAAGAAAGCTTTTTGCGAAAAGGTGTGATCTCTCATTAATATTAGTGCTTTTCACACCTGAGAAAGACTGAAGGCGGGCATACACTGTGCGATTTTCGTCCGATTTTGAGCCGAATTCTGACTCGTGCGACTCTTTTTCGTGTCGGACCGATTTTCAGCTTTGTCGTGCGTCGTTTGTCGTGCAGTGTACAGGGAGAAACGAGAGGCGATTAACCTCTCACGATCGACAATCGGATGGTCGGATGAATTTCTGGCATGTCAGAAATTTTGGTCGTTCCTCGTGACTATATCGCACAGTTGAAGCAAAGCTACGAACCGATTGCCCTAAACTCAGTGTTTTTTTCCCTCACTGCACCTGCGCGAAAACAGAAGTTTAACCATTTCATCTGCGGCAAAAATAAAATAAAAACGAAAAGAGGGAGATCTTTAAGTTCTGTAGTTCAAACTAGCTACAAATTACTGTTGCTTACCTCCAGTTCGTGTTGCAAAATAGATAATATATTACCCACCGTCTTCCAAGCCACCTGCGATGTAACACCTCTTTTATTAATTTGTCAAACAATGTTTTTTAAATAAACCTGTTTTTAATTTTCATTGATGATTAATTATGGCAATGTTCGGACATATTATAGACTTTTAATAGTTATTTTATATGCCTATAATTCATTGTAATCGACCTAAATGTTTTAGACAATTTTTAATGAGTAAGATTATGTAATATTTTATTATCCTCACAGCACGTTGGTTATGTGCTGTGAAAATATTGCGTGGCAAATTAATTATAATAGCGGATCAATTTAATAATAAAATTAGCCTATAGGCCTCCACTAATAATGATAATACAATAATGCTAATAATAATTAAATGCATAAATTGAAAATGCTAAATCATCTTGATACTGATAGCAGATGCTTGTTTTGACAATATCCCTGGATACATACACGTAAATATGTGCAATCCAGGGGGTTATCGCAGATATTACACGTATAGTGTGAGCAGTGAAGTCGCAGCTCGACGATCGGACCGTACAGTGTGAGCACATAAATCCTGATCTTTGGCTTTGCATCGCATGCGATTTACTTGTTGAGTGTGAGTAGGTACCTTGCTGAAATCGCACAGACATCGCACAGTGTATGCCCGCCTTAAGACCCTCCCAATAATGGCCCTATTAGGTGCTATCAGGCCCTATCATTATGAGGAGCCTTGCACAAAGAATGAGGAGATTTAAAACAGAATGGCTTTTAGATTGATTGGACTTATTTACAACACAACATAATCCAAAGATACTCAACAAAGGACAGAAAAAAGCACAGCACGTTAGTAAACACACTGATCTAAAGACAGAGGCTTGAAAGTCACACAACTTTGTGCAATTCCTGAAACGTAGTACATACCTGTTATTTTCAAGGTGTTTGTTTTTTAATTTTATCATTTTCATGTACAGAGTCTCCTGTGAATGTTGAAGTCAGCAGGACTCATCAGTGGGGCATCTGGTCCCTGTAAAAAAAAAAAAAAAAGATAAAGGGCCCTATCTTGCACCCGGCGCAAATGACTTTACAAACGCATGTCTCATTCCTATTTTGCACGCGCGCAAAGCGGGATTTTCCATCCCGCTGGAGGCACAGACGCACGTCGGTAAACTAGGAAATGAACTTGCGCTCCCTGGGCGGATTGGCGCAAAAAGGAGGCGTGTTTCGGCGCAAACATTCCCTGGTGCTATTTTACACTTCCAGAACACAATTGCGCCACTGACCAGAAAAAAACCTGGTCTAAAGTCAGTGGCGCGTTGCGCGTTGTTCATAATGCTATTATAAGCGCGCATGCTTGGCCATAATGTAGCGGGTACACAACGCGCATATACTGATTCTCTCATCAACATAGATGCAGTAGTTTTTATTTTTGCAAATCATACATTATAACAAGGAAAAATATTAAAGGGGACATATCATGCAAAATCCACTTTTTTAGCCCTTAAATGCATTTTGTTGTATATTTGGAGTGTTTATAAGTACAGAAAAGATGAAATTATTCTCTTCAGGTGCTTCGTTTATATCTTTATATTCTGTTTTTGGTCATATTTTTCAACCTGTTCGGATTTTCCTGTTGTCTATTACGTTTTTTGAACAATAACGTCACAGTATTTGCAGCGGAACTGACAAATAAGGACATCGACTACCGGTCCAACACTTCGAGCAATCCGCCATTATTATTTCTCGCTCCGATTTTGTAGTCCAAGCTCAATGATGCAGAAGTTATGGGAGGGCTAGTCAAAATGTTCGGTTGTTGGATGTAGTGACCTGAAGCACTTCAAGGATTCCCACTTCAACAACCTCCGCCAGTATAAAGAATGGTTTGCCGATCGACTTCGTCTGAATGAGGGGTAAATTCCTTCTATCATTAGCTGCTGTGTTTGCTGATGCTTTTCTAAACGTAAGTTATCATATTATTATCAATACAGATTTTTAGTGGTAAGATTAGACTGTAGTCATTTATCTTGTCAGAGTGCTTGTTTTAACAAGAGAAATAGTCGACTTTCACTAATAACACAACATAGTTAACTTAAATTTACATACCACTGCATCCTTATGAAGACGTCGTTCTACAGGTTCATCTTCCGTCTTTTTCAACTCGCTCGCTCTGGCTTGAATATGTAAGGCTTGATGGACAAGTCTTCCGTTGTTGACATTTTGTTAACGTGTGAATAAAAATTTTCTTTGAAGCTATAGTAATCGTTTATCTCTTATCAAACTACAATAATGGCTGAACGCGGGGAGTTGAACCGAACGTGAACTCAGCGACCTGGAGAGCGGGCGGGGAAAGACGCAACTCCTTTTTATTTAAAGGGGACGCTTCGAAACGGGTTGCTCACAGAAGCACATCAGAAAAGAGGTAGAAAAGGGGCCTGTTGAGCTATAATAATGAGGAATTCAGACCCAAGCATTGCAGTTATGCTTTATATAGACCACAAATGTATGATTTATAAGTAAAAATGAATGATTTAAAAGCATGATATGTACCCTTTAACGCAAGAGGGAAATCATTGTGGTTTACATGAAGAAGAAAAAAACTTTTGGAAAAAAACGTTCTGGGCCTCAGGAGGATATAAAGATACGATAGGCTAGAATAACAACATAGTGTGTCTAAAAGGCAACCCTGTATCACACGAAATACGTTCTGAGGAAACTATTTTGCAAATCGCAATTACGTTACATGCCGAATAGGCTCTTTAAAGCTACACAAAATTTGAAAATGTTATTGAAATAAACAGACAGCCCACTTCCATACTTTTCGGATTTTGGAAGATGTGTGATAATAGAGTTGAAATTGTTGTCATAAAGGCAAGACAAGAGCAACGCACCCGCGCTAATCCAAATGTAGACTGTCTCTCTATGTCACCTAGCAGCAGCAGCGCCGCGTCAGACACGCTTCTGGTGTGCAAAGACATAGAAAACGCGATGCAGCCGCCACGCAGCTGACACGCTACAGAAACGCCACGCTCACGCCACGCAGCCAGTGTGTCTCCGGCCTAAAGGGTATGTTGGATGGCGCTCGGATTGGTTTATTTCACGTTACGCCCAAACCACACCTATGAATAATGAAGCTACTTCAGACCAACCTCTTTTAGATTTGCGCCAGGCGCAAGAGGCATTTATCCCGCCGGGAAAATAGCAATAGCGCCGGGACCCGCCCACAAAGTTACTTGCGCCATGCGCTTTGACACTTGCGTTTCAGATCGTTAAAATAGGGCCCATAATGTGTGTCTTATATATATTTATATTTCGAATATATATATATATATATATATATATATATATATATATATATATATTATATATATATATTTAAATATATATATATATATATATATATATATATATATATATATATATATATATATATATATTTAAATATACATACACACACACATATCATCTTGGAATAAAAAAAAAATATCTTAATGCCTTAATTCAAAAAATGAGGAAAACTCCAACCTTTTTGAATGAAAAAGAAAAACAGGGTGTTTACGTCTGGACACCTATGTCAAATTCCCATGGAGGCAGGCAGATTTTTATTTTTAAAGGCTAGTTATTTCATGGATCGAGGATACTATGCATCCTGATAAAGTTATCTTCACCTTTAGAATTAAAATAGCCACCATATCATCACATACCCTTTACCATATATGGTTTTATGTCAGTTAGCCTAATAGCTGGTTTAATTTGCATTGAAAGATGATCTTATGGAAAGTACCCCATACTAATCTCTAGGTGGTGAAGGATATGTGATGATGTGGGACAATTTTAATTCCAAATAATAATTACAAATGCCTATAGAATGTGGCCTATAAATCGTTAAAAAGGAACACTTCAGTACACTAGAGAAAAATATATGGATATTTTACTTCAAATATATATCAAAAAGATATATATCCCATGCCTGGTGAATAGTATTCGCTGTGAATAGTATTCGCTGAGTTTTGTTTCAGTTTATAGACGTGCACAGATGGTGCGCAGATGCTGAGATATGTGGCCCAGCAGAGTTCCTTAACCACCTCAGGGTCTAACCCCTTATCGATGTCGAAATTCTTCAGGAGGTTGGTCTTGTAGGCCTGCAAAACCGGCATGTTGTGCAGGGATGCAACAGCCTGACTTGCTGCAGCATAAGCCTTCACAACCAGGCCAAATGTAACCCTACAGGGCCTAGAAGGTAAAGCCTGGCCTGTTTGTTTACACAAGTTTACACTGCACACATCTGCGGCTCGTTACGGCTACGAAACGGCAACCAGAGCTGATCGCGGCCACCGCAAGTGTGAGCAGTGCATATTTTTTTCAGCTTGCATGTTAATCAATAAGTGCATTCACACCGCGAGGAGGAGCGTTGCGTGAGCAGCAGTGAAGAGAGGTTCGGCGCCGAGTGTGTTTTTGTTGTGCTCACACTCACTCAGGGTGAAAGCACACTTTTGATAGAGAAAATAAATATGATTTCACACAAAAAGTGCCCAAAATGGACAGAAAAGGAAAAACCTCAAACATATTTATACAAGATTTAGCCATTTAAACTTAATTATTTAATTTGGTTAAAACTATGTTTTATAAATAAATAAAACGAACAAACTAGTCAGAATATAAGCTTTTCTATTATGTAATAGCCTACACAGACAGGTAGCCTACATGCCCAAATCAAACCTGAGTGTAGGCCTACTTTTTTTTAAGTTTGCTGTCTTGTAAACAAATTGAAGTATGACTGAAGACAATATCAGAGCTTTTTTCTTGGTTGTATTTGTTGTTTACCATTTTCTTTTTAATGTTTCTTTTTAAAGAAATGCGCGCATACACAACTTGTTTAAATACATTTATGTTGTTAATAAATAACAATAAATTGTTGTTGTACGAGCAATATTTCCAAGTTTTGTTTTTCTCTGTAAAAATTTCAAATGTCATGATTTGCCAATGCAAGAGGGTACCGGCACCTTTTTCCCCCCACTTCATGCACTGGCTGCTAATATAATCATATGTTGGTCTAGTGTACTTTCGTTTACTGTTGTGAAATAGAAAATCAATAATCGCTAATTGAGAATCGGCAATAATCAAAAATCGACTGTAATCGAATCAGGACTTCAAGAATCGTAATCGAATCAAATCGGGAAATCAGACATTTTACAATGCAGATTGTATCAAAGCAGCTTCACAGTGATAATATGAAAATAATACAACACAAATCAATAATATTATTGAATATTAAATGTCCTCAACTAATGCCTAGTTCACACTACATGATTTTAAAACGTCGGGCTGAACTGTGTGGTTCACACTACATGACTTGCTCTCGGTGAAATCAGGAGTGTTCAAGTTGTTCAGCTGTTCACACCACACAACACAACGTGATTGATCCACAACAGGAGGTAACTCACTACACGAGTTGCCAACGCACTGCATAGAGATACAAACACGATCAGGTGATATAATAAGAGCAAATCATTTGTGACTCAGTGAGAGCTGTTTCAGTACTATGTTACAGTCTAAATCCTGAAAATAATCAAATAAATAACGAGTGGACAACAACTCTGTCAGCAAACGATTCTATCTTGTCTACAAACCACGTTTTGTCACGAAAAAAAAACACGCAATAAATAAATAAATAAATATTGCGCCCCAGCAAAGAAGAGAACACAACACGTGAATATGGACGTCAGACAGAAACTAGTGCTGCACACTGTTTGCGCGACGATCTGCTCTGAGGGAAAAAATGCAAAAAAAAGAAGAAAAACTAAAGATTTACCTGTGTCATCAACCCATGTGTTGCTATGACTGGCTGTTCTCATGACATCACTGAGTTTGAGTCGAGCGACGGCTCTGGATATCTAGCAGGCTAGATATTTTTCTGGGCTCGGCGAGGCGTCTGCGAGGCGTCCGCGAGCGTTTTCGCTGCGTTGTTGGCTCTTTCATACTAACAGATTGGCGAGCGTTCATCGTCCGCTAATCGCCCGCGATTTGCACGCGATAACACCCTGACTTGTCGGCGACACAACGATTTGCAAATCGGGCTTAAATCGGGCTTAAAATCATGTAGTGTGAACTAGGCATAAGCAAGCCAAAAGCACGGCAACAGTGGCAAGGAACCAAAACTCCATCAGGTGATTGGATGGAGAAAAAAAACCTTGGGAGAACCCAGGCTCAGTCGGGGGCCAGTTCTCTGGCCAACGAAAGAACAGTGATTACAAAACAAATTGGATTGAAACATTAAGAGAATTTGTCCATTTCCATCTGTTTGGAAGTTGAAGTAATAACGCCGGTTTGGAGACGAGATGTTGAGGATTAGTGCCCATGGCTGTCGTGTCGATGAGGCCGGCACTTAAGGATGAGTCGGGATGGGTCCAGGCGCAGCAGGTCCACCATAGAGGGTCCCCCGGGATAAACAGAGAAACTGATATTAGCATAAACGCCATCCTTCTTTTGATGTACCAAGTACATCAGGATTTACGGGACGTGTTTCCAGTTCCGGCTGATCTAAACTATGCTGCCTAATTTGAATTTAGGAAGTCTATAGTGTGTTATGTGTATGCTAGGCCAAAGAGATGTGTCTTTAATCAAGCTTTGAACTGACAGAGTGTGTCTGCTTCCCGGACAATGGTAGGAAGACTATTCCACAGTTTTGGTGCTAAATAGGAAAAGGATCTACCGCCGGCAGTTGATTTTAATATTCTAGGTATTATTAGCTGGCCGGAATTTTGAGATTGCAATAGACGTGAAGGACTATAAATGCGTTAAGAGCTCGCTCAAGTACTGCTGAGTTAAACCATTTAGTGCTGTGTAAGTAATCAATAATATTTTAAAATTTATATGATGTTTAATTGGCAGCCAATGCAGTGTTGACAGAACCAGGCTAATATGGTCATACTTCCTGGTTCTGGTAAGAACTCGAGCTGCTGCGTTTTGGACTATCTGAAGTTTGTTTATTAAGCGTGCAGGGCCACCACTCAGTAGAGCATTACAATATTCTAGTCTTGATGTCATGAACGCATTAACTAATTGTTACGCATTTGCCAATGAGAGCATATGACGTAATTTAGAGATATTTTTAAGATGGAAAATGTGGTTTTACAGATTGGCATCAAAGAGCAATCCCAGGTTTCTAACCAATGACGAAAACTTAACAAAGCAGCCATCAAGTGTTAGACAGTATTCTAGGTTATTACGTGTGGACGTTTTTTGTCTAATAATCAGAAACTGTTTTTTTTTTCAGAATTTAGCTGTAGAAAATTTCTTGTCATCCATTTTTTTTATATCAGCTATGCATTCCGTTAATTTTGTGAATTGGTAAGTTTCGTTAGATTTTGAAGAAATATAGAGCTGAGTATCATTAGCATAACAGTGAAAGCTAATTCCATGTTTCCTAATGATATCTCCTAATGGCAGCATGTACAGAGTGAACAGCAGTGGTCCTAGTACTGAGCCTTTTGGTACGCCATACTGAACTTGTGATCGGTAAGACATCTCTTCATTTACTGCTACAAACTGATAATGGTCAGATAAGTATGATTTAAACCATGCAATTCCATTAATGCCAACATAGTTTTGTCAACATGACATCATGACTTTTGCGTAAACATACACGCCATTTTCGACTCAAGTGGCGTATTATTTCTACGCATTTTGAGCTATTCGCGTGTATCCGCGTGTATGCGTGTATGTCTACGCCATTAACGTCCGCGTCATCCCGCGTGTCAGAACACGCGCGTCAAATGTCCAGTCATAAATGCCATTAACCCCAGTGACGGTTAAGTTTAGGGATAGGGTTGAGGTAAGTCATATCTTTTTTTTCAATAGGATGGTAAGGGAACAGTCATAAATGCTATTAACCCCAGTGACGGTTAAGTTTAGGGATAGGGTTGAGGTAAGTCCTATATTTATATAACGTTAAGTCAACGGCGTTCATAAACACGCTGAAAAGCGATTATGCGTCTTGATAACACGCCAAAAATGCAAATACGAATTGGCGTGTCATACACACGCTACTTCAAGAGATCAGCCTGGTTTTGTAGTCTATTGTTGTGGTCAATGTGTCAAATGCAGCACTAAGATCAAGTAACACTAATAAGGAGATACAACCACAATCGGATGATAAGAGCAGATCATTTGTGACCCTAATGAGAGCTGTCTCGGTACTATGGTAGGGTCCAAATCCGGACTGAAAATCCTTGCAGATATAATTTCTTTCAAGAAAGGAACACAATTGTGAGGATACTGTTTTTTCTAATATTGTTGACAGAAAAGGTAGATTCAAGATCGGCCTGTAATTAGGGCCCGAGCACCCAACGGTGCGAGGCCCTCTTGAAACTATTAGGGTTATTTATTAGGGGCCAAGCACCGAAGGTGCTGAGGCACCTATTGTATCTGTTCCGGTTCTTATTAGGGGCCAAGCACCGAAGGTGCGAGGCACCTATTGTATCTGTTCCGGTTCTTATTATTATTATTATTATTATTATTATTATTCTTCTTCCGACTGGGCGTCTATGGCAGCCCATAGACCGCTTTGCGGGAAAGTTGTTTTGGTTTGACATTCTGATAGAGGACAGTCCCACCATTAAATACACCAATTTTGGTGTCTCTAACTCATTCCCTCTAGCGCCACCAACTGTCCAAAGTTTCACTTTTATTATGCTAATAACGTTTGAACCGTAAGGCCTATCAACGAAATTCTTTTTTCCTCTTGTTCCTGAGCTCATGCCGATTTGATTGCACCCTATGACGTCATTTTGCGTCATTAAAAATGGCCGCCATTTTGAATTGTCCAAAAAACCTACTTTTGCGAACTCGTCCTAGGCCGTTTGTCCGATTTTCACCAAAATTGCACCGGATCATCTCCAGGCAGTGCTGACAAAAAGTTATGGAATTCAAGTTGATTCGATTAGCCGTTTTTGATAAACGCACAAACTAATTTTACGTAGCGCTTGTAAAAACAGACGTAAGGCTGTATCTCCGCAACGCTTCATCGTATTCAGACCAAACTTGGTACGTGTTGTCACAAGCATGACCTGAGGCTACATGCAGCGTTTCAGCACAGCGCCACCTAGTGGTCCGGAGATATGAAAAATGGCTATTTTTGCTCGTAACTTCTGAACGGTTTGTCCAAAAATCATAAACTTGGTCTCGTTAGATTCAGGGCGTCATGCCGAGTCGACTGATATCCAATTTTCCCAGATCGGCCATTTTGGCTGTCGGCCATTTTGAATTATGTGCTAAAATGCTGTATTTTTTGAACGCATGAACGAATTGTTACGAAACTCGGTATGGTTCATCAGTACGATGCCCTAAAGGAGCCTGAGAAGTTTCGAAACAGCGCCACCTAGTGGTGAACTTTTTTTTCAAACGCTTATAACTTTGGGTGTGATACACTTATTTTCACGGGAGTCATCTTTTTGAGGTCCTGAATCGTTGCCGAGTCCAACGATACCAAATATGTTGGGTTTCGTCTTACGATTGGTGTAGCGTAGCGATTTAGCGCGAAAAAAACACTTGGCGATATCTTCGAAACCGCTGTTCCGATCGAGACGAAACCACCGCCAGAAACACGGAATCATAGCTTGTTAACTATACGCTAATGCCCAAATGCGAAAATATTGATAGTAAGGGGTAGTAAAATTCAAACAAAGTCATGTGTCGGTCATTTTTTATGTGTTCTTTCATATAAATGTTTATAACTTCGAAGCGAATTGAGATATTTTCACCAAAATTGACAGACATATGTATGGGCTCACTCTGAGGACACATGAAAAAAATTGTGGGACTGAGCCTCTTGGTGGCGCTATAATAGAACAAAACGTGAAATTCCCATTGACTTCAATACAGTTTTGTGATTTAAATGCTATATTAAACAAATGCATTGGTGTAATATTACGAAACTCAGTTTGTGCCATAAGCAGCATGCCCAGAAGGTACTAAAAATATTTTGAGACAGCGCCACCTGTTGGTCAAATGTTATAATTAATTTCTGAAAATGCTAATATCTTTTGAATAAATTTGCCTATTGCAATGAAACTGATCTTAATAGATTCCTTGGGTTATGCCGAAAACATAGATATCAGGTTTTCCATAATCAGCCAAACTTCCTGTCCGTCATCTTTATTTCTTTGAAAAACCTTCTTTTTCGAACTCCTCCTAGACCGTGTGTCCGATTATCACGAAAATTGAATCGTATCATCTCCAGACCGTGCCGACTAAAAGTTATGGATTGCGTGATGACAGACAAAACCGTTTTTGTATACCACAGCATCAAAGTTGAGGCATGCTGCCAAAATGACTATTTAGGCTTTATCTCTGCAATGCCTTCACATTTTGACACCAAACTTTGCATGTGTCATTGTCACCTCACTCTCACCACATCACATCTATTTCGTAACTGCGCCACCTATTGTTCGAAAGTGATAAGCCATTAAATCATCTTATAAGTCAATGTTTATGTGATTTTTTTAGCCATTTGCCCAAAGTTTTCTCAAAATGCCCTTAATTGCTCCTTGCTGCAGTTGTTATGCCACTCCTTGCCATTTTGGCATATGTTGCCGCTTCTTGCGCTTGGCCCCGGTAATGGCTGCTTGCAGCTATATTTAGGGGCCAAGCACCGAAGGTGCGGAGGCACCTATTGTATCTGTTCCGGTTCTTATTATTATTATTATTATTATTCTTCTTCCGACTGGGCGTCTATGGCAGCCCATAGACCGCTTTGCGGGAAAGTTGTTTTGGTTTGACATTCTGATAGAGGACAGTCCCACCATTAAATACACCAATTTTGGTGTCTCTAACTCATTCCCTCTAGCGCCACCAACTGTCCAAAGTTTCACTTTTATTATGCTAATAACGTTTGAACCGTAAGGCCTATCAACGAAATTCTTTTTTCCTCTTGTTCCTGAGCTCATGCCGATTTGATCGCACCCTATGACGTCATTTTACGTCATAAAAAATGGCCGCCATTTTGAATTGTCCAAAAAACCTACTTTTGCGAACTCGTCCTAGGCCGTTTGTCCGATTTTCACCAAAATCGCAACGGATCATCTCCAGGCAGTGCTGACAAAAAGTTATGGAATTCAAGTTGATTCGATTAGCCGTTTTCGATAAACGCACAAACTAATTTTACGTAGCGCTTGCGAAAACAGACGTAAGGCTGTATCTCCGCAACGCTTCATCGTATTCAGACCAAACTTGGTATGTGTCGTCTAAAGCATGACCTAAGGCTACATGCAGCGTATCGGCGCAGCGCCACCTAGTGGTCCGGAGATATGAAAAATGGCTATTTTTGCTCGTAACTTCTGAACGGTTTGTCCAAAAATCATAAACTTGGTCTCGTTAGATTCAGGGCATCATGCCGAGTCGACTGATATCAAATTTATCCAGATCGGCTATTTTGACTGTCGGCCATTTTGAATTATGTGCTAAAATGCTGTATTTTTTGAATGCATGAACGAATTGTTACGAAACTCGGTATGGTTCATCAGTACGATGCCCTAAAGGAGCCTGAGAAGTTTCGAAACAGCGCCACCTAGTGGTGAACTTTTTTTTTCAAACGCTTATAACTTTGGGTGTGGTACACTTATTTTCACGGGAGTCATCTTTTTGAGGTCCTGAATCGTTGCCGAGTCCAACGATACCAAATATGTTGGGTTTCGTCTTACGGTTGGTGTAGCGTAGCGATTTAGCGCGAAAAAAACACTTGGCGATATCTTCGAAACCGCTGTTCCGATCGAGACGAAACCACCGCCAGAAACACGGAATCATAGCTTGTTAACTACACGCTAATGCCCAAATGCGAAAATATTGATAGTAAGGGGTAGTAAAATTCAAACAAAGTCATGTGTCAGTCATTTTTTACGTGTTTCTTCAAATAAATGTTTATAACTCGGAAGCGAATTGAGATATTTGCACCAAAATTGACACACATATGTATGGGGTCACTCTGAGGACACATAAAAAAAATTGTAAGACTGAGCCTCTTGGTGGCGCTATAATAGAACAAAACGTGAAATTCCCATTGACTTCAATACAGTTTTGTGAAATACAATGCTATACTAAACAAATGCTTTGGTCTAACATTACGAAACTAAGTGTGTGCCATAATCAGCATGCCCTGAAGGTACTGAAAAGATTTTGAGACAGCGCCACCTGTTGGTCAAAAGTTATAATTAATTTCTGAGAACGCTAATAACTTTTGAACAAATTTGCCTATTGCAATGAAACTGATCTTAATAGATTCCTTGGGTTATGCCGAAAACATAGATATCAGGTTTGCCATAATCAGCCAAACTTCCTGTCCGCCGTCTTTATTTCTTTGAAAAACCTTCTTTTTCGAACTCCTCCTAGACCGTTTGTCCGATTTTCACGAAAATTGAATCGTATCATCTCCAGACCGTGCCGACTAAAAGTTATGAATTGCATGACGATAGACAAAACCGTTTTCGTATACCACAGCATCAAAGTTTAGGCATGCTGCCAAAATTACTATTTAGGCTTTATCTCTGCAATGCCTTCACATTTTGACACCAAACTTTGCACGTGTCATTGTCACCTCACTCTGACCACATCACATCTATTTCGTAACTGCGGCACCTATTGTTCGAAAGTGATAACCCATTAAATCATCTTATAAGTTAATGTTTATGTGATTTTCTTAGCCATTTGCCCAAAGTTCTCTCAAAATGCCCTTAATTGCTCCTTGCTGCAGTTGGTCTGCCACTCCTTGCCATTTTGGCATATGTTGCCGCTTCTTGCGCTTGGCCCCGGTAATGGCTGCTTGCAGCTATATTTATTAGGGGCCAAGCACCGAAGGTGCAAAGGCACCTATTGTATCTGTTCCGGTTCTTATTATTATTATTATTATTATTATTATTCTTCTTCCGACTGGGCGTCTATGGCAGCCCATAGACCGCTTTGCGGGAAAGTTGTTTTGGTTTGACATTCTGATAGAGGACAGTCCCACCATTAAATACACCAATTTTGGTGTCTCTAACTCATTCCCTCTAGCGCCACCAACTGTCCAAAGTTTCACTTTTATTATGCTAATAACGTTTGAACCGTAAGGCCTATCAACGAAATTCTTTTTTCCTCTTGTTCCTGAGCTCATACCGATTTGATCGCACCCTATGACGTCATTTTGCGTCATTAAAAATGGCCGCCATTTTGAATTGTCCAAAAAACCTACTTTTGCGAACTCGTCCTAGGCCGTTTGTCCGATTTTCACCAAAATTGCACCGGATCATCTCCAGGCAGTGCTGACAAAAAGTTATGGAATTCAAGTTGATTCGCTTAGCCGTTTTCGATAAACGCACAAACTAATTTTACGTAGCGCTTGCGAAAACAGACGTAAGGCTGTATCTCCGCAACGCTTCATCGTATTCAGACCAAACTTGGTATGTGTTGTCACAAGCATGACTTGAGGCTACATGCAGCGTTTCGGCGCAGCGCCACCTAGTGGTCCGGAGATATGAAAAATTGCTATTTTTACTCGTAACTTCTGAACGGTTTGTCCAAAAATCATAAACTTGGTCTCGTTAGATTCAGGGCGTCATGCCGAGTCGACTGATATCAAATTTATCCAGATCGGCCATTTTGGCTGTCGGCCATTTTGAATTATGTGCTAAAATGCTGTATTTTTCGAACGCATGAACGAATTATTACGAAACTCGGTATGGTTCATCAGTACGATGCCCTAAAGGAGCCTGAGAAGTTTCGAAACAGCGCCACCTAGTGGTGAAATTTTTTTTTCAAACGCTTAAAACTTTGGGTGTGGTACACTTATTTTCAAGGGAGTCATCTTTTTGAGGTCCTGAATCGTTGCCGAGTCCAACGATACCAAATATGTTAGGTTTCGTCTTACGATTGGTGTAGCGTAGCGATTTAGCGCGAAAAAAACACTTGGCGATATCTTCGAAACCGCTGTTCCGATCGAGACGAAACCACCGCCAGAAACACGGAATCATAGCTTGTTAACTATACGCTAATGCCCAAATGCGAAAATATTGATAGTAAGGGGTAGTAAAATTCAAACAAAGTCATGTGTCAGTCATTTTTTACGTGTTTCTTCAAATAAATGTTTATAACTCGGAAGCGAATTGAGATATTTGCACCAAAATTGACACACATATGTATGGGGTCACTCTGAGGACACATAAAAAAAATTGTAAGACTGAGCCTCTTGATGGCGCTATAATAGAACAAAACGTAAAATTCCCATTGACTTCAATACAGTTTTGTGAAATACAATGCTATACTAAACAAATGCTTTGGTCTAACATTACGAAACTAAGTGTGTGCCATAAGCAGCATGCCCTGAAGGTACTGAAAAGATTTTGAGACAGCGCCACCTGTTGGTCAAAAGTTATAATTAATTTCTGAGAACGCTAATAACTTTTGAACAAATTTGCCTATTGCAATGAAACTGATCTTAATAGATTCCTTGGGTTATGCCGAAAACATAGATATCAGGTTTTCCATAATCAGCCAAACTTCCTGTCCGCCGTCTTTATTTCTTTGAAAAACCTTCTTTTTCGAACTCCTCCTAGACCGTTTGTCCGATTTTCACGAAAATTGAATCGTATCATCTCCAGACCGTGCCGACTAAAAGTTATGAATTGCATGATGATAGACAAAACCGTTTTCGTATACCACAGCATCAAAGTTTAGGCATGCTGCCAAAATTACTATTTAAACTTTATCTCTGCAATGCCTTCACATTTTGACACCAAACTTTGCATGTGTCATTGTCACCTCACTCTGACCACATCACATCTATTTCGTAACTGCGGCACCTATTGTTCGAAAGTGATAACCCATTAAATCATCTTATAAGTTAATGTTTATGTGATTTTCTTAGCCATTTGCCCAAAGTTCTCTCAAAATGCCCTTAATTGCTCCTTGCTGCAGTTGGTCTGCCACTCCTTGCCATTTTGGCATATGTTGCCGCTTCTTGCGCTTGGCCCCGGTAATGGCTGCTTGCAGCTATATTTATTATTATTCTTCTTCCGACTGGGCGTCTATGGCAGCCCATAGACCGCTTTGCGGGAAAGTTGTTTTGGTTTGACATTCTGATAGAGGACAGTCCCACCATTAAATACACCAATTTTGGTGTCTCTAACTCATTCCCTCTAGCGCCACCAACTGTCCAAAGTTTCACTTTTATTATGCTAATAACGTTTGAACCGTAAGGCCTATCAACGAAATTCTTTTTTCCTCTTGTTCCTGAGCTGATGCCGATTTGATCGCACCCTATGACGTCATTTTGCGTCATAAAAAATGGCCGCCATTTTGAATTGTCCAAAAAACCTACTTTTGCGAACTCGTCCTAGGCCGTTTGTCCGATTTTCACCAAAATCGCAACGGATCATCTCCAGGCAGTGTTGACAAAAAGTTATGGAATTCAAGTTGATTCGATTAGCCGTTTTCGATAAACGCACAAACTAATTTTACGTAGCGCTTGCGAAAACAGACGTAAGGCTGTATCTCCGCAACGCTTCATCGTATTCAGACCAAACTTGGTACGTGTTGTCACAAGCATGACCTGAGACTACATGCAGCGTTTCGGCGCAGCGCCACCTAGTGGTCCGGAGATATGAAAAATGGCTATTTTTGCTCGTAACTTCTGAACGGTTTGTCCAAAAATCATAAACTTGGTCTCGTTAGATTCAGGGCGTCATGCCGAGTCGACTGATATCCAATTTTCCCAGATCGACCATTTTGGCTGTCGGCCATTTTGAATTATGTGCTAAAATGCTGTATTTTTTGAACGCATGAACGAATTGTTACGAAACTCGGTATGGTTCATCAGTACGATGCCCTAAAGGAGCCTGAGAAGTTTCGAAACAGCGCCACCTAGTGGTGAACTTTTTTTTTTAAACGCTTATAACTTTGGGTGTGATACACTTATTTTCACGGGAGTCATCTTTTTGAGGTCCTGAATCGTTGCCGAGTCCAACGATACCAAATATGTTGGGTTTTGTCTTACGGTTGGTGTAGCGTAGCGATTTAGCGCGAAAAAAACACTTGGCGATATCTTCGAAACCGCTGTTCCGATCGAGACGAAACCACCGCCAGAAACACGGAATCATAGCTTGTTAACTATATACTAATGCCCAAATGCGAAAATATTGATAGTAAGGGGTAGTAAAATTCAAACAAAGTCATGTGTCAGTCATTTTTTACGTGTTTCTTCAAATAAATGTTTATAACTCGGAAGCGAATTGAGATATTTGCACCAAAATTGACACACATATGTATGGGGTCACTCTGAGGACACATAAAAAAAATTGTAAGACTGAGCCTCTTGGTGGCGCTATAATAGAACAAAACGTGAAATTCCCATTGACTTCAATACAATTTTGTGAAATACAATGCTATACTAAACAAATGCTTTGGTCTAACATTACGAAACTAAGTGTGTGCCATAATCAGCATGCCCTGAAGGTACTGAAAAGATTTTGAGACAGCGCCACCTGTTGGTCAAAAGTTATAATTAATTTCTGAGAACGCTAATAACTTTCGAACAAATTTGCCTATTGCAATGAAACTGATCTTAATAGATTCCTTGGGTTATGCCGAAAACATAGATATCAGGTTTGCCATAATCAGCCAAACTTCCTGTCCGCCGTCTTTATTTCTTTGAAAAACCTTCTTTTTCGAACTCCTCCTAGACCGTGTGTCCGATTATCACGAAAATTGAATCATATCATCTCCAGACCGTGCCGACTAAAAGTTATGGATTGCGTGACGATAGACAAAACCGTTTTTGTATACCACAGCATCAAAGTTGAGGCATGCAGCCAAAATGACTATTTAGGCTTTATCTCTGCAATGCCTTCAGATTTTGACACCAAACTTTGCATGTGTCATTGTCACCTCACTCTCACCACATCACATCTATTTCGTAACTGCGCCACCTATTGTTCGAAAGTGATAAGCCATTAAATCATCTTATAAGTCAATGTTTATGTGATTTTTTTAGCCATTTGCCCAAAGTTTTCTCAAAATGCCCTTAATTGCTCCTTGCTGCAGTTGTTCTGCCACTCCTTGCCATTTTGGCATATGTTGCCGCTTCTTGCGCTTGGCCCCGGTAATGGCTGCTTGCAGCTATATTTTTTTATTTATTTTTTTTTTTTTTCTGCAAAGTAAGCTCCATTTTCGGGGCCGCAACATGCTCAAAAAGTCACCAAATTTGGCACGCATGTCAGGACTGGTGAAAAATTTCGTATTTTGTTGGTTTCGCGGATAGGCGTGGCAAAATGGCTCGCTAGCGCCACCTAGAAAATTGGAAAAAATTAGCCCCTCCTCCACGTTCAACCTACATGCACGAAATTTGGTGGGGATGTGTATCATTTCAAGCCGCACAAAAAAGCCTCAAGAACCCATACCCTAAACTCGACAGGAAGTCGGCCATTTTGAATTTGGCGACCGATTTGGGACGATTTACACACTCCGTACTTTAACTAACTCCTCCTAGGGATTTAGTCGGATCGACTTCAAATTTCTGCTGTGCCTTCTAAAGGCATTGACGATGTAAAGTTGTGCTATCTGCGCATTTTCGTCGATGGGCGTGTCCGTGGCATCGAAGATTCGCCATGAAACAGGAAGTTGTAGTAACTTGGCTGTAAATGCCCAGATCTGCACGAAATTTTACACATTTGACAAGAGTCCCGCCCTGAACAAATCTACATGCCGACATTCACCCACAGTCATAGCGCCACTTGCTGGCAACAGGAAGTGACCTTTAACGAAGCAGCCCCGGCCCCATGTTTGACCGACAAGTACGAAATTTCTGTGGTACATCTACCATGTCCAGACGCACAAAAAAGCCTCTTGGAGCGATTCCCTAAACTCAACAGGAAGTCGGCCATATATAATTTTACCACCATTTTTGGATGATTTATTCATTACGTACTTTAACTAACTCCTCCTACGGATTTAGTCGGATCGACTTCAAATTTCTGCTGTGCCTTCTAATGGCATTGACGATGTAAAGTTGTGCTATCTGCGCGTTTTCGTCAATGGGCATGTCCGTGGCGTCGATGATTCGCCATGAAACAGGAAGTTGTAATAACTTGGCTGTAAATGCCCAGATCTGCACGAAATTTTACGCATTTGACAAGAGTCCCGCCCTGAACAAATCTACATGCCGACATTCACCCACAGTCATAGCGCCACCTGCTGGCAACAGGAAGTGACCTTTAACGAAGCAGCGTAGCAAATGCACAGCCGCACCGGCTGAGCTGCAGAAAATGCAACGCGGCCGCCTCACACCCCGACGTGGAACAGGTGCGAGGGCTCGCCCATCGCTGCTTGCAGCTTTTTTTTCTAATAGGATTGAAAAATAAGCAGATCTAGCAGCTTTTAAGACTCTCTGTAAGCAATCGAGCTCTCCTTCCATGAAACCCGAAATAGCTCTAGTTTTGTTTTCTTCCATTTGTACTCCATTTTTCTGGCTGCTCTCTTAAAAGGGCCTGAGTGTGCTCGTTGTACCACGGCATTGGACTATTTTCTTTAATCTTCTTTAAGCGCAATAGAGCAACTGTGTCTAAAGTGCTGGAAAAGAGAAAGTTAACAGTTTCTGTTGCAAAATCAAGTTCTTCTAACTTAGGTCTGGCATGCCAGGCTAACTGTTAGTACATCTTCCTGAAAAACTTAAAGCACAGTTTAATTAGGGCCCGAGCACCCAACGGTGCGAGGCCCTCTTGAAACTGTTAGGGTTATTTTTTTTTTTTTTAGGGCCCGAGCACCCAACGGTACGAGGCCCTCTTGAAACTGTTAGGGTTTTTTTTTTTTTCTTCTGCAAAGTAAGCGCCATTTTCGGGGCCGCAATTAGCCCCTCGTCCACGTTCAACCTACGTGCACGAAATTTGGTGGGGACGTGTATCATATCAAGACGCACAAAAAAGCCTCAAGAACCCATACCCTAAACTCGACAGGAAGTCCGCCATTTTGAATTTGGCGACCAATTTGGGACGATTTACACACTCCGTACTTTAACTAACTCCTCCTAGGGATTTAGTCGGATCGACTTCAAATTTCTTCTGTGCCTTCTAAAGGCATTGACGATGTAAAGTTGTGCTATCTGCGCGTTTTCGTCGATGGGCGTGTCCGTGGCATTGAAGATTCGCCATGAAACAGGAAGTTGTAGTAACTTGGCTGTAAATGCCCAGATCTGCACGAAATTTTACACATTTGACAAGAGTCCCGCCCTGAACAAATCTACATGCCGACATTCACCCACAGTCATAGCGCCACCTGCTGGCAACAGGAAGTGACCTTTAACGAAGCAGCCCCGGCCGCATGTTTGACCGACATGTACGAAATCTCTGTGGTACATCTACCATGTCCAGACGCACAAAAAAGTCTCTTGGAGCGATGCCCTAACTCAACAGGAAGTCGGCCATTTCTAATTTTAACGCCATTTTTGGATGATTTACTCATTACATACTTTAACTAACTCCTCCTATGGATTTAGTCGGATCGACTTCAAATTTCTTTTGTGCCTTCTAAAGACATGGACGATGTAAAGTTGTGCTATCTGCGCGTTTTTGTCAATGGGCGTGTCCGTGGCGTCGATGATTCGCCATGAAACAGGAAGTTGAAATAACTTGGCTGTAAATGCCCAGATCTGCACGAAATTTTATACATTTGACAAGAGTCCCGCCCTGAACAAATCTACATGCCGACATTCACCCACAGTCATAGCGCCATCTAGTGGCAAGAGGAAGTGACCTTAAAAGACGCAGCCCCCTCCGCATGTTTGACCGACAGGTACAAAATTTCTGTGGTACATCTACCGTGTCCAGACACACAGAAAAGTCTCTTGGAACAATGCCCTAAACTCAACAGGAAGTCAGCCATTTCTAATTTTACCGCCATTTTTGGATGATTTACTCATTACATACTTTAACTAACTCCTCCTAGGGATTTAATCGGATCGACTTCAAATTTCTACTGCACCTTCTAAAGGCATTGACGATGTAAAGTTGTGCTATCTGCGCGTTTTCCTCGATGGGCGTGTCCGTGGCGTCGATGATTCGCTATGAAACAGGAAGTTGTAGTAACTTGGCTGTAAATGCCCAGATCTGCATGAAATTTGACACATTTAACAAGAGTCCCGCCCTGAACAAATCTACATACCGACATTCACCCACAGTCATAGCGCCACCTGCTGGCAACAGGAAGTGACCTTTAACGAAGCAGCGTAGCAAATGCACAGCCACACTGGCTGAGCTGCAGAAAATGCAACGCGGCCGCCTCACACCCCGACGTGCAACAGGTGCGAGGGCCCGCCCATCGCTACTTGCAGCTTTAATTTTTTTTTTCCTTTTTTCTGCAAAGTAAGCGCCATTTTCGGGGCCGCAACATGCTCAAAAACTCACCAAATTTGGCACGCATGTCAGGACTGGTGAAAAATTTCGTATTTTGTGGGTTTCGCGGATGGGCGTGGTAAAATGGCACGCTAGCGCCACCTAGAAAATTGGAAAAAATTAGCCCCTCGTCCACGTTCAACCTACATGCACGAAATTTGGTGGGGACGTGTATCATATCAAGACGCACAAAAAAGCCTCAAGAACCCATACCCTAAACTCGACAGGAAGTCCGCCATTTTGAATTTGGCAACCGATTTGGGACGATTTACACACTCCGTACTTTAACTAACTCCTTCTAGGGATTTAGTCGGATCGACTTCAAATTTCTTCTGTGCCTTCTAAAGGCATTAACGATGTAAAGTTGTACTATCTGCACGTTTTCGTCGATGGGCGTGTCCGTGGCGTCGATGATTCGCCATGAAACAGGAAGTTGTAGTAACTTGGCTGTAAATGCCCAGATCTGCACGAAATTTTACACATTTGACAAGAGTCCCGCCCTGAACAAATCTACACGCCGACATTCACCCACAGTCATAGCGCCACCTACTGGCAACAGGAAGTGACCTTTAACGAAGCAGCCACGGCCGCACGTTTGACCGACATGTACGAAATCTCTGTGGTACATCTACCATGTCCAGACGCAAAGAAAAGTCTCTTGGAGCGATGCCCTAAACTCAACAGGAAGTCTGCCATTTCTAATTTTACCGCCATTTTTGGATGATTTACTCATTACATACTTTAACTAACTCCTCCTAGGGATTTAGTCTGATCGACTTCAAATTACTGCTGTGCCTTTTAAAGGCATTGACGATGTAAAGTTGTGCTATCTGCGCGTTTTCGTCAATGGGCGTGTCCGTGGCATCGAAGATTCGCCATGAAACAGGAAGTTGTAGTAACTTGGCTGTAAATGCCCAGATCTGCACGAAATTTTACACATTTGACAAGAGTCCCGCCCTGAACAAATCTACATGCCGACATTCACCCACAGTCATAGCGCCACCTGCTGGCAACAGGAAGTGACCTTTAATGAAGCAGCCCCGGCCGCATGTTTGACCGACATGTACGAAATCTCTGTGGTACATCTACCATGTCCAGACGCACAAAAAAGTCTCTTGAAGCGATGCCCTAAACTCAACAGGAAGTCGGCCATTTCTAATTTTAACGCCATTTTTGGATGATTTACTCATTACGTACTTTAACTAACTCCTCCTAGGGATTTAGTCTGATCGACTTCAAATTTCTTTTGTGCCTTCTAAAGACATGGACGATGTAAAGTTGTGCTATCTGCGCGTTTTTGTCAATGGGCGTGTCCGTGGCGTCGATGATTCGCCATGAAACAGGAAGTTGTAATAACTTGGCTGTAAATGCCCAGATCTGCACGAAATTTTATACATTTGACAAGAGTCCCGCCCTGAACAAATCTACATGCCGACATTCACCCACAGTCATAGCGCCATCTAGTGGCAAGAGGAAGTGACCTTAAAAGACGCAGCCCCCTCCGCATGTTTGACCGACAGGTACAAAATTTCTGTGGTACATCTACCGTGTCCAGACACACAGAAAAGTCTCTTGGAACAATGCCCTAAACTCAACAGGAAGTCAGCCATTTCTAATTTTACCGCCATTTTTGGATGATACTCATTACATACTTTAACTAACTCCTCCTAGGGATTTAATCGGATCGACTTCAAATTTCTACTGCACCTTCTAAAGGCATTGACGATGTAAAGTTGTGCTATCTGCGCGTTTTCCTCGATGGGCGTGTCCGTGGCGTCGATGATTCGCCATGAAACAGGAAGTTGTAGTAACTTGGCTGTAAATGCCCAGATCTGCATGAAATTTGACACATTTAACAAGAGTCCCGCCCTGAACAAATCTACATACCGACATTCACCCACAGTCATAGCGCCACCTGCTGGCAACAGGAAGTGACCTTTAACGAAGCAGCGTAGCAAATGCACAGCCGCACTGGCTGAGCTGCAGAAAATGCAATGGGGCCGCCTCACACCCCGACGTGCAACAGGTGCGAGGGCCCGCCCATCGCTTGCAGCTTTAATTTTTTTTTTTTCCTTTTTTCTGCAAAGTAAGCTCCATTTTCGGGGCCGCAACATGCTCAAAAACTCACCAAATTTGGCACGCATGTCAGGACTGGTGAAAAATTTCGTATTTTGTGGGTTTTGCGGATAGGCGTGGCAAAATGGCACGCTAGCGCCACCTAGAAAATTGGAAAAAATTAGCCCGTCGTCCACGTTCAACCTACATGCACGAAATTTGGTGGGGACGTGTATCATATCAAGACGCACAAAAAAGCCTCAAGAACCCATACACCCAAACCCGACAGGAAGTCAGCCATTTTGAATTTGGCAACCGATTTGGGACGATTTACACACTCCGTACTTTAACTAACTCCTTCTAGGGATTTAGTCGGATCGACTTCAAATTTCTTCTGTGCCTTCTAAAGGCATTAATGATGTAAAGTTGTACTATCTGCACGTTTTCATCAATGGGCGTGTCCGTGGCGTCGATGATTCGCCATGAAACAGGAAGTTGTAGTAACTTGGCTGTAAATGCCCAGATCTGCACGAAATTTTACACATTTGACAAGAGTCCCGCCCTGAACAAATCTACACGCTGACATTCACCCACAGTCATAGCGCCACCTACTGGCAACAGGAAGTGACATTTAACGAAGCAGCCACGGCCGCACGTTTGACCGACATGTACGAAATCTCTGTGGTACATCTACCATGTCCAGACGCAAAGAAAAGTCTCTTGGAGCGATGCCCTAAACTCAGCAGGAAGTCTGCCATTTCTAATTTTACCGCCATTTTTGGATGATTTACTCATTACATACTTTAACTAACTCCTCCTAGGGATTTAGTCTGATCGACTTAAAATTACTGCTGTGCCTTTTAAAGGCATTGACGATGTAAAGTTGTGCTATCTGCACGTTTTCGTCAATGGGCGTGTCCGTGGCGTCGATGATTCGCCATGAAACAGGAAGTTGTAGTAACTTGGCTGTAAATGCCCAGATCTGCACGAAATTTTACACATTTGACAAGAGTCCCGACCTGAACAAATCTACACACCGACATTCACCCACAGTCATAGCGCCACCTGCTGGCAACAGGAAGTGACCTTTAACGAAGCAGCGTAGCAAATGCACAGCCGCACTGGCTGAGCTGCAGAAAATGCAACTCGGCTGCCTCAGACCCCGACGCGCTATAGGTGCGAGGGCCCGCCCATCGCTGCTTGCAGCTTTAATTTTTTTTTCTTTTTTCCTTTTTTTTCTTTTTTCTGCAAAGTAAGCGCCGTTTTCGGGGCCGCAACATAGTCAAAAAGTCACCAAATTTGGCATGCATGTCAGGACTGGTGAAAAATTTCGTATTTTGTTGGTTTCGCGGATAGGCGTGGCAAAATGGCTCGCTAGCGCCACCTAGAAAATTGGAAAAAATTAGCCCCTCCTCCACGTTCAACCTACATGCACGAAATTTGGTGGGGATGTGTATCATTTCAAGACGCACAAAAAAGCCTCAAGAACCCATACCCTAAACTCGACAGGAAGTCCGCCATTTTGAATTTGGCGACCGATTTGGGACGATTTACACACTCCGTACTTTAACTAACTCCTCCTAGGGATTTACTCGGATATGGCGTTATTTCCCTGTCAAATGTCGAGAGCGCATTATTGTAGCGCGAAAGTACATTAATATAATGCGCGAGCGCAAACCTCTCTGCTCGCGCGCGGAATAAAATGTGCCGAGCGCGAATCTCTCTGCTCGCGCGCGGAATATAATGTTCCGAGTGCGAATCTCTCTGCTCGTGCGCGGGAACTGGGCACGAGCTCTCAGATACAGGCTGCTCTGGTAAGAATTTTCTCTGGGCTCGCTCAGAGAATATGCCTGCACACTTTAAACGTGTTCAGCGCAATCGCGAATCTCTCCTCTTCGCTTAAAGTAAGCGTTGCACGTGCTAAGTGTCCCGAGCGGCAAATCTCTCCTCTTCGCTTAAAGTAAGCGTTGTACGTGCTAAGTGTCCCGAGCGGTTCAGCTCTTCCTCTTCGATTTCTTTCTCTTTTCTCTTGGCAATCAACTCGATTTTCATGTTGTCTAATGTTATTCATAAATAGGCATTTGCATGTTTTATGTTGCTAATTAAAATATTTTAAATTTTAAAGTGGGTTATTTTGTAGCTATGTCCATATCCGGATCAGTGACGTTTTAGAATTTCAAAACAGTAAAAATTAAAAATGAAAGGACAAATTAAATATAGCATTTATAGCATATAAATATAGCATTTGTGTAGCCTACATCTATGTGTATATTTTTGTATTAGTGCCCTTTATAAAAAATAACAATATATGACATTTTAATGTGTTTCTTTGTATACAGTCCTTGTAAATGTCATACGGTAAAACTAAGTGATTTTTAGGAATAAATTAAATTTGATATTCATGACATAGTTAAAAACAACCATGAATGTAATACCTGATCTGTAAGTAGCCTATTATATAACAAGTTGCAAAATATAACCACCTACACCACAAATACTATTTTGTTTTTTAACAACCACAGCATGTCATCTATGGACATTTGTTCAATTTTTTTGCAAGAAATATATATATATATATATATATATATAAATATATATATATATATATATATATATATATATATATATATAGCCTATCTATGTTTTTATGTTACTGAATGGTTTTGTTCGCGACTTTTATTGACAATAAACAGACTTATTGATGGCCTAAGGTGTTTGCATTATTTTCCATAAAATAAGCTAGTTTAATAGTAGAATAGCCTACTTTTGCGTTCATTTGATTTCTGAAATCGGATTGGCTAAGTTGAAGGCTGGTATACTTTTGCGTCCTTTCTTTTTTCCTTTTTTTTAACTCGTAACTGAATAACGAAGAACATGCTTTCTTTATTTGACTGGTGAAACGATATTCACAAACTTTTTTTTATTTTCTTTACAATGCTTATTGCTTAGATATTTAACTTCACATAGGCCTATAAAAAAGAAAGCCTAAAACAAAAACATGTATAAAAACAGTGAAATGTTAAGTTATGTAAAAATAAAGCATTATAAACTATTTTATGATACAAGCCTATTAGGCAACCTGTCTTGCATGAACTCCTTAATAAATGCCATTATTATCAATAGTCTACATAAAGGCTAGAAGACGCTTTTATCCAAAAAAGGAACAAAGCAATTTGTCAAACGTCAGTCATAATATAGGTTAGACAATAACAATATAAGACTAAGATTATTACAAATGAATACAAGATTTTGGCGCACATACACGTGTTTGTGCGGAGAGGAGCGCGCCTAAATCACCTCCAGAGTGGTTCTTCTCATTCAGCACTGCGGGAAAAATATAATTATAAAATTTAATTTACCGGTTTGGCCAGAGCCCGTCTACTACGGACATTCTATTAGACATTCTCTGGTTTGGCCTTAGAAAACCAGTAAAATCGAAAAAAATGTTCATATTTGTGAATATTTTAAATATTTAATAAAGGGCCAAAATAAACAATAGGCTATTAGTATTTATTTTTTTATTTATAAAAACGAATGGACGCAAAAGTACACAGACCAATGGGTCATTTTAAAACTAGTTAATGATTCTAATGTGTTTAAACAAGAAACCATAGCGAGAAACAAGCCAAAAAAAATATTGGACGGGTTTTTTTGTGCATTCTCGCGGTTTTTGCATGCGCGAACGCACGGGACACAGGTCAGCACGTACAACGCTTACTTTAAGCGAAGAGGAGAGATTCGTGATTGCACTGAACACGTTTCAAGTGCAGGCATATTCTCTGAGCGAGCCCAGAGAAAATTCTTACCAGAGCAGCCTGTAGTATCTGAGAGCTCGTGGCCAGTTCCTGCGCGTGAGCAGAGAGATTCGCACTCGGAACATTATATTCCGCGCGCGAGCAGAGAGATTAGCGCTCGGCACATTATATTCCGCGCGCGAGCAGAGAGATTCGCGCTCGGCACATTTTATTCCGCGCGCGAGCAGAGAGGTTCGCGCTCGCGCATTATATTAATGTACTTTCGCGCTACAATAATGCGCTCTCGACATTTGACAGGGAAATAACGCCATACTCGGATTGACTTCAAATTTCTGCTGTGCCTTCTAAAGGCATTGACGATGTAAAGTTGTGCTATCTGCGCGTTTTCGTCGATGGGCGTGTCCGTGGCATCGAAGATTCGCCATGAAACAGGAAGTTGTAGTAACTTGGCTGTAAATGCCCAGATCTGCACGAAATTTTACACATTTGACAAGTGTCCCGCCCTGAACAAATCTACATGCCGACATTCACCCACAGTCATAGCGCCACTTGCTGGCAACACGAAGTGACATTTAATGAAGCAGCCCCGGCCGCATGTTTGACCGACATGTACGAAATCTCTGTGGTACATCTACCATGTCCAGACGCACAAAAAAGTCTCTTGGAGCGATGCCCTAAACTCAACAGGAAGTCTGCCATTTCTAATTTTAACGCCATTTTTGGATGATTTAATCATTACATACTTTAACTAACTCCTCCTAGGGATTTAGTCTGATCGACTTCAAATTTCTTCTGTGCCTTCTAAAGGCATGGACGATGTAAAGTTGTGCTATCTGCGCGTTTTTGTCAATGGGCGTGTCCGTGGCGTCGATGATTCGCCATGAAACAGGAAGTTGTAATAACTTGGCTGTAAATGCCCAGATCTGCACGAAATTTTGTACATTTGACAAGAGTCCCGCCCTGAACAAATCTACACACCGACATTCACCCACAGTCATAGCGCCATCTAGTGGCAAGAGGAAGTGACCTTAAAAGACGCAGCCCCCTCCGCATGTTTGACCGACAGGTACGAAATTTCTGTGGTACATCTACCGTGTCCAGACACACAGAAAAGTCTCTTGGAGCGATGCCCTAAACTCAACAGGAAGTCAGCCTTTTCTAATTTTACCGCCATTTTTGGATGATTTACTCATTACATACTTTAACTAACTCCTCCTAGGGATTTAGTCGGATCGACTTCAAATTTCTACTGCGCCTTCTAAAGGCATTGACGATGTAAAGTTGTGCTATCTGCACATTTTCCTCGATGGGCGTGTCCGTGGCATCGATGATTCGCTATGAAACAGGAAGTTGTAGTAACTTGGCTGTAAATGCCCAGATCTGCACAAAAATTTGCACATTTGACAAGAGTCCCGCCCTGAACAAATCTACATACCGACATTCACCCACAGTCATAGCGCCACCTGCTGGCAACAGGAAGTGACCTTTAATGAAGCAGGGTAGCAAATTCACAGCCGCACCGGCTGAGCTACAGAAAATGCAATGCGGCCGCCTCACACCCCGAAGTGCTAGAGGTGCGAGGGCCCGCCCATCGCTGCTTGCAGCTTTAATTAATTTATATTTTTGTTCTGTTGTATTTGTAATTAGTTTTTTTGTTCTTATTTTATTGCTGACTGTTTACTTGTCTTCTGTAACTGTATTGAGGACTTTTTACTTACATTAACCTAGAAATAGTTTTTGCTGAAGTATCGATAATTGTGAAATTTCACTGACACTGACTCATATCATAAAGTAAGATTTTGATCATATCATCCACCAATAATCGTGTTAAATAATTGTGATTCAATATTGACCAAAATATTGTGGGTTTATAAATATCGTGATTTAAGATTTCTGGCATATTTGAGCAGCCCTACCGCCAACTCCACCTGTGATCCGCATGACCGAGCTCAAAGAGCTGACTCGGCAGATGCAGGACATGAACCATGGGGTGCAAATGCCTCATGCATAATGTTAGGCATGAAACGTTCACAATTAGGACAATCAGCCCACTCAAGGGCTCACTGGGCATGTTCTAGTCCCAACACATTACACATAAATCATGCATTTCATCCTCCATATTAAAGCAGGGGTATGGCGACACACAATTCTTGAACTGTTTGCTGGCCATGTAAAACAGAGTGAGATGTCACAATCCCACTGATACACAGCAGACAAGAAGCTTCCTCAAGACAAAGAAGCGTGTTATGGTCCTGATGATGTTCTACGCTTCGTCACCGAGCATCCAATGCCCAATATAATTGGCATGATTTTACACAATGCTGGAAGCGTTTCCATATCAACACCTTGACACAGTGTTGAGCTCCTTTGAAAGGGAACCCCTTATTATAGCACCACTTTTTCAGACGGATTTGTGTCCGTGTGTTTTAGTAGATGCACACCTTTAGAACCATCCTGCCAAGTTTGGAGTCTTTACCTTCTCTGGAGAATTTACCTTTTCTGACACCTATATACTTTTAGGGAAGAAAATAATAGAAAGAAGATTGTCTCTTCGTTGCTTAAACCCCTAATAATCAGAAAATTGGTACAAATACAAAAAGGTTCCAGCACCTTTGGTGTCTGCTCTTCTATTCCTTGAATAAAATATTGATGTAAAACTAAGTGATACATGTGTAAAAATATCTTTGATATAAATAGCAAAATTCATTTCACAACACCATCAAATTTTAAATAATTAAAAATAAATAACAAGAAATAAAAAATAAAATTGATTTTGAAACATGCTGTTGTCCCAGTAATTTTGTCTTCCAGTCTAAGTTCCCAAAAAGTGTAAGTTTGTACAGTCCAAACAGGCTTGCTCTAGAAATAGAAGCCAACGAAAGACCTTCAAAAGAACCAGCATATCCATTGTCTGTCTTCCCGTTTTATAACTCTTTTCTGTTAGTAATGTACAATGATATTTACGTATAATAAGTTGTTATATTTAAGCTTGCATTAAGCTATGCATTCTAAAAAACTTACTCTGTTATTCAAAATGAACAGATGTAGATGACTCATGACATGAATTGCATTTGCAGGTACAGTGGTCCCATCCAAAACAAAGATCGCGTACCACTTCTCAACACTGGTTCTGACTTACGGCCAGCAGCACACGCTCCAGATAGAACCAAGGGATGAGTATGGCAACCCCACCAGTAACTCCCTCTCACTGGTGGATGAGGTCAATTACAGCGTTCATGTCCACCCAGTAAGGGCACTTACTGCATACTTACAGTTCATAGTTTTTAGTTCAAAGTTTAGAAGTTTGTGTTTATGTATTAGCATTGGATAGGTTGCAGGTTCAATAGAAATTGCTGAGTTCGTGTTTAAATCTCTTTTTCTTACTGTTCCTACAGTTGGGCACAGTGGGGGAGGAGGAGAGCTCAGATGATTGCTACAGCACATCGGTATCATTAAACAAGCCTCAGTGTCAGGTTTTGATGAGGCTCACCTTCAGGAAAAAAGGCTGCTTCAGAGCATGCATCTCATACAGGGACCAGCCCCTTAGCAATGGGGAGTTTGACATCATTGTACTCAGTGGTGAGTTAATCTTGGCATTGGAGAGGGTTGTTGGGGAGATTTACTAAAATGCTTCTAACACCTTTTCATCCCTTTTTTCTGACTTTTCCAGTGATTTATGTTCCCCTGATAAAGATTTTTTTCTTTTTATTGAGATTGTACTCATAAAGAGCAAAGCATGATAAGAAAACTTTTTTTTTAATCCCCACATTAATTTTGTTTTTATTTGTTTTCCTCTGAGTGTTTCACGTTTCCCCCACGATCGAAAGACATGCAGGTGAAATTACCAGAATTATTTCACTTGTTATATTTCACTTGTTTAAACAGTTGTTCTAAACCTGCATGAGTTTCTTTGATCTGTTGAAAAGAGAAGGTATTTGAAGAGTGTTAGTACCCAAACAGTTTCTGCTCCTACTACAGTTTCTACTATTGACTTCTATAGTATATAGTATAGTATTTTTATTTCATTGTATGGAAGTCAGTGGGGACCAGCATGTTAGTTACCCACATTTTTCAAAATCTTTTTTGTGTTCAACAGAACAAAGAAAATCATACAGGTTTAGAACAACATAAGGGTGAGTAAATGATGACATAATTTGCATTTTTTGGTGAACTATCTCTTTAAAACAAGAATTTAAAAAATCTTCCAATGCAGTAAGGCCAGGCATACTCTGTACGATGTCTGAGCTATTTCAGCAAGGTTACCAACTCACACTGTACGATTAGATAGCATGTCATGAAAGGCAAAGCTCACGATTTACAGTATGTGCTCACATACGGTCCGATCGGTGAGCTGCGACTTTTCTGCTCACACTATACGTGTAAAAAATGCGAGATAAATGCTGTACCGGGCTGCGTCTATAGACCATGATATTGTGTATCCAGAGATGTAATTAAAAGCATCAGCTATCGATATTAAGAGGATTTAGCATTTCCAATTTATATATTAAATTATTATTATTATTATTATTATTATGGTAGGCCTAATTTTATTATCAAACTGATATTACAAGAAATTTGCCCCGCAATAATTTTATAGTGCATCACTGCAAACTGAGGTACGTTGAAGTCCATTTTGCAGAGATAAAATGAACTAAAATGACTAAAAATGAACTCCTAAAACTTAATGCCAGATTCTGTAATTCTTCAACAGTGGTACGAGAGGATGTGGTACTGGATTGAGTCACTCTCAATTTGTCTCTCTATAAAGCCTATAAATAGCAGTCTTCATGTACTTCACTTCAGCTTGTGATTCTGGTTAAGTAGAGGTAATTTTTTTTAAGATTCTTTACCTAACCTAAGTCTCTGAGATCCTGACACCTTGCACTTCTGGAGACTCCAGGTAGGTTCCAGTTCTGTAAAATGGAGGTGCTAGAGATTAAAGGGATCCTGGTGGTTTTACGCTTAATTCTTTATCTTAATTCTACATTCTTTTGCAGTTAAAATGTGTTTTTTTCTTCTCTACCTGTTTTTGTTTAAAGGGGTCATGAACTGATTTTTAAATTTTATTATATTGTTGTCTGAGGTCAACTTATGACGTTCACTTGGTTTTCGCATTCAAAAACATCAAAATGAACAAGTAATAGGGTATTTTCTACCCAAGTTTTGAGCCTACCTGAAAAACGCTCGGTTTTTATGGGCGTCTCGCACTGAAGACTTGGAAGTAAACGCCCACTGCTGTGAGTGGATAACAGTTTTGCATATTATAATGAGTTTCAATTCACCAGTCGATGCACTTGGGGGAAATTGTTTTGAAACCATCTAATGTTGTAAAATGGCAACCGGAATGATTCGACCCAGAGTCTGTGTGTTGCACAATTCCTGTCAGATCCAATATAGACGGCACACCACCGTTCTTTACTCTTAATCGGTCTGCAAATCCAGTCTTGTTTACAAAACAATCGCCAGTGAAATGAAGCGAACAGACGGATGATGTTTTACCCTCATCATGGAGTGGAACGTCATTAAAAATAAAGTTTATCCATGCAGTCCTATTGGAATCCAGAGGAAGCTTATGCAGTCACTGTCTTCTTCCACAACCAGACACTGCACAATATTCCGTATTGCTCGCTTGGTAGCTCGATCTGGTTTGTCATCACAAGGTAGGCATCTATGCTATTTAGCTATGCGTGTAATGCGCAAATCGGTGGGCGGAGCTAAACCGGCCATGTTGAAGTAGGCGTTGATCTTCCCCGGGGGTGGTGTTTTATCCTCTTTGACGTCATAGTTCCCCACTTTGAAAAACGAGTCGTTTGCTGCGCCTGGTGTTAATAAATGCTTTTATTAGACTGACAAGGACGTTTTCAGTTCTGAAACGTACAGGATATTCTTGTAATATGATGACCTCTTAGATGGAGGAAATGAAAATTTTTATTTCTCAGTTCATCACCCCTTTAACCTTGCTGACCCTATGGGCATTTCACTGTCCAATGGTCATGACTTAACTGCAATTTTTAAGAATTGCATTATTATTGCATCCTTCTCATGGGTATTTAATAATTTTTGACTTTTAAAATCTCATTTAAAATCTCTTTTTTGGTTCATTTTATCTGTAAAAGAAAACGTGCCTAATAATTATGCACACCTGAATATAAGGTGTTTTTATTTACAGCCTTCATAAACAATTATATATCACTTATAAATTATTAAATACAAAATTAATAGTAGTTAAGATTAATGTGGTTTGGAATTGGAAAATATGCCTGGGAAAAAAATAAAATCAGAAAACCAACGTGCCTAATAATTCTGCATGCAGTGTAAAGCTGCTCTTAATATACTAATATATTAATAGTAAAATCATTTTAATGACGAGTAAGCTAATCTATTATTATTATTACTTTTTATATTACTATTATTATTATCTATCTTATTATTACTGTTTCTTATGGACACCAGCTAACCTGGGATTCAGAAAGCATTTGTCTGCGTTGTAGTGTGGAAACTGTTATTTTCTTCAATTTAAAGGGTCATGAAACCCCTGTTCAGCACTTGTCAGTTGTCACCACAGTTTTGAAAAAAATGTTACAAAAATTGGTGTGGTAATCTTTTGAGTGGAGGGGGAAGAAGAGAGACTGACAACAAGCAATGGCTTCTGATTTTTTGTTTCGCTCTAATTATTGTTTACATCAACAATACATGCGTTATCATCGCATTTTTTTTTATTGCAACGTCTCGATATAACAATGTATCCTTACACCACTAACAGAATATACACATTTTATACATGGTTTTTTAAGCTGACCGTAAATTACACAAATACTGTACTTACATTTCCCATGACAGCTATAATTTAATATAGCTATCATACTCTGCATCAAAATTTTTTATGAAGATCTTTAATAACTTTTGAGGCTTATTTTGCCATTTGATCGTTATAGGTCCGTTAAGACCGGTCACAGACCTATGAAAAACAACTTATGCAACATAGAAACTCTTACAATTTCCATAACCTTTTCTCTATGTATTTTTGTCATTATGCACTTACATAGAAAATGAGAAGAACTGTGTGGAGAAAAACGTGTCTACTCCCGGCATAAGCATCTACTTCGAGGCCTACCTCTACAACACAGGCACTTACAGTAGTTGTCCATGGCAGTTACTTGCATCGTCCCAGCTAGCCCTACAGAGACGGCCCTCCATGGGCGATGAGGAGGAGGAACATGACTCCCCTGTAGAGGGCCAGTCAGAGAAGGTCAAGAAACCAAAAAAGGTTTATTGCTATATCTCACCAAAGGTAAAATATGTTGTAAATAGGTTAGTGCTGCATTTGTTTGGTTAATTTTGTTTGTTAATATAGTTTTTTGTTAATTTGGATACTGGCGTATTATATTGTGTTTCAGCAATTTTCTGTAAAGGAGTTTTACCTGAAGATTATTCCTTGGCGCCTTTTTACTTTCCGTGTGTGCCCCGGAACTAAGGTTTTTTATTTTTTTATTTTATATATATATATATATATATATATATATATATATATATATATATATGGTATTCATTTCCTTTCCTGTCTCTGGCAGTTCACGTACCATGGACCAGATCCTGTTCATAAATACCTAACACTGGTGGTCGATGATGGGATTCAACCTCCAGTAGAGCTCAGCTGTAAGGACAGAAATATCATGGCTGCCACCTTTATCCGATTTCTCCACAAGAACATCGGTTAGTATGAATGTTGGTTGTCAGTTAATACAAACAAATGTAGACATGTTGGTGTGTTTGATGTGTTAAATGTCATTTGTGCATCTTCTAGGAGGATCAGAGACTTTTCAGGATAAAGTGAACTTCTTTCAGCGGGAGCTGAGACACATTCACTCAAAGAGACCTCGCACTAAAACCTGCTTGAAAATCAGCCGTCCTTCTCTGCTTGAATCGGTGAGTAAATCTGGTAGATCATTACTCATGGGTCGTATAAAACCGATTTCAGAACAACATACTCACACAAATCTGCCCTATTTATTTCTTGGAATCTTTTATTTCTTTAGTGTAATATAGACACAAAATTTTACAGGAATTAAAAGAGATTTTAATTTCCCCCCATTTTTAGTCTCTGAAGGCCACACGGAACTTTTCTGTGTCTGATTGGAGTAAGAACTTTGAAGTTGTGTTCCAGGATGAGGAAGGTTGGTTAACTGTTTGGTGTTATTAGAAACACAAGTGTTATCAAACAGTGTGAATAAACATAAATCCTATTTAAAGGTTAATTTGTTCTGTTTGTGTTTGGCTATGTTTATTAGCTCTGGACTGGGGAGGGCCAAGGCGTGAGTGGTTTGAGCTTATCTGTAAGGCTCTGTTTGATACCAATAACCAGCTTTTCACACGCTTCAGTGACAACAACCAAGGGTTGGTAAGTCAGTATCTACCTCTGATTAGCTTTCTGTGAGCAGAAAAACTTATTCTCATTTCTCTGTGTTCTGTAAAGATTATATAAAAAGAGTTCTGGTATAGGAGAAAGTAATTGTAAAGGATAAATTACACCCATCACCTTTAGTGAACTGCAGTAATATAGACATTCACTTATGAATATTGTGAGCTGAAATCTGATGAGTTTTTTTTTGTGTGTGTGTGTGTGTGTGTGTGTGTGTGTGTGTGTGTGTGTGTGTGTGTGTGTGTGTGTGTTTTTTTTGGGCAGGTCCACCCAAACACTGAGCGTCCCCCTCACCTGAGGGTGAAGATATATGAGTTTGCAGGGCGAGTGGTGGGGAAATGTCTATATGAATCAGCTTTAGGTGGGGCCTACAAGCAGCTAGTACGAGCCCGATTCACCCGCTCCTTCTTGGCTCAGATTATTGGATTACGAATGAACTACAAGGTGACAGTTGATCTTAGCCTTCTAATAAATGTATATTTTAACCTGTACTGATACATTCCTCATTTACAATTGAATACCATTTTAAGTGTAGTCATGTGCCCTCTGTTTGGAAGCAAATTTTGGAAATCATACTGGCAAACTTTTCTACTTTTGGCAAAATCCACTGTTCTGAAA
Source organism: Cyprinella venusta (assembly GCA_038021265.1). NCBI lineage: Eukaryota > Metazoa > Chordata > Actinopteri > Cypriniformes > Leuciscidae > Cyprinella > Cyprinella venusta. The sequence goes on along the minus strand of CM075875.1, from coordinate 27,119,945 downwards.
AACACTTCATAAAAGTTTTGATGCCATTTTCTTTTCACCGTACCGCTGTAAAATAGTGTTGCTGCTGTATTTCTGCTTTTCCATAAGCACTTTTCATTCAGCCTGGCTGCTGTTGACAGCCAATGTCAAAACCAACCACATGACAGTTTAATGTAATGTTAACCCATAAAGCGAAGTAAATCTTAAGATTGATCATTAATCTGCTATGTTATGTTTATGACATATTTATAACAGGTTGTGTTTTTTTATTAATGTCAAGTTGTCGTGACAAAGGCACTGACAGGTTATGATGTTTTGGTTTATGTCAAGTTTTCATAACAAAGACTTCTCAAACTATGTCATATTTGCAATAAACATGTTATAATTAAGCGAAGGACACTTAATGTTATCATAAACATGCATAAAACCTCCTTTATATTCATGACATGTCATGTCATGATTATGAAGGTGTCATGTCAGTCTTATACACACCCCTTCAAGTAAAGTGTTACCGGCTGGGATCTGAGTTTTATCGTTTTATAAAACTTTTAGTTTTTGTCAAAAATTGTATTACCTGAACTGTGAAAATGAACCGTAAATTCTCTGTTTTTATGGTCATTTTACTGCTTAAAATGTTACTATAGACATTAGTGTGGTTTCAAATAATGTTGCTAACGAAACGACATGTAGTTCTATTTTAATATCTGAATTTTTCTGATTCTAAGAAATCCCCCCACACACACACACACACACACAATATCTTTTTCATTTGTCCAGAGTTTGCAGGTATGCAAATACATCACTTACTCTCCTTTGATTAATTTATATGAATGTTTGTTTAATTTTTGTTGCTTTTTTCTCTGCCAGTACTTTGAAACAGATGACGAAGAATTTTACAAAACTAAAGTCTGCTTCATTCTGAACAATGATGTCAGTGAAATGGACCTTGTGTTTGCAGAGGAAAAATATAGCAAGTCGGGACACCTGGAAAAGGTAATCCTCATTAATTCAATTAAATGAAAAATAAAATCTGTTCCATTTAAATTTTAATTCCAAATATAATACAGTTCAATGCATGTATGCATGGAAGTGCTCTAAAGGCAGAAATGTCCTATCCTGTACCTGGAGCGCCAATGTCCTGCAGAGTTTAGCTCCAGCTAACTCAGGGTGCTTTCACACTGGGCTTGTTTGCTGCAGTCTGAGCCCGGGCATGATATGTTCCCGGTGTGCCCCGCAGCATTGCTCTGGTTTCACAATCAACTTTGATTCTATCGGACCCTGGTACATTTGCATGCATCTTAGGGGGCTTTCACATCGGTAGTTTAGTTCGGAACAGGGCACGGTCCGCATGAAAAATCGAATCGAATAAAATCGAATGTGAACGCTGTCATGGGACCCGGGTGCGCACTGGGGTACCGAACCAGAGACTACCTGGAGGAGATGGTCTGAGTTCGGTTGCTTCCGAACCGTGCCGCAGTTCGCGTGAATGTGAAAGCAACACGGATTGGGCCGCGCACTTGTTCAGGAAGTAAAGTGACCTGTGCATGCGTTTTAGCTTATGTATGTATTCAGTTAAATAAAACACTTGTAAGGGATGATGGTGTTGATGATTTACCTCGGATACGAGCGAGAATGTGTATTTGTGCATTGCGCATGGAATCAGAGCAACACATTTGGAAATCCACTGTCTCCTCAAAAGAGTCCTTTTGCAAGCAGCAGAAGTCCACCTTATGTGACACTTGCACAGTAAATCTGTACTGTTCACTCAACTGCTCAAAATAGCATCAAATAAAAAAAACCCCACAATATTTAGCCACGTTCTGCTTTCCATCATGCGCCGTGCACGTTTGCGATGACGTAAGATGCACGCAAACGCACTAGGGTTCGATAGAATCAAGTTGAGTGTGAAACCAGACCAACGGGTGCCAGGAACAAACGCGCTCGGGCTCGGACCACAGCAAACGAGCCCTTACATCATCGCAAGCGTGCACGGCACATGATAGAAAACAGAACGCGTGTCATTGTATTGTGTTTTTTATTAATTTGGTGCTATTATGTGCAGGCGAGTAAACGACACAGGTTTACTGTGTGTGTGTTGCATAAGGTGGCCTTATGCTGCTTGCAAACGGACTCTTTTGAGGAGACAGTGGATTTCCAAATTTGTTGCCCTGATTCCACGCGCTATGCACGAAAACACTGCAGGCTCACTCTCGCTCGTATCCAAGGTAAATCATCAACACTATCATCCCTTACATGTGTTTGAATACATCAGCTAAAACACTTGTGCAGGTCACTTTACTTCCTGAACAAGTTGCACCCTATTCCGTGTTGCTTTCACATTCACGCGAACCGCAGCACGGTTCGGGAGCAACCGAACTCAGACCACCTCCTTCAGGTAGTCTCATGTTAGGTACCCCAGTGCACACCCGGGTCCTTATGACAGCGTTCACATTAGCGATTTTTCATGCGAACTGTGCTCCGCTCCAAACTAAACTTCCAGTGTGAAAGCCCCCTCAAACACATCTGCCTGGATGTTTCTAGTTAGTCTGAAGATGTCGATTAGCTGATTCAATTGTATTTGGAGCTTGTTTGGAGCTAAACTCTAGGGCAATGGGCTTCCAGAGTCAAGCTAGGACATCCTTATTAGTTGAAGAAACAAGTGACTGTTAGTTGTGCACCTTCACTGAGAGTAATAATGTTACAGGTAGTGGAATTGATATCTGGTGGTGCTCAAATTGCTGTGACCAATGAGAATAAAATTCACTACTTAAACCTGTTGGCCCAGTACAGACTAGCCAGTCAGGTGCGAGATGAAGTAGAGCACTTCCTCAAAGGTAAGAGCCCATGATCAGACTCTTGAATTCAGTGTCTTTATGAGAAAACAATATCAAATGAACTAAATTACCTCTTCTGTTCAGGTTTGAATGAACTGGTCCCTGAAAACCTTCTGGCCATATTTGATGAGAATGAATTGGAGGTGAGAAAAATAGTTAACATTGCTGTTTTTCTTTATCTAAATACAGTTCAGTTGACATACTCAAAGCGACAAAACTAGGGACAACTTGAACAAACCTTATCTAGTTTCCAAGACCAGTATTGCCTCACGAGCATGAGTTCTTGCTTACCCTCCTGTTTAGTGAGTGACAGAGAGGAGCATTTACTGATGTTATCTTTCAACGAAACAAAGTTTTTCTTTGGCACAATTATTGTTTGATTTATCTTTTGTCTGTGGAGATTTTGTCTCTATTATAAATCAGGACCCGTATTCATAAAGATTCTAAGAATCATCTCAGAAAACTCTTAATTTAGTTTAAAAACTTTTACGTAGGAGCCTTAGCTTAAGAGCGATTCTTGACTGATCTGAGAGCAACTCTGAGTAAGGAAAAGACAAAAACTTTCATCTTAGTGAGGAGGCAGGGCTGACCTCGTTGCCATTCTCTCTCTCTCTCTCTCTCTCTCTCTCTCTCTCTCTCTCTCTCTCTCTCTCTCTCTCTCTCTCTCTCTCTCTCTCTCTCTCTCTCTCTCTCTCTCTCTCTCTCTCTCTGAGTGTGTGCGCATGTGCGGGCATCTGAGGAGCGTGTGAGTGTTTGAGTGCGGCGTGGTTGAGTGAGTTGTTTCTTTTTTCCTTTTCCTTTTATTTAGTTTAGTCATTTTTTAGTGTTCATTTAATTGTCGCAGGGTTTTTCACCCAAGGGTGGAAAATGGGGACAAATTCAGATGGTTGCGTTTCTTTAACCGCTCAACACGGGTGCAAATGTCTACCTGATGAGTCCATTACAGTTGAGGATTGTTTGGTTGCGATTAGCAGTGAAATTGGTGCTTGTAATATTGTGTCCGCATCAAGGATGAACAAGGCTGTCGTTGTCTTTTTGAAAGAGGTCTCTTTGGTTCAGCATTTAGTTGAATTTGGTTTTTCCGTTAGAGATACTTTTTTATCAGTTTTGCCGTTGTCGAGTCCTTCCAAGAAGGTTATCCTTTCGAATGTGCCCCCATTCATTTCTAATGAATCACTCGAGCGTTTGTTAGGACGCTATGGTAAACTAGTGGGGCCGATTAAAATGATTCCTTTAGGAACAAAAAATCCGGACCTCAAACATGTGATGTCATTTAGACGTCAGACTTTCATGATCCTGAATTCGGAATTTAAATCCTTGAATACGTCAGCGAAAACCACGGTGCTGGGTAAAGATTACACCATTTATATCAGTACTGATTCAATGAGGTGTTTTACTTGTGGGAAGTACGGTCATACAAAACTGGTATGTTCAAATAATGATGAGGGTAACCCTAATGTGATTGAGAGAAATCATTCTACGGAACAATTGCTTTCTACTACAGTAAATAAATAATGATGGTGATCAGGTTGTAACGCCTTCTCTTTCTGTAGATAGAGAAGTTGCAGATGAGCCTAAAACGAACGATCATGTTGACGATTTGATATGTTTTTCCGAGAATACCGTTGAAAATGTGAGTGACAGCACAGTGCGGGCTGAAGTCGAGATCGCTGGCGTTGGGAGCGCTGATGTTGCGCGCGCTGAGGTTGAGCGCGTTGGGGTTGGGAGCGCTGATGTTGCGCGCGCTGACGCAGATCCTGACGGTGAAATCGGCGAATTGGAGAGATCAGTAGAGAGGGCTGAGTTCGTGATGCATGGTGGAGAATCGGTCGATTCGCAGGCATCAGAATTTAGCCTGTCTCAGGGTTATGCTGGTGTGTCAATAGAAGGAAGTGAGATGGATTCTGATAGTGACACTTCTGAGATAGCAGAACCTCTTACTTTTGCAAATTCTCAGGGAGGGCCTGTAGAGAATGTTTTTAATCCTAAATTAAAGCATCCTTATTACACTGTTAGTCAAATTAATCATTTTTTGGACAATACCTTTAACCAGCGAAAACCAAAACTTGAAAAATACTTCCCAGATTTACAGCTCTTTGTTGATTCATGTACGATGGTAATGAGAAAGGCAACACTGGATGAGCTTGATCAGCCTAAACGCTACAGGCTCAAAAAATACCTGAGCACTACTAGCTGTTAAAAAAAAGATTAAAAGCTCGACTCAAAGACTATAAGGATCATGATTGTCAGTTTATTTTTGGTTTTTATTGGATACCTTAGTATTTATTTTTCCATGGCATCCATAAATATTGGATCTTTTAACATCAATGGATGTCGGGACACAACAAAGAGACTTGATTTGTTTAATTATTTACAACTTAAAAAGGCAGACATTATTATGCTTCAAGAGACTCATTCTGATTTTCAGAATCAGACACAGTGGAAGTGTGATTGGAAGGGAAATATTTTAATGAGCCATGGAACTAATCTTAGTGCCGGTGTCGCTATACTCTTTTCTTCATGTGTCTTAAATCAACCAGTTATGTTTGAGATATTACCTGGGCCCGTATGTATAAAACTTCTAAGAAATGCTCATAAGAATAGTCTTAAGCTTTGACTTAAGAGTCAGAAAATACTTAGTAAAGAGTAGGACTTTTCTAAGAGTAGGAGACTTTTATAAAGCAGCTAAAAGCAACTTTCAGTAAAGTATAACACTGATTCCTAAGTGCTGACTGAAGTGGGACTTAAGTGCTGTGAACGAAGGACTACAATGATGTGAACCCAAAATGTCCGCCCTGAACCTCTGAATCAGCCAATAATGATGCAAGGATGAGGTCACAGCAGCATGACACAATTAATTCATTATTTAATTAAGACATTAATTATTAAGACATGAATTATTTCAATGTTTCAATTTATTTAGAATAAATAACTTTTGTGTTCTACAAAAAGATTACAAATAAGTACAAGCATTTATTTCACACAATTTTAACAGAGTTTCAACACACTAATTAAATGGACAAATGTGATGATATTTAAGTAATTAAGCTGATGAATCACATCATTAAAAATTGCACTCACAGCTGTATATAAAGGAAAGACAAAAGTTGAAAATTGGTAAAAAATGGATGCAAAAACAAAACCAAAGTGGTCCAAGGAAATGCATGAGTCATTATAACTTTCATTTCTGCAGTTAAGGCATTGTCTCTTACAGTGGGAGAAGTTGAATTTCTGACTAGGTCAGTAACAAAAATAATACCCTGACAATCAAGCCTGTCTCATTTGATCAACTCTCTGTCATCATATAATTCCAACACATTCTTACGTTGTTGGAAACTGCACGGCCTCCTCCTATCTGCTGCCATCTTGTTACTCCTAACTGGTTAGGAGACCTCTCCAGCTCTCTTAAATAAATTAGGAGCTGAGACCTAGTCTTAACACTTAGGAACTTTTATGAATCACACTTATTCTTAAGTATAAGAATAAGAGTAAAATTACGTCATTCTTAGAATTTTGACACACTTAAGACAAAAAATTTACTCTGAGTGGCTTTATACATACGGGCCCTGGTCGACTTTTAAGAGCAGATATTATTATTGGACAAATAGGGTTTTCTTTTTTTAATGTATATGCTCCAAATGTTGGGCAAGAGCGTAAGCTGTTTTTTGAAAAACTATCAAATGCCTTATCACAGTGCCCACAGGATAATGTTGTGGTAGTTGGAGGTGATTTTAACTGTACTGTAAACCCTGATTTAGACAGGAATCATGATGAGCCTCACTCAAGTTCTGCAAAAGCTTTAAAAAATGTTATTGGTTATCATGATCTTGTTGATATATGGAGAGATAATTTCCCTGGGGTCAAGCAGTATACTTGGTTAAAAGTAAACTCAAATTCTTTGTCTGGAGCGAGACTTGACCGGTTTTACGTTGCCAAAAATAATAGTGGTAGGTTTTATAATAGCCAAATAGTACCGTCTTTTCTATCTGACCACCATTATATCTCCGTGACTGTCTCTGTCCTGTCTTTTAAGAATCACAAATCACACTGGCACTTTAATAACAGATTACTACAGGATCACTCTTTCATTCACTCTTTTGGCCTTTTTTGGCAATCTTGGAGAGAGGAGAGATGTAGTTTTCCTTTATTGAGTCAGTGGTGGGACATAGGCAAAGTGCATATTAAGTTGTTTTGCCAACAATATACTGCTCATAACACCAGAACTCTCAAAGAAAAAATGAGATCTCTTGAAGAGGACATTCTGAGACAAAGTAACCATGGTGACTCTGCTGATTCTATTGAGAGGAATAAGTTCCTTCTAAAGACTTTGTTAGAGGAGCAAGGAAGAGCAGCCCTCTTAAGGACCAGATATTCTCAATTAAATGAAATGGACACTCCCTCTGCATACTTCTTTGGTCTGGAAAAAAAGAAGAGAAAATAAGTACTTCCATAAATTGAATTTACCACAAGGTGGTGTGACAACTGACCAACAGGACATCCGCACTCATGCACTTTCCTTTTATGAGGACCTCTACTCTGCTGAACCATGTGATAGAGCCGCAGTAGAACAACTTTTATGTGATCTACCACAGTTATCAGAGGAAGATCAACTTCTCCTTGAGAGCCCTATATCTTTTGCTGAACTTTCTCTTGCCGTCCAGGAGCTGAGCCCTGGGAAGTCGCCTGGTCTGGACGGTCTTTCATCTGAATTCTATCGTGGCTGCTGGAATTTGATTGGAGAGGACTTGTATGCAGTCTTCCTGGAAAGTTTTAACCGTGGGAAACTTCCATTAAGTTGTCGGAGGGCAATCATAACATTGATCCCAAAAAAAGGAGATCTTGGGTTCCTTAAAAACTGGAGACCAGTGTCTCTGATCTGTGTTGATTTTAAAATTTTATCTAAAACACTAACTAATAGGCTCAAAAAATATATGTCTGAGATAATCCATGAAGATCAGTCATTTTGTGTCCCTAAACGCACAATTTTTGACAATCTTTTTCTCGTAAGAGATATTATTTCAGTTGCCCAAAGGCACAAACTGGACATCGGATTCCTCTCCCTGGATCAGGAAAAAGCTTTCGACAGGGTGGACCATCATTATTTGTTCAAGACCCTTGAAGCTTTTGGTTTTGGTGCCAATTTTATTTCTCTTGTCAAGCTCCTGTACAGTGACATTTACAGTATGTTGCGTATTAATGGGTCTTTAACTAGACCATTTTCTGTGACTAGGGGAATAAGACAAGGATGCCCTCTGTCTGGACTTCTGTACTCTATTTCCATTGAACCCCTGCTAGTTATGTTGAGGAAGCAGCTGTGTGGTATTGGTGTCCCAGGGTTCCCAGAAGAGGCCCCAGTGAAACTTACAGCTTATGCGGACGATGTTACAGTAATAATCAAGAGCACTAATGATGTTACTAATCTTATTTCTTGTTTGAATAAGTTCCAGAAAGCTACATCTGCTCGTATTAATTGGGATAAATGTGCATCCTTCTTGTTGGGAGACTGGGTGGATATAGGACCACCTCAATTGCCACAACAGTGCAAATGGGTTCAAGATGGATTTAAAGTACTTGGTGTTTTTTTTGGGATGGTCCAATATACTGAAAAGAATTGGGAGGGATTAGCAAATCGGGTGATTGGCAGATTGCAGAAGTGGCGTTGGCTTCTACCACAGCTTTCTTTTAGGGGGAGGTGCTTGATTATCAATAATCTGGCTGCCTCAATGCTGTGGCATAGAGTAACTGTTTTAAATCCTCCTAAAGAGTTGCTGATTACCATTCAAAAAGCTTTTGTGGATTTTTTTTGGAACGGGTATCATTGGCTTATTCCTGGTATACTTTATCTTCCGGTGGCTGAGGGAGGTCAAGGACTAATACACATAGAGTCAAAAATACTAGCAATGAGATTACAAACATTACAGAGGCTTTTGTATTGTTCTACTCCTTTACGATGGGTTACATTTGGGTTATCTATACTATCAGATTTAGGTGGGATAGGCCTAGATAAACAGTTGTTCTTATTGGAAAAGCCTTTTGAGGAAAAAGCACATTGTTTCTTCCCTAATTTTTACATGTCAGTAATTAAATCATGGAAGTATTTCAACTTCTCAAGAACAGAAGAGGTGCATTATGGGATTTCAGAGCCCTTGTTTTTTAATCCCCTTATAAAGCTACCATCTAATGTGTCTTGTTTTGTTCCACTTTTTTTAAAAGCTGGAATTAGTAAAGTTATGGATTTAATTGATTTGACACAATGTCAGTGGCGAACTGCTTTGTCAATTGCTGCACAGGTTAAATTAAAATCTCTTAGAACTGTGGATAGGATAATTAAGTGTATTAGAGATGCTTTGCCCCCTACATTAATGTCCTGTGTAAACTCAACCTTGGTAGATGGTATTACACTTCAGAACTTCCCTGAGCTGAAGGTGATCCCTAAAGATGGGGGAGTTGGGGGTAATTTAAATCAGACTACATTGTTGAAGGGATATGGGGATTCTTTTTTTCATAATGTGGCAAAGAAAAATCTTTATTATATTTGTGTTAAATCTGTGCATATTGGACATTTGCAAGGAAAAACAGATACCAAGTGGAGGGATAAGATCTCTATTTGTGACAAAGTACATCCATCATGGAGAATATTGTATAAACCTCCTATCTCCAAGAGATGCGGAGATCTTCAGTGGAGAGTACTCCATTGTGCTATAGCCTCAAATAGTTTGGTATCAAAGTTCAATAAGATTGTTCTGTTATGTCCATTCTGTAATGCTCATGATACTGTCTTTCATATGTTTTTTGAATGTCCAAGGCTTGGTCCTTTATTTGTGGTACTCGAAAAATTGATTACAAAATTAGGGTTTTTATATAATAAAACCTTGTTTATATTAGGGTATCAGTATAGAAAGTCATGGCAACAACAATGTGTTCTTGCCAATTTCTTAATTGGCCAAGCCAAGTTAGCCATTTTGAAATCCCACCAGTGTAAAAATACAGGAAAAGAAGTTGATGTGGAAGCTATGTTTAGGTCTTTAATAGAATCTCGGGTGACTATTGAGTATACATATTACAAATACACTGCTAATGTTGCTATGTTTGAATGTAGATGGGGGGTGAGAGAGGCATTGGTGAATGTGAGTGAGTATGGAAGTTTAGTTTTTAATTGGTAAAATAGTTGTTGTTTTATAATGTATTCTGCATGGAAAAAATGTTTTTCTTAAACCCTAAATTGTTTTAATAAAAGGGGGTTAAAAGTCAAAAGTCTCTCTCTCTCTCTCTCTCTCTCTCTCTCTCTCTCTCTCTCTCTCTCTCTCTCTCTCTCTCTCTCTCTCTCTCTCTCTCTCTCTCACACACACACACTTTATAAATGTGTATATAAATCCCTTTTTTATTTTATTTACCATGCTGTTAATTTCCTATATGGTATTTGATTGGCTTAGAATGATAAAAATTGTTCCACTCTTTCCAATTGCACTGATTGCTGGCATGCATGTCTATTTAAGTGGTGGTTTGAATGTTGGTTTTAATGTAACAAACATGGAATCAAAACCAAGAAGGACGAGAAAGCCCGATTGGACAGAAGAACAGCGTTTACTGTTAGCCCAGTTAGTGAATGAACACTAGGCCATCCTTAAAGGAAAATTCGGGCCGGGTGTCAAATCTGTCAATCTATATCATCTTATTAACTCTCTGTGGTCCATCGTCTGCAACACATGTCTTCTCCCTCTTCATCTTTCTGCCATTTCTCCTCTGCTAAAGAAACTCTTATGCCTCTTAAAAGTCCTCATCCGTACTCCTAACAAGTTTGACCTTAAGACCTCTTTTAAGGGTTAAGATACTCTCTGAATTATTTTTTTCTTTTCTATGAATTATTTATTCATTTTAAGAGTAGACGCCCACATTTCTAAGAATTTTCTTAGAATTTTGTCACTAGGAGCGACTCTTTGAAATAAGATTCTTTATGAATACGGGCCCAGGGCCCGATCCCTAAAGATTCTGAGAATCCTCTCAGAGAGCTTCTAACTTAACCTAAAAATTCCTTGCCAGGAGTTTTAGCTTAGAAGTGATTCCAGAACATTTTCAGTGAACCCTGAGCAAGGAATGGATGGAAAATCCTATTCTAGTGAGGAGGTGTGGTTGACCCCGTTGCTAGGTGTGAGTCATCATTTCAAAAGCCGTGATTGGTTGATCCTACAAGTTTGATGAAAATGAACTGGTAACACTTTACAATAAGGTTCATTATTGGTGATAATGAGCAAAGGATATACCCTCAAATCAATAAACATAATGATACACTCTAATCTAATGCAGACTGTAATTGTAAATACTATTTCACATTCAAGAAAATATCTGGAAAATGAATAAGCTGTATAGGGTTATAGCCTAACAATAGAATCTAAAATATGTGAAAACTTAAGTTTATTACTCCCTGTTCAAATAATGATTCGTGTCTTATTTGCTCATATTAATATCCTAGCTGGCATATTTTGTACTTTCACTTCCATATGGAAAACAAGATGGCCTATCTCAAGGGGCTGTCCTTAATGAAGTAGAAATTGCAACGTTACAACTCAGTGTGGTCTTAACGAGGGTTACACAGCTCAGCTTTTATCAATGTCTGTAATTGCTGGCTGGGCTTGTTAACAATAATTCCCTGTCATCCAGTGTTTGCAGGACATCTCTCCTGCCACCTCTGTTGACCATTTTGTGCAGCTACTTAGGGGAACTCCTAAGCCATTAAAAAAAGTCCTCTTCCCTGCTCTTAGCAGATCTCGCCTTAAGCCAAGTTCACACTACAGGACTTTAAGCCCGATTTATGCCCGATTTGCAAATCGTTGAGCTCGCCGACAGGTCAGGGTGTTTTATCGCGTGCAAATCGTGGGGGATTAGCGGACAATGAACGCTTGCCAATCTGTTAGTATGAAAGAGCCAACATCGCAGCGAAAACGCTCGCAGACCCATTGCAGACGTGTCGCCGAGCCCAGAAAAATACAAGGGGGTAATCCATCAGCCGGAAGTTGAAGCTGCCTCAGGGGGCCGCCATTGTAGCGGGCTATCACCTGCTGTTAGCATCCCATTTGGAGCCACTTTTTGCACAAAAATTCTTTAGGGATACGGGCCCTGGATTTTAGTCAAGAGTAGTGATTGTTGATTTAATATGTTTACTTAATAGGCTGTATTTCGGTCACTATTTCATAATCATCACTTTGTCTCCAACAGAAAAATATATAAATGAGAATAGTTTAATTGGTAATTCGACAATATTGAAATAGCCTGAATGCGAATATGACACTATTGTGTGTAATGAATATTGCTTTTCAAGCAGGCTTTAGTTACTTTGCACTAAAAGTAGTTGGCAAAAGTGATTGTCAAAGGTGTAGCTATAAGTTTAGCAAGTTACAGAAGTCAAACCAAGCAGCTTTTGTTGGTGAATGAGGCTACTCTTGACCAACTTGAACACGAACTAATTCTGCTCAGAAAAAAATTTCGCCATCACTTAGTTTGAACTCCTGATCGGACACATTCCTATTTACAGTAAATGACTGGATTTTTCTTATGAAATTTCACCATGCACTGGTAAATGTGACAGAAACTTTAACAATCATTCGAACCATTTACAGTTTTTTAACAGACTCCCTATGTGAAGTCTCCTTGTGTGAAATTGACCGTTTGACTGTTTGACTGTTCTGTCTTCTTCTCAGTTGTTGATGTGTGGTACAGGAGATATTAACGTACAGGACTTTAAAGCTCACGCTGTTATTGTTGGAGGGTCATGGCACTTCAGAGAAAAGGTGAGTGATTTAACATATTTAAAAAAGAATGTATTTCATTAGTTTTTCAAGGTATGCAGCTAGCATGGGCTTTACACACGGATTAACAATGAAAGCACTGACAGGTAAAGTGAATAATATGTATTGTATCATTACAATGGCATCTTTCAAGGGGTGGGATATACAGTATTAGGAAGCAAGTGAATAGTTAATTTTTGAATTGCATGTGTTGGAAGCAGAGAAAATGGGCAAGCAAAATTTAGTGAGTCAAATAGTGAGTCAGAACATGTCCAAAACAGCAAGTCTTGTGGAGTGTTCCCAGTTTGCAGTGGTTAGTACCTACCAAAATTGGTTGGATAACCTGATAAACCAGTATAGGGGTCATGGGCACCCAAGGCTTATTGCTGAGAAACTTAATTCTGCCCACGACAGAAGGTGTCTGAACAGACAGTATATCAAAGTTTGCTGCATATGGGGCTGCATTGCACCAGAAACGGTCAGAAAGGTAAAGACAGTGTTATGCTCTGGGCAATTTTCTGCAGGGAACTTGTTCAGGAATAGTTTAAAGAACATGATAAAGACTTTTTCAAGGTGCTGTCTTGGCGTCAGAATTCTGCATGTGCTGGACCAACAAATCTGATTCATGGAGGCCCCACTTCCAAACTTCCAGGACTTAAAGGGGGGGTTGACTGCGATTTCACTTTTTTCATTTTAAATAGCGTGTAATGTTGTTGATGGTGCATGAACAGTATCTGCAAAGTTGCAGCGCTGAAAGTTCAATGTAACAGAGATATCGTCTTTTAAAAACCAGGAAGTGTAAACGCCTACAAAAACGACTTGATTGGGACTACAGCTGGGTTATGGTACGTCACTAACCCGCACATTTGCATCAACCACTCCCTTCGGAATATGCAGGAAAGGGCATGCGCATATTTCTGCAGCACGTCGAGTGAGTTGTGTTCACCCAGCTGACAGGTCTTCTGTGTTCGAGCTTCCTACGGATGTTACTTCGTCAACAATGGATACAATCTATGTTTGATTATATTCCTGAAAGTGACGATCGTAATCTAGCTCTCTGTGCTGCGCATTTTACGGAAGACAGCTTCCAGAATCTCCACGAATTCAATGCAGGATTCAATGCAGCAAGAAACTGTTAAATAAACCATGAAGCAGATCCAACTTTAAAACCAGAGGCAGCAGTTGTTGGGCCACAACCTGTAAGTAGGCTAAGACTTAATCATTTTAAATGTATTTGCATGTATAATTCCAGAAGTAACGTTAGCCTGTGTTTTATTTATTTTTATTTTTTCAAATGCCAGCGCTGGCTTTATAGCCACTAGGCTACTAGTTATGCTAGTATTTTGTGTCTACGACAAACGCATACAAACTTTACGGACCTGAATTTTGTATAAGTACTAATGTTGTAAATGTATTTTTCATGTGTATTTATGATGTTATTTTCGATTTGATCAAGAACGTAAACTTGCCAACGCTGTTTGTGTTGAACATTAGTAGCCAGTCAGTTGCTATCGTTGCCAGTCAGATGCTATTGTGTAAAACAAACGTGTGGTGAGGTTCTGCTTGACTTTCTTCATCGCGGCTTTCTCTGTCTGATTCTGTCTCACTGATACTGCAGTCTCAACATTATTTACGTGTATCCAGTATCCGCCGTCTATGTCTATGGTATCCACCTTTGGCATGCCCGTTTCGCCCATAAAAGGAATGGGCGTTAACCTTCCGGACAACGTGAGCGACAGTTTAGCCAATCACAACACACCCGCCCAAACTAACCAATCTGAGCCCACTACGAGGGAGTGTTTTCATAGACTCAGGAAGTGAACCGCTCGTTCAGGGGACAGAGGAGAGCGCGGCTTACAATAAAGGTGAAGTTTATGAAAAATAAGACTTTAAAAAAGAAAAACAATGAATACATGTTATATTGCACCCCATAAACACAATCATGCAAAGAAAAAAAGCAGTCAACCTCCCCTTTAAATGATCTGCTGCTAATATTCTGGTAGATACCACAGGACACATTCAGTGTTCTGACAAACACCTCAGAAAATGCAAACATTAGCATACATTAGTCAATCTCAAGGACACACATTTCATGTATCCAGAAATTTTGTTAGCACTGTGGTAGGGGTGGGCGATATAAGCAAAAATTCATATCACAATATTTTTCACTGTCTGGACGAAATCGACATTATATTGCGTTATGATAAAAAAAATGGAATCACATTTTATTTCACTGGGTTGAATTACAGGCAAAATATGTATTTGAACAATATATATTTTTTGGAATACTTTATTTTCAGCTTTTCAGTTTACAAAAACAAAAACAGAAAAACAAATAGACTAAAAATAGAAGTAAAAAGAAATCCCCCTCCCTCCCTCCCCAAAAGGGTGCTCCAATATTCTACAGTCGAGATATAATGTAAGAACAATGCCATCGAGGTCAGTCACATTCTAATATCACATTATCCACATGATCTAGATAGGGTTGCCAGATTTTAATAAAAGTATTGTATCCCTTTCTAAGATTATATGTTATTTTTTCTAATGGCACACATCTATTCATTTCTAAATACCACCTAGTTATAGATAGAGGGGAATCAGACTTCCATGTGACAGCAATGCATTTTCTAGCCACTGCTAGAGCTATCCCCAGAAAATGTTTCTGAAACCTATTTAATATTTTATCAATTTTCATGAAGTTTCCCAGCAGACAAAACTCCGGGTCAAGCGGTAATGAAATGTGTGTAATCTTAGTCAAGACACTACAAAAGTCAATCCAGAAATCTCTTACTTTTACACACGACCAGTGTAGGAAGGTGCCCACCTCTATTGTACAGCGGAAGCATGCATCGGATAGCTCAGATTTAAACCTATGAATCTTCTCCGGAGTTAAGTATAACTGATGGAGGAAATAATAGTGGATAAGTCTATACCGTGAATTAATAGTGGCAGATAAACTGTCTTTACACAATTCTGACCAAATTTGTTCTTCAATTGTGGTATTTAAGTCTGATTCCCACTTCCCCTTAGATCTATACAAATCAGGTTTAGGACATTCAGATATCAGCAAAGAGTACATTTTGGAAATGAGCTTACATTGTCCATTTTCTTGCATCAATTTCTCTATTTCCGTAAGCTTGGGCAGAGTCATGTTGTCATTCAAAGTGCTCCTCAAAAAGGATCGCAACTGAAGGTAACAAAAAAAAGTATTGCTGGGCAGGTTATATTTCCTCCTTAATTGTTCAAATGACATGAAAAGTCCATCCTCATAACAATCCTCCAAAGTATGGATTCCACTGTGACGCCATGCCTCCAGAATCTTGTTATTTACAGTCATCGGGATAAGCTCGTTTTGTTTTAAAGGTGACTTTGGCGACAGTTTTATCTCCTTGCCGATGGTCTTATGTACATCATACCAAAGTTTAATAAGGTGTAACAGAATTGGATTATCAGTTTTCCTTGATAAAATTCGGTAGTTGTATTTGTACACAAATTCACCAAAAGAGTTATCTTTCAAGGAGTGAAATGCAATATAAACCCAGGATTGGTCTTTGGTCAGAATTGTGTCTTTCTCAGACATAGACCAAAGAAATCTCATTTGGGCAGCAAAATAATATTTTCTAAAATTGGGCAATTGTAGTCCTCCTGACTGATAATCCCACGTTAATTTCTCCAAGGATATCCTTGGTACCTTGTTGTTCCAAATGAACTGTCTTATATTTTTATTAAGAGTTTTGAAAAAAATTTGGGGTAATGGAATAGGCAGTGATTGGAAAAGATATTGCAATCTTGGTAAAATGTTCATTTTAATGCAATTAATTCTCCCGATCAAAGTAATGGGGAGACTAATCCATCGGCGTAGATCTTCTTCAATTTTTTTAAGTAGTGGACAATAATTCAATCTATAAAGATTTTTTAAGTTATTATCCACAGCTATACCAAGATATTTTATTGCAGTTAGGGTCCATTTGAATGCGGATGCACCTTGATACGCATGATAATTAAATGATGTTAACGGGATTATTTCACTTTTATCATAATTTATTTTGTATCCTGAAACAATACTATAGGTGTCTAATAAATCCTGTAATCGACTGAGAGAGTGAGAAGGGTCTGTTAAATATAAAAGAACATCATCAGCTAATAAATTAATTTTATGGGTTGTCTGTCCGACCTTGAAGCCCTTTATATCAGGGTCCCTTCTGATTGCTTCCGCCAAAGGTTCGATGGCTAAGGCGAACAGACTCGGAGACAGCGGGCATCCCTGTCTACTGGATCTATGTAATGAGAATGGGGATGAAATTTGTCCATTAGTAGTAATCTTTGCTTTAGGGTTATAGTATAGTGTTCTCACCCAGTTAATAAATGTATGTCCAAAACCAAATTGAGCTAATACCTTAAATAAGTAGGGCCATTCCAGCCTGTCAAAGGCCTTTTCTGCGTCTAAAGCCACAGCCACTGTGTGGTCCGGCCTTGATTTTGCTAAATGAATTATATTGAAAAACCTACTTAAGTTATTGGCAGATAGTCGTTTTTGGATGAAGCCGCTCTGATCAGAATTGATTATTTTTGCTAATACTAGGCTAAGCCTGTTTGCTAACACTTTAAAGATCAATTTATAATCTGTGTTCAGCAATGAAATAGGTCTGTAAGAGACACATTTTAGTGGATCTTTATCCTTTTTTAATATAACTGTGATTATAGCAGTTGTGAATGATTCGGGAAGCCTATATGTGTCTTAGATGAAAGGTTTATTACATCCATAATCAGTGGAGTGAGTAAATCTTTAAATTCCTTATAAAATTCAGGTGGGAAACCATCCTCTCCTGGGGATTTATTAGACTGAAGTGAATTGAGGGCTTTTATAATTTCTGCCTGTGTGAATGGGAGGTCCAATTTGTTTTTATCTTCCTCACTAATTTTTTGCAATTCGATTCTAGATAGAAAATTGTCTATATGGGTCAAATCTGTAGGCAGCTCTGATTTGTACAAATTTGAATAAAAGTGTTTAAATGTATCATTAATTTCTGTTGGACTATATGAAATAGAGCCTGTTTCAGTTTGAATAGCATTAATGCTTCTATTGTTCTCCTCTGTCTTCAATTGCCAGGATAATATTTTATGTGCTTTCTCCCCCAATTCATAATATCTTTGTCTAGTTCTTAAAATGGCTCTTTCAATTTTGTAAGTGTCTAATGTATTGTATTGGAGTTTTTTCTGAACTAAGGATTGGTATGTGTCAGAAGAACCATTTCTTTGGTAATCTTTTTCTAGGGATAATATTTCTTTTCCTAATTTGTCAATATCTTCTGTATATTGTCTTTTCAGGCCTTTTGTAAAGGAGATTATTTGCCCTCTCAGATAGGCTTTCAACGTATCCCATAAGATAAAGCTATTGGGGAGGAAGCACAGTTTGTTTCACAACACAATTTTATCTGGTCTCTTATAAATGTGCAGAATTCAGTTCTTTGTAGGAGAGTGGGATTAAAGCGCCACCTATATGCTGTTTTAGGTTTATTTGGAAACAAGATGGATAAAGTCAGTGGCGAATGATCCGATAATGTTCTGGATAAATAATCAGAGTCTAATACTCTGTGAAATAATTGGGTGGATAATAGGAATAAATCAATTCTAGTATGGGAATTATGAGGGCATGAATAAAAGGAATAATCCCGGGTCTGAGGGTGCATCCGCCTCCAGATATCTATTAAATTTAGATCGTGCATATACGTTTGAGTGGTCTTGGCTGCTTTTGAATTTGAAATGGTCTTAGTCGATTTGTCCATTACAGGATCTAGGCAAAAGTTAAAATCCCCTCCTATAAGTAGCCTATATTTTGTTGTTTTTGTAAAACACTCTAACTTAGAACTGACTGTAATAGGATAACCACTCAAGTAAGGTGAACAATATCGCAAAATTGTGGTGTCCTTCTTAACGTTATAGTTTACACGATGGTTGAACTTGAAGGTGCGTCAGGCCACTTGTTTACACTTTTCTTCCATTTTCAAGTGTTCTCTCTCACAAATGCTGCTGCTTCTCTTGGCGTTTTAAATGTTTTCTTTTTCCCATCTGAGAGCGTTACCCTCAATGTAGCGGGATAAAGTAGAGCAAACTGGATACCTTTGGACTTCAGCTCTTTCTTTACCCGATCATATTCCTTTCGGCGCTTCACCAAGTTGGGACTCAGATCAGGAAAAAACATCACGGGCGCATTCTCATACAATATGGGACCGCCGCTTTCCCTGGACAATTTTGCTGCCGTACGGAGTATCTTCTCCCTGGTATTTCAGCAGGCGTATCAACACAGCCCTCGGCCTTTCCTCCGCGGATGGTCTTGGCGCGAGCGTCCGATGTGCTCGCTCTATTATTAGCGGTTCGGGAAAGTGCTCTTGACCCAATACAGTCGGAAGCCAACCGGCGAAAAAGGTGACCGGGTCACTCCCCTCACACCCTTCACGGACGTTAAGAACGCGGATGTTATTGCGTCTGCTGTAGTTCTCAAGTGACTCAACTTTCTCCATCAAATATTCATTGTCCTTAGTCAACTTGATCACCCGCGAATCGAGCTCGGTGACATGATCCTCCGCCGCCCCGATGCGATCCTCCGCTTCGGTGACGCGGGAAGTCAAATTATCAAGCATGGACTTTAAACCCGATATGGATTCGTTAATCTCTGCCGTTTTGGTATCCAATTTATTGGAAAGAGCTAGGTTTCCATTTCGTATCTCTTGAAGAATAAGAGTATGGAATGCCAAAGCTGACTAAATTAAAAATAAATAAATACATAAATAAATGTACAAAGAAATGTAAAAAAGCAAAAATACATAAATAAATACATAAATAAATATACAAAGAAATGTAAAAAAGTGCAAATAAATGAGTATTTATGCTTTTATTTCAATATTTATGTATAATTGTATTTTTTCACACATTTATTTATTTATTTATTTCTACATTTATTCATTTATTTATTTCAACTTTTATTTATTTCCACATTTATTTCAGTATTTATGTTTTTATGTCTACATTTATTTATTTTCACATTTATTTATTTTCACATTTATCTATTTCCACATTTATTTATTTCCACATTTATTTATTCCAACATTTCTTTGTCCATATTCTAATGAGGGGGGCGTGTTTTAACTCAGACATGAGCAATCGATCTCAGAGTGGCAGTTCTGAAGCTTTAAGGTCACAGTGACACCTTGTGGTGTGTGACCAAACGAAACGCAAGAGCTGTGTGGGCAATATCACATTTTAAGTCGTGCATATCACCCATAGACTGTAAAAAAATATGGACGTAGTATCCGTGACGTCACCCATAGGTTTCTGAAGAGCGTTTTTGCAGCCTAAAGTGGGCGGGGCCGGCAGTCGCCATCTTGGCAGTGCGTCACCTCTCGTCACTACCGGATAAATTAAAATGGGCAAAGAGGCGGGACGCGGGTGGAGCTGAGGTACTAATGCTTTGCTATTGCCGTCAAAGTGACAGCCGATTGAAAAAGTAAATCCAATGGTTAAAGTTCATGTTTTTGTCCCTTGAAATATTACAATAGTTAAGACGTAACTAAAAGTGAGACTATTTACTTTATCTTTTTATCAACTTTATTAATATCACAAGGGGTAATTAGTTAAGAGCATGTATACAAGTACATAACAGATTTCTCACAACATACAAGCAGTCAACTATGTGTATAGTGAGGCATTATTATTCTGCTAGTTAAAAATGTATTAGTTACTTACAATATTGCTCTAAGCTTGTGCATGTGACCGTGATTCAAGCACACCAGTCGGCATCTCACGTCAAGTTCGTAAAGAGCTTTATTCAGTCCATTTTACAATCTGATTTTGGCCACCAGTTTCTCAGATGGGTTACACCAAAGATATTACCTCAGAAGTTCAAGTATGCACTAAAAATCCGCGCTCATTCAAGGGTGTGCATCTATTGCATGGACGGAGAGAACGCGCTGAAATCAGACATCCATTAGTCCACGTGAGGGAAACAACTGGAAATACAGCGCTCACGGTCGTTCTCTCCATACTCAACACGACGGAATCCAACGGCGTGCACGGGCGAAGGTGTATTAAATTGTATGAAATAATCCCGGAAAAAGCACAAACACAGCTGAGGGTGACGCTAACAGACAGCAGACAAACGACTAGCAGTGACAGAGCAGCGGCAATCCACCTGTCACTCAAGTGGCCACGCCCTTAATTATGCAGAACTATAAGGCTTAAATATAATTTAAACGAATGCGTTATAAAAAAATTCACCCCCCTCACAGTCTTCATGAAGGGCAAAATTAGCAACACAGACCAAAAAACTATTTGCCACCAGGCTGTAAACATGTTATTTTCTGCTGTGAAGTTAGACATTTTAACATGGGGGAAATACAGATTTGACTCGCTTTTGCAGCCAGCCTCATGCGGCGCCTCGATGAATTGCAGTTTAAGTCACTTCCGTGTTGGCTTCAAGAGAGAGATGGGGAGGTTGCCCCTTGATATCACCCTAACTGTATGTAGGGTAGGCTATATAGGGTTAACACATGAATATGATAGCTGATAGCTTGTTTTTGGCTTGTGATTATTGACGATGAGACTCGCACACTAGCGCAGAACACGGAGAGAAACCAGCGCACATTTCACTGACTCCCACGCAAGCATTTTGATCAATGAGTTTGAAACGTCCGCGATTACATTCGCGTTTCCTAATTTCGTATGCATAACAGGTGGCAATTCAAATGCTTAAAACTCAACCCATATGATGCTGCTCTTAGATAGATATTGATTAATCACAAGTCATCAATTTTGAATTATTCTTAAATCAAACAAAAGTGGCTCATTTAAACGCAGTGAGCATCTCACGCCATGCATTGGACCATAGAAGCATCCTGCTCATTCAAACAGCACCGGTCGTGCCCGTGGTCGTGGTGATATTTCCCCCTGTAAATTGATTTTATATCTACCCAAACCTTATTAAATAGGTAGGCTAGGCTGCATATCATCATATATGTCAAGTATGTCAGTAAAATAAAATTAACAAAAGTCATTAAAAGTCAAAATCTTAATGAATGCATGGCGTGAGAAGCGTGGCTGGCTGCGTTTGATTTTAGAATAATTCAAAATATGTCTTGTGATTAGGCCTATCTAAGAGAGCAGCATTTAAATATGGGTTGCGTTTTAAACATTTGTTATGCATACGAAATTAGGAAACGCGGATGTAAATCGCGTATTGAGTCGTGTTTCAAACTCATTGATCAATATGCTTGCGTACGTGGGAGTCAGTGAACTGTGCGCTGGTGTGCGAGTCTCAACGACAATAAACGCAAGCTATCAGCCCTATCCACCACGTTTAGGCCTACATTGTTATCCACCTTTTTCTGCTCTAAACAATGCGCGCTGCCATGACGACGATGCCGGTTGTCAACTTCCGGTTCGAGTCTGGTCTATGCTTTTTTTCCCATGTGTTTTAGATTGTGTCATCCCCACATCGCTAAACTAAATCGAAAAAAACATTCATCAAAACATTCAACATTCATGTGATCTGATCACGTTATTTTTTATTAAATCACAGATAAAAACAAAATTAACGTTTTTCTTTGCTTCATAACTTCCAAAGGATAGCTGATGCATGATGCATCTCCCTAAAACATCCGACAGTTTCTATCACCCCGACTGCTGCAGAATAACAGTAGCCTACTAAAAGGTTAGGGTTGGTTAGTTCTTTGACTCCTGTCTACACCTGCTTTCAAAAATGCATAGTCTATTTCTCAGTCCTGTGAGGTTCGGCATAATAACGTTACGCCGAGTTTCATTCTTGAGACCAAAGTCCAGTTTGCCTCCGTCATGATCATCTATTGTTTACTATATACTTCTTATTTATTAAAACCAGGCGATTGGTTAATGAAAGATTGAAATTAACATACAATTAGTGAAAAAAGGACAGCAGGAAGTAGAAAACCGGCGTAAAGTCAGTTGAATCCGCTATGAAGAACGGGCGCAGAAAAGGGTGGATTAATAGTGGATACTTTCATGCGCTTTCATGTCCAAGTATCTGCTATCAGACCTGTTCATGTGTGCTATGTGTGTTAACCCTATATAACCTACCCTACATACAGTTAGGGTGAAATACATGACTTAAAATGTTATATTGCCTGCAGCTCTTGCGGTTCGTTTGGTCACACACCACAAGGTGTCACTGTGGCCTTAAAGCTTCAGAACTGCCACTCTGAGCTCGTCAGCTCGATTGCTGAGGTCTGAGTTAAAACACGCCCCCCTCATTAACATACGGAGAAAGAAATGTTGGAATAAATAAATGTGGAAATGATGAAATGTGGAAATAAATAAATATAGAAATAAATAAATGTGAAAATAAATAAATGTAGACATAAAAACATAAATACTGAAATAAAAGTTGAAATAAATAAATGACTAAATGTATAAATAAATAAATAAATAAATGTGTGAAAAAATACAATTATACATAACTATGGAAATAAAAGTATAAATACTCTTTTATTTGCACTTTTTTACATTTCTTTGTATATTTATTTATGTATTTATTTATGTATTTTTGCTTTTTTACATTTCTTTGTACATTTATTTATGTATTTATTTATTTTTAATTTAGTCAGCTTTGGCATTCCATATAAGAGCGTTGTCCCCGGCAGGTTGTGCTTGTCCGTGCGTCATCTTGCTAATGCTAGCTTCTTGTTGCTGGTCGTCTTTTTCACACGATGAAGTATTTACACTCGTCAAATTAGTTTGCTTATTTCTAGATCTTAGATCCATTACGCAGCAGATAAATCAGAATAAAAGAGTAGTTTTCCTCTTTTGAAGGGATAAGAGTGTTTTTAAGGATCAATTTTCGGAGAGCATCCACGAACGCGTCTTTCTAGCTCAGCTGCATCACGTGACCCCATTTGAACAATATATAACTAGAAAAAGTGAGGGATTTCATTCAATTTGGATTAAACAGAATGAGAACATGAATCCATCATGCCTTGTTACCACTGTGCAGGCTGGTGGTGGTGGGGGTAATGGGTGGTAATGGTGTGGGGGATGTTTTCTTGGCACACTTTAGGCCCCTTATTGCCAATTGGGCATTGTTTAAATGCCATGGCCTACCTGAGCATTGTTTCTGACCATGTCCATCCCTTTATGGCCACCATGTACCCATCCTCTGATGGCTACTTCCAGCAGCATAATGCACCATGTCACATAGCTCAGATCATTAGAATTAAGGCAGTTCTGAAGGTGAAAGGGGGTCAAACACAGTATTAGTATGGTGTTCTTAATAATCCTTTAGGTGAGTGTATACATATAACTTGTTGCCCAGATGAAATCCTCTGTACAGAGAGTGTAAGCTCCAAGACTAGGTAGTGAGGTCAGGGCACTGTAGATATCATGGTATTGCACAAAAGGATGATTGTCCTCTGTTCTTCTCTGTCTGGCGAGGGGGAATAAACTAATGGGTGTGAATGTAATGGCAGACCCTTGGCCAGACACACTGTGTTGTTTCATCTCCTCAGTCTGATTGAGCTAACTTTAAAAAGGCATATTTTGGCAAGTCGAAAATACAATTTGAAAAAATCTGTATCCCACTATAACTTTTGTCAGGAAACAAAAAATGTGTTCATATTCATTGCTGTTATTAGACATGATGTAAAGTATTAAAAAATAAACCACTTAATGATAGGCTATCATCTGTAAAATCGTTTTTTGTGTATGACATTGACCAGCCTATGTTTAAGTGCAATGCATTATAGAATTATTTTGATAATAATTCATCATGGAAGGAGGAGGGTGGGTTCAAAACAATTTTATATCCGCAGGCTGTTTGCATGTGAAACGATATGGTTGTCTTGGTTTTTCAATAACTTTAGACATTCTCGTGAAAATTGATCAATTCAGTGCATGAAGTTCGATCGTTAGCCTACAGAAGAAAAAAATGATTTGTTTTGATAGATAGGGCACATGATAGCTGTCTTTACTAAACCTTGTTGATAAAACAACAATTGTAACACGATTACTTAAAACAATTCAGGTATTATAGTTTCATTTACCTTGGTCAAAGCAATGACGCACCTTCTGCTAAATGCGAGCATGCTCCCGCGACCAGGGATACACTTCCTCTCAGGGCTAAGTACCTTCGAACGACACCAGAAAGAAGAGATGGACGTCATTTTCACGTGAAGAAAGCGACATAGTAAACAGCAATGGGGGGTTGGGGCAAGATGGCATCATGGTTGGTGGACGTGTAAAGTTGATCTCTGGCAGTTGCGGTAGTAATGTCATCGATCAGTCATTTTAATTCTTCATTTATATTTTGTGGTCCTCTAATTGAACATTTTTTGTGTTGATATTTGTTAAATGGGCAGAAGGAGACAAGTTCTTCCGAAAGCTATATGTCGAGGTTGGCGCCAAAGTTGAGCTAGTATCTGATGCTTGCCTGAGCAATAGGTTCACCGTGCTCTATGTACAGTACACACAGACATGAGCGAATTCCATCATATAAAGACATTACTAAGATGCATTTGGTATATTTGAGATGTTTGTTTGTTGGCTATGTCCTATGGGGTTTTTATATGATGTTACCATAGTATTAAAGGAATTAATAAATGCTTGCAATTATGCATTGAGACGTAACTTTGCAGTCGCATACTTGTTGCATGTCTTGTCTGATACGTAGATTCCCCTGGATATGACCGATCCATTCATATATATAAACATACTGTAAAACGTATAATCACATGTGCACGCTCTCTTCGAAAGGAAAATTTAATTTCTAACTCGGCGAATGCGGTGACAAGACAAAGAGAGGCATACTCCCTCCAAAGGGGACAATTTTCCGTTGGCTCACACACCTCCAGAGGGTGTGACACGTTCACACTTTAAAATCACTGAACACGTTCACTCTCTCCTCTTTTTTTTACTCTTTTACTTCTTTGTAGAAAGTAAAAGAGTAAAAAAAAGAGGAGAGAGTGAACGTGTTCAGTGATTTTAAAGTGTGAAGGTGTCACACCCTCTGGAGGTGTGTGAGGTGTGTTTTTTACTCTTTTACTCTTTGTAAAAGAGTAAAAGAGTAAAAAAAAAAAGATAAAAAGAAAAAAGTATTACTCTTTAGTATGAATCTTCTTCGTAGTATCCTTTGTCCTTGTTTTATTTGTTTATTTTGCGCTTAGCTCAATCTGTTTCTTAGTGTGTTGTTCTCGTCCGGACCAAACCACGGACATTGCGCTTCCATCAGTCTTCCAACCTACGGGTGAAAAAACTCTCATCCACTACCGTATCTGTATACGTTTTGAATTTCCTGAGCACAACGCACTCGGAAAGAACCGAAATAAATCCTTCATCTCATGAGCACCTCAGGCATCTACACGCTTCTTCTTGTTTTAACGACACAAGGTCCAAGTGTGCAAGTATCTGTTCCATCCAAATTGAAATTCTTTAAAGTGTGTGTGCTAGTAATTTTGTTTTTCCTGTGTTTCCATATATATATATATATATATATATATATATATAGTCAAAATTGATGGCACCCCTGGTAAATATTATCAAAACTGGCTGTAAAAAATAAATCTCCATTGTTTATCCTTTTGATCTTCCACTCAAAAAATGGCAAAATTCTAACCTTTCATTGAAGTAAAAGAATTGAAAGTGGGGGTAACATTATGAAATAAATGTTTTTCTCCAAAACATGCTGGCCATAATTGTTGGCACCCCTAGAATTTTTTTATGAGAAAAATATCTCTGAAGTACATTCCCATTAATATTTAAATTTAAGCACACCAGGGCGACTAGGAACATGAAATTGTCCAGCTATGACTTCTTGTTTCACACGAGTTTAAATATGAGGAAACACAAAGGCCAAATTCCCTTAATCATCCATCACAATGAGTAAAACCAGATAATATAGTTCTGATGTGCAGCAAAAGATTGTTGAGCTTCACAAAATACAAAGTGGCTTTAAGAAAATATCTAAAGAATCGAAAATCCCCATTTTGACCATCAGGGCAATAATTAAGAAGTTATAATCAACTAAAGATATTAGAAATCTGCCAGGAAGAGGATGTGTGTCTATATTGCCTATTGCCTATAAAGAGTACCTATTATGGATTTTTGAAAATTGCCCTTCATATAGTGTTTAACATAGATCTAAGTGAACGAAAACATCCTGCAAAGTTTTAAACATGAAAGTTCATCGTATACAAAGTTATTGTCTTTCAAAAGTAAGAGTCGACTCTGAGTCGCTGATATGAATCGTTGGAAGAACGATGCTTTTCCTTTGTCTAGTTGACGTCAACTTGACAAGTTATTTAAATAAGAAACACCCACTTATTGCGCTCGGAGACGCCGAAACCGGAGCTCCAGGGGTGGCGGGCAAATCTGAAACTGGCCCAGGACGGGCCACCCTGCCTGGGCTGGCCAGGGAGGTCTGAGAGCATGGAGGTTTGGACCCACTGCACCTTTTTGGATCTGGGCTTCGGAAAACAATCATGTCGACGAGACGCTGTGTTTTGAAGTGCGACGCAAAAGCGAACTTTTTTCACCTGCCAAGTGAGGAGTATTTGAAAACTAAGTGGCTGCAGTTCATATATACAAGTACTGCTATACCACACAAGTATAGCCCAAACCTTGTTCTGTGTTCGCGTCATTTTGAAGCTGATTGCTTCACAAACCTAAACGCTATAAAGTATGGATTCGCGAGCCGGCTCTATCCTAACGAGCTGAGGATCTGAATCAGGTGTGTTAAATGAGGGAGACATACACAATATGCAGAGCAGTGGTCGCGAGGACTGGAGTTGAGAACCCATTTAAGGTAATAAGAGTTCCGTTTTTCTGCACAGAGAATACCAATCACAACTGACTAGGTCATCCGACCAATCACCGCAGATTAGCGTCACGCAACGGCGGGTTTTGGAAAAAGACTCGCTAAAACAATTCATATGGGAGTCGGTGGGCAAATCAGGTAAAAATAAATGCATATTTTAAGACAACAAAAGTGTTTTTGTCATTGCATGCTTGTAAAACTGTTGTTGGGGACTCCCAGAACAATATTAGGAACATTTTAAATGCCATAATAGGTACTCTTTAATGGACGGTGAGGATGAAAGTTTGAGTGGCCAAAGACTCTTCAAGGATCACAGATGGAGAATTGCCAGTGTCAGTTAGATGACGCAGTTAGGGTGGGGGTAGGGTTACATTGTATGGAGGAATTACATTGTATTTGTATGGAGGAATGGTCTCTGATCTCTTGTCAGGTGTTCTCTGATCAACTCATCAGGCATTATAGGAGAAGACTCAGATATATTATCTTGGCAAAAGGAGCTTGCAAAAAGTATTTAATAACAAGGTGCTAATAATTATGGCCAGCGTGTTTTGGAGAAAAACTTTTATTTTATAAAGTGATTTCCCCCCACTTCCAATTATTTTACTTCAGTGAAAAGTTAGATTTTTGTGAATTCTTTGAATGAAAGAACGAAAGGATAAACAATGGAGATTCATATTTTATAGCCAGTTTTGATCATATTCACCAGGGGTGCCATCAATTTTGACCATGACTGTATTAGGGCTGTCAAACGATTAATCGCATCCAAAATAAAAGTTTGTGTTTACATAATATATGTGGGTGCACTGTGTATAATTATTTTGTATATATATATAAATACCAACACATGTATATTTAAGAAAAACATATTATTTATATATATATAATATTTATATGTAATATAAATTATATATAAATCTATATACAGTATATACATGAAAATATTTCTTAAAGGGGTCATGAACTGGCTTTTTAAATTTTATTATATTGTTGTCTGAGGTCAACTTATGAGGTTCGCTTGGTTTTTGCATTCAAAAATATCCAAATGAATAAGTAATAGGCTATTTTGTACCCTAGTTTTGAGCCTAGCTGAAAACGCTCGATTTTTATGGGCGTCTCACACTGAAGACTTGGAAGTAAACGCCCTCTGCTGTGAGTGAATAACAGTTTTGCATATTATAATGAGTTTCAACTTACCTCGTTGATGCACTTGTATTGTTTTGAAACGTCCAATGTTGTAAAATGGCAACCGGAATGATTTGACTCAAAGTCTGTGTGTTGCACAATTCCTCTTAGATCCAATATAGATGGCACGACTGTCATCTTTCACAACCAGGCACTGCACAACATTCTGTGTTGCTTGGTAGATTGATCCGGTTTGTCATCACGAGATGATATATATATATACAGTCGGCAACCCGTCATAGCTGGGGGGCATGGTCGGCGTGGGGGAAAGCAGCGCGACCATCCTATTTGAATGACAAAAATGTCATATTGCGAGTCATTTACGCCTGCCGACCGGCAACGGTACATTGCAAAATGAACTGTAATAGGTTATGATTGGCCTTATTTAATTAAAAACTGGGTCAATGACCCAACCAAATTGCTGGAGGTGTCGTTTCCAAACTATTGTTATCTGGTTGAATCTCCAGGTAAGACATTGTGGAAGCTAGTACCGCGTGCCTATAACCTATTTTTTACAGTCTATGCCTAACTCAACCAACTTGCGTATAAGTCCATAAAACCTTGTCACTTACCAATTGTACATATGCTTCACTCCAAACTATTAATCCTTTTGTTAAACGGTGATCAGTAGTAGTAGCCTAGCTACGAAATCGCAGAGGGACTTTGCTGACAGTTATCCGAATTCTCACAGACTGCAGTCTGATAACCTTCAGCTGAAAACGCTAATGTGAATGAGACATCCCTTATGAAAAACAACTAAAGGAATCTTGTAGTATTTCAGGACAAAATATTATAGTAATGTTAATCCTATTAATATGAATAGCCTAGAAGTAGATGTATTGAAGAACATCACAGAAGTATTGTACACTACTATAGAATACTTATAGCAATGGGATTACTATAGTTATTTTTCGTAAGGGATGTAACATCAGACAAATCTGGCCCACTGCCTAATACGAGTTAAACATCTATTACTATATCACACATGGATCTAAAGTTACTCGAACAGTAATCTAATAAGTTATGATTAATTTTGCCATTTTGTCCTTCTATCCGGTTCTGTATGTAAGAAAGGATGTAGAACTTCAGTGTATAATTTGTTAGTTTATTGTTGGTACAGAAAACGACACAGCAACTCCTCAGCATGATTGTCGCATGTATTTCAATGAGCGCCAAGGCAGTGTTTTTCCCCACGGCCTAAATTCACATCACGTGAAGGGGCGTTCCTGGGGCCTTCCCAGACCAACCGACTGTATGCGTGATTGTGTGAAATGCGAGAATCGGTGGGCGGGGCTAAACTGGCCGTGTTGAAGTAGGAGTTGATCTACTTCTGCGGGGGTGGTGTTTTATCCTCTTTGTCGTCATAGTTCCGCACTTTTAAAAACGAGTCGTTTGCTGGGGCTGGTGTCAATAAAAGCTTTTATTGGACTCATAAGGACATTTTCAGTTCTGAAACTTACAGGATAGTTTTATAATATGATGAGCTCTTAGATGTCAAAAGGAAAATTTGATTCCTTAGTTCATCACCCCTTTAAATATATACAAGCATGTGTGTATTTATCTGTATTTATTTATTTATTGAGTGTGTATTTAATTAATTATAAAATAATTATACACAGTGCACCCACATATATTATGTAAACACAAACTTTTATTTTGGATGTGATTAATCGCGATTAATCGTTTGACATCCCAAATATATATTTGTTGTTACATGTAATGGTACAAGTTCCTTTTTATTCAACTTCATTATATGCTCATTATACGGTTATTGTCTCTGCCTGTTGATCACATACCAAAGCCTCTTTAATATATGATCCGAAGCAGCAAGCTGATATTGTTAAGTATTGTTAAGAATTGATAACGAGTCTCCAGTCAAGCAGCCCGGCGGACGAGCTGACTCGGTGAAGTGCAGTTGATTCTATTAGGGTATTCTGTAAATCAACGTCTGTGTAGGATGTATATTCTTAATTATAATTTGTTGTGTTTAATTACCTATATATCTGAAGCAGATGTGTATACTATATAACCCCTTTTTGGGTGATTTATTACATATGGACCTGGTTCAAACCATATTCAGTGCCTGTTGATTAATAAGTATTGCATACTTTTCCCCCGAATCTAACCAGTAGTTTTTTACAGTAGCTACTTATTGGCTCTTAAGGGGCAATCACTTTTTCACACAGGAACATTGGGTGTTATATAATTTATGTATTTAAAACATGACAGTTTTATGTTTTTGTTTATGACTGGTCAAGGTAATGCATGAAGGCTGTGCTTGAAGACTGAAAATATACTAAAATACAGAGAATCAGACTGGTGCCAAACATTTTAACAGCACTGTATTCATAATAGAATGATATCTGATAATGCCTATCTATGTTGTATATTTTGTATTTAATGGTTTTGATATTGGGAATGTGCATGAGTTCATTTTAATAAGCTGAGAGATCACAGAATCACAGTGTGAATTTATCGTAATTCTCCTATTGTTTAGGTGATGAAGTGGTTCTGGGCTGTGGTGTCATCCTTCACACAGGAAGAACTGGCACGTTTGTTACAGTTCACCACTGGCTCCTCGCAACTCCCACCTGGTGGCTTCAACACTCTCTGCCCCTCCTTCCAGATCATAGCAGCTCCCACACACAGCACGCTGCCCACCGCACACACCTGGTGAGCACACACACACATACACACACACACACACACACACACACACACCAAGCATTCCCTCACTTCAAAAGAGGGACCAAAATCCAATTCCCAGAATTAAATGTGAAATTAATAAGCTCTAGAAAGGAACATTCAGCCTTCAGATTTTTCCATCACTCCTAAAAGCATTCAGTCAATGAAAGAAAATTGACGGTTAATGCTACCCTAGATGGAACAGGTTTTCTGAGGCCGTTTACACGAGAACGCTCGCGGGTGAAAACGTAAAATTATTCTATTGGATGTGCCTTTCATTTACACGGCGATGGCGTTTTTGAGGCTTAAAAATGCAAAAAAAGTGAAACCACCCTCCAGAGTGGAAATCTTAAAAACGCTCCACCGCCGCGTTCCCGTGTAAACGGCAGAAACGCAAAAGTCTGCTTGACAGTGAAGGTTGTACGCAGATGAGTGGACTTGGCGTTGTTGTAGTATGCACTCCTAGCCGCCTGAAGTGCATACTACTGTACATTGAATTTCACACACTTTTGCGTCACCATTTGCACGCGGATTTCCCACACAAAACGCTCGTCTAAATGCAGAATAAAAAGTGATGATGCAACGTCACTTTTGCGTTTTCTCTTCAGAATCGTTTCCGTGTAAACATAGCCTGAGAGCCAGTGTACTGCAGTTTAATTCCGATCCTAATCAAATACACCTGAAAAAAATTAATCAAGGTCTTTAGTATTACATTAAAATGACACGTGGAGTTTGATCAGGGTTGAAGCTAAATTCAGCAATGCAGAACCAAACCTATCAGTTTTATAACTGTATTTAATATTGTTAATTTTGTCAGAAGTATCTATAGAAAAAAAATCTGTTTAAATTAGGATTGCATGTTTAAATCTTGTTTAACTCTTCTGTTCAGTTTTAACCAGCTGTGCCTCCCAACGTATGACTCCTACGAGGAGCTCCACAAGCTGCTGAAGCTGGCCATCAGCGAGGGGAGCGAGGGCTTTGGAATGCTTTGAGCATCAGTCTAGCTCTGGCAGAAACAGAGAAATCTCCAAACCTCTTTTTATGAACGTCTCACCCCAGTGCACTTTACAGTGTACTGTAAATGACGGACTTTGATCACAAGATGCCTCTGGCAGGATTCAGGAGTTATGTACATATGTATCAAAAGATTGTTCTACAAGATGAAAATAAGAAGCATATTTGAGTTTGTTTATTTGTTTGTTTGTTTGTTTGTTTGTTTGTTTGTTTGTTTGTTTGTTTGTTTAAATAGTTGCCTATCTTTCCATATGTGAGTGCAGACATAATTAAATGGCCGAAGTGTCAGGATGCTTGTTTTGCATTTGGCATAAATATAACTTTTTTTTATGGAGTGTAGTTGACTATGGGATATTGGGAATGACTGCAAAACCTCTGCACTTGGGCCTTAACTGATCAGGGAAGGTTATGTATAACTTCTGTTTCATTTTATGCTTTATTTATACAGTGTATGCATTTCCCCTGCAACTGTTCATTTAATATTTATGAAGAAGGGATCTTAGACACGTTGTCGCATACCACATAACCATCTTTTTTTAACAAGTAAAATTTGTTTAATGGGCATTTCATAAATCATAAAAAAAAAATTCAGATGTCAGACAGCTGACTTGCACATTTATCAGATGTGGTCTTTGCTCTTCTCTTGAGCTCCTTTTTATTTTGAACATTTATCATTAATGATCATATATAGGAAACTAGTTATGATCAAATTAAGGTAAGACGTACATTTAAAATATTATTACAAAAATGTATTTCCTTTCTACTGTTATTCTGAAGTATTTGAGTAACATCTATGCATCATACCAACAAGTTCACAAACAACAAACACTGGCTTTGCTTGTTTTTATAAATAACTGATGCTCTTTTTATCATTTGGTTCAGTTAATGGTGCTCCACTACAAAATTAAAGTTCATTATATGGGAAAAATCATAATGCACATAGGCTGACTGTTGAACATTAGTGATCTTTTTTCTACTGTTTAGAGCCTGTAGTAATATTCTATGAGGTCACATGCTAATCTGGAGTGTCCTTTTGTGACCACTACAAACCATTTGCAGGGATAAAAGAAATGCTAAAACATAACTACCCTGATGTTACACTGTGCTCTTGCCTTTGTCTTCTCTCTCTCTCTCTCTCTCTCTCTCTCTCTCTCTCTCTCTCTCTCTCTCTCTCTCTCTCTCTCTCTCTCTCTCTCTCTCTCTCTCTCTCTAAACACACAAACATTTTCTTTTTCCATGAAGTTAGACTAGAGTTAACATTAACATTTCAGTGCATTTTATACAACACAATAAAAAATCTGAAATATATTTATTCATTCATTGTAAATGTCATAAAATGCACAATCTAAAGCATAATGTTATGGATCAGATAAAATTCCAAATTTAGTTCAGCATTAAGAAAGCATATATCAGTAGCCAGAAAAAAAAGCTTTGAGTGTGCTAAGGGGAAAAAAGGTTGTGCAATAAATAAAGTGCCACATACATTATGAATAATTGCATTGATGTCTTTTAGCTCTATATTTTAGACTTGTGTTACTTTGACTAAAATATTCAGTTAAATGAGTCGTTTATCAGTACAGTAGTGTTCTCTTTTAGTAAATATTGTGTTATGCATATTTATTCCTGAAATCTGAAAATCAGTTCATTATTATAGTAATAAGTATGCATATAAGTATCAAAGTAATAAGTATGCATATTTTGGATAATAATGAAGCATGCAAAAAAAACATTTACATTCATGTGCTCAAACAATTATTTAAGGATGAAAAATAAGTGCATTGTGCAAAACTTTCAATTTAACATTTAATTCAACAATGTATAAAAAAATAACAATCCCTATGCAAACTAACATGCTTGTAAGAAGCCAGATAATTTGCTCTCAAATTATTATTATACTTCTCAAAAAAATTGAGTATGTAGGTCAATCATATAAAATAAAGTATAAAATATAATAAAAAAAATAAAATACTTGCTTTAGAGAAATAACATTGCCTGTTAAAGCCGTGAAACATTTGCTGCGTCCTAATTTAGAGGTTGCATCCTTTGAAGGTTGTTTTACAGTGCCCAAATGAAGGCTATTCCAATCCACAGGCTCCTTCAAATCCAGCCTTCTTTTCCTTGGAAATGAAAGATACAACAGATGGATTCTTCACGACCAGTGTTGCCAGATTGTGTTGACGATTCCTGCCCCAAAAGCTCTCAAAAACCAACCCAGATCATTCACTAAACGAATGTGTTGGAATTCTATTGTCATGACAACTAAGGTTTATAAGTACCATTACCTCCTCAAAACTAAATATTGAAATTATAAAAAATTAATCTATTCTCCTGTGTATTGAGTCATAATTATTTGTTACATTTAACAGAGCAGAAAAAGGACTAAGTTACCAGGGCTACCTCAGTTACCAGGGCTACCTGTGGTCTTATGGAAAAGCAAGGGCCGCATAGACACATGAAGCCCAAAAAACAGACTTTTCTGCAATAATTTATAGACAAACTGTTCTATAAATGAACATGCTTATCTTCAAAACGTGTTATTACTGTCCTGTATAGTGTCTGTCTGGTATTGGATACCATTTTATGAGTAAACCCACCTATATCGTGTCTCCCACATGTAACGACTCACACTTGAGTTTACATCACCTCCTCATAGAGTGCAGTGTTTGTTATATTAATCAGAGTATAAATGGACACCTACTGCCAGACCCATTCCAACCATGCTCCAGACAAAAGGTCATAAAACTTCCCAACAGAGGATATTTCACTACCATCACCTAACTACAATCTCTAATGCCACAATCTCACCACAGAAATATAACCTTATGGAAATTTAAGCTGTCAACACCTGCCAGCATTTTCCAGTCTAGCTTCCAGTTGTCCTGGTGAGAATTGGTTTTAACACCTTTTATTGGTGGTTGCTCTCCTGGGTGAAGGAATATTTCCTTTTGTGTGTAATGTTTTGCTAGAATAGGTGGCAACTTATTGTTATGCTTATTAGTAATCCTGTTAAAATTATCTTAATAATTATAACAAGTTATGATTAATTATTAATATTTCTCTTTTGAGCTAATTTTGCAACACTTGCCAGGAGCACAATACAACAGGAAAGAGGATTGAAACGTGGCAAATACAGTTAAAGAAAATTAACAAATGACAAAAATGTTTTTTAGAAACTAAAGTAGGCCTATGTCATATATTAGATTTAAATCGAGTTACTGACATTAATATGACAGGTGTCCAAGGCTTTCAATCCACAAATCAGCAACATCCACCATAGATTTAGGCTAATGTAGTGAGTTTACTCTAACCCTAAATATGGTAATTTGACAGAAATAGTCAAACGCTTACAAGTAGCCAACTACACATCTTTTTCTAGCACTTCAAAACTATAAAAAACATACATAAATGCTTTTTTCATTATTTATTTTTTATGTGATGACCAACACATTTTTTGTTCATCCTTCAAAGATTGTACTAAAACGAAACATTTTAAGATAAGTTAAGATAACTCTTATTTAAACACTTATATAAAAAAAAAACATTGCAAAGAGTAGGATGTTACTTAGCTATGTTAACATTTTTTCACTCCTTTCACTCCTGTTTTTTAATTAATATTAAGACATTATGAATGACAATAACTAAAGTTAATTTCATCTACACCCTAAATTAAGCTTAGTGATTTATTGTCAGCCCCAGTGCTACCAGATTCTTTTTTATTATTTTTTTTATTTTGTAGAACTCGGTGTGAGTTCTCATTTGAGGTGATGCTGCCCTCAAATTTGAGTCTGGAGCCCTGTGAACTTAAAATAAAACTGCATATCGTAATATCTGTACGTTAAGTCTCTTTATTATTAAAAATTGTCAGTATTACAGTTATTTTGAGGTAAATTTGAATAATTGCATTGCGAGCTTATTTAAGGTGTGCCCCTAAATTTTCTGCTTGTGCTCTTAAAATTTTCAGTCAGGGGCAACAGCGCTCCTAGTAAAAAAAAAGTTAGTCTGGAGCCCTGTGTTATCTCTGTAAAGCTGCTTTAAACAATCTGTATTTAAAAAAACACTATATAATTAAATGTGACTTGACTTGGGTCAACTTACATTTTATTATTATTATTTCTAGATTTACTCCTTATAATTCTTGAACACATTTGAGCTTGTATGAATGTTAGAAAATAGGGCCAACACTACTGCAAACTTTCTATTAAAAGAGGTATACTATATGTGAACTTGTATACTTTGTCATACATTAACCCTTAAGAACTTAAAATATTTAGTCAGGAAAAGATAAATGAATAGCCAGAGATCTTCTAATCCTTATTACAATGAACTCCAGTACTGCTCAAAGTCCAAATGCAGTCTCATACGGACCACAAACCAGTAATGATAACATATTTTAAGTTTGCTACTTTGTCCTGTTCATACGTCCATTTGAAATCAACTCAACAAGATCTAAGTCACTGCTTGCATTTCCTCCATATGGCAACTGAAAAGGACAGGTCACCTGGCGAGCTGAAACTGAAGACTGAAGTAGGGCTGCTGAGTGGAGTGTCTCTCATTGCAGGGGTCATGGTTGGTTCTGGAATCTTCATGTCTCCTCAGTATGTGCTGCTTTATATTGGGAGTCCAGGTGCTAGTCTGTTAATATGGGCTGCTAGTGGATTGTTGGCCATGTTAGCTTCTTTGAGCTACGCTGAATTAGGAACTGTTATTCGTGAGTCTGGAGGAGAGTATATTTACATCTTGCGCACTTCAGGCAATATCTTGGCCTTTATATGTGCTTTCACCAATAACATTGTGATGAGACCAACTGGCATGATTGCAGTGGCACTCACCTTTGCCCAAAATACCCTTGCGCCTTTCTATGATGATTGCCTACCACCAAATGGAGCAGTGAAATGTTTGGCAGCCCTAGGGATTATGGTATTGACAGTTTTGAACTGCTTGAATGTGCGCTCCTCCATCAGAGTCACAGTGTTATTCATGGCTATGAAG
The DNA here is from genome assembly GCA_038021265.1 of Cyprinella venusta. Taxonomy (NCBI): domain Eukaryota; kingdom Metazoa; phylum Chordata; class Actinopteri; order Cypriniformes; family Leuciscidae; genus Cyprinella; species Cyprinella venusta. Next base: position 27,082,647 of record CM075875.1, on the reverse strand, counting down.
GTGCTGGCACTTATAATAATTGTGATTGGGGGAGTTGTCCTACTTATTCAAGGGGACACCGTCAACAGCCTCCAAAATTCTTTCGATGGGACAAAGCTGAGCATCAGACCCATGGGAATAGCATTTTACCAGTGTTTGTGGTCCTATGATGGCTGGAACACTTTAAACCATGTTACTGAAGAGATCAATCATCCTGAGGTAATGTTTGCCACACTGATAACAGCAAGTAAGCTGACTTTGATAGTTCTACACACAAAGTGCCAAAAAGAAAAGACAACTATATTAATATAAATAGATCATATTTAAAGAGTTTAAAATAAATTTACAGTGCATTTTACAAATTAAATATACAGTATCCTGCTGTGAAACTAGAATTCCATGAAATAATTTACAATGGATCTGTAAGTGCATTTATGTGGTAATATTTGTAAAAGACTTTTATGACTAGCGACTTGCAGGAACATTGACACATCAATGCAATTTTTTTTTTTTTTTATGGAGACGGGTTCTAATGATGCGTTTACACTGCTGTGGATAAAGAGGAGCAGAGCAGGCCGTTTTATTCCATTCCTTGAGCTCCATGCTCAAGCTGTTAATTGAGGGATTTGATTCATTCAGCATCTACCTTTTTTTACGCTGGTACTCTGAACAGACAAATTTCATGCGAAGATTAGACCTAATTTGTGTTGGTGTGAACAGGCCTTTAGTCATGTATATCAGGAGCAGGCTGCATTTATATGCAAAAAAGATGTATGGGAATAATGTGAACAAAAAAATGAAACCCATAAAAACCATCACATACTGTATAGCTCTTTCAATGTAGCAAGGTTCCTCTTTCCTAGATTAGAGCTTTGTACACTCTCAAGATTTTCTCAACCAACTTTATGAGCTGATACATTGTATCTTCAAAATATCGGACCTTTGGTTCATTTGGTTCAACCTTTAGAGTTTTATCTCTAAAAACTGTTTAGCTAGTATATAGGGGATGGAGTAATGAAAAATAAAAATCGCTATTTAATTCCACTAACATGGCTCAAAATAGCCTCACACTAACACAGTAACATAATGAGGGTCCTTGCATGCAAACCGACGCATTGAGAATATTGTAGGTGTACAGACAGTTTAATAAGAAGATATTTAAGAAGAAGACAGTCTACTTCGCATATACAGGCAGGAGCCATCTTTGAAAAACAGTCTCAACCAGTCGAACGCCAAGTGAGCTGAACTGTGACTTGTAATCTCAAATGGTCCATTGTTTTCAGAAGAAAGCACTGAGTGCATAAGAGTAGCAATGAACGCAAAAGAACAAAATAATAAAATAATAAATAAATAAAAATAATGTAAAAAAGAGACTTAGTGCATCCACAAGATACACACTTTAACCGACCAACCATTTATGTTTGATGGATGTTCTTATCTTTTCGAGCTTATCTTTTCGATATTGACAAAGAGCTGCAGGAACTTAGTGAAAGAGCTACGAGAGAGAGAGAGAGAGAGAGAGAGAGAGAGAGAGAGAGAGAGAGAGAGAGAGAGAGAGAGAGAGTATCAGCAAAACTGATACTTCAGGAAACTAGTGGTGTAGTCCTACCTACGGACATTGTGAAGCTATGGACACCGAACAGGAGTGACTGTGTTGCATGGGGTGGGACATGTTGAGTCGCGACACCCAAGAGATGCATTTTGAACAGTCTGAAGATTTCCCCGCTCTGATAAACAAGGCTGTAGCTGCTACTTGCAACCTTTTTCCATGTCTCAAAAATAAATTGGAGGTGGCGATCCATAGTGGAGGGACCAGATGGACAGTTATCCACTAAGTACACTAGACAAGTTATGCTTTAAATCGGTGCAATTATTCATGGATATATAGAGCTACTATTGTGTGATTTTAGTTTGCATCGCCAGCTGTAAGTCTAGCTCATTGATTTGCAAGAATGTTTGAAAAACCTCTTGCCCTCCCTTTCCCCAGACAGTGCAGACTACAAATATAATTCATGCATTTCTAAGTAATTAGATTTCACAAACGTAATTCCGATCGGCCAGCTCACTTGTCATGGTGTTCGTGGTTCGACTGGTTGAGACTCTTTTCCAAAGATGGCTCCTGCCTGTACGAGAAGTGGACTGTGTTTATAAAATATCTTTTTATTAAACTGTCTGTACTCTTATACAGTTCTCAATGTTTCGGTTTGCATGTAGGGACCCTCATTATGTTACTGTGTTTAGTGGGGCTATTTTGTTAGTGGTAATAAATAGCTATTTTTATTTTTCATCACTCTATGCCCTATAATAGCGTAAGCTAAACAGTTTTTAGAGATAAAATCTTTACATTCGATTATCATGTAAACAAATTTCAGTGAATGATTGACTTGTATCATTGACGAGACCTTGTGACGAGACCTTGTGTTTTCCTCCCATTTCACTGCCCATCTCACGTTTTTGTGAGCAAAAATGCGTTCTGTATGAACGCGCCCTTAGTATTGTTTAGGGTGTTTAGTATTGTTTAGGGGTTTTGGTATTGTTTTAGGATGTCACAGCTTCCAGATGCTCAAGATAAAAGCTTTGCGCGCTTGTAATTATTTAGCTCCGCTCACACGGCACACCTCCACCCGCTTGGCTTTTTCTGCGATATTACTGCAATATTACTCTATAGGTACTCAAGATTACCATGAGATTGACTGGAACTGAGTGTTTCACCCCTCTTTTAAAGGTCCCGTTCTTCATGCTTTTTTGAAGCTTTGATTGTGTTTACAGTGTGTAATATAACATGTGTTCATGTTTCGCGTGTAAAAAAACACAGTATTTTTCACACAATTTACTTATCTGTATACGGCTGTATTCAGTGTCCAAAAAATGATGACTTCCTTGTTTTATGAAGTCCCTCCTTCAGAAAAATGTAACGAGTTCTGATTGTGCCAGCGGTTCCTGTATTGTGATTTGACAGCAGCACGTTGCCTAGAAAGGTCACGCCTCTTACCATTGAATTGGAGATGCATGCGCATCTGAAGTGCTTCTTCTCTGTGGGAGTGCAACAAGACCGCTTTTTTGTGTAGAGCATCACAGTCCCACCCACAGCCGGTGCTGGAAGTAAAAATTCAATACAATTTCTCCATTGACAGTTATAAGCCTTTAAAACGTAACCATGCATGGTAGACTTAAAACCAGCGGCTGTTCTTGTATATGCTGATATAAACGGCAAAAGTTCATCGGGCACCTTGTTTTAAGATAAATGCCTTTTATTAACAATGTATTGGAGAAGTACTTCATTACCCACAATCCTGAACAATCCCACAGTGATGCATCTGATTGGTGGAAGTCGTGTAACGTGTCTGAAACCCCGCAAAGGTACGTGACAGAGTGAAGATCGTGTAATGACGTATAGGGCTAAGTTCATTGGTCGCACCTCTGAGACGCCCCCGTGCCATTGGATGTGCAGTTGCTGCAGCACAGCCTATGAGCGAGCCAGATGCTCAATATTTTAGCATGCGGAGCTGCAAATGCGTTTGCTTCAGTAAATCGAGGAAAAGGAATTTCTCTCTGCACATTCACTATATAAAATTCACTGGAGGAAAAAGTTCACGTTGCCGTCATCAGATTTGGAAGTCATTCAAAAGGCTTTTACGCTGTGGCTTCAGTCGACTTCAGTGAGGCGTGGTGGTTTATGGGATGAGTAGTTCCATTGAAAATGAAAATATGTACACAGGCTTGTACCTTTTGACTTTTTTTGGATTTTCTCTTCGTTTTTTCACTCAAAATGATATGTTGTATGTTTATGAGTTCATTCGTAGCTGGTTATCCTCAGACATGCTCTAATACTCTTTAGATATGGATTTTACAAAATGTCAATGGGAGAAACGAATGGGGAAATTTACTTCCTGCACCAACGCTCTTTCGGGCTGTGGGCGGTACTGTTATGCTCTATTCCTCTGGGTGGAGATTAGTCAAAAATCTATTCTACTTACGTCATTAAAAAAGGAAGTAGAGGGATGTAGTCCAAACAGGCTGTTCGCTGTGTGCTTTGAAAGGGGGCTTCTGTTAAATAAAATATCTCGCTAGGCATTGAACTTTAAGCTTCATAATTTTACAGGTATTATTTATGCTCTAACAGCAACATTACACACTAACTGAAGTTTGAAAAATGGAATCGTGACCTTTAAAACTATGTAATCGAAATGGATGGAAATTGTATATGCGATTCAAATACATAAATCTTATGTTTAGACATAATTTTAAAAAATTGGGGTGTGATTAGGTGGTTATGTTCGGAAAGTATTACAAGATGTACATTATACACATAATATATTGGAAGAAAGCATAATAAGCAATGCACCTCTTGTTCTCACTTTTATTGTGATATAATTTGCCTCACATGCACTTTTATTTCAGTCATTGGTCCCACTTCATATTAGGTGTCATAAACTACTATGTTATGACACAACTACTACCTATGCCAAAAAATAAAAAATAAGAAAAAAGGAAAGAAAAATACTAGAAAAAGATAAAAGAAATGCGTTTATTGTGATCATGTTGTATTGCAAAATACTTTTTGTCATTTATGTCATTTATGTCATTAATTACTCCCCCTTGCATTGTTCCACATACATAAGACTTTCATTCATCTTTGGAACACAAATTAAAATATTTTTTAATGAAATACGAGAGCTGTCTTTCCCTCCATAGAGTCCAATGCAACTTATTGTTATGAGACGGTAGACGAGATGAGATCCAAGTGCAGCTTTATTTAGAATCGTCAAACAGGCAAGGGTCAGGGAACAGCAAAACAGGGTTATCAGAGGATCAGCACAGAGAGTAGTCAGGTCACAGGCAAAAGTTCAGGGCAGGCAGCAAACAGGCAGAAGTCAGGAAACAAAACCAGGATCAAGACCAGAGAAACAAGAAACAGGATAATACGCTCAGAGATTACAAGCCGTGGCAATGCAATACTTCGCACCGGGTCAGTGTTTGAGTGTGGCTTATATAGTGAGTCTGAATGAGGTGCAGGTGTGTGAGCAATCAGTCCCAGGAATGAGCATTATGGGAAATGTAGTTCTGGTGGGAGTGATCAGTTCTGATGTGGAGTGCCCTCTGGTGATTCTCTGGGGCACTCCAACTGGTGATCGTCACATAGCCCCACCCCAAAGAGCGGCTTCCAGACGCTCAAATCAAACAAAGAAACAGAACTGTCCAGGTGGGTGGTGGAGCGGATCTGGGGGTGGGATGGAGGGCCAGGTCCATGAAGCAGAAGAGGAGCAGGCGACCTGGGCAGAGCAGGCTGTGCAGAGGACCTGGGCGGAGCCGGCTGTGTAGACGACCAGGGCGGAGTGGGCTGAGCAGGCGAAGGCCAGGGCGGAGCTGGACGAGGCGAAGGCCAGGGCGGAACTGTCGGACCCTCGGGCGTCCAAGGCGAAGCAGACTGTGGGTATGGCCAGGGCAGGACAGGCTGTGCAGACGACCAGGGTGGAGCTGTCAGACCCTCGGGCGTCCAAGGCGAAGCAGACTGTGGGCGTGGCCAGGGCAGAGCTGTGGGACCCTCGGGCTTCCACGGCGGTGAAGACCCCTCAGGCGGAAACGGCGATGAAGACCCCTCAGGCGGCCACGGCAGTGAAGATCTTTCAGGAGACCACGGCGGTGACGACCCCTCAGACGGCCACGGCGGTGAAGACCTTTCAGGAGACCACGGCGGTGACGACCTTTCAGACGGCCACGACGGTGAAGAGCTCTCAGATGGCCACAGCGGTGAAGACCTCTCAGGCGGCCACGGCGGTGAAGACCTCTCAGTTGACCACGGCGGTGAAGAGCTCTCAGATGGCCACGGCGGTGAAGACCTCTCAGTTGACCACGGTGGTGAAGAGCTCTCAGATGGCCACAGCGGTGAAGACCTCTCAGGCGACCACGGTGGTGAAGAGCTCTCAGATGGCCACGGCGGTGAGGACCCCTCGGGCGGCCACGTCGGTGAGGATCCCTCAGGCGGCCACGGCGGAGCAGGACGAGACGACGGCCATGTCTGCATCGCCTCCATGGCCCTCACAAGGTACCTACTGCCCCCCCCCAGAAAATACTTGGGGAAATCCACAGGGTTTTGAAGGGCACTGCTTGAACAGAGCTTGAGGGTCACCGGCAGGGTGAGGCGCAGAATCGGGGCCGGCAGGGCGAAGCGCAGAGGCGGAGCCAGCAGGGCGAGGCGTAGAGGCGGGGCCGGCAGGGCGAGGCGCAGAGGCGGGACCGGCAGGGCGAAGCGCAGAGGCGGGGCCGGCAAGGCAAGGCGCAGAGGCGGGGCCGGCAAGGCGAGGCGCAGAGGCGGGGCCGGCAAGGCGAGGCGCAGAGGCGGGGCCGGCAAGGCGAAACGCAGAGACGGGGCCGGTAGGGCGAGGCGCAGAGGCGGGGCTAGCAGGGCGAAAAGTCCTGGTCTGCTCACCGAAGCCTGGCGAACCGAACGAGCCCTCCTTCTCCTCCTGCGGCGGCGTTTCACTTGAACTGAAGATTCAATCACATGAACCTGAGATTCATCACTCGCGAGGCTTGAGTGAAGTGCATGCTCGTGAGGGCTGACGGTGAGCGCAGGCTCGTCAGGGCTGGTGGTGAGCGCAGGCTCGTCAGGGCTGGCGGTGAGCGCAGGCTCGGCAGGGCTGGCGGTGAGCGCAGGCTCGTCAGGGCTGGCGGTGAGCGCAGGCTCGGCAGGGCTGGCGGTGAGCGCAGGCTCGTCAGGGCTGGTGGTGAGCGCAGGCTCGTCAGGGCTGGCGGTGAGCGCAGGCTCGTCAGGGCTGGCGGTGAGCGCAGGCTCGGCAGGGCTGACGGTGAGCGCAGGCTCGGCAGGGCTGATGGTGAGCGCAGGCTCGGCAGGGCTGACGGTCTCTGGCTGAACGGTCTCTGGCTGAACGGTCTCTAGGAACACCTCCTCGGCCTTATCCTCAAAGCCCACAGTAAATGATGAGCCAACAATAAACAAGGCATAGTCCATAAACTGACTGAGAGATGAACGAGGACCCTCGCGGATTAAACGTGATTTTAGTGGTTGATTAATGCCCTCACAAAAGAAATCTATGAGCACACAGTCCGGCATATCAGAAAAATATGCGAGATCCAAATATTCCTGTATATAATCCTCAAGCGATCGCGAACCCTGCTCGAGCTTTAACAACATCCGTGCGTTGTCCATACCTGGCTGATATCCACAGGGAAAGCCGCTGGATCCTTGTGTGGCGAAGTATTCTGTTATGAGACGGTAGACGAGATGAGATCCAAGTGCAGCTTTATTTAGAATCGTCAAACAGGCAAGGGTCAGGGAACAGCAAAACAGGGTTATCAGAGGATCAGCACAGAGAGTAGTCAGGTCACAGGCAAAAGTTCAGGGCAGGCAGCAAACAGGCAGAAGTCAGGAAACAAAACCAGGATCAAGACCAGAGAAACAAGAAACAGGATAATACGCTCAGAGATTACAAGCCGTGGCAATGCAATACTTCGCACCGGGTCAGTGTTTGAGTGTGGCTTATATAGTGAGTCTGAATGAGGTGCAGGTGTGTGAGCAATCAGTCCCAGGAATGAGCATTATGGGAAATGTAGTTCTGGTGGGAGTGATCAGTTCTGATGTGGAGTGCCCTCTGGTGATTCTCTGGGGCACTCCAACTGGTGATCGTCACACTTATATCCCAGAACAGGAAAGACACCACTGAAGCAATTCATCTGAATCCGTACTTTAACAATGCTTTCCTACCAGCTTTTAGTTTATTACACCCTTAATTGATCACACATGTACAATTTTAGTTGATCAATTATGGTCACGCACAGTTTAAATGAATAAACATATGGATGTAATAAAAATACGCTTTATAGCTATAAAATGATTACATCTGAGCTTAAATGTTAAGTGCTCTCTATACCTTTATCAAATGGATAAATTAACTTCCCAACTTTAACTTCCACTGATATAGCAATACTTTTTTCTTTTAGTTGTCCTCTTTCATAGACAGCTATTTTCTTCTTGCTGTGTAAATTTGTTAAACTCCTAAACTCAGGATCAAAGCCTGAGTTGACAGAGAAAGTTGATGATCAGAATCATGATACCAACAAAACCTGGTTGGATTGGTTTGGTTTGTCAACTCTAAACTAATTGTAGAACCTGGAGTTTGTTCAACTATCATCATGGTGCAGGCCCCTGGTCTTCTCACTGTCGTCACTCCTCCTTTTATCCATCCGGAGCTTCTCTTTGAGACACTCGGTGTGGAGCGCTGGTGACGCTCATTAACAATCTCACTCCGTTCCCGTGGCTCTCTGCCCCAGCCTGCTTGCCACACAGACATCTGTTAGGCTGTTATCTGCCAAAACCTCTTAAGCAAATGAGATTGGGGGAGACGTTAATAAGATTGATTTGATTAATTTACAAAATACTTATTCAAAATGTATTCAAATACTTACAGAAAATACATATTTACTTTTGAGATGAAAACATCTTCTTTTTTTGGTTAAACATTATATTGATGAATCCCTTGCAGCAGGCATTAGATACTGTGATGATGAAGAGAATTGTCCCACGTTTCATTTAATTTAATTTAAACAAAATGATGAGGAAGTTGAAGATCTAAATGATGAAGTTTATGAAGCACATAGTGTTCATCAACGTCAAAATGAACCCCAAATAGTTTCTGCTCAAACATTTTACATTTGTCTTCCCGCTCGACATGTAAATTAGGCTTTGTCTTAAATGTAAATTGAGGATAACAATGAAAGTGACAGCTTTCCATTCCCACATCTTTGATTTTATTTCAGAATGGAACACCCCATCTGTAGCCTGGATGCCAGCCCGAACTCCGCCCACAACATTTTTTGGACGGGAAGTTCGGTCTGGACTCGATCCATTGAGGAGTAATTATGGTCGATTCAGAGATCATCGGGCCAATCAAATTGCCAGGGCGGGCTTTATACGATGATGGACAGATGATCTGCAAGGACGTAATCATCACGTTATCAAAGAGCGCATGTTAAAGATGAGTGCAGCTGGAGAATTGAGATGTCTCGTCTTTTGTAAAATAAATCGACAGCGTATTCATTTAATAGACAAACAGAACTGCAATCAAGGCATTTGTCGATCGGAAAGATATTTTTGGCGTCCTTCCTACATGATTCGGGAAAAGTGTAACTTATCAGCTGGCTCTGACGGTCGCTAAGAAGATGGGATGTAATGAAAAGCCTGTGGTCGTTGTGGTTTCTCATTTGGTGGCACTCATGGAGAAGTAAGTAAAAGAAGCAACACTCGTTATTTATCTTCTAAAATAAATAAGGTTAGGCTACGTTCTGTATTTGAAAACTGCACTATGCAAAGGAGTTGACTTATGCGTTGCTCTGATTGGTTGTAGGTCTACCGACTATCCAATTGAGTGCAGAGGGGTTTTTTTTTCCTGGTTCGGTTACGACACGCCTCATAATCAAAACCTAGACGGAGGGGTTTCAGACTCATCTTCCGATAGGAAATGATTATGACGAAGTCAGGCTACCCCATCTGTGTTCAGGAGATAAAATTGTTTGAAATCCCTGGTAATCATGTTCATTATAACACAGGATGGTTCTTGATGGCCCACTGCCACTCCCACGCTTTACAGTAACACACCTGATTCAGATCCTCAGCTCGTTAGATTATTTACTAACGAGCTGAGGATCTGAATCAGGTGTTTTAAGTAAGGGAGACATACACAATATGCAGAGCAGTGGGTCGAGAGGACTGGAGTTGAGAACCCCTGGTTTAGGTTATAAAACCTCACAAATGTAGACGGAGAGGCCCAGCCTGCCATCGTACTAATGTCATGAATAGAAATTTCATTGGGAATGAATTTGCCCACAATGAGGCCATGCCTCTAGTTTGATGCCCAAAGGGCACTGCAGATCTTTTGACGCATAAGCAGCAGCAATAGCGTCCACTATCCATCTGGAAAGGCTCTGTTTCGAGGCAGCGAGACCCTTGGTGCGCATATAGTCCAGTCATTTTAAGCCAAAATGGAGGTCAACCTTGAACAAATTGTAACAAACTCAACTGATTTTTTATCCTCAATATGTCCTGAGAAAGGAAAAAAGCCCAGAAGAATCCCATTAGGGGAACGTTTCGAAAAAGCAGCTGTGTTTGACCCTGCGTTTCGATTCGAGCCCGCAGGGTCAACATCGGCAGTTCTTCGCAGTGCTTGCAGCCTCCAGAGGAGAGGGTAAGTGCTGCGTTTTCAGACAGAGTGCGCAGATCACGTGGCGGTCTCCGACGCTGAGCGGGGATCTGCACGAGCTGCAGGAAGTGCGAGGCATCTTTAAAAAGATGTCTCGCTGCTCTTTTAGATAGATGTGGTGTCACAGTGGCGAACACAACAGAGTTTTAAAAGGATACGTCGCTGGATTGCGCAGCTCGCACGGATGGCTGAAGGCGGTGGTGACCGGTGTTCTGTCGAATTTTGCTTCCTTGTCGAAAAATGCTACCGTAGCGTGAATTGATGACAGAATGCCGATTAAAGTCGTATGAAATACAATTATAATACAATTCTAAGTTATGAGAAGCTACTGTATACTGTAGACGACTATTTTTTACTTTTAAAACGGTGTAAAAATTAAAAATTATCATAAAATATTCATCGTTGACTTGTAAAGTACACCTTTCCTCATAGTAACTGAAAATTTCAGTTATTCCTTTTCATGTGGCTGACCGTACAAATATTCATATGGTAGTAAGCATTTTTAAAGAGAAATTATATCCTATTATAACGGGAAAATGTACCAAATTTCAGTTATTCCTTTTCAGCGGGCTGACCGTACAAATATTCATATGGTAGTAAGCATTTTTTAAAGGGAAATTGTACCTTTTGTAAAAAAAGAAAAAAATATATCTGACGCTGCACATGCGCATAACCGGTAAGTAGCAAATCTCGATGGGTAGCATGAATTGTCAGAACACCTGCTTCTTTGACGCTTTCCTATGCTGGCATTTTGCTTCCTCAGATGGCGATGTGGTTTCTCTCTGATCCAGCGGTGCGAAGAGCTTCGCTGAAGAGAAAAATCAGAGAATCAGCCTCCTGCTTACAGTATATACGCTAAGCCACGCCCATTGGACGTGACGTCACATTGGGCTCAGTGGTAGGCTGCTGCAGTTCCCACAGGGCATCCTATGATTACCGCCTTTGCGATGGCTCTGATCACACTAGATAGCCTGCTCTAGGTCTGCTAGCTGCTGCACAAAAATTAAGGATACAAAAATGAAGGATAATTTTTTGCTTCAATATCTCAAAAAGATGAATCTTTCCCATAGCGTAAGCTAACTTACGCAATACAAGAGAACCTCTCATAAGAGAACAATTTTTTTTTCACACCATGCGACCAGCATTTTTTATTTTAATAGTTTATCTACAATAACCAAGGAGTATATTGATTAAGTATTTTGCATTATATTGATTTACAACGTTAACTATGTTGGTATATATTCAAATTTGTGGTTAACTGATCAAGAAAACCAGATGGTTGGCTGTATAAGACCTACCATTGAAACATCAAAATGGTTAAATTGTCAACTTTACCCTGCTGAGCCAATTCAGCAACTCCTGGATGACATAGTTGTCATGGCAATATACTGTGTAACTGTGTCCTCTGAGGATAATTAATTATTTTCAATAGATTAGTTTTTATTTTAACCTTCTGAGACTGTGTACTGTATATGGTTCAGTTATAGACAGAATGTCCCCACAAAGATTGCAATATGATGAAAAAGATTGCGATAAGCTTATAAACCACACAAAATTGTGTTTTTTTTTTAAATGTTAAAATGCAGATAGTTTTCTGTAATGGGAAGGTTTAGGGGATAGAATGTACAATATAACAATCATGAAATGAAATGAAATGTCCCCATAAAACATGGAAACCCAACCTAGATATGTTATACTGATGAAGTATGTAAAAAATTATCAAATCTGTAAACTGAAACCAATATTAATTTTATTGAAAAATCATAATGATTTTGGACTTTTTTGTTAAAATGAAACATGCACCATTTATAGAATGAACCATACATTTGTTACCTCTAATATATGTGCCAAATATTATTCAATTGTTGCAATCTGTGCCAATTGTTTAAATATTTGAAATAGACAAATACCATTCTTGAACACATTATTCATATATCCTTCTATATCAGAAGAAGACATTATTGTAAATTGTGAAAATAATAATAAAATAAGAAATAAATATAATGCTGATAAACTTAATTCATGAAGCAAGTATCTATCCTTATTCAGATCACTCCTGAAACACCTACGTATTTCACTGTTGCAATCTATTTCCGATGCAATCTTGCAGAAATGATTAGAGCTCTGTTGCTTGATGATTTACAGTATTTCACAGCAGTTGAACGGCCCCACAACAAAATTATGTAACAGTAAACGTGTTGTCTTGTTGTCTAGTCTTGAGTTGTCTAAATGTACACCCTGCTGAATTATCACGTAAAATACTATAAACGTGCACTGACACTAAAAGATTGCAGAGGTTACACAATGTTGTATCAGGCAGATTAGATAGATAGATAGATAGATAGATAGATAGATAGATAGATAGATAGATAGATAGATAGATAGATAGATAGATAGATAGATAGATAGATAGATAGATAGATAGATAGATAGATAGATAGATAGATAGATAGATAGATAGATAGATAGATAGATAGATAGATAGATAGATAGATAGATAGATGATAGATAGATACACCATTATCAGAGAATCAGGGGGCGACTATGGACCTTGTCCTGCATTTTTTGTGGCCTTTACAACCATGTTTCTGATGAAGCCATTTGGGATTATAGCAGGTTCTCTGAGCTTTGCTAAGTATGCTGTGGCACCATTTTACCCAGACTGTACACCACCCATACTAGTGGTAAAGTGTATTGCTGCAGCATGTGTCTTTGTGGTTGCAACTATCCACATGCTAAATGTACGTTTTTTACTATGGCTACTGTTACGTCCAAGGACGTATTCATTGTGTGTCTGTATCATACAAGTGTTATGTGCATATATTTTCTTTCTCTCTCTTTTCTTGTGTCTTTGAGATAGGATGGGCTCTATGCACAACTGCACTACTTCCTGAACTTCAGCCAGCTCCTTGTTTCCTGTCTATCATTATTGGACAATTTGATTAATTCAGGTGTGCTTGACCTCAGTAGTCACGGCAACAATAATCAAACACACCTGAATTAATCAATGTGTCCAATAATGACGGACAGGAAACAAGAAGCTGGCTGAAGTTCAGGAAGTAGTGGAGCTGTGCATAGAGCCTATTAGGGCTACCACCTGTGCTCGTTAACCTGAGGGTTGTCAGAGCGCACTGATTGGTGCGTGATTCCTGATGAGTCTAATAAAGCAGCAGAGAGAACGCTGAGGAAAGAGAGAGACATCGCGGCGTTTGGGGTTGTTCAAAGTCTCTCCATTGTTTGTTCGTCGTTCCCTATTTAACCCCTAGATAGAGGGGGAAGACGTAACACTACTCAGGTGTTTTTTTATGGTGGCCAAATTTGTAAGTCTAATGATAATAGTTATTGGAGGAATCACATCACTTGTACAGGGAAACTATGGAAGCCTCTGCAATCTAGAAAGTGCCTTTGCAGACACAAAGTTTGGCATTAGGGCACTATATCGATGCTTATGGTCGTATTCAGGGTGGTAAAACATAAACAATGTTACTGAGGAGGTGAAAAGACCAGAGGTGAGATTAAGTTAAAGTCTTCTGCAATGTCATTATTTTGACTGTATTGACATACCAGATGAAAGTAATAAAATCAAGTAAGATTATTTCATTACATGATTAAGGTGATAAATGCAGATATGTCACATAAAACTGCTAAATTTTATGATTTATCACTATAATAATCTAATTTAACCCTTGTGCATCAATTTTAAAAAGTTACACATAGGTAAAAAGAGGACAAAAATGTCCATGTCAAAAAACTCATAAAAATGTGTCGCTTTGGAGCACAGACTTAAGTTTGGTATCGTTTTAAAGAAGACCCTTTGCAGATTATTGCTGAAGTAAAAAAATAATAATAATAAGTAAATCCAAAAAAGTTATATAGGTATAAGTTTATGAAAATTATTTATAAACAATATTTTATATAAAATATATATTTTATAAATCAGGTTGAACTCAAAACTGCAATAAAATCAAAGCCATAAATCTAAATAGGTTGTGTTCCAAATTTGAGGATGATATCATATAATGAGCTTTCTGTAACAGTTTGTTTGGGTGTAGTAACATATTTTCCCCATTGGGTCCCAGCAAAACCCCACTGGAGGTCACAGTGACTGGATTATTATTTGCAGTTTTTCTCTCTCAGTATTACAAACACACACATGCGCACACACACACACATATTTTTTTATAACACACATACTAACCACAGTCTGACATCCATACCAACACGCCCACACAAATATTGTTGCATAATTTATCCAGTTGGCTCTATAGTATGCAGAACCAGAAAACAGGAATAAAGCGATATTTGTTTTATAGGCCAAACTTAAAAAAATGACAACATCTGATAAAAAATAGTAAAAAATAAAATTTTGAAGCCTTGCCATCAGAATGAAAGCCTCTTAACAAAGATTGCATAATTTTATAGTTAACTGAACCAGGGATTAAAAATGGCAGTTTTAATGGGTTTCAATGGGGACATTTTTGTCCAAAAGGTGCTGAGAGGGAGTATTTTTGTACCTAATGCAAAAATTATTTTTTTAAGAAAATTACGCTGAAATAGTAAAATTCCAATAAAAATACACACCTGAGCCAAGTTTTTTGCAGTTAGCTTTAACACAGGCAAAGTGATCAAGAAAACAAAACTGAAAAGGACAAAAATGTCCATAATGCACAAGGGTTAAGAAGTGATTTTGTCTTTCAGGTGAACTTGCCAAGGGCACTGATGATTGCTGTTCCCATGGTAACGATTCTATATCTACTTGTCAATGTCAGTTATCTAGTTGTTATGACAACCACGGAGATGATATCATCCAGCGCAGTAGCTGTCACATGGGGGTAAGGTTCTGAGTCAATATATAGACAATATAATTGAGTGATTTAGTGTGTTGTACTCAATCCTATTAATGCTATATTGTATTATTATTTTATATGATCTTGATATTCATGTCGGGACAATTATTTTTGTTTTATGATGTGTACGCACTTATTTGTTTCTTGTGAAAGGAATAAAGTATTAGGAGGGTGGGGCTGGGTGATGTCCGTTGCTGCAGCAATCTCAGCCTTTGGTTCCCTGAATGGATCTTTTTTCAGTGGAGGACGAGTGTGTTACGTAGCAGCAAGAGAGGGACATATGGTAAGAAAAGTTGCCTTGGAAATAACTGAAAACAGTATGGGATCAAATCAGTAGTTTGAGTGTAATGCCAAAATAGGTACCCTTTAAGGTAGTTTCAGGAAAAGTGGGACAAATGAGCTGTGATAAATTGCCTTTTATTCAAGTCATCTTAAAGAGCCCCTATCATAGCATTTGAAATGTTCCTATTTTTGTTTTAGGAGTTCCAAAAAACAGTTTAACATGCATGCAAGGATAAAAAACACTTTATTTGTCTTATAATATGCATTTATTTTTAACTGATTTGCTCACTGACTCCCAAATGATTCGTACAACGACTCATTTTTCCAAACCACTCCTTTGCGTGACGCCAATCGGCGGTGATTGGTCAGATGACAGACCCAGTCAGTTATTGTTTCTTAGCATAACGCATAAACATATTGCTAAAGCACTGCAGTACTACAAGACGCTCTATTCTTTATGACATCTCCAATAACAGCGACAAACATTTCACATATTTAAAAAAAATTGACATTGGAGACCTAGAAGCTGCGCTGAGCGTAACTTACACACACACACACGCACATACTTATTGCGCCTTCTCTCCTCGCGCCCGACTCTACAAAACCGTTCAAAACCCATAAAAGCAACAATTATTAATAATACTTACAGGTTGTGATTCAGACTCAGCAGTTGATCCAATCTCCTGAGCTTCCTGCCCATCTCTTGTGTCGTTGACTTGTCTCTCTTCTCCAGGCTCAGTTTCCAATTCAGCTTGGTTAGACTGTGGATGTGGTTCATGAACTAGTTCGTGGGTTGATGATTCAGGTAAGTCTGACTCCCTTGATGACACATCTCTATTTGTCACATATTGTCTGTCTGTCCTTTTATCTCTTTGTTGGCATTCCACTCTGAAGCTGTACTCATCTTCATCACTTTCACTGTTGGCCTCTGGCACACACTCTCTGTTCCTTCCAAGCTGACCCCCTTTCTTTTTCTGTCGTATAGGTGTGGAGTCCTTCTTCTCTGCAATGGATGACGGTAAGTAATCGCATGGTAAAAGTAGATTTCTGTGTAAAATTCTTGACCTTCCTTTCCCCTGCTCAGGTTTCACCTCATAAATAGGAACATCCTCCATAGCCTGACGGATTACGACATGAACCTCGTCCTCCCAGTAGTTCCTGAGCTTACCAGGACCCCCTCGCGGAGTGAGATTTTTCACAAGAATTCGGCTTCCAGGGTTCAGGTCAGCACATCTTACTTTGTGGTCATAGTTTCGCTTGTTCCTTTCAGCAGACTTTTTTGCGTGGTTCCGTGCAATCTCATAAGCCTCTTGCATCCCCTTTGTCCTGCGTTCTACATACTCTCGCTGATTAGTGGTGCCGCGGTCCTGGTCAAGTCCGAACAGTGCATCAACAGGGAGTCTCGGAGAGCGACCAAACAACAGGTAAAATGGCGAGAAGCCGGTAACCTCACATTTAGTGCAGTTGTATGCAAAGACTAGTTTGTTAAGTGTCTCCTTCCAATTGGATTTCTCTTTCTCCGTCAGAGTCTTGAGCATCTGTAGTATTGTTCGATTGAACCTTTCCACCTGGCCATTTCCTTGTGGGTGGTAAGTGGTTGTCCTTGATGCTGTAATACCACTGTACTTCCTTAATTGGTCAAACAACTGGTTCTCAAATTCTCCACCTTGGTCATGGTGGATCCTCGAAGGGAATCCGAACTTAAGGGCAAAGTCATTGAACAGTCTGTCAGCCACCGTTTTGCCTGATTTTGAAGTGGTAGCATAGGCTTGAACAAATCGTGTAAAGTGATCGATGACGACGAGAATGTACTCGTATCCTCCTTTGCACTTATCCAGATGGAGAAAGTCAATCGAGACCAGCTCAAATGGGTAGTTGTCTTGATACTCTTTAGCGGCGCTCGTGTCTCCCGGCATGGTTTTTTCTGCTTAATGCACGGACATGCCCTTAGTACGTAATGCTCAATATCCTTCTGCATCTGTGGCCAGAAAAAACGGTCTCTAATAAGGCTTGTTGTCCTATCCAGCCCTTGGTGGCCCATCTCACCATGTAGTTCCCTCAGGACAATGTGCTTGAACTTGGCCGGTAACACGAGCTGAGTCCGTTGTGACGTCTTACGGTAAAGTATACCATGTTCACCTAACTGTAACTTGTCCCATCCTCGGATTAGACCTCTGAACTTTGGGTTGACTGCCCGCCACTGCTCTGAGCCTGGCCGGGACCCAAGCTGTAAATGCTCGACGATAACGTTGATATCCTTATCGTCACTCTGTGCCTGTCGAATCTCCTCTTTTGACAAAGACGTTGGTGATGCTTCATCTCTGTCTCTCCATGTCATTACATCCTCGCAACTGACAGCCATGTTGGGACCGACCCATCGACACCCGGTTGCATTAAGTTTTGCAGACGAGAGCACATAGGTTAATGGATTATTATCGCTGTATACAGTGAAAGTTGGGGCATAATGCAAATAGTCCCTGAATTTTTCAGTTACAGCCCACTTTAGGGCGAGGAATTCCAGCTTCCCGCTGTGGAGGTGGTAGTTCTTCTCAGCCGCTGTCCTGGACCCATAAGCAATCACCCTCAACTTTCCACCTTGCCGTTGATATAACACAGCCCCAAGACGACGATGTGATGCATCTGTATGCAGGATGAATGGTTCAGAGAAATCCGGAAACCCTAACACGGGTGGTCAGACCAAGCACTCAATCAGTTTCTCCAAGACTTCTTGGTGATCCGCTTTCCATTCAATCCGCTGGTTCGATGGCACCCCAGAACCCTTCTTGTTCCTTTCTGTTCTTTTCTTGGTCCTTGCTGGACTTTCCCCCTCATTGGCTTTGCCCTTCAAAAGGTTGTACAGCGGGCTGGCGATTCTTGAAAAATCCTTTATGTAGCGACGATAGTAGCTGAGCAGCCCCATAATCTTACGTAGCTCGCCTACAGTGCCTGGTCGCTTCTCCTTCAAAGCTGTTACAGCAGCCGTATCAGCTGGGTCCAGGCGACTACCCTCTGCAGACACAATTCTGCCCAGGTATCTCACTTCGTTCTTGAACATGTCGCATTTCCGTGGCTTTAGTATGATCCCATGGGAACTTAGTTGCCTCAGTACTCTCCTCACTGCCTCCACTTGGTCATCAAATGACTTTGTGAAGACCAAGATGTCATCCAGATACGGCACGCAGATATCGTCTCTCATTCCCTCCAGGCATTTCTCCATGAACCGCTGGAGCATTCATAAGGCCAAAGGGGATGCGAATCCATTCATATAAACCTCAGGGGGTTGTGAATGCTGTTAATGGTCTGCTCTCTGGGGTCATGAAGCCTTGGTGATACACCTTCCCTTGGTCGAGCAGAGAGAACCAAGAATTGCCCCCCAGGCCATCTAAGACATCCTGCACTCGATGAATTGGCTGTCGGTCAGGTACTGTCTTCTGATTCAGGTCCCTGTAATCAAAACACAGTCTGAGGCTGCCATCCCTTTTCCGGACACATACAATTGGCGAAGAATAAGAGGAGTTGGACTTTTCTACCCACCCTTGAGCCATTAAGTCCTGTAGGTAGTCTTTCATCTCCTGGTACAAGGGCTTTGGAACTGAATTGTATCTGAGCTACAGGTGTATTGTCGTTCAAGGAAAGACTCATTTGAAGTCCCGTTGCACAACCAATGTCGTCGTCGGATTTTGAGAAAGCTTTGCATTCCTCCCTTAACATCTGCTTCACTTGTTGTTGTTGCTGTGCAGTTAGATGGCTCAAGTCGACCGGTGGGTCCCACAGGCTGTCTTCCTCTGTTCTCCTTGGCATTTCCTCAACTGTAACCTGAGTCACAGATTCTGTTCCACTTGGAGAGATCATAGTCGTCGGTAAGACTAATTTAACTGGTTGCACTATGCCCAGCTCCACTCTAGTTCCTAAGATAATATCGTGGTCAGTGTCGTTCTGCACGCTCAGAGTGACTGAAGGGCGAGCACCTTTTTTCACCTCCAGCAGAGTGTCAAACAGTTCCAGGCCCTCAGGGTGTTGAGGGTTGACGCATGGCTCAAACAGCAACACACTGTCTTGTCTCACATGTGGCATTTTAACTTTGCACTGTATTTGCATGATTGTGCGCTTTGGTATGTTCACAGGTTTCTGGACAGTACTCACTGTATACTCGCCAAGATCATCAGCTGTCACCAGATTGATGAAGGTATGGACTTTATCTCTTTTCAGGTTGGGAAATGCGCTTACAACAGTTTGGTACAGCTGCCTGTTAGTTACTTTGTCCGAATTGTCTGTATCTTTTTGTTTCATCACTTGCTCGATTACATTGAATCCGATGATGGGTTTAGGGAGTTGCTGACCGTTTAGAACAAGCACAGGAATGACTAATTCTTTCACTCTTTCAGCAGGGGAGGCCAACTTAAACGTCACCTCAACCCATCCTCCATACGGCATGTTTGTACCATTGGCTGCCACAAAGTCAGGTTCAGGTGTTTCTGTGGCTTCGGAAATATCTCTCAGTCTGACTTCTGGTATGTATCGGTCTTTCCACAGCTCATCGATGATACACACTTGCGAGCCTGTGTCCCATAAAGCCTCTGTCTCATGCCCTTGCAAATAGCAGGCCACCAGGCATTGCCTGCCAACTAGGGAAGTTATTGGGGAAAGTTGATTAACTCAGCATTCGGCTGTTATTATGCTATCTATGTCATGAGGCACAGGGTATTGCGGTCTGAGTTTGAACTGTTGAGTTGTGCGTCGTCGGGACGTTTTCATCTCTTGGGTCACTCCCTGTCCCGTTGGAGCAACCCTTCCCTGTTTAACTGAATCTCTCTCTGGTTTCTCGTATCCCGTACTCTGCAACCAGCTGCATAATGTTCGCTGCTGCTACAATAATAGCAATGGGTGCACCGCTCCGTGGTTCCCCGCTGTTGGCAGTGAAAACATTGTCTAGCTTTCTGGCTTCTGGGCTGTTGATACTGGCGTTGGAGTTGCGGAGGCCATCCATTTTGGTACTGTCGTGTGCCCGGGTATAATGACTGACTGGCTTGGGGAGGTATTTGAAAATGATGCCGTTGGGGCTGCTGTTATTGAGCAAAAGGAGTCAGGGCATGGAGAGGTTGTGGTGTCGTGTACTGTTGCTGTGATACAGCACCAAATTGTGGATGTTGCGATTGAAGTTGGTAATGTTGTTGTTCATGTGTGACTGGATCCGGTCTCTGGACTTGATGACCTGGCACTGGGCTCCACTCTGGCGGCAGCTGGCTAATCTGTGACATGTTCTGCGGATGACGTGCTGCTGTCGCTGCTAACTCTTCATTGTTTACTGCAAAGCACTGTTGTGATGTAACCTGTGGCTGCTGAATTTGCTCTTTGATTTGCGGAATGTCATCGCTGAGTCTTTTTAACTGAGACATCAAGTTGAACTTTGACTGTTTAGGCAGACATCTTTGTTCAGGGACGGGTTCATCAAGCTGGGCGGCGTGAACAATAGCTTGGCGTTCTGTTTTCCGCTTGTTCTGCCTCTCTGACTCATGAGAGCATGCAACATTTAATTTTTCCAACAATACTTCATCAGAGATTGCAGCATCAGAAAGATACGGCTGTAAGTCGCTTTGAACACGGTCGTTTTGCAGGCCCGTTAGAACTGAATGCAGAAACATGTTCTGCACTAAAACAGGGTCATATTTCAGCCCAGATTCATCCTCCTGCGAGGCAAACAGAATTTTCTGCCTCAGGTCAAGGGCCCTTATGAGGAAGTTTTGGGGGGTCTCTTTGCTACGCTGGCCCTCGGTGGTCAATTGTTTGTATAATTCAGTTGCATTTTTTTCTTGATAATGAGAACGGAGAATGCGTCTCAGAGTAGGAAGAGTTAAACCAGCTTTCCCTTCAAGATAACTACGCAGCTGAAATCCAGGTGGATCTGATTACTCCATCTATTACCCCTTTTCCACCGAAAAAAGAACTGGTTCGGAACTGGTGCTGGTTCAAAGTTGGTTCGGAGCTGGTTCAACTTGCGAACCCGTTCAGAACCTGTTTGCTTTTCCACTGACTAGAGCGCCCAGGGAACGACGTCGTTACGTCACTGTTTACGTCGCTTGCAAGTAGGCTACATTGCTTTGGGATTATCTCTAACTCGTGTACCAAGAAAACTTTAAAAACAATTGAAATATGTAAGTCTTTTAATCTTTTCGTTTGATATGAATTCTTTTCTGATAAGTTATATACCCCTGTCTTGTGTCTTTTTTCTTTCCATTTATTTGTTCAATCGCGACTGTTTTCTTCTTTGCTTATGTTTAAAAAAATAAATAAATAAAAAACCTTGCGTGTTTCTGCAGTTTCTCATGGCTTTGCGATGGTCGGAAAATATGTTTAGAACACATCTGAAGCCGCCCCAGCCCCCGACGTAAACATGACGTGCTAAAAGAACGGTTCTAGTCCAGCAAAGAGTTGGTGCCGCTTTGGAACCAGTTCTCGCGGCCGCGAACCGGTTCTTTGGCTGTCGAAACACAAGGAACTGGTTCGCGCGCAGGCACCGGCTCCGAACCGGCTCTCAAAATGCGTTGGTGGAAAAGGGGCTTATGATTTCCTGTTCAGGATATCCCTTGCCCAGCCCACTCTCGATTTGACGAGCTAGACTAGAAAATGATAATCGGTCCTTTTGGCCTGGTTCACCGATTAAACCCGAGATTTTAAACTCTTTCTGCTAAATGACTGGCGCGCCGTGTCTCTGGGGCAGTTGTGAATGGTCTGTTCGCCTCCTATCTGATGTTGCCTGTGCTCCCGATGTGGTGTGTGCAACAGCAGTATTAATATGCAATCCCTGAAGTGACTCAGTTACAACACTAGTCTCTCTCACTGGTCCCTGGGCCACATTCATGTCTCTTTCAACGTGCCTTGGCTCCGCCCCTTTTCCTGAATTGTCAGTTATCTTTTCATGAATACACAATAACTCTGCCATGCCACCACCCTCTAGTTCTTCCAGTTCACTCCTCAATAAATGACTACTGATAGACTTTATGAGTGAGAGGCGGGTCACATCTTTCACTGATGGGATGTGTAAGAAGGAACAGAGTTCTATTAATTTCTCTCTTGACAGTGTGCAATTTTTCTCCTATCTCCTCCTGAAGGCTCTCAAGCGCATCCATTCTCTTTTTTTCTCTTTAATTTAGCAGGGTTGAAAGTAGTGGTTACCTCACTGACCTGGATGCCGTCGCTTCTAACTCACTGTGTCTCAAGCGCCACAAAATCAGTCCTGTCTCTCCACTCTGCAGCCTCACTGCTGTATGTCTGGGTAAGAGATGAATGTGATTGGGTAGTTCTCGCTGATGAAGGAGTCAGACCACCCAACATTCATCCCAGCGGTGCCTCCAAATTTGTAGTACTCCTGTTAGTGAGAAGACAATGAAGAGAAGGACGCATTTGTGATTGCTTCTCGTCTTTGCATTTACTACTAATCATGAAAGTATATGCATATTACAGCTGTAAACATTTTGCATATTCACGGTTTACAATTGCCATAAGTGACACCCTAATAGGTCATTTTTATATACAAACACTTTAACTTTAGCATGTATCCCCTTTATCTAAATGATAACATGAGTGATGATATAAAATACATTACGAATCCACTCCCTTTTCTCAATTTAGAACACATACAAGTTTGTTGTCTGCATATTACATTGAATGACTAGACAGGTGAAATTCACTCAACTACAGTCACTAAGATGTAACACATTACACAGTTTACAGACATAAACGCTGATTAACGACCATGTTTATAACTAAGAATGATTTATAACACTAGACAATATTACCCCTACATCATGTCAATTTCCTGCACCTGTCTTAGACATCCACATGGCGTTACAGTCTGCACCTTCAGGGGACCAAAATCTGACTTCCAAACATGACGTCGAAAAATACCTCATTTGGAGGTAACTTTGCAGACCTAGATCATGTCAATTTCCTGCACCTGTCTTAGACATCCACATAACATCCAGAAAATGACCTATTCCGGCGTTCAAATATTGAAAATTATACTGACATCCAGGTGGGGTCATAGTTGGATGTCCAAATAGCGGACCTAGATTGCACGTTACATAAAGGTCAAAAATTGGTCTTGGACTGACTGACACAATATAGACATGATCTGCATGTCCAATAAACGTCTGATGTTTAGTGGGTTACTAGTAGATTTAGGCTGAGCTTTAGCATGAAATGAAAAGGATGCCTGTCCACTCTGCAGATCTCAGAATAATGGATCGGAAAGAATCTTCACCTGATGCTCAATAAACCTCACTAAATCAGAGAACATAGCCCTGCTGCCGCGATGCTCCTGTAACTCACAGGCAGCAGCCCTCCATTTTTCTTGAAACTTGTAAGGCAGCTTCATTACAATGAGTCGAAGGTTAGATGGGACGTTAATTTCATCCATTTGCTGTGAATCTTCCATCACATTACAGCTGCTTCTCAGAAAAATTGAAAAAGACTACAAAGCATCAGCATCTTCACCCTTTCAGGAGTTTAAATGTTAATGAAATCATAAGAAATATTAAAATGCGTATTTGGCTTGCTGTCCAGGGGAGGGTTCTGAGCTCAGAATTCGGCCCGACCCCAGAGAATTCCCCCTTACTTTAGGGCTCATAGGTATTTAAGAGCGGAGTCGCGGACCCAGCCGAATGTCGGGTGAAGGGGTGGTGGTGGGATGCTGATAAATTAGTCATGAGACAGGAGGTTAGGGAAGACTTTATTTATACTGGCTTTCCTTGCGCTGATTGGATGATTACCTGAACATGCTCCTCCCGAACCTTGTTACATAAAACTTAATTTCACGAGTTTACATGTTAATGAAATCATAAGAAATATTAAAATGCGTATTTGGCTTGCTGTCCGGGGGAGGGCTCTGAGCTCAGAATTCGGCCCGACCCCAGAGAACTCCCCAAAATGCCAGATAAACGAAGGACAGCGAGCGTAGAATTTTAACCCCCCAAAAAAGTAAAGGGTATGTAATTTACCAAGGAACGAGCTTGCCTGTTCGACTGGGAAGGCTCTCGCAACGACCGACGGGAACTTGGATGCTCACGGCATCGGACGGATAAGCCCATTCTGCAGTTGAACTGACAGCTCGCTGACGTAAGAATTAGCGAGCGTGAATTTGAGGACGAATTTAACCGTTCACCCGGGAGGGCTCTCGTTGCATCCGATGGGAACTTAGATGCTCACGGCATCGGACGGGTAAGCCTCGCCGGGTTGGACGGGGGGGCGCCCGCTGGACTCGGTCGGGAGGGCTCGACCGGGCGCTTCGAAGGGGGGCTGGGGCACGGGAAAGACCCCTCACGTCCCGACGAATGGGGAGCCTCCTGGCAACACGAGCGCGGACGTCCGGCGACGCCTAAGACGGGCAGACTCTCACTGCAATTCGAATGGGAGGGTTCAACCAGCGTTTTGGAAGGGGGACGGAGCCATCTCGAACGGGTGAGTCATCTCTCCGTGCGAACGGGGGAGTCTGCATGTGATTGAAAAAACGTACTATGAATATTAAGCAAGCGTGCGAGCGGCGAGCCCAGATGTATTCGGAAGGTATATTGTGAGCGGATGTAGCTGAAGTGGAGCATGGCAGGAGATGATTATGATTGAATTTGTTCAGAACAGCGGAGAAAACCGGAGAATGCTAGGATGAACATGGCTTCTAAAGTATAGATTGCCGCTTAAATAGCTTTTGATGGATCCGGCTTGGATACCTTTAGTAGCCTACTAAAAAGATGAGATATGGATGAAGTAGTCGGTTAAAAGAGAACATTTGAGAAACGACGGGTTGAGAGAGGTGGAATGATTTGAAAACTATTTCCGTGCGGTGTAATAAGTTTGCAGGGTTCTTGGCGAAAAACGGCTTGGAGGATGGATTCGATGGACGTGACCGGGAGGGATTTTAGCGGATGGTTTAACGGAAAATCAGCTGAACATAAAGAGGTACTGGAGTTGGAATGAGGTCTGCTTCTGGTGCCTGCGTCCTGAATTTATGCGGAGATCCATATGAGGCTTCTGAGGAGTGGCAAGAGCACAGGTGGGCGAGAACGACCTTTATTGATACAGTGCGCGATTGCTTCATTGTCGCAATGGATTTTGGTGCTTTTGCTTGACCATTCTTCCTCCATAGGGAAGCTGTGACGACGATCGGGTAGAGTTCGAAGAGGGCAGAGGAGGCTGAAGCCTGGGGTGTGTCTAGGAGCTGAGGGGGCCAGGGAGATGCGAACCAGCATCCTGGTAATAACCGCCGAAGCTGATCGAGGGAGCTGCGTCAGTGAACAGTTTAATATCGAGGGGGAGAGAGATAAAGTCGCTGTATTTTGACTCTCTGGAAGAATGATTCGATCTTCCAGTGCGTGAACGGATGAAGAGAGGGCCTAAGAACTCGATGGATGTAGTTGGACCCCATGTTTTTCTCCTGGGCTAACGGAATCCCTAGATCTGCGAAAACTTTTTTCACCATGAGCCTCGGGGAAGGTGTCGTGGGGTGACATTTATTAAAAAGTCGTCGAGCATATGGAGAAGATGAGGAATTGCATAATTATTGGAAAGGCTCGAACATATGGCTTCGGAAAGAGTGTCGAAGATTTTTTGGGCTGCTTTTGCAGCCGAAAGCTAGACGCACGGCGGAATAATACTTTTTCTGCCAGTTTACACTGAATAGGTACGTGCCATGAATCGGGGTGGATTGGCGTTACTTTAAAAGCAGAGAAGATATCTATGCTCCTCGTCCAGCTATTCTAAGCATAGTTATGGCTTGTTCGATATCATGATGGTTGAGAGAATATTCTAGACGTGGAGAAAATGACAGCGTTATCTTAGGCATCTCCCTTAGTTGAAGTTCCTGCAAACTTGACTATCGGGTGCCGAGTATTGTGCTCTGATTGAAGAATCTTTTCTTGCGTGATGCCGAACGTGGCTTGAGGATTTTATAGCGTTCTGCTTAGGGCAGGGGGGGATCAATGGATTGATTTGGGGGCATGCCTTGGTGGCATGGATTGTGGGTCTGCAAATTGCGCAGGAGATATTACTGCACCCGAGGAAGACTTGGTTATGAAGATCCGTATCCGACGCTCCCCAATAGGAACATTAATCCATTGGGGAACACGGACTGTGCATTTGCGGAAAACGGCTTATGTATAAGGTATGTATAAAAATTACTACCCCCGTAAAGCCCCGTTCACATCGCCAGCGACACGCAGCGACAAAGCGACAAGATCCAATTCATTTCAATGGAACGCTGGCGACATCCGGCGATGCGAGCGACAGTGACCGTTGGCGACGGAATGTGGGCATGTCAAGCGACAAGAAACAAGCGACACGAGTTGAGAATTTTCATCTGAATGCAAATGAGAAGCGAACTAATCATCTAATAGGAAAATAAGATTTTCAGTGGAACTCACGTCACTCTCTCGAGTGCAGTGGAGGAGGTTCCGTAGCGACCGCTTTCGGAGGGACTGGTTGAGGAGTGGCTGAGAATAGAGAGAAAGGAGAACACACTTGAAGAGGGTTAAAGGGATGGAAAGTCGGGGCTGTGACCGTTTGCGGAGGGATTCTCACGCAGAGATCGGCCCCCAGGTTAGGTGAAGGAGGAGGAATAGGGAGAGCATTGTGTGGAAAGGGAAGGAAATGTGCCAGTGATTGACCGGCTAACGGAGGCATCCTCACGTTAGGGAGAGCACCCGGCGCTTGAGAAGGAGGAAAACTGAAAGAAGTAGAAGGGAAGAAAAACATTTGGGGATCCTGTAGAAAAGTGGAACTGCCGGGATCTGGAGTGTGAGGTACCACAGTGGGAGGGGCTGAGGAGGGGAGTTGGCCTGGAGGATGCTGGCGCCTTTCCATGGCGGATTCCGGGGCGCGGCCCTAGGCTAGCGGAAGGTCTGTGACGCCGTGGCACGGGGCGGGCCCCCGGAGCTGCAAGTGCGGAAGGAGATACTGCGGAACGAGCGATCAGGAACCGGCGAGTGCTTAGCTCATTCTAGCCGAAGAAATTAGAGCTGAAACGGAAGGGTGAAAAGATTGTAAAATAACATACAAATTAAATAATTCTGCTTTATCATCCTGTGGGAGAAATTAACATCAGAATTAATTAGGGCTTGTCTTAGCACATGTCCACTTTGTCTTAGCCCTTGTCCACTTCCCTATGGGAGGGATGTTTGGGGTAGCAGGTTGATGGGAAAGCGCAGAGGAAGACGATGATAAAGATGATGAATTCCTCGCTGGCGGTGATGAGGTGGGTCATCGGCGTCTTGGTGTATGCGGAGAGGATCTGGAGAGCCGACGTCCCCTGAATAATGATGGAGGCTCGTTGTTATCGTTGGCTGCTGGGGAAGGAAGAGTTGCTAGGTCTGCGTCTTGCAGTGGAGATGATTCCGTGATGAAAGATTCATCGTCAGAGGGGAAGAGCTCTAACTCGGACGTGACTGCACGAAGGCGGAGTAAAGTGCTGAGAAATTAGTCATGAGACAGGAGGTAAGGGAAGGCTTTATTTACACTGGCTTTCCTTGCGCTGATTGGATGATTACCTGAACATGCTCCTCCCGAACCTTGTTACATAAAACTTCATTTATTATAGGCCAGTGCATGACCTTCTCCAGATATGCTGCTGTTACTTTAATTTCACTACCAAAATGTTCTTTAAAGGGTACCTATTTTGGGTTTTTGAAAATTGCCCTTCATGTAGTGTTTAACATAGATCTAAGTGAACGAAAACATCCTGCAAAGTTTTAAACATGAAAGTTCATCGTATAAAAAGTTATTATCTCTCAAAAACAAGAGTTGACTCTGAGTCGCTGATATGAATCGTTGGAAGAACGATGCTTTTCCTTTGTCTGGTTGACGTCAACTTGACAAGTTATTTGAATAAGAAACGCCCACTTATTGCGCTCGGAGACGCTAGGGAAAACCGGAGCTCCAGGGGTGGCGGGCAAATCTGAAACTGGCCCAGGACGGGCCACCCTGCCTGGGCTGGCCAGGGAGGTCTGAGAGCATGGAGGTTTGGACCCACCGCACCTTTTTGGACTCTGTCGTTTTTCGAGATCTGGGCTTCGGAAAACAAACATGTCGACGAGACGCTGTGTTTTGAAGTGCGACGCAAAAGCGAACTTTTTTAACCTGCCAAGTGAGGAGTATTTGAAGACTAAGTGGCTGCAGTTCATATATACAAGTACTGCTATACCACACAAGTATAGCCCAAACCTTGTTCTGTGTTCGCGTCATTTTGAAGATGATTGCTTCACAAACCTAAACGCTATAAAGTATGGATTCGCGAGCCGGCTCTATCCTAACGAGCTGAGGATCTGAGGTGTGTTAAATGAGGGAGACATATGCAGAGCGCTGGGTCTCGAGGACCGGAGTTGAGAACCCATTTAAGGTAATAAGTGTTCCGTTTTTCTGCACAGAGAATACCAATCACAACTAACTAGGTCATCTGACCAATCACCGCAGATTAGCGTCACGCAAAGGCGGGTTTTGGAAAAGAACTCGCTAAAACGATTCATATGGGAGTCGGTGGGCAATTCAGGTAAAAATAAATGCATATTATAAGACAACAAAAGTGTTTTTTGTCATTGCATGCTTGTAAAACTGTTGTTGGGGACTCCCAGAACAATATTGGGAACATTTTAAATGACATAATAGGTACTCTTTAAAAGCAATGTCTTTTCTCGGTCATATCCTTGATCAGCTCTCATATTGTGACAACTACGGACTAACTCTTTTGGCCGTCCTCTTGTATACGTACTCTAGATAGTAAAGGCTCTAGATAGTAAAGGCATTCTTACTTGTCCCCGGTTTTCTTTTCAATGGCTTGTTCAAAAGCTTTAACAAAAGAGCCATATTGTAATGGATCTCCATCAAACTCCAATATCCTTCGAGGTGGAAGAGAAACCAACGCTTGCTGTTGCAACAATTGAGCAGTAATGTTGCTGTTGTATAACATCGTACAAAGTAGAATTTGGAGTAGAAACATGAGTGGCAATTTGTTGAGGCAGTAAATGTTGCTTCCGAACGTTATCCCCAGGCCTGTAGGAATTAAATTCAGCTGCTTTGCAGATGAAGATTTACAGCTCATTGAAGCTGGTGCTTGAATTTGCATGCTTGATCTCTCCTTTGGACATAAAACCAAATTTTCATGTTGAGTAACTCCATTTCTACTTTGTAAAGACGTCTTTGGGTTAGACTTAAAGCATTTATTTGATGTACATGATTTTACATGCTTCACATAATATGCATTCAATAAATTGGCTAAATATATTTATCCAATAACCCGTAGCAGTCTGCTGTCTTCTCATTAACAGCAGTATTAGCCTACTTATATTCTATACTTGAGTTTACATTTGTTTAATGACTAATTAAAAGTGTGCATTGGTGCTTTATTCCTGTCTTTTAAAATAGGTTAATGAACGAATGAATAATCGCGAGGTGTCTACCTACAATCAGAACGCACGCAGCTAGAGGAGAATGACAGTCAACTTCTCTGAATATTAATTAAGCATTTTGGGCATGAACATATAATAGTAAAACGATTGACATTGAAAAATGACACTGAATGATTACAATATTTAAAAATGTAAATAAAACGAAAATAATAACAATAAAAATGTCCAAAATATAAAATCTTATTACGGACACTCATTTTAGGTGGTGTTTCTTTAACTCATTGACCGGCGGCCGCAGTATATTGACGTAACCGGAAATAAGTGATATGTATTGTTTCCAACCGGAAGTGCGTCGCAAAGCTCAGTGCAAGTAGTCCATTGTAAACAAATACTTCAACAGGAACTGGAAAACTGTTTAGTCAGTTGAAACCACTATAATCATGGAAAATAGAACGGGCGCAGAATAGGGGTTTCATCAACTAGTCGACTAGTCGACTGTCACAACCACTAGTCGGCGCTGTTGGCCTTAGTCGACTAGTCGGAAACAAAATGATGACATATTTTTTCTGAACTATCCCTTTAAGTACAAGCAGCAGCACTATCAGCAGTGACAACATAAACAAACCTAGTCCCTAGGTCAGGTTGCACCCCACAGCTCAACAACCTGCTCATCACCTTAACTTTCACTGCATTTGTAGTCAATGCCATATTATCCAGTAAACACTAATAAACGAACAGAACGGAAGTTAACTTTGGGCCAGCTCATCACCATGGCAACGCGTCTGATGAAAGCGTCTATAAGGCGCACCTTCAATGACCTATTTTAGAACATTTTTCAAACGTTTGATTGGGTTTGCATTATGCATCCACTAGGTGTGCTAAAGGGAATGTAGCGTGCGCGGCGCAGGAGGTGAGGCGTATTTAGGCGTGAGCGCGCTGACCGCGCTGGGGTGGACACGCAACAGCTGGGTGTTTTGAATGAGACGACCCGGTTACTGTGAACGGGGAGCTCTTTATGAACATTAAGTGACGCACGAGCAGCACCGGTGCGCCTGTTCGTGTGTGTGTTAAGAGTGAGCCATCGTGAGCGGGCATGTGATTGATTTACGAGGTTGTACTGGCCGTGTGACAAATCGGGCATAAGATGGACACGATCGCGAGCAATAGGCTTTATGCACAACTTACTTCCGCATTCTCTGTAAAACGGGTCTCATCGCTTCCGGTCCAGATCTTTTGTATGTGCTTCATGAAATTTTTTGCGGTTTTAATCAAGATAACTTAAAAGGAGCGATCAAAGATTAGCATAACCAATATCCCTCACATGTGAAGATTGATATTTAAACGTTTTATATTTTTTATTCTTCACAGTAACGTTTAGATATTTAAATGGAATAAAACGCCAATAACAAAGTGAAATAGGTAGGTTAGCTGATTACCTTACAAATCCATAGATATCGTAGTCAGTACTTACGGCCATTAACACTTTCTCTGACAAGCGGATGCAATGAGACCCGTTTTCCGGTTTGGTCACGTGACGCTCGACATAAAGCCTATTGATCCATATTTAAGGCGCTCCGGATGTAAACATTGTGTGTATTTAACAGTAGGCCTATTAGCATAATAAGACTCGAAATAACTTAGTCCAGTATTCAGGCGCTGTTTGACAGGCTTAAGTGCCTGTGAGCGTCAGGGGTATGCCGCGCGCTCAGGAAAGCGCACGTTAGAACAGTCAGCCACAGCGCGTTAATTAATGTTTAACCGGCAAGGCTTATGCAAATAATGAACTTTTGTGAATTGCAGTGTCCCGTACCTATTCATTAATGTGTGATGTGTAGGCTACGTCGCGTTGTACAGTTGAGACAGAGGCGCCAGAACTGAACTGATAGAATGCACTATAGGCTACGATATTTCTTCAAAAGCAGATCGTGGAGACATTTACTCTTCGTGATATCGCACACCCCTAAAATAAACCATTTAACGACTAGTCATCGACTGTTATGCAAAACTAGTCGACTAGCAAAAATCAGTAGTTGTGAAACCCCTAGGGCAGAAGGTGGATAGACAAAGCTTTACGTTATGTGCAAATGATTTAGTTAGTGCTATTTGTGCATTCACGCGTTTGACGCGAAATTCGCGCCTGCCACCCGTTTGAAAAATGTTTTTATCACTTAAAACTTTATTTCAATATACGAGACATGTTTATTTTGCATTGATTGTTATTTATTCCATATCTAGATTATATGAAATATTATTATAATGTAAAGACAACCAACATACATGTGCATAAGTTTGTGTCTGGACGTGAGAGAATCACAGGACAGGTTAATAACTTTTGGAGGCTGGCTCTAAATCATCAAAACAAATGAGTGGTGATGGCGCAGTGGATAAGACAAAAGCCTTTGGTGTGAGAGGCCTGGGTTTGAATCCACTATGAGACACCTGTGTCCCTGCTTTATGGATAAAAGCGTCAGCTAAATGAATAAATGTAAATGTCAAAATAAATGAGAGATTAGGTGGATGGGGTGAGGGTGATCCTCGCTCCGTTGCGGGACATCATCAAACTCGGCGCGGGGCAGGCGGAAGTACCGCTGACAGCGGCCGTCATACAGGCACAGCTCCTGGAGCGAGCAAATGGTGAAACTCGCCAAACAGTTCGCCTTCGAAGGGTCCGGTGGACACAAATACGGTGACCATGATCTCCACGCCGCTGTTCTGTTCTCCAGAGCAAATACAGACATGCATGACATGCAAATCGGATAACAATCAACCCCGCCTAAACCCGCAAAACCAGGAAAGCCGTGAAGTGATAAATATGGTTGTTTCTTAGGGTTAAACAGGTACGCAATAGTCCTGGCATTATTTTGTTCTCCGACTGCAACTCCTAGCGCTTTCATTGGAAAAGTTTACCCTACTTCCGGTCTTGGCGGCCATTTTTGTGATTTTGGCCTATAAAGTTCAAATTCAACTATAAAGTTGAGAATTTATTTTGTGTTACAAATTGTACTAATACATTTTTCACGTTTGTCACCGCTATTGAGTCCTCCATTTATCCGAGTTACATGACACAAAGAAGAACATCAGTGCAAACACAATTTGGCTCCAGGATCTTTTGAGCTTGGACCCATAAAATATATCAATAAATCATAAATATATGCCTCTATTATTTTAAAATGATTGTTTTGAAGAAGTATGGATTTTTTCTAAAAATGTCACCCTTCTAAACTTTTTATAAGGTTTCTAGCCAGACAAAGGATAATTTATGGTCTCACTTTTGATGATCCAGTTTTATCTGTTAAAAAAAAGTATTAATTTTGTATTCATCATATACAGTATTTCATACAATATTTCAAATATTTGCACTGTATATTTACATTCATTTGGGTTATTGCATCTGAACAGCCTTGGGCACCACCACAAATATGCTAAAAATGTAAGGGATAATTCATACAAAAATAAAAACTCTGTCATAATTTACTTACCCTCAAGTTGTTCCAAGTCTGAATGAATTTATTTATTCTGCTGAACACAAAATAGGATATTTTGAATAATGTCAGTAACCAAAGACTTGATGGGCCCCATTGACTTACATGGCGAAAAAAAATACTATGGAAATCAGTGGGGCTGTTTGGTTACTGAAATTCTTCACAATATCTTTTGTGTTCAGCAGAAGAAAGACATTCACAGTTTTGGAAGAACTTGAGGTTGAGTAAATGATGGCAGAATTTAAATCTTTGAGTGAACTATCACTTTAAACTAACCACTGTTCTTGAACCGTATTATCAAAAGTGTTCCCTGTTTTTCAGCCTGACATCCTGGCCATGGCTCACATGCACAGGCGTACTCCCTCTCCAGCTCTCATTTTCAACACAATCATTTCTCTTATTGTTCTCATTCCGGGAGACTTCCAGGCCATAGTCAACTTCTTCAGGTATAGTGTCTGATTTTGCATAACACCATATTACTCATAGATACAGATGATTCAGTCTAGAAATAGCAGTTGGTATGAATGAATAACTAAACCTTGTTGTCGGTTGCTCTGTATCTGCCTGATGGAAGAACAACGAACTATTTGTGCATCGAGGTTTAATTTATTAACCACTGTACCCAGTATATTCATCCACAAGATTCCTTGCTATGTTTAAATTTAGACTACAGTTTGCACAACAGGAAACAAAATCCTCCACCACAAATGAGATGTCTCCTCATTTGCTAGGAGGCTCACAAAAACTGTATCATCTGCAAACGTCATAATACTCGTGCAGGCCCTCCTGCAGTTATTAGTGTACAAATTAAAAAGACAGAGGGTAAAGAACACACCCGGGAACCGGTAGAGGAACCTAGAAGTCCTGTTCAATAAAAAAAATTACTGTCCATCCTCCAAATTAAGATCCAGGTTAAATGGTTCTACAAGCTTTCCAGCTAACATATGTGGTACACAAACTGAAACCGTTCTAAAATATCTTCTATACTATCACAATTTTCTCAAATGTTTTACTTACCAGAGAAGTGAGGACTATGGTCTAAAATAATTTAAAACCTTTTCGTTCCAGCATTACACTATGATCTCAACACATTACCACTAATGTTATCTTATTAAGGACATAAATTTGCTTTTATCCTTTAAAAGAAAATCCCCTAGAAACACCAATATAAAACATCATATTACTTAGAAAAGAATCATACTTTACAATACACATTAGAGTATAGCCGTTTAAGGAGACGATATTCCTATTTCTTTCCTGTAAAACTGTATTAATTTCATTCTATCCCTCAGCACCATGTGATCAGAATTTATTTTTATTTTTTATGTTTTGTCATTCCAATAGCTGCTCTTACTTCATGATAAGAGAATAAACAACTTTGTTACCACTTTTAAAAATAACTTTTTTCTCCTCTTTTTTTTAAAGATGCACTATGTAACTTTTTACAACTTTTTTACAAACAAAATTAACTAAATTTAAAAAATGAGTCAAAACATCATAAAACTCCTTCTTCCACAACATGTTTGTCTTACCCTGACTTTTAAGCCTTTTAAGTGTTTAAATATTTTTGACCTAACGGGATGGTTTTCACGGGAAATTGCAAACAAGTCAGTCTCCTACGTGTGTCTCATCATATCCGTGAATAGAGAAAAATTGTTTTATGTTTTATTAGTAGGATAATAACCATATTCATCCACACAGTCACGCAAAGCTGAAACACAACTAAAACAATGTTTTTTTCCACAAAATGCATGCAGTTTTGTTTTTTAACCACTAGAGGGACAAAAGTTACATAAGCTGCGTTTCCACTGCCAGGTCAGGGCCGGGCCGTGCTAGTGCGTGCCAGGGCCAGTCGCGTTTCCACTGTCACTTCCGGGGCTTGATCGGGGCTTACTCGGGGCCAACGGCCAGGATTTCTGGCCCGTCGAATACCTTGGGCCAGAGCGGGCCAGCTCGTGCTAGAGGCGTGCTCAAGGTAAAAGGCGGAGTTTATCGGTGTTATGGAACATTATGATCTGAAGCAAGATGCACATTTCACTTAGATGTGTCCACGTTTCCCCTTATTTAATCCGTTGGCCTAATTGCAAAATGAAAAATGAACGGTTAATGTATTTTGTAAAACGTAAAGTTGAACACCAAAATGTTCATTTGAACTGTAGGCCTATGCCAATCGCTGCGCAAAAATATATAGGCTACACGAATTTTCAGATATGATGAATATAGACGAATTTTCAGATATTTGTTCGATTTTTTTGCCCCTTTAACATTTAAAATATTTGACAAATTAATATGAATATATATATATACATATATATATATATATATATATATATATATATATTTTACTGGTTTTCTGAGGCCAAATTAGAACCTGGAAATGATATTTTCCCCGCAGTGCTGAATGAGAGAAGCCGTAACCACAGCCTACAGAAAGGGGTTTTATAAGTGATTTATAGGCTATAATAAATGTGTCTGATAATAAAATAATATAAAATAACGAGGCATTAATTGTTTATTAATAAACTATTGTTTTCTAACATTTTCGGCTAAAACAAATATCTCCATCTCCGGATGCACATTTAGAGAGAAATTAATTAGCTATACATAATAACATAGTCAGAAGATATTGGCTTTCGATTCGAATTTGTTCGTTTTAAATTGGACATTTAAAGCTTTAATCTACGAAGGATATAACCCTAAAGCTTTAGACTAAAAGCTTTAAATGTCCAATTTAAAACAAACAAATTCGAATGCGGTGGCTGTTTCAGTTCTCGCGCTTCAGTTCACGGAGATCATGAAGCGCGCCCATAGAGCGCGCCTGATTGTTAAAGCACAACGTTTTCTTGTTATTGTGAGTTTACGCAAACAAATGTATTTGCGAATAATGTATTATTATTTTCTGTATGACCAGAAATGAAAGAGAATTTTAAGTGGTTTCCACTGAAAGAACTGCAATTAAAACGAGACACCCCTCGCTGCAGCCTGTAGCACGATGACGTAGCTGGATGGTCCAATACGTGTTGGACGCTGTAACGCGCGCATGCGCACTAGTCAAGTCAAGTTATCTTGATTTATATATTGCTTTTAACAATTTATATTGTTTCAAAGCAGCTTTACATAGATACGCATATAATATAATGTAACAGATTGTTTTGGCTTTATAGCGGTTCATGAATAATGTTATTTTCCAGCTAAAGTTAGTTTTGATTCTGTCGAAATGATGATTTGTTATTAAATAGGGGGTGACACCGTTCTCTCTAAACAGACTTTAAACGCGATCCTGTGATAAACACTGATGGCACATGCACATTAAGAATTCATAGTCAGAGTTGGTGAACAATCGTTGATCTTCCAAGAATACATTTAAATAGCTAAATGGTCACGAGCGAAGCTCTTATTTTCAGAGCTTTCAGAATACAACATTTTTAAAAAAAAAATAATTGCGACTTTTTCCTTACAATTGCGAGTATACTTTTCGCATACTGACTTTTTTCTCAGAATTGTGAGATATAAAGTCAATTGCGTGAAATAAAGCCTCAATCGCATATTATAAAGCCATAATTGCTTGAAATAAAGCCTCAATCGCATGTTATAAAGACAGAATTAGGTGAAATAAAGCCTCAATCAAATGTTATAAAGACAGAATTATGTGAAATAAAGCCTCAATCGCATGTTATAAAGACAGAATTATGTGAAATAAAGCCTCAATCGCATGTTATAAAGACAGAATTATGTGAAATAAAGCCTCAATCGCATGTTATAAAGACAGATTAGAATTAGGTGAAATAAAGCCTCAATCGCATGTTATAAAGACAGAATTGAAATAAAGTCGCAATTGTGTGCTATAAAGTCAGAATTCTGACCTTTTTTTCTCGCAATTCTGAATGTATAACATAAATGCGAATTTATTATTTCAAGATTATTTTCCCCATGCTGTTATTATTTTAGCATTTTCCTTACTTATTCATCAATAATTACTTATAATTATTTAACAGTATTATACTAAACAGTTTGAAAATCATCTCAGTACAATATTGATCTTACATATCACTTAAAACCAATGCATTCGAATTATAATCCAGAGATCGGCACTGCGCATGCGTAAATGACGTCACCAAAACACACATCCATCGACTACGTATTGGACCATCCAGCGACGTCATCGTGCTACAGACTGCAGCGAGGACCTCTTGATTAAAACCGCAGCCATCAGTGCACGCTCCACACACACTGCCCTCACCGTCCCTCTGTTAGTTGCGACTCGCGAGACAATCCAGACACTATTGCAGCCACGGCAGGTGAGTTAATATACATGCTATCTTCCTAATTAAAAAAAATAATAATAATTCATAATACCCGCTGAAAGGGGTTGGGTTGTATGACGTTTGATCCGGAAAGGCGTGTTAGGGGTGGGGTTTGGGGCAGCGCTGTGGGGCTACTGGCCCGGCAGTGGAAACGCACGCCCGGTGCTTGAGGCCCGAGGCCACTAGCTCGGCTCGGCTCGCTGTTAGCTCTGGCCCAGCCCTAGCCCGGCAGTGGAAATGCGGCTATAGTGTACCTCCTTCCCCTCGCGCCAGAGTTTTTGAAAAAAGTTGCTAGCCAGCACCAGTATTTTTCACAAAAGTTTCATGGACCCCATAGTACGTGCAATATATCAAAAGAAAGAACAGGCCCTCTGCTTTAAACAAGCAAACAAACAAACAAACAATATTTTATTCTAGCTTCATACATTTTTATCAGCACTTGAATGTGGGTAGGTTTCATTAAAAAGCAACATTTTAAACAAAAGCAAAATCTTGCAGTGCTACTTGTATGAATCTGTAGCATAAATCAAGAGTCTTATTTCTATGAGTGCATAAAACAACTTATTGTTTTGTTGCAATCACTCACACATAACAAAAAAAAAATGAGGCTTCGGGTGAGATATACAGAAGTTATTGTAGGAGAGAAAACAGCACCTCATTTGGGATTTTTAGTTTTAATATTAGGGTAAATATACACAACTGTCAGGAATACTTGAGGAAATTCCCTTGGCAACTAATATGGTCTCATAGAAATTGTCAATAACTCAGTGTCCAGTAAGGAAATTTCTCCCGTACTGTTACATTATTACACAATAGTCGGTTATTGTGAAATCATACGTCACCTCCCTGTCACCAGTGTTAATTTTGGCACCCATTTTTGATTTAGTCTTACTCTAAATCTTCAGACGAAAATGCTTATTGGTCTTATGCTTATTTCAGTCACTTTGTCTTTCACAGTTTTATTCTAGTTTTAGTTGATAAAAAGTCATTGCATTTTTTGTCAACTTTTAGTCATTACTTTTACATACGCATTACTTTTAGTCAAACTGTAGTTATTTTATATGTAGTCTTTAGAAAAAAATGAAATGTCATTATAATTTTTCTCTCTAGGCCAATTCAATTAAAGGGGTCATGAACTGGCTTTTTAAATTATGGGCGTCTCGCACTGAAGACTTGGAAGTAAACGCCACTGCTGTGAGTGGATAACAGTTTTGTATTATAATGAGTTTCAACTCACCTCGTCGTTGTACATGGGGGGAATTGTTTTGAAAATGTCCAATGTTGTAAAATGGCAACCGGAATGATTCGGCCATACATGTTCGACCCAGAGTCTGTGTGTTGCACCATTCCTGTCAGATCCAATATAGACGGCACAGCACCGTTCTTTACTCTTAATCTGTCTGCAAATCCAGTCTTGCTTACAATCCTCAGTGAAAGGAAGCGAACAGACGGTTTTACCCTCATCAGCTGGAACGTCATGAAAAATAAAGTTTTGCATTCCTATTGAGCCCCTTTCACACATAGATTCCGGAAAATACACGGATAATGTGACCCGGCATTTGTCCCGGGATTGTTTGATTTCGGTTCATTCACACTGCCAGTGATTTGCCGGGATCTGTGAGTGTGTTCACAGAATCCCGGAAGATCCCGGAAAGACACGTGACATGAGACGTATAACGAATGCATCGAAAACATGTACACGTGCATATCATTCCACAAACGATCTCAGCTTCAGCACGGATAGTGAGTAGCTCCTCGTCGCTGCTTTGTTCCAGTTTGCAGACATTTGTTCGTCCTTCTTGGTTGATGACGAACACAAACTTTCTTTCAAGAGCTACAGAGTCGCGCAATGGCACGAGCGTCATCACTATGACACCCTTTACGGCATTGGTCCTGGCTTTTGTTCACCCAGCGCACGCTCCGGGCACCAGTTGAGCACCAGTTGACGAAGAGGTTCCACTTCAACTCATAAAGGTGTCTGGTAGACGACGATCTAGCGGAAGTGATGGTTGCCGCCACCACAGGTGGCAGCGAACTCAAACCTGCCTCCATAGATCGGGACGAGGGTGCCACAGAGTGCCCGGTCTCTGAGTGAGCAGATCTTGTCTCAGAGGAATAGGCCAAGGAGGTGCTGTCGCGAGGAGCATGAGTTCGGAGAACCACGTCCTGGTGGGCCAATAAGGGGCTACCAGCAGGACCTGCTCCTCGTCCTCCTTGATCTTGCACAACACCCGTGCAAGGAGGCTCACTGGGGGAAACGCATACTTGCGTGGGCCCCGCGGCCAGCTGTGCGCCAGCGCATCTGTGCCGAGCGTGCCGTCGGACAGGGAATAAAACTGGACGCAGTGGGATGAGTCCCGGGAGGCGAACAGATCTATCTGTGCCTCCCCGAACTGGTCCCAGATCAGCTGGACCGTCTGGGGATGGAGTCGCCATTCGCCGGAGATAGGGCGGACCCGTGACAGCTCGTCGGCTGCCAGGTTCCGGACTCCTGGAATGTATACAGCACGAAGGGACCTCAGGTGCTTCTGACTCCATAGTAGGAGGTGGCGAGCGAGCTGCGACATCCGACGTGAGTGTAGACCACTCTGGTGGTTGATGCACGCTACTGTAGCGGTATTGTCTGAGCGGACAAGTACGTGTTGACCCCTGAGCAGCGCTCGAAAGCGGTGCAGGGCCAGGCGTACTGCCAGCAGCTCGAGGCAATTGATGTGCATGAGGTGCTGGGGTCCTGTCCAGGAACCCGCGGCTGCATGCCCATTGCACATGGCACCCCAACCCGTGGTAGATGCATCCGTGGAGACAACGAGATGCCTGGAAACTCGCTGGAGAGGGACACCTGCCCGAAGAAAGCTGAGGTTCAACCACGGGAAGAAGGTTCGGCGGCACGCTGGAGTCACTGGAACGAGCCACGATGCCATGCCCACCTCGGGACTCGATCGCGAAGCCACAGCTGAAGCGGTCTCATATGAAGCAATCCGAGTGGCGTAGCCACGGCTGCGGATGCCATATGCCCCAGGAGCCTCTGAAAGAGTTTCAGTGGAACCGCACTCTTGCCCTCAAACTGTCGAAGACAAGTCAGCAGTGAGTGTGCGCGCTCGTTCGTGAGCTGTGCGGACATGGTGACCGAGTCTATCTCCATGCCGAGAAAAGAGATCCTCTGCACGGGGCAAAGTTTGCTCTTCTCCCGGTTGACCCGAAGGCCCAGACGGGCTAGGTGCTGGAGCACCAGGTCTCTGTGTTCGCAAACCTGTTCTCGAGAGTGTGCCAGAATCAGCCAATCGTCGAGATAGTTCAGGATGGGAACCCTGTGTTCGCGAAGGGGTACAAGGGCTGCCTCGGCGATCTTCTTGAAGACGCGAGGGGACAGAGCTAACCCGAATGGGAGAACCGTGTACTGATATGCCTGGCCCTCGAAAGCAAACCGAAAAAACGGTCTGTGTCGAGGCAAAATGGAGACATATGAAAGTACGCGTCCTTCAGGTCGATCGCTGCAAACCAATCCTGATGCCGAACACATTCGAAAATGCGTTTGGCCGTGAGCATTTTGAACGGCATTCGATGCAGAGTGCGGTTCAAAACGCGCAGATCCAGGATCGGTCGTAACCCACCGGTCTTCTTGGGGACAATGAAGTAGGGGCTGTAAAACCCGGACTTCACCTCGGCTGGAGGGACAGTCTCGATTGCACCCTTCGCCAGCAGGGTCGCAATCTCCGGTCTCATAACCGGGGCATTGCCACCGACTATAGTGGAGCAAACTCCCCTGAAACGGGGAGGAGACTGTGCGAACTGAATCGCGTAGCCGAATCTGATCGTTCTGATGACCCAGCGGGACAGACCGGGGAGCTCTAGCCAAGCTCCCAGGAACTGAACCACAGGTCATACGAACCACAGACGTCCCCCCGGAGGGGCAGCGGGGCGGAGTGACTGGCATGCGCATGGGGGATACCACATGCGGGTGCGTAGTCGAGCTCCGCTCCCCGACAGAAGAGACCAGGGAAGGACCAGCGTTCCACGGGGGTCTGTTCTGCCGGGGGTCTGGCGATAGAGGGTGAAGACTAAAATTTCATCTTTTAATATTATTTTATTATTAAATATTATGTATCTGTATTATTATTCTTTATTAGTGTTCATAATCAATGTATTATCTTGTGGAGTTTCAAAGCATGAGTTTGAATGCATGAGAGGAGATAATGTCAGGGGAACACATGTCAGGGAAAGCTATATATTGCTTAGAAGTATGTGTGCAATGGAACAGGTTCACTCAGCATAAATGTTTCCACTGATGTAAGTGTATCACAGATGAAGGCAACAAGGATGGCCACGTACATATGACATAAACGTTCTAAGTTGAGAAGCTCAGAGCAACATGTTTGTTACCTTACAAGGAAGCTTCAAGAACTTATGTGATGTATAAAAGCATAAGGACATTGTACTGCCCTCAGAGAAACATGTAGGCATGTCCGGGTGAGAGGGTAGAGAAACATGTAGGCATGACCGGGTGAGAGGGTAGAGAAACATAGAGTAACATGGAGAAACGCATAGACCTGGCATGAACACAACATTTTGAAGTTTCTCTCCTGACATATATATATGTATAATAAAACTTTCTTGGCAAGATAACTGGTGTCCGGTCCCGTAAATTGAATAATAACGGGGAAACACAAGAGGCTTTAATTCCAAGTCTACATTTGGCGTCACCAAGGAACAGGATTGCATCTTCAGGCATTTGTCTCAATCATTCAAGGTAAGACTTTTTCCTATTCTAAAAAAAAAAATAATAATAATAATTTTAAGTCTGCCTGATGATTAGACATTGACTGAAACTGCTTAAAAGAACTGTGTTGTTTTAGTACCAGTTGTTTTGCCAATGAATATATGTCAGAAAAAGTAAAATAATTTAAATAATTTGAATTTGATGTGGCTTGTTTGAGTTGCTCTGATCAGTAGACCTCTGAATACTGAATGATGCTGGGGAAGTCTTTTCCATTTTTGAAAAGACTTTAGGAGAAGTGGATCTTTTTTAGAAAAAAGACCATTTAGTCAAATATTTGGAATAGCAGTAAAGCGAGATAGCAATTTGCTTGGCATGACTGGAAGGTGGTTGGAATATGGCGAGACTGTAAAATTTGATGGCAGAATAATCTCTAAAATATTTCCAACACACCAAAGACTTGTTTTAGAAAACAAGGATAGTGTGTCAAAGCGGTGATTTATAGCGGTTTAAAGTGGCGGGTCTGTGCTATAGGATGCACAGGATTCCGTATTTAGAAATACATGCGCCCTAAAACTTTTAAACACGCTGGATTGAACCCTTAAAAGGAGGGTATCAATGGAAATAGGAGCTAGAATTGTGTGCATTCTGATTTTGACAATAAGCTGTTCAGTGTTGAGAAGAGGAGACTGATCTGAGAGCAACTTCAAATAAATAAAATAAAATAAATAGAGTAAAACAAATACATAAAGAAAACAAATTATTAGAGTTAACCTCTTTATTTGTGTTATTCCTTTTTTCCTTCTTTGTTCTTTGAGTTATTAGAGCAGGAGGAAAGGGAGAGAATGAGAGAAGCAGAGAGAGAGGGACCCCCCTTGGAATTCACGTACAGTAGATATACATACATCTACACACACACATACTCACACACACACTCACTCCCAAA
Organism: Cyprinella venusta; assembly: GCA_038021265.1. Taxonomy (NCBI): domain Eukaryota; kingdom Metazoa; phylum Chordata; class Actinopteri; order Cypriniformes; family Leuciscidae; genus Cyprinella; species Cyprinella venusta. The sequence goes on along the minus strand of CM075875.1, from coordinate 27,039,489 downwards.
ATATCCCTGCTGTTTGAGTGTACAGTCACAGAGTGACAAATAATTGCAATGGCAGAAAGTGGTTCTAACAGCCGAACAATAGCTGATTGGTATTTAAAAAGAAAACAGAAAAAGCAAGCTAAGCTTTTGAAAAAAGGACTGGATGTTAATGCATCTTTGGATGTGCAGCTAAGCTGGTTTGATTCGCAAAAAGACTCTATCAAGTCAAAAGCATTTCCAATACTAGCAGCTCATTGGATTGTGAAACAAGGTGGAATCTTCTGTGGCATTGATGGGTGTCCTGCCTCACTTGTTGAAGCAATGAAGCCTCAAATTGAAGCATTTCACAAATTGAACAAGATTATGTCTATTAACTGTTCAGATAAAGAAAACACAACCAATGATAATTAATTTGATCCAGATTGGACAAATATAATATCTGAAGCTGAGAAGAAATATTCACAAGCACCAGTGAAATCTTCAACCACTGTAACACCCCCTCCTTACAACCCAATGTATCCAGTTTTGCCTGAACAATGTACAAGTTCATCTAAACCACTGACACACCCTCAAGCTTTGAGATCAAATGGCAGTTGATAAAATGTACATTGCATCTGCACAAGCAGCTCCAATAATAACAAGATCTAAAACAGTTCATCCCATCAGAGACATGCAGCACTGTACACCAGCTTGTAATTATGGATCCGAATGGGGTGATGAGACAAAAGATGACGACATGATCACAATTGACAAGATCAGTCCTGAATTTTCTTGACCTGCAATTAAAAAGGAAGGATCTGAGATGATGACAGAAGAGAGACCATTCACTCCAGGTGAACGTCAAGCCATTCTCACAGCCTTGCCTCCTCTGAAGAGACAAGATCCAAACACAGAGTTTTGGCGAGAATTAGACACTCTGGTTGAAGCACATCAAATGACACTACGAGATATTCACACCATTGTGAAAGCTAAAATCCCAAGAGACAGATGGGAACGCTTGCCACCTTCAATAACAACTGCCCAATGGATAGATTTGTGGGTTGATGACCAGGGACGACCCCTGGGTCTTTGGCAAGCATTAGATGTATTCCAAAGAGAAATCCAAGAAATCTTGGGCAGTGGTAAAATTCCCTTCACATTAGTGACATTGATTAAAGGTATAGCGGAGGATCTTTCCGAAATTTAGAGAAGACCCGCCCTCTTCAATTTAAAAAAAAAAAAATGCAAATGTCAAATGCCCGTCTGTGTTTTATTTACTTATTATACTGATCGATTGAGTGACCGAGGGCTCAAGACATGATATGTGCAACCCTGTATCACACGAAATACGTTCTGAGGAAACTATTTTGCAAATCGCAAATGTTACATGGCAACATATGAGCAGTGCTATTACGTTGGTCCTTAACCTAACATGTCTCATTGTTAATACGTAGGTATTAATACATTATTTTTATACATGGTTGCATATGGAGAAGTAGCTTGTTGCGTTTGTGTAATAATAAACACACACGGTTTTAAAATATGAACACATGAACACACACGGTTTTAGAATATTTCAGCGCGATACCATTTACCATTTGGTCAAAAGGCTACTTTAGACAAATTGAGATGTTTACCATGTCTATGCGGTGCATGACTTGTGCCAGGGCTAGCATTGCTAAGTCGCTTGCATTAACTTTTACTAGTGATTTTAAATGGATTTCTCCAAATAGCATGACAAACTTTACCTGTCTAGTAGAATCTCCGCGACTGCGGCATCAGTGAGAAGCCCAACCTGTGCTTTTAGCGCATGCCAGCATGTGATATCCACCCAAAATCACTCTGGTCTTGTTTCTATATTCTGCGGCCTTTCTCTTCTTATCATACACTTCGTTTACATTTTTTCTCTTTCGACCCTCAGTCATTTTCAAAGGAATGGCTGAAACTGTAACTCTGACATAATACACCAGAAAGTGAAAACTACATAGAGATGAGCACGTACGACGGCCTTAGGTAAACATATCACCAGAATGATTGACACTTAGGTGGACCAATAGTATAGACTACCCACCCGGAAAAAGAAAATCCTCCGCTATACCTTTAAGCAAAAGGATGATGAATCTCCAGATGAATATGCTCTACGTAAGTGGAATGCTTATGAGAGATGGGCTCTCTGTGCTAAGAAACAACCTGACCGAGATGATGTACAGTTCATTGACACACTTGTGGATGGAATTGGCCCAAAATACCAACAAGCCTTATCACTTGGAGTCAACCCAGGTGAGAAATTTGACCAAATTATGCAATGGGCTGGCCGTGTGGAGATGGCTATGAGGTCAAACAAAGAAGAAGGAAACAAGCCATACCGAAGAGGAGTGGCGACAGCTCAATACAACAAAGACACAAAGAATAAGATGGTTTCCTGCAGCAATTGTGGAAAACGTGGACACGTTAGACGAGATTGCTGGGCTAAAGGAGGTGGAGCAGAAGGTCAAGGTCCATCATTTAAACAGGTCAGTACCAAAGACCATGATGAAAACTCTCAAGGGAAGACGTGGACTGAAACACAAGTCCGTCAGCTCATTGAGGGAATTATGCGTCCGCAATAGGAATTAGTGTTCCCCTGTATTAGTAAGAAAAGAGACAATCGCCTTTCCATTAATGCATTAATAGGGGGCCACCCATGTGATGTCCTGGTTGACACAGACGCCTCAATTTCAATAACAGATTTGAACCTACCTACAACAGATGAAACTATGGAAGTTGAAGGAGTTGGAGGTGGTATCACAAAATTTCGCAAAAGTATTCAAGTTCCACTACAAATACATGAAGATGAAGTCTTATGGACATCTTTCTGGGTGGGGCCGAATTCACAAGGAAGCCCAATTGGCATGGACATTATTCCATTGTTAAACATGATCATATTCACTGACAGTGGTCATATCGCCAACTGCTGGGATAATACCACACGAAGATCGCACATGTAATCTAAGGTCTGTTGGTACAGCAAAACCAATTATCAGAAACTGGACAAAAGATGGTGTGTGGGGTCTTCTATGCAGTTTGTATCCAGATGTTTGGGCTAAACACAAATTGGATTGTGGTAAAGCCAACATAGATCCCATTGTTATTGAGGGACCGACACATGCCCCTCATAAACAATACCCCATCCGACCTGAAGCAAGACAAGCCGATAGTGGCTTGGAGATAGTGGCTGACTTGGAGGCTGAAGGTATCAGACAAACTTCATCTACCACTAATAGTCCTGTCTGGCCTGTCAAGAAATCAGATAATTCATGGCGATTAACCATTGATTACACAAGACTTAACAGTGACTACGTTTACATGCAGCCAATTTTCGGGTTATGGTCGGGTTAAGGTCACTTTTCGGGTTTCTGAAACATGCGTGAGCCGAGAGAGTTTCTCCTGTGGTATTGGTATTGCATACTTAATGGTATTGCAATATTTCGATGTAAACGGCGACGCGCGGTTAGCGTCTAGACGTACGGACAACCTTAAGACAAAAAATGCGTCATTTCCGATTCTTCTTCCTGTATCCAAAGACAACAACAACAGCAGAATGCGGATAATGAATAGTTCGGTGCAGATAGTGATCGCCTTTGTTTGCGCTTAGATGCTAGTAACGTTACTGAGCTCGTTCCAAAAGTATGCTGTGCTGCGTCTCGCCTGGTCTCACCATGTTTACTTCCGGTATATTGCACACGGATTTTTGTATGCGCCGAGAAGTTTCTCTACTCAGAAGACCAAGATTCCTTGCAAATAGAACATGCGCAGAACACAAATCACTATGGGGATATGCCGATACGCGTTTACATGACCAAAAATTCGGGTTAGAAAAGGGGTACCCCAGGTATAATATCCCGGTTTTTAAAATCCGGGATATGAGCATTTTTCGGGTTTTTGCCGGTGTTTAAATGGACTTTCGCGACCGGGTTATTGCTAATATCCCAGTTTTGAACGGGTTATTGGCTGCATGTAAACGCAGTGAGTGTAACACCAAAACCGCATCCTATTGTAGCTAATCCTGCCACTATTCTGAATGATATTCCAGGAAATGCTAAAATTTTTACAGTACTGGATGTACTGTCGGCATTCTGGTCTATACCTATAGACAAAAGATCTCAAGAGAATTAGCCTTTACAGTGGGCGCAAAACAGTATGTTTGGAACAGACTCCCACAAGGTCTCAATATTTCTCCTGTTGTATTTCACAGAGCTTTGGACCAGTTCTTAACGGAGCAAAAAGCTGAAATTGAGAAATCAGGAAGTGTCTGCCTTCAATATGTTGATGACTTGTTGATTGCAAGCCCAGATGAAAACAGCCATATATTTGCTCTGAATGTTGTCCTACAAGCCCTTAGGAAAGGGGGATTTAAAGTTAACCCCGACAAAGCACAGCTGGCCAAATCCAAAGTTATCTATTTGGGTCAAGAAATATCTGCGGAGGGACGGAGAATGACGACAGAGCGTGTAGAAGCATTACGACAACTTCCAAAACATCTAACAGTTACAGGAATGCGGAAGGTGATGGGACTTTTCAACTATTGTCGTCAGTATATACCCGATTTTGCCAGCATCACCAGCCCTCTCATTGACCTGTACAAGGGAGGAAAGCCAGGAGTGGAACAGATTAACTGGACACCAGAAGCTGAAGAAGCGTTTACTTCTATGAAAGAAAAACTGACTTCAGCTCCAGCTTTGGGACTTCCCGATGGACAATTGCCGTTTCATTTGTGGACCAGTGTAGGAGATGAGACGTATTCAGCAGTACTGTGTCAAAAACCAAGTGATCGATACAGACCTGTTGGATACGTTTCCACAAAGATTCCTGTCACTATGATTGGGCAACCACGATGTATACAAGCTCTAGATGGTGCCACATGGGCAGTGGATGCTGTTGAGAATCTGATAGGAGCACAAACTATCATATTGCACACTCCACACAGTATAGTGACACTGCTGAACAACACAAACACCAAAACCATTACTGACGCAAGAAGAGCAAAATGGGAAGCAACTTTGTTGAACAAGGATTTGAGAGTGGAAATCATCAGAGACGCGTCTCTTAACCCTGCAACAATGATGCTGGAACCACATGAGGGAACACCACATGAGTGCGTAAAACAAGTAGAAGAAGATAGCCTTGGTCCTGTTAATCCAATCCCTCTTGAAAATCCAGACAAGGAGTTATGGGTCGATGGATCCAGTTATTATGTTGATGGAAAACGACACACTGGATGGGCTGTAGTGGAAGCTGATGGAACTGTTGTGAAGAAAGGAGCTCTTCCTGGCAAACTTTCAGCACAAGTAGCTGAGCTCATAGCCCTTACAGAAGCTTTTGAATTATCTGAAGGTGAACGAGTCAACATCTATACAGATAGTCGATATGCTTTCGGTGTGGTCCATGACTACCTTGCCCTGTGGAAGAGACGTGGACTCATCACCAGCAGTGGGAGCGAAATACAACATGCTTCCATAATTCGTCGCTTGATTACAGCATGTCACTTACCCAGAGAAGCAGCCGTGATCAAAGTGAAATCACATCAATCTGACAAGTCCAAAGAAACACGGCAGCAGATGCAGCAGCTAGAGAAGCAGCTCTACTCCATCCTACTCCTGTTACCCTGGTAAAGGAAAACAGCAAGGATAATCCTGAGCTCCAACTTCTTTCATATCAACTGGAGATAGAAGAAGAGAAAGAACAATGGATAAAAGCGGGAGCGAAAGAGGATGATCAAGGAATCTGGAGAATACCAACAGGACAAGTAGTGATGCCTATTGGTACAAGAAGAGAACTAATGCAGCTGTATCATGGAAAGGTGCACGCTGGAGCAAAAGCAATGAAAGCTCAAATCAGTGAAACTTGGTGGTGGCCAAGAATGATGAGAGACATTGATGATTATTGTAGAAGATGTTTGATATGCCTCAAAGCAAATGTGGGAAAATCTGTAAAGGTGCGAATGTCACTTGCACCCAGATCAACAGGTCCGTGGACACATCTCCAAATTGTTTTCGCAGGACCTTTATCACCTAGTGGAGGGTATCAATACATACTTGCAATGCTGGACAAAGCCACTAAGGACAATAATAAGAAAGTGCGAGAAGCTCAACAGCAATGGGATGAAAAACACACCACTACTGACATTCCACACATTCCCGAGATAGGCAGTTTGGTTATGATCAAATGAATTGCTAGAAAGGGTTTAGAGCCTAGATGGGAAGGACCTTATGAGATACTCTTAACAACAGATACAAGTGTTTGTCTCAAAGGGAAGGGTGTAGGAACAGATAGATGGTATCATTGGTAAATGTTAAACCTTGCTTAGTGAATGAACAGAATAATGAGATTGAGCAATGTTCATCCATTAGTTTTAAAGGTTGGGAACAAAGAAGTGATGCTAACTATTTTTCTGCTTCCATTTCAGGAATAAATTCCATTGACATTGATTAGAGATGGTTGCAAGTTATTATTATTCCTCACAAAACATTACCTCACAAACAATGAACACCCGCTTACTGATTTTCAACCCCAAGGTGTAATGACTCACGGTACACAGAGGAATCCATTTGCAGCTTTATTAAGCAGTGTCGTACAGGCAGGGTCAAGACGGGGCAGACAGGGTAATGCAGGCAGAACGATAGAGAAATCCAGATAACAGGCAGAGTTCAGGGCAGGCAGCAATAATCACAATCCAGAGACAGTCCAAGATCAGGCCAGGCAGATATCACTCGTAGAATAGTCAAACAGTCCAAAGTCAAAACCAGAAAACCAGAAACAGGGAATAAACGCTCAGAAATGATCACCGGGGCAAATCAAGACTTCGCACTGGTGTGGTGTGTGGACGTGGCTTTTATGTGTGTGTGCAAATGGCGTGCAGGTGTGTGACGCAATCAGTCCCAGGTAAGAGGCATGATGGGAATGTGAGTTCAAAGCCAATGATCAATACTCCGGTGAAGGCTCCCTCTGGTGGCGGAGAGGAGGCGGAACGGGAGCTTCCACTGTAACAGAGCCCCCCCCTGCGAGCGGCTCCTGACGCGAGGAGGCAATTGACGTCGGGGTCTCCTACGGGGTCTCCCACGGGGTTGGGGGGCCGGTTTCTCCGGATATGTCCTATGAAACTCCTCAGTGAGAGTGGGGTCCAGGATATCTCTCGCATTGACCCAGGACTGCTCCTCCGGACCGTACCCCTCCCAATCGACCAGATATTGGAGAACATTACCCCGACGTCTGGAGTCCAGCAACTTGTGCACACGGTACGCCGCCTCGCCATCGACCAGAATGGGTGGAGGACTCTGAGAAATGGACCTCTCCTCCGCTTCTCCCCTCGGACCACCAGCGGGTTTCAGCAGAGACACATGAAATGTGGGAGAAATACGGTAATTAGCGGGCAGGTCTAAATGGAATGATACTGGTGAAATTTGTCTAATAATTTGGAAGGGACCAACATACCTGGGACTGAGCTTGCGACATGGCAGTCTGAGTCGAAGATCTCTGGTGGACAGCCAAACCCACTGACCGATCTGGTATTCTGGAGCCGGTTGGTGGTGACGATTGGCCTGCTGTTCCTGACGTCTTACAGCGTGCCTTAGGTGTTTGTGTGCCTGATCCCAGACCTCCTCATTCTTGTTTAGCCATTCCGTGACGGATGGAAGTTCGGTGGGTTCGCCGGACCAAGGGAAGAGAGGAGGTTGAAAACCGAGGATGCATTTAAAAGGTGTGATGCCAGTTGCTGGTTTGATCAGGGAATTCTGAGCGTATTCAGCCCAGAACAGAAATTTACTCCAATCCTCTTGATGTTGTTGACAGTAGGTTCGCAGAAAGCGGATAATATCCTGATTCAGTCGCTCAGTTTGACCGTTAGATTGTGGATGGTACCCGGAAGTGAGACTGATGTTCACGTTGAGATTCTTGAAGAAGGCCGTCCACACTCGAGACGTGAATTGTGGTCCCCTGTCGGACACGATGTCTTCAGGTAATCCATAAAAACGAAACACTTGATTGCACAGGAGTTCGGCGGTTTCAAAGGCAGTGGGAAGTTTAGTGAGAGGGACTAATCGGCAGGCTTTAGAAAATCGATCTACGATGGTGAAAATGGTGGTGTAACCCTGAGAATTGGGGAGATCAGTGATGAAGTCTACGGCGATATGGGACCATGGTCGTTGTGGGGTTGGAAGAGGACATAGCAAACCAGCAGGTAATTTCCTGGGTGATTCCGAGGTCTGACACTGGGAGCAATTCTGGATGTGTTTGATGGTATCCGTGGAAAGCGTGGGCCACCAGAATCGGTTCTGCAGGAGTTGGACTATGGCATTGATACCTGGATGACCAGAGCTGGAGTTTGAATGAACTTGATCAATGAGACTGGATCGTAAAGTTTCAGGTACATAGAGGAGGTTGACTGGACATTCTGCAGGAATGGGAGTTTGGTGATTGGTCTGCTGGATCTCAGTTATTATATCCCACCGGACAGGGGCAATTAACAATTTCTCACCAAGTATGTTTTCGGGGTTGTGGTTCTGGGTGGTTTCTTCAGATTGTCGAGAGAGGGCATCGGCTTTTGTGTTCTTGGTTCCTGGGTGGTATGTGACAGTGAAATTAAATCTGGTGAAGAACAGGGCCCATCTGGCTTGACGTGGGTTGAGACATTTAGCGGATCGGAGGTATTCCAGGTTTTTGTGGTCTGTGAGAATGATGAACGGTTCTGCTGCTCCCTCCAACCAATGACGCCACTCTTCTAAAGCCAACTTCATGGCTAACAGTTCACGGTTTCCCACATCATAGTTACGTTCAGCTGGAGAGAGTTTGCGAGAGAAGAAAGCACATGGATACATCTTGGCTGGATCTCCCTGGCGTTGTGATAATATGGCCCCCACCCCTGTATTAGAAGCATCGACTTCAACAATGAATTGTCGTTCAGGATCCGGATGATGCAGAATGGGTGCAGTAGTGAAACGTGTCTTCAGGTCATGAAAAGCTTGTTGTGCTTCGGGGTTCCATGATATGCGATGGCTGTGACGTTTGGTTAGGGCTGTTAAGGGAGCGGCTATAAGGCTGAAGTTCCTAATGAATCTCCGGTAGAAATTTGCAAATCCCAGGAATCTTTGCAGTTCTTTTATGGTTTGTGGTAATGGCCAGTCTACTACACCCTTAACCTTCTTCTCATCCATGGCGACCCCTTCTTGACTGATGATGTATCCCAGGAAAGAGATGCTGGTTTGATGGAATTCACACTTCTCCATTTTGGCGTAGAGATGAAACTGAATCAAACGTTGGAGTACAGAACGGACATGTAGAATGTGCTCTTCTAGTGAATTGGAGTAGATCAGGATGTCATCAATGTATACAATCACCCACTTGTCCAGCATATCACGGAACACATCATTCATGAAGGCCTGGAAAACGGAAGGACTGTTGGACAAACCGAAAGGCATGACAAGATATTCATAGTGCCCACTTGTGGTGGAAAAGGCAGTTTTCCATTCATCACCCTCTCGTATGCGGATCAAATTGTAAACGTTGCGTAGATCGAGCTTGGTGTAGTACTTGGCCTGATGGAGTTGTTCTAATGCAGCTGGAACCAGAGGTAGGGGATAGCGATATTTAACAGTGATATCATTTAAGCCTCGATAGTCAATGCAGGGTCTGAGACCTCCATCCTTCTTTTTCACGAAAAAGAACCCGGCGGATGCTGGTGAGGTTGAGGGACGAATGAAGCCTTTAGCGAGTTCCTCTTCTATGTATTGCTTCATAGCATCAGATTCAGTTTTAGACAGAGGAAAAACTCTTCCTTTAGGAGGAGTGGTACCAGGAATTAAGTCTATGGCACAATCCGTTGATCGATGTTCAGGAAGCTGCGCGGCCTTTTCCTTGCTGAAGGCCTCAATTAAATCCTCATAAACAGCAGGTAAATTCTCTGGTTCAGGCTCTGAAGTAACGGATTCTGGTTTGGAACTGTTTACTCGGGTGACTTTGGACAGACAGTGATTGTTACAAGCCTCACCCCAGCGAACAATTTGACCCTCTCTCCAAGAGATGTGAGGATTGTGAGTTTGTAACCATGGGCAACATGATATCATGACTTTTGCGTAAACATACACGCCACTTTCGGGTAAAGTGGCGTATTATTTCTACGCATTTTGAGCTGTCCGCGTGTATCCGCGTGTATGCGTGTATGTCTACGCCATTAACGTCCGCGTCATCCCGCGTGTCAGAACACGCGCGTCAAATGTCCAGTCATAAATGCCATTAACCCCAGTGACGGTTAAGTTTAGGGATAGGGTTGAGGTAAGTCATATCTTTTTTTTACCTAGGATGGTAAGGGAACAGTCATAAATGCCATTAACCCCAGTGACGGTTAAGTTTAGGGATGGGGTTGAGGTAAGTCCTATATTTATATAACGTTAAGTCAACGGCGTTCATAAACACGCTGAAAAGCGATTATGCATCTTGATAGCACGCCAAAAATGCAAATACGAATTGGCGTGTCATACACACGCTACTTCATGAGATCAGTCTGCCATGGGTGTCCCAGAATGATGGAGTGATGTGGAGCGTGAATGACATAAAACTGGATGTTTTCTGAGTGGAGAGACCCAACGTGCAACTGAACCTTCTCCGTGATGCTCTGTATTCTTCCTTCTCCGATGGGATGTCCATCTAGCGCTTCTACTGTCAGGAAAGAATGACACGGATGTAATTGGATGTTGCATTGTTTGGCGAATGTCTTTGATATGAAATTTCCTGCAGCTCCTGAGTCTATGAAAGCAGATGTGTCAAAGGATTGGTTTTGTACAATTAAACGAACTGGGAGTGAGAAACTGGTGGCAGAATTTTTGGCTTTCTCTCGAGAACTCTCTGAATGATTTCGGCTGGAAGGTCGGACAGGACAGGAAAGCTTCATGTGTCCGGATTGGCCGCAATACATGCAGAGCCGAAGTTGAAATCTGCGTTCTCGTTCTTCGGGAGTGATATGTGTGAATCCCAGCTGCATGGGTTCGAGATGGTTAGTGGCTACGAGTGAGGATTGGACTGGTACCCGAGATTTACGTCTGGATCGCATAAGGTTGTCGACTTGAATGGCCAGAGCGATATATTCATTTAAGTTCTTTCCTTCATCACGACAGGCCAACTCGGACTGAAGCTCATTGGTAAGACCTCTCCTGAAAATAGTCTTCAAAGTATCCTCCACCCAGTTTGTTTGTACAGCCAGCGTGCGAAAAGTGAGGGCATAATCAGCAGCGGTTTCCTTTCCCTGAGTGAGATTTAGAAGTTGATCGCCTGCATCCCCTTTCTCAGTCGAATGTTCAAATACTTGACGAAACTGTTGCGTAAACTCTTGAAATGTAGAGAAAGTATTGCCCTCCGGTCTCCAGATTGCCGTAGCCCAATCTAATGCTCTGCCGGTCAGCAGTGAACAAACAAAAGCAATGCGGCTCTCATGACTGGCGTATAATGCTGGTTGTTGTTCAACGAAGAGTGTACATTGTAACAGGAAACCCTTGCATTTGGTTGGAGAACCATCAAATTTATCAGGGAAAGCGAGTCGTGGATTGACTGCTGTACTCACAGTAGCAGGAGAGACACTCTGTGGTGATGGTGCAGCGGTGCGAAGCTCCAGTATCCCCTGCACGAGCTGCTCCGTGACAGTAGTCAGGTGGCTGAGCTGCTGATGGTGTAAATCCAGACGAGAAGCTTGGGATGTGAGATCAGAGGTCAATTGCATGACGGCTGCTGGATTAGTTAGTGGCGAAGTCTTCTGTAATGACTCACGGTACACAGAGGAATCCATTTGCAGCTTTATTAAGCAGTGTCGTACAGGCAGGGTCAAGACGGGGCAGACAGGGTAATGCAGGCAGAACGATAGAGAAATCCAGATAACAGGCAGAGTTCGGGGCAGGCAGCAATAATCACAATCCTGAGACAGTCCAAGATCAGGCCAGGCAGATATCACTCGTAGAATAGTCAAACAGTCCAAAGTCAAAACCAGAAAACCAGAAACAGGGAATAAACGCTCAGAAATGATCACCGGGGCAAATCAAGACTTCGCACTGGTGTGGTGTGTGGACGTGGCTTTTATGTGTGTGTGCAAATGGCGTGCAGGTGTGTGACGCAATCAGTCCCAGGTAAGAGGCATGATGGGAATGTGAGTTCAAAGCCAATGATCAATACTCCGGTGAAGGCTCCCTCTGGTGGCGGAGAGGAGGCGGAACGGGAGCTTCCACTGTAACACAAGAGACAGGACCCTTTAACAACAACGTTTATTTTGATTTTCTTATTTTCGCTCGGAACTGAAGGATTTAATTAGTTAACGAGTTAATTAATTAATGAGTTCAGGCACGAGCAGAAGACTTATTAGTTTTTCTTTTCTTAGATGATTGGGGTTCATTTTAAATGTATACACATAGAGATTAAAATACACATAGTATACGGGGACATAACACGGGTTTGGGTTTTGTTCTTTGTTTTGTTTTTGTTTTTGTTTTTTCTTTTTCTGTTCTATTCTTCTGTTCTTTCTGTCTATTTTCTTGGTCTGCTATTTCATCTCCTCACTATAACTTCTATAGGTAGGCATGTAGGCATGACCGGGTGAGAGGGTAGAGAAACATGTAGGCATGACCGGGTGAGAGGGTAGAGAAACATAGAGTAACATGGAGAAACGCATAGACCTGGCATGAACACAACATTTTGAAGTTTCTCTCCTGACATATATATAAATGTATAATAAAAATTTCTTGGCAAGATAACTGGTGTCCGGTCCCGTAAATTGAATAATAACGGGGAAACACAAGAGGTTTTAATTCCAAGTCTACAGAGGGGGAGAGGAGCGGTGTGGTCCGGGGACGACGCACGCTCCTTTCCGCACCCTCAGAGACAGAGAGGAATGAGCAGGGCGACACTCTGGAGCATCGTGCGCACTCATTCCAGTCTGTGTGCTCAGTGATAGTGTCAAGTCTTTCTTTAACCAACTCAGGGTGCTGCTCACCCGTGGGCGAGCAGCGGGGAGCTGCGAACAAAAGATTCTCCCCCGGCCCTCTACCGGGGGAAGGAGGGGGCCTGCTACCTCCTCCTGGGAAAAACTCGACGCCATCACTGGGCAGCCCGTCTCAGGAACGCCGCTTATCGGTAGCCGCTCGAAGTTCATTGAACGACCCTTGATCAGTCCCGCCCTCGTGCATATCCCTGAGCAGTTTGGCTTGGAAAACCTGCAAAGTGCTCATGGCGTGCAAGGCGGCGGCCGCCTGTCCCGCCGCACTATAGGATCGCGCTGCCATCGACGACGAAAACCTACAGGCTTTGGAGGGATGCTTGGGGGGCCCCCGAGAGGAGGCGCTCTGCGGACACAGTTGCATCGCAATAGAGCGCTCCACCGGAGGAACCCCAGCATACCCACGGGCAGCCGCGCCATCGAGGGGAGGAAAGGCGGGGGAAGCTGACGGGCGAACCCGGGAGGTCAAGGGGGCCTGCCATGTCTTCGTCAGTTCCGCATGCAGCTCGGGAAAGAACGGTATTGGGGTCTGCTGTGGCCTCGCGGCGGCAGCTTTTCCCAAGAACCATTCATCCATCCGTGAGTGATCGGGGTGGGGCGGAGGGTTCCACTCCAGCCCGATACTCACGGCGGCCCGAGAGAGCGTGGCCGTCATCTCGGGTTCAGATACGGGCAACGCCGGCGCTCCTGAGGGAGGCAGCGCAGCCGCATCCTCACTTCCCGAGGAATCAAGCCCGCCTTGTGATGCCGCAATCGACATCGCATCATCCTCTGGAGCGCCGAACGAAACAGACGGTACCTGCGAACAGGCAGACGTCTGAACCGTCTCGGCGCTCGCTGGCTGCAACACTGTTGCGGTGGGTGTGGCCCGAGGAACTAGCGTCGGGGATTTGTTCCACACCGTCACCGTCAGATCACCCTGGCCGTGAACCGAAGAGCTTCCCCGGGTAGAGGAAGCTGAACGGGTAGCGGAGGCGGGGACTCTCACAGTAAGATCATTGAGTCTCGATCTAAGTGTTGAGATGGTCATGTTCCCACAAAAGGGACATGACTCATCCACGAAAGCTGCTTTAGCATGATGAAGACCCAGACATACAAAGTAGCGATCGTGCACATCAGAGGACGACAGAAATCGACCGCACCCAGAAGAACACGGGCGAACCATCTTTAAAAAGACGTGCCACGTGTAGCTCTTTCAGAGGAGAGGAGGAAATTCACTCTTTCAGCGCTGAGGCGACCAGGGAGAAGCGCAAATCTGGCAGACCACTGCACAGATCGCAGGCAATGCAGAATCTCGCTGGGTACCGCCGTCACACCAACACTGAAGAGGACGCTCGTCTCGAAGAGGCTTGTAGTGATATGGCTTGTGGAGTGAAGAATGCTCTTGGCTCCGAAGCGAAAACATACTGCGGTTGCGTTCACTTCCTCCTTTTACACCCATGCGGTGGGGCGGAGTACGCTATGCAAATTCCGCAGACCCATGGCATTTTGATGCCATTGGCTCGTTGTTAAATACTCGAAGAGGATTGGCTTTCTATGCGAAACCCCCATTCTCCGTCACTCCTTGACGTAACTCGGAGTGACTACGAAAGGGAACATCATTTCTGTGATAAAGTTTACTACGTACAAGCGAAATTACATTTATGCAGGGACCTGTTGCGTCATGTTTACTTGTCATACAGATGCTTCTGTGGCAAATGTGAGAAGATGGCTAACTTACAGAACAACAACATATATGCAGTTTTTAATACAATATCTTTAAAAATATATATATTTATAAACGTGTGGTTATGCACTATACAAACAAGGTTTAAATTATATACACAGACATCCTACGACGACGACAACTTTAGACGCATTAGTTGTTGAATCAGCTGACATCGACTGAAAAGACTATTTGCTCAAAAATCATAAAATACACTTACTGTTACTGGAGGTGATGGTTGATCGCAAACAGTAGACGACGATCCACACTTGAGGATTAACTTTTTTTAATCCTCACTAGAGGATTAACTTTATTTATTTATCGGACCGTTATCATTTTGTCTGTTTAAACGGGGAAAAATCAAAGATAACGTCAGTAGACTATGGAGTACCGCAAGGATCGGTTTTAGGCCCTCTGCTATTCTCAATATATATGCTGCCACTTGGTAATATTATAAGAAAACATGGAATTAATTTCCACTGTTATGCTGACGACACTCAATTATATATTTCATCACGACCAGACGAAAACACTAACTCATCTAAATTGACAGAGTGTCTCAAAGATGTAAAATGCTGGATGACGCGTAACTTCCTGCTATTAAATTCAGATAAAATGGAGGTATTACTTATTGGTCCAAAAAAACACTCACAAAATCTCTTACAACAAAACTTTAGTATAGACGGATGTCCTGTTACCCTATCCACTACAGTAAAAGACCTGGGTGTTATACTAGACCGCAACTTATCTTTCGAAAATCATATTTCATATGTTACAAGGACAGCCTTTTTCCACCTTAGAAACATTGCTAAGCTACGTAACATGCTATCTCTCTCTGATGCAGAAAAGTTAGTTATGCATTCATGACCTCGAGACTAGATTACTGCAATGCTTTATTAGCCGGTTGTCCTGCATCCTCAATAAACAAGCTACAGTTAGTACAGAATGCAGCTGCTAGAGTTCTTACTAGGTCAAGAAAATATGATCATATAACACCGATTTTATCATCTCTGCACTGGTTACCTATTAAGTTCCGTATCAACTACAAAGTACTACTACTGACCTATAAAGCCCTAAATGGTTTAGCTCCTATGTACTTAACGGACCTTCTCTCGCCCTACAATCCACCGCGTTCCTTAAGATCACTAAATTCAAGGCTTCTGGTCATTCCTAGGATATCTAAGTCCAGTAAAGGAGGGAGGGCGTTCTCGCATTTAGCTCCTAAACTCTGGAATAGCCTTCCCGATACGGTCCGGGGCTCTGATTCGCTGACACAGTTTAAAACTAGATTAAAGACGCATCTCTTTAGTCAAGCATTCACATAATGCTTACCTTTCAGTCCTCTGTTATGCCATACGGAACCGTTTGCCACTGAAACTGCTTAACGCACCAGTGGGGCTCGACAGCCTTTTAGACAAACGGGTCGGTCCGTATGGTTGGGTTGCGTTGCGGAGAGTTTGGGTTACGGAGAGTTCGTGAGATAGTGGTTTTCTAACACCGACACCCGTACAATGGAAATTATTATGAACATCAGCTATGCTAATTATTTCCCATCTGCCTTTCTGCTGTTATCTGAAAAATGGCGTTCGTCAGGTCCAGTCTTGTATCCAGCATCTCACGGGGGTTTCGGATGCCCCACCGCCTGTGTTGAGAAGACCAACGCCTGTGAAGAGACGACTCACCGCCTGCGTCATGTTATGGCGCCGTTTTATACATAAACAATATTTATATTTAATACTTATATATAAAAATATGAATGTAAGCCAGAGGAGAACTGGCCCCGACTTAGCCTGGGTTCTCCCAAGGTTTTTTCTCAATCCAATCTGATGGAGTTTTGGTTCCTGTCGCCCTGCTTTTGGCTTGCTTTTGGCTTGCTTAGTCGGGATTATTTAGGATTATTTAATATTTAACAATATTATCGATCTGTGTTGTACTACTTTTATGTTATCACTGTGAAGCTGCTTTGATACAATCTGTATTGTGAAAAGCGCTATACAAATAAATGTGACTTGACTTGACTTGACTTTTAAGCCACAACAACAGGATTAACCCACGAGTGCACTACAGAACACTTATGTTTCCAAGAGACATTGCCGGCTGACGTTGAAACAATGGAGGATGGTGTACAGATCACTAAGGGCGGGGTCTATGCCACAAACACACTGTCAATCAAACCCCAATGCTCAATTCTACATCACAAAGCACTGAATCTTAGAGCAGCTCGTTCTGAGACAGTGCATATGATTTATTAAGATTGTAAAAAAAAAAAAAAAAAAAAACACTGGGTGGATTTTTATCATTCTAGGGTGGTTTTGCTCACACACTGCCAACACACATTTATGTTCAAACACCATGTAAAAGTGAATTTTCCATAATAGGTGCCCTTTTAGGGACAATATTTCCTCCTTTATTTTTTCCAGTTCTAAATACCCTTATATAATAAATAATGCTTTAAATAAAACAATCTTCAATAAATATGCAATGATGGTAAAAACAAAGTTATACTTTTAAACATTAAATTAAAATCGCCGGTAGGTGGTGGTTTTTATGATTGAGTCATCGAGTCATTCATTCATTAACGAAGCAAGTTGCTGTATTTATGAACAGATCATAGAATCTCACGATTCTTTCAAAGCCACAGATTCGTTCACAAATGTAGTATATCACTTATTGTAACTTTTAGACTTATTCTAAATTTTATATGTTGAACTGTTGTGTAAAATCAATGTCACATTTGAAATTGTGTGGATATTCAGGAAACATTGCATTCTTGGTCGTATAATATGATCAACAATAAAAACACGCATTTTGAAAAAGCTGCATTTTGATCGCAGATTTAGGCCCCGTCCACACTACTGCGTTTCGTTTAAAAACGGAGACCTTTTGCTACGTTTGCACCTCCCGTCCAGAATAAAATGGAAAAAACGAAGACCTAAAATGGAGAAGTTTAGTAAAGGCTTGTTTGAGATACGCCTAGCCTCGCCTGAAATGTATGCGAGAGTAGGAGAGGAGGTGAGAGGAGGAGTGAAAAAAGCGCAGGCAATCACCGGTGATCGGTTCAGCACAGATTTTGATAATCTCAAGCAAGCCTAAACGCTGCAGCTCGGTTTTGAGTTTTGAATCTCCGGAGAGCGTTTTAGTGAAGACAGGACACAGAGGCTCACGCTCGCCTCTATGATTGGGTGTCATTAGTCATGACATGTCCTACCCTGATTCGTCAGCCAACGTTTACACCGGCACGCGCATGCCCAGTGTTAGTGAATGGTCACGTGATCTGCGTTTTCAGTCATTTTAATGTGGACGGAGATCAATTCTAATACACAGATAAACGCTGGTGTGGACGGAAATCGTATTCCTTTTAATTCTCCATTTTTAAATGAAAACGCAGTAGTGTGGATGGGTCGGGGCCTTAGGCCCTGTTTACCCGAGAACGCTCTTAAACACCAGCCCATTCTCACCCCCAAGGCGTCACCTAACTGACGCTTCGGGAGCATTTTGACCATGCTTCAATATTTGACGCTTTAGGCACCCTTTAGCGTCAGTAAGATGACGCCCTAGGATTGCGTGTACCCTACCCCCACCCCACACCTAAACCTAACCGCGTCCTCTAACTGACGCTTTCCTTTAGCGTCAGTTAGATGACGCCGTATGATCGCGTCATGTAAGTGACGCTAAAGGTGGCCTAAAACGTCAAATATTGAAGCATGGTCAAAGGTGACGCCTTGGGGTGAGAATGTGTTGTAAACACGGACAGGCTTCTAGCTCTTTCTTTTACACGGAAATCTTAAAAACGCTCCACCGCTGCGTTCCCGTGTAAACGGTAAAAATGCAATAGTCTGCTTGACAGTGAAGGTTGTACGCAGGCGCGTGGACTTGGTGTTGTTGTAGTATGCACTCCTAGCTGCCTGAAGTGCATACTACATTGAATTTTACACACTTTTGCGTCTCCATTTGCACACGCATTTCCCACACAAAACGCTCCTCTAAACACACAATAAAAAAGATAATGCAACACCACTTTTGCGTTTTCTCTTCAGAATCGTTTCCGTGTAAACATAGCCTTAGTCACACAAACAGCGCAAGCAGCTCCTGACAGAACACAGACTAACTGAATGACCCTTTAATTAGAAAATCTTAAATGAAGATCGCTGAACTCCAGCTTACTTGTCTATGCGGGGGAAAAAAGGTTGTTAACAAACACCTGGAAAAGGGATTCCTGAAAAAAATTTTGAACTAATAATAGAGTTTTATTTCCTTTTGTCTGGGCGTCTTGTGCCACCCAGTACAATCTGTCCCCTTTTATGGCAAAATAGGCAAAGAAAAAATGGCTGATCAGGCTGGAGCAGCTGTCCATCGATGGCGTGGACCCTTTCAAATGCATGCTTGAGCTTTTCATCACAGACTAATACAGAAAGTCATCCAAACTCAGGTGGCAGTAGCTCCACCCTCGTTCTCGTTTCCTCTGAGGTGATCTCCTGCGACAGCATCCCCAGCCTCTCCTCTCCCTAGCCCTATTGCCCAAGAAGCATCCACACAAAGAATTTCCAATAATTAGGAAAAACTGGCCAATCCACTCCCAAAATCAGCAGATGCCTAAAGTGGGGATTAACCGCCACCTTTAATCTATGTGTTTTCTCCCTGAATTGGATATTAGCAGACATTAGAGGGTATTCCACCACATTGCTGTGCACACACATTACCTTAACCTTGCGGCTCAAATCCAATGCCTTGTTTTGCTTTAGGTATTGATGCATGGAGGTTTGGTTACAGCCTGAATCCACCAAAGCCTGATATTTACCTCCCTATTTTTAACTAGTTAAAAATGCTAAAGATGCTTTAGCTATTTCTTGATCTTTTCAGCATGTGGAGATCAATGGACATAACGTGTGATCACAGTTTAGTGATCACATGCTCCTGATCACATGCTCTTAAGCATTTTCTGAAGTTTATTGGAGGTTTTTTTTTGGCCATAGTAAACAGAATTTATATGTAGCAAAATTTGGCCAAAAAATTTTTCTCTGACATTATTCCATTTGTTTTCTAGCTTTACTGCCTGGATCTTCTATGGGATGACAGTATCAGGTCTACTGTATTTAAAAATCAAGAAACCTGACCTTCCCCGGAAAATTACGGTGAGAACACACATTCATGATCCATTCAATAAAGGGTTAGTTCACCCAAAATTGAAAATTAAGTCATTAATTACTCACCCCAGTGCTGTACCGACCCCGTAAGACCTGTGTTCATCTTCGGAACACAAATGAAGATATTTTTGATTAAATTTGAGAGGTGGATTACTGCTACATAGGCTGCCTAAGGGATCAAAACTTAGTATAAGTAGTTTATACTACTAGTTTAAGTATAAGTTTATCAAGCGACGAGAATACTTTTTGTGCAAAACGACTTTATTCGACAATTCCTTTTCTTCCTTGTAGGTCTGAAACGAGAATTCAAGAGATTTCTATTTGCGCGAGAATTGCTATCTCCTTCAACTACTTCAGTTCAGTTCTCGCGCATGCGTCATGGAAATCTCTTGAACTCTCTTGTTTGTTTTTGCGCACAAAAAGTATTCTCAGCGCTTGAAATCGCCGTTGAAATCGACGTCGACACATTCTTCTCATGGATGTTGAATTTGTTCGGTTAAAAAATGATTTCATTTCACGATGGAGGGCCTACATATTTTGCTTGTAATGATCTGACATGTCGTATTTTTCTTCTTTCTTTCTCAGGGATGTTAAATTGTTAGGTTAAAAAGTAGGCCTAATTTCAGAATGACGTCGTTTTTTTTGACATGTCGACACTTTTCCTGTGTTGACAGCAAAATGGTACGAATTTTGTATTTTGACAATACGAATAAGAAAAAAAACCCCAAACAAATAGGCTTTAATTTTAGTACATTTTTATTTACTTTTTTTTTTCTGCGACATTTTTTCCCCTAATGTGTTGGCAGCAAAATGTTAAATTTTGTATCTCGACAAGGCGAATAAAATAATAAATACATTTTTTGTGGAGGCTACATTTTTATTTTCTCCGTGGAAATGTAAATGTGAAATTCTGGAAACGAGATCTAAATTTAGCGGGATGGTCGGGTCGGGAAGAAAATTATTCTAAGCAGACAGCGGGTGAACAAAGATTGTATTATAGCGGGAACGGGTGGGTGCGGATATAACCCCAGCGGGAGCTGGCGGGAGCGGGACTTAAAAAACAGTCCCGCGCAGACCTCTACTGCATACTGAATAAAAAGTGTATAAATAAATAATCATCCAGATAATTATAGCCACATTAATAACGTTTGTAAGAAACCAAACCGTTTGGAAATCCGTCAAGATTTCAACGAGATAAGAGTATTTGTGTTCATGCTGACCACTCATCTTACATCAGCTTGTCTGTGACAAAATGGCCGCTGGTGATGACGATAGAAACTCCGCCGTAGCACATCTAGCCTTTATATACATATCAATGGTCACAACAGTTGTGTGCTGCGGATATTCTCAACAGAAAAAACGCTGCGCTGTCAAAACGCTCTCAAGCACCCAAAGCACCGCTACTTCAGCAGAGCGTCTAGCGTTTTCAGCTGGCTAAAAACGCTTTGGTGGACACACGGCCTAAGCGATGTCACACATTTTTTAGGCCCAAACATTTTTTGTCAATTACAGCAAACATCCGCTCACTATCACTATCCACTAACTGCCTGTCCTCTAAACACACTGTAAAAAAATGTGGTCTATGCAGACAACCCAGGCTCCACAAATGGCAACAATAACAAACTGCGGCAACCCGCTCAACAAAACATAACAAACTGTTCCAACCCTGGGGGTGGGGTTTGGGGGGTCAGTGCAGAGGAGGAGGAAGGATGGTCTATCAGGCCTCCGTTTTGTTTGAAAATACTTTAAATGTCAACGAGAAGTCACGTCACCCGACATCGCTTAGCTTTCTCCACAGAACAAGAGCCTCCTAGCTTAGCTTCCAAAAAAAGATGACTGACACTATGTGTACATTCTGTGAGTTGAAAACATGCGGGACAGCCCCTAGTTACTGACTGTATTCTTTAGCCTCTGGTCAAAAAATCCTCCGATCATGCAAAATGACGATTTTTGCGTCATCTGAGGATATTTTTCCAGACAATAAATACTGGCAGCAGGGTTGCCAGCCAGTTACTGTATTTTTTACAGTATAGGTCTGTAATTTAATTTACAGATTTTTACTGTATTCTCTGATTACAGTAAATAACTGTATTTTTTACAGTAGTTCCATGAATCTTTGTATTCACTATATCTAGAGGAAATATGTAAAATGCCAGCTGAATTATTTATCAACTGCATAAGCTTTAAACAATTGTTTTTTAAATACATTAAGTGTGGTACAGTATAACACGCAACTTAATTCCCCTATTACTTCACAAAACAAACAAACTATTCAACATCCTAATCTTGATAAACAGGTCAACATTTATTTCATTTATAACTTTAAAATACTGTATGCATGAAAAAAAGGCATAAAACAGTGTATTTTGTATTATTTTGATTTTATTTTTATTTACAAATGGACATCATATGAATTTTTTTTAATTACTTAAAACAAATTAGCCCTCAGGGCCCTTCACACAAAGAAGAAATACGCAAATAACATTTAAAACGGCAAGTTGACCAACGTGATCATAATAAAATGCTTCAGAAAAAAAACAGACAAGAATGAATTTTCACCTATTCATTCCCAGACAAACATATCCAAACAACAAGGCCCCAAATGAGTCCAAAAAACGTATAATCAAAAATGGAGAATAATTCGGCTCCAGACGCTGTTCCATCACAGGATGCAGAGAGTGGCTAGAAATATTGAAAAGGACATTACATTAGATATATTACAAAACATAATGATACAGTCAGAGATAGACAAAGGGATGACAGATACGGTTAGAGTCAGATAAAGAACATTAAAAGGTTACAATTAAAGAAAAAATAGATATTTGTGTATGTGTGTTTTTGTGTGTACTACTTTCATTTCAGAAATTCCACTCAACACACCACTTTGCAGGGAAGAGTGGCAACATGTGGGTTCACTGCAACCTGTTTCTTCTGTACCATTTGCCCTGTCATTTTAGATTGCAATTTTCTTCTTTGTTCCTCTCTTACAAAGCACATAAAGGGTCAGGAAACAGACAATATGTAATTAGGATTGGTTTTAAATTTTTCATGCTTGTAATTATGATTTTGTAATCTGTTAGAGCCGTGTTTCTCAACTCCAGTCATGAGGACCTCCCAGGAAGACCTTCCCAACCCTAACCCTATGTCCACAAATTAAAACACCTGATTTAACTAATTAAAGGGATAGTTCACTTTGAAATTATTTTTTGATATGTTTTAGCTTACCTCAAGGGCATCCAAGATGTAGGTGTCTTTGTTTCCACAGTATTTTCAATTTTGATATTTTTAGGTCGAACCATTCTTGTCTTCAGTCATATAATGGAGGTCTATGGTCACCACCTCAAAGAGCATGCACAGAGAAGTCCAAATTAAACATGATTTAATGACTCGTAAATGTAAGTACACATTGATGGCCTAAGACACGAAACGAGTGGTTTGTGTGAGAAAACGAATACGTACGAGACGAGTGACGTACATGCGCGAGAGATCACTTCCGGCACATGCGCATAGAGAAGAGCTGGTATATCTCGTTTTATAGCCGGTAAAAACGATATAAATACTGTTCGTTTTCTCACACAAACCGCTCGTTTCATGTCTTAGGCCATCAATGTGTACTTACATTTATGAGTCATTAAATCATGTTTAATTTGGTCTTCTCTGTGCATGCTCTTTGAGGTGGTGACCATAGATCTCCATTGTATGACTGAAGACAAGAATGGTTCGACCTAAAAATATCAAAATTGAAAATACTGTGGAAACAAAGACACCCACATCTTGGATGCCCTTGAGGTAAGATAAAACACATAAAAAATAATTTCAAAGTAAACTATCCCTTTAAGTCAATAGATAATATATCAAAAAGAAAAGAAATTTAGTACATGTGTAAAATGTACTGAGGTTGTTAAGAATGCAATCATTACCTTTAAATGAACTCCAAGGTGCAGGCTGGCTCCTCCTGATTGAATATGTAATAATATGCAGTGAACAGTAGCAAGGCCAGACAGGAAGCTGGGCTGAATGCTCTCCTCACAAATTGGCCTTCCAGTGTCCTCTTGTCAAAGTGTCTCCTAAAACAATACCACATGTGATAATAGTTTATTTTTTACTATACCATTTTTGTGTTTCAGCATTTTAAATGTAAATTTTAGTATTCAGAGTGCTGGAACTCTTTCTTTTAAATACAATTAACAAAGGAAGTATGAAAACAAGCAAATTACACACAGAGAGTAACTGTTAGGCTCTCTAACAGTTCTCTGGACCTAATGCACCAGAGAAACAAGGGCGCCGTCATCCTTAGAAAATTGTCTTTGAACTTCCGGTTCTGTATATTTCTATGGCATCTTTGTTAGCTGGTGAAGTGGATTTACTTATTGTAGAGTTAACAAAAGTTATCATGAGCATTGTAATGTTTATCATAAGCATTGTAAAGCAGACGTCTTAACAAATGTCGAACGGGAATTTTTTTACGAGCAGTTCATTCATACCTATGCAAGATCTCTGCGAAAATACAGACCGGAAGGCAAAAGACAACGAGCAAAACGCTGACAAGGGGTGGTGCTACATAAGGTCTATAACTAAAATATATTAGCTAGAGCTTGGCAACGTGATGTCAGCCACAGATAAACTTAAATAAATTAGATAATAGTTAAATTAGGTAACCTAAAATTAAATATATAGGATATATAGCTTATATTCGTACTGAAATATAAGGGATTTTCACAACGGAATATTAAACATAACGTTACGACACAGCAACATTCATAATCTGACGCAAGGTTTTAGCAACGGCGTTTTTTTTTTTTGTTGTTGTTGTTGTTGTTCATTTCAGCGCCCATTTTAACATATTACTTGATTTTGATTTGATTTACACCATTAAATAATCACGGCGAAGTGTGCTGATCAACACGAAGCTCGTGTGAATACCGACTGTTGTCATTAAAGCATGTAATTCTTCTTAACATAGGAGCCCATAGGTCCCGAGGAATGTGTTAAATACTAACCGCGTCTGGGCTGCTGAAGCCCCGCGCAAGTGTCCCTCGCGTCCCGTACGGAGGATGCGTGATCCTCGGTAACCAATATGAACCGCGAATATAACGTTACCTTCATAGTCTACGAGTAACACAACATGAAAAATAAGAAACTGAAATAATAAGTCACTTACCACATAGTTGAGAATCACTCCTCTTTCCGCTTTCCGAAAGTCGACGACACAACCGTTGAAGATCACAATGCCTCTGTGTCGATTTGAAATTTACAGCAATATTCAGTATTTTGAATCAAACCGCCACGAGACCCCAGAATGCATTGCAGTTTACAGCATTATAAGCCGTTTCTCAAAATGCGTACTTGTCTGTACTTGCGTTCTTGTGGACTTGTGAAACGTCATCAGTCGCTGCCCAAGTACTGTTCCAATTCAAAGTTCGCATCTAGCCAAGTCCACTTCAAATCCCCGGATGTGTTCTTGATCCGCCCCGTTTACCGAGAATGCGTCGAGAGGTGACTTGTGTGGACTTGAGATAGCCAGGTAACCCAGAATGCACCTCGCACCAACCAGCAAGCGTCAATGGGAGAGGAGAAAATCCGCAAAATATCAAAATACTACTGTTATTGAGTCATGAAATGTAATTTTAAGAGTGTTTCAGGGGAGAATGTGGTTGTTTAAATCTCAAATCTGTAGTTTATTTATAAAGATATTTGAAAATCTATTTGAAAAATGCATCTGACGTTTTTGGAGTTCTGACATCCAAGCCTTCAGCGGATACTCAGCGAGATCAACCCCGACTGAAACAGCTTATCCTCGGCTAGTGCTTCTGACGTTTGCCGCCGACAGTCTAGTGGATAAACCTTGACATATAATAATTCGTCTTGTGTATAGACCATTTCAAAAGATGTAAACAACACTGGCCCAGAAGCACTTCCTGTTTTAGTTTTTTAACACTACATTAAAGCTGGGATAAAATACAACCAACAGAACATATAAAACTGTATGAAAAGTTAAACAAACATCTTTAAAAAGTTTTCTTTACATGTGAAATAAAGAAAACAGTTACAAACTGAAACAGGAAGTGCTTCTGGACCAGTGTTGTTTACATCTTTTGAAATGGTCTATAAGTCTATCTTTGGTCTCATTGAACTATAGTTTGTTCAATGGAAAAAAAAAGTTTTTGAGGTTTCATAACTCTATGGCTATTTAACTTTAACAACATTTTTTTATATTATCTTCACTATAGAGGGAATGTATTCACGTGACTTTCCCGCCGGAACAACCTCCCCTCAGCCTGACCGAGTGGCAAAAGATCTGCTGCGTGACTGGATTTAATAGGGGAAACTGCGAAAATGCGATTAAAACAAACAATTTTATCAATTTAAATTAAATGTTGGACTCAATATAGTAGTGTTCCTTAAAACTTACTAAAGATCCAGTGATCCGTGGTGCCTGAAATGTTTGCCTGATTTTGACACCGGGAAAATAAAAGCAATAGACCTAAACATAAAGCATATTTGCCTGCGAACACTTTATGTAAATACAATATTGGTCTAAATCCGGGTGATTACTTATATCAGTGTTATATATAGCCTATATTATATAACATCATATCGTCCAGCCCTAATATTTGAGAGAAAGGACCACAGGTGCTTAGGAGGCTATAGTTCTCGCCCTGGAGCGTCGGTCAAAACGCAGGACAGGAGGCATGGATCAGATTGAATGTTTTACTCAACTTTCTTCAGCAGCACAGACATACATTAGACAGCAATTACAAGTGCAGATTTGAATGTAGTAGTTGCCTCTCAGGCAGCTTATATTAATGGACATGGTAGGTTAACATTTTGGGCTTGAGTGTATTAGTGTAGTTTTCTCATAAGAACGTACACCGTTATTAATGTTAACACGAACACTGCACCGCGACTTCTTGAACAGTCTTCCTGTGGAGAATGCAGCCGTTTGTATCATGCGCATTTCTCATGCGTAATCACTTCCAGTCCATCCGCTAATGGCCACTAGATGGCGCCTTGGCGCTACCTTTATAACAGCCGCCCCCACATTTGCGATGCAAATGTGCTCCAATTGAATGTTAATCCTCCGCAGGCAATTCAGGCAGCTGAATTAGCTTTACCACAGGTCTGATGTAGCTTTTGTCCTTGACCTTTACCTCAGCTGCTCTCACATGTCCATCAGCGCCTGGAAACACCGTTACCACTTTGCCTACTAACCATAGAGCCCTTGGTAATTGGTTGTCAACCATCATTACAACACACCCCTCAGTAAGGTCCTCAGTAGTCCTTTGCCATTTTTGCCTCAGCTGAAGACCTGGTAAGTAGTAGCTTATGAACTTGGTCCAGAAATGATCCACCAGTATCTGACTTTGTCTCCACCGTCTACGACTTAGGCGTTCAGAATCTTGGTAGACAACTTGTGGCAATGAACTACTGGGCCGCCCCATCAAAAGATGATTTGGTGTTATTGGGTCAACATCTGTGATGTTATCTGACACATACCCCAAAGGTTTGGAATTCAAAATAGCCTCCACTTCAATTAAAACTGTTCTGAGTACTTCCTCAGGAACGCTTTGTGCTCCAATTGTGGTGCTAAGTGCTGCTTTTACAGAGCGAATTTCTCCCTCCCACACTCCTCCAAAGTGTGGAGCTGCTGGAGGATTAAAATGGAAGTTGATTTGATGTTTCGCCAGCAACCCCTGCAGGTCCGGACTCATGGCAGTGAAAGCCTCTCTCAACTCATTCTCTCCCCCTCTAAAATTTGTCCCCTGATCAGAGTGAAGTTCAGCAGGGGTACCACGACGTGCAGTAAACCTCCGTACTGCCATCAAGAAGGCATCTGTGTCGATAGAGGTAAGTACATCAAGATGCACTGGTCGAGTGGTAAGACACTTGAATATGATACCCCATCTCTTTTCTGTACGCCTGCCAATCTTCACATGAAATGGCCCAAAGCAGTCCATCCCAGTGGAATAGAACGCTGGCTTGAACAAACGAAGTCGAGCAGGTGGCAAGTCAGCCATCTTCGGTGAAACAGGTTTGGATCTTAACTTCCGACACTCCAGACAAGCATATTGATGCTTTCGAACAGCCTCACGCCCTCTCAAAATCCAGTACGACCGTCGGAGTTCAGCGAAGACCCGCTCTGGTCCAGGATGGCATAATCTCTGGTCGAAATCCTGGATTAGCAGTTTGGTGATGCAGTGGCTTGGATCCAGCACAATTGGGTGTTTGAAATTAGGATCCAAATCCTCTGCTCTTCGGAGGCGTCCACCAACTCGAATGACCTCATCTGTTGCATCAAATTCAGGGGCCAGAACAAGAAGGCGGCTACTGGAAGGAACTGGTTTATTGGCTTTGAGAAGGTTATATTCCTCTTGGAAACTTTCCTGCTGGGAATGTTTAAGGAGGAGGGAGACTGCCTGCTGATAAGTTCCTGCACTATATGGAGCAGCTTGACCTGCTTCCTCAGGCTGAAGGGTGCTTACTGTGGCTTCAACCAGTTCACTCCAAGTAGCATACGCACAACCGGTGCTGCGTCATCATTGAATGTTCACGCCCACTTTTGGGGGAAAGAAACTAGACTCTCCATAGGCTTCGATACAAAATAACGGCAAAAACCAACGTCCGTACACAGCCGACTGGCGTAAATAACTTAAGAAATCACTTATATACACCATGTCAAGTAATTATAAGTCCAGCCTGCCTGCCATAGAGCGTGAAAGATACATTTTTTATGCCCGTTATCAACTAATCCAGGCTACCTGCCATCATAATCATTAATTCATGAGATATACATTAAGGTTTTTTACTTTAAAAAGCGAAATAAAATCATTTACTCGCTTACCTGGTGACTCGACGAGGTAAAAGTAAATGTCCGTGTAAGACACCTCTGGCCACTGGGTGGGGTTGTTACCCCAATTTGACGCTGGGAGAATAAAGGGACATGTTTTTAAATTGGCCAAATTAAGTTTGTGTATGTATTTTTTACACACTATGGCAGGCAGGGTGGACATATAATTACTTGACATGTTTTATATAAATTGATTTCTTAAGTTATTTATGCCTGTCGGCTGTGTACGGACGTTGGTTTTTGCCGTTATTTTGTATTGAAGTCTATGGGGAGTCTAGTTTGTTTTCCCCCAAAAGGGGGCGGGGACAAAATTGACAGTTAAGTTCCCGGATGTGCTGGTTGTGCGTATACCTGCTGGAGTCCGGGACAGACCTATCAGAACTTGAGATGTAATGGCAGAACAAGGAACATCGTAGCTCGGTAGGATCTTCTTCACCAGACCCTGCTGGAGCTTCTGGCCACTCATCAGGTGGTTGTAAAAGAAAAGATGGACCTTGACACCACCTATTAGGTTGTGCTAGTTCCACCAATGATTTACCCCTGGTCAAATCATCTGTCGGGTTAAGTGTTGATCTCACGTACAGTACCTCCATGATTGCTGATCTGTGAGCTCTTGGATTTCTGCAATTCTGGTTCCCACAAAGACCTTGAATCGACACGAGTTTGACTGGAGCCATGTCAGAACAGTGGTCGAGTCAGACCACAAGATGGTATTTCTGATTGGTAAGGTGAGCTCACTGATTATCAACTTTGCAAGTTGGGCTCCAGTGACTGCTGCACAAAGCTCCAGTCTTGGCATGGATTGTTGTCTTTTTGGCACAACTCGAGATCTGGCCAGCAGAAATGCCAAGTGAACCCCACCTTTTGCATCTTCTGAGCGTAGGTATGCCACTGAACCATATGCTCTCTCAGATGCATCACAGAACACATGAACATCTCGTATCACGTCTGGCTGATCCATAGTTGTTGGAACATAGCAGCGAGGTAAGGTAATGCGAGATAATTCAGGCAGTTCTGCTATCCATGTCCTCGTTGTTTATCCCGGAGTCGCTGTACAATCACTTTAGCCCAAGTAGTATATGGTAGTGTTAGCCCCAACGGGTCATACTGTCTGGCCAATGTACGGTACACAGTGTGCATTGTGGTCGGGCCATAATCATCCAGTCGATGTTTGTAACCGATGGTATCTGTAGGGCAATGCCATCTTAGACCTAAGGTAGACTCTTGAACATCAGAATAATTTTGGGTGAGCCACAACTCAGTGTTATGAGCGAGCTTCTTGAGGAAGATGGCTAAGGATGTCAGGGGCATTGCTGGGCCACTGGCGGATCTCGAAGCCCCCCGATGCCAACAGGACACGTAATTTATCAAGTAGATCTTTGGCATCAGCTTTTGATGATAGACTGATATACCCCATCTATGTAATGTAAAAATGTAAAAATGAGATAAATAATGGACACAAATGAAGAATTTGTTTATTTGATGGGAATACATGGCTTAGGGCCGAGATAGACTTTCTCTTGTGCTTGAGGCGATGAGGGAAAGATCTCATAAGGTGAGGGTTGTGGCTGATTGTATGGCATTTCTGGGTGTGTAAGCCATGGTTCAGTCTGTTTCACTGATTGTGGAGCATACACAGATTGTTGCTGAGGTGGCGAAGGAACAACCATCCAGGTTGGGGCGTTAAATATGGAGCATGGGTTGGAGGGCAGGTGAGGGAATAATACGGTGAACTGCCCTGACCCTGTGTATCGTGTGGCATGAGGCTTGATCTGTTATTCTCTCTGTCAGGCCTGAATGAATGATTATGGAATGAGTTTTCACTGACTGGAGCATACCGTCCATAGTAGGGCTGTGTTACTGCTCTCTCAGGGGCTAGTTTCACTGGGTTTGAATAACTAACAGAAGTAGCTTGACTGGGACTGGGAATACATGCTCTTTTCTAGCTATGTAAGGGACATCATCACATACCGGAGGTGGCGGTTCAGGCTATGACTCATCCTCTTGAGGACCTTCCACTGTCGTTATAGGTCTCTGTGGTGTTACGCGGGTAACTGAATGTGACTCAACCAAGGACACCAATGATACTTGGGATCGGAGTGGAGAGACTTGCGATGAAGCAGAGAAGGAAGCTGGTGATGATAAGGGAGCAGGGTGCGAAAGTGGCTGCCTTGTCAAAGGAAAAGGGGCTCGGCTATCTTCCAGTAATAGGTGAGTATCTGCACTCAAGGTTTCCTCCAAAGTCCCACGGCATTTGGCTAAAACATGCTGGCGCACTCGATCACGTAAACTTTGTATGAGCTTAGTGTCTTGGCCAAGCTGAGCTTGAATGTCCTCTAATTCAGTATAAAATGATCCCCACTCATCTCTTGCTTCATACTGACTTCCAGATCTGGCCGATGCAGGTCCAGCTGAGCACAACATTCTAGCAGTTTCATCATTCTCTGCATTATACTCCTTTCCGAGTCTAAATGTAGTCTGTGCTGCAGTATCTTCTGAATAAGAGGAAGTCAGTTCTTTGCGGCCTGTTATATTCACTTGGTAGTCTGACAAATAGGTTGGCAGTCGGACTTGCCGTTTTGGCCGCACAGATACTGAAAGGGCTTCACTCATTTCTTTAGAAGTAGCCATCCTTAACCAAGGTAAGCACTGATATCCGGCTCGAAGGACCAATATTTGAGAGAAAGGAC
Organism: Cyprinella venusta; assembly: GCA_038021265.1. Lineage (NCBI taxonomy): Eukaryota > Metazoa > Chordata > Actinopteri > Cypriniformes > Leuciscidae > Cyprinella > Cyprinella venusta. Next base: position 27,008,138 of record CM075875.1, on the reverse strand, counting down.
CACAGGTGCTTAGGAGGCTATAGTTCTCGCCCTGGAGCGTCGGTCAAAACGCAGGACAGGAGGCATGGATCAGATTGAATGTTTTACTCAACTTTCTTCAGCAGCACAGACATACATTAGACAACAATTACAAGTGCAGATTTTAATGTAGTAGTTGCCTCTCAGCTTATATTAATGGACATGGTAGGTTAACATTTTGGGCTTGAGTGTATTAGTGTAGTTTTATATAAAGAGATAACCGGAGTAGAGCGTGCTGCTGAGTGACGCGATCAAGTACGCTCTGTTCCATTTGCAGAAGAACCGGACTTTCGTCCTCGGGAGTTCGTTCTCCGGAGTCGAACTTGGCAAGTCTGAACTACCATAATGTAATGCAGGAGCGATACAAGACAGCTTCCCATCCACTGTAACGTTTTTGCTGCGTTCACCCTCATCACAAAATTTTTCTTCTTACATCGAAAACAGAACTTTAATGCATTGTTTGTTTGTTTTTTTTTTATTAAAATATATTATTTTGGATGTGGCATTAGATTAACATAATGTACAGAAATGATTAAAGACATAATCCCACTGTAAAACATCTGTTGATTTCATATAAGTAGTTTAACCAGGTTGCCTTAATTTTGAGTTCATTTAAACAAAACATTTTAGTTGATTCAAAGAAACAGATTAGTTTATTTAACATAAACATTATGTTATCTGAACATTTGTGAACATAAGCTGTTTTGAGAAAATGTTTTTTTCCAGTGCAGTGGCACACAGCAATCAAAATAAACTGCTTATCCGAGTGAATGACAAAGACAGAGAAACAGTTGCATGTGGGTATAACCACATTGCCAATAATGATCTCAGACAGTAAACACCCTACCTCTCGTTGGTTTCATATGGATTATATAGTCAAGGAGTATTTTTTATTTATTTATTTTTTTCATTTAAAAATAGAAATTTCAAGCTTTCTATAAAACATACAGCAGGCCTATCCAGTGGTGTAGTGCAGGGTATAGGCTACGCAGGTATACGGCGTATACCCACTTCTTCTTCAGTCGGCATTGCGTATACCCACTTCTAAATCCCCTCGGATGCGCATCGTTTAGTTGCCAATCCAATTTCGTGAATAAAAAACAACCAGTCAGGGTCGTACCCCTAATATTAACTCCCATCGCGACGATAACTGACCTTCTTATCTGATCTGCTTCAGCACTCAAACACCTGCTCGTCAAGTTTGAAACCAATCAAAGAATGCAGGATATTTGTTCACAGAAGCGCGCTTCTGCCGAGCGCTAATCCCAACGCGACGCTTCACTTCAGTTAACGATCATTCAGTGCGAGATAAGATGCAAGTGGCTAAAATACACGGCTGTTTTAAAGTGTACCTATTATGGCATTTAAAATGTTCCTGATATTGTTCTGGTAGTCCCCAACAACAATTTTACAAGCATGCAATGACAAAAAACACTTTTGTTGTCTTATAATATGCATTTATTTTTACCTGAATTGCCCACCGACTCCCATATGAATCGTTTTAGCGGTTTTAGCGAGTCCTTTGTCCAAAACCCGCCTTTGCGTGACGCTAATCTGCGGTGATTGGTCAGATGACCTAGTCAGTTGTGATTCACGGAACTCCTATTACCTTAAATGGGTTCTCAACTCCAGTCCTCGCGACCCACTGCTCTGCATATTGATCCTCAGCTCGTTAGGATACAGCCGGCTCGCGAATCCATACTTTATAGCGTTTAGGTTTGTGAAGCAATCATCTTCAAAATGACGCGAACACAGAACAAGGTTTGGGCTATACTTGTGTGGTATAGCAGTACTTGTATATATGAACTGCAGCCACTTAGTCTTCAAATACTCCTCACTTGGCAGGTTAAAAAAGTTCGCTTTTGCGTCGCACTTCAAAACACAGCGTCTCGTCGACATGATTGTTTTCCGAAGCCCAGATCTCGAAAGTCCAAAAAGGTGTGGTGGGTCCAAACCTCCATGCTCTCAGACCTCCCTGGCCAGCCCAGGCAGGGTGGCCCGTCCTGGGCCAGTTTCAGATTTGCCCGCCACCCCTGGAGCTCCGGTTTTCCCTGGCGTCTCCGAGCGCAATAAGTGGGCGTTTCTTATTCAAATAACTTGTCAAGTTGACGTCAACCAGACAAAGGAAAAGCATCGTTTTTCGAACGATTCATATCAGCGACTCAGAGTCGACTCTTGTTTTTGAGAGACAACTTTGTATACGATGAACTTTCATGTTTAAAACTTTTCAGGATGTTTTCGTTCACTTAGATCTATGTTAAACACTACATGAAGGGCAATTTTCAAAAACCCAAAATAGGTACCCTTTAAATAGACGTTTTAAATGAACGACAGAAATCAGTTTGATCAAAGACAGTGGAAATGATGATCAATTTAACAACACAAGCACCCTATTATTGCCATTATTATTGTAATAAATATATTAGTATAACTTTTTTCGAATGTGTTCGACTTTTCACTATTTGTATCTGCTTGTCTGTATTTGCGTAACTTGCATAATTAAGCCAGAGGGCGGCGACAAGTGACTGTCTTTTTGAGTGAGCATTTGAACCATTAATTAAATTAACAGATTAGTCCAAAAACACTGATTGATTTAGGAAATAAAAAGTAGCTGAAACTGGAACTGATTCTCATTTTTAAGAATCTCATCAAATAGGCTAGTCTACTTCATGCTTTTAAAGCTACTGTTGTCAATTTTTTTGGCCATCAAAGCACCTTAAAATGCTCATGTTGAGATCATTAAAATAAAAATTTTCTTGGGGGAGCATGCCCCCGAACCCCCCTAATCAATATGATTTATGGGACCTGCCTGGGTATTTTGAAAAACATACGTGCGGCCCTGATATACAAGAATACTGATTCTATATGTTCTATTGTATTAATTATACTAGATTATATGGTCTTGCATATTGAATACTAATGCAAGACTAGTCTTACATGTCACTGTTTATAACACAGAGCGTTCATCCTTTGCTGGGACGCTTAAAAAAATATTGGGGACATAAATTAACCCAGATAGCACAAGGCTGTCTGATCTCCTATTTACATCTGGAAGACGTATTTTAAAGAGTGTTTGCTCATCTGCAAGATGTCTATAGGACGTTTCCTGCAGATGTCTAATAGACGTTTCTCGAGTTTACATGTTAATGAAATCATGGGGAAGGAAAACATAAGTTAGCTTCTTCCTTCTCCTTTTTTTTTTTCTATATTCTTTTTCTTCTCTTTTGAACATGCTGAGATTTTGTTTTTATTATTTTTTGTTTGGATATGCTCTGTTATCTATGGAAGCTTGTTTCCGCCACTGAATAAAAAAATAAAATAAATAATTGCGACTTTTTATCTCACAATTCTGACTTTTTTTCTCAGAATTGCGAGTTATTAAGTCAGAATTGCGTGATATAAAGTCGCAATTGCGAGATAAAAAGTCAGAATTGCGTGATATAAAGTCGCAATTGCGAGATAAAAAGTCAGAATTGCGTGATATAAAGTCGCAATTGCGAGAAAAAAAGTCAGAATTGCGAGATATAAAGTCGCAATTGCGAGAAAAAAAGTCAGAATTGCGAGATATAAAGTCGCAATTGCGTGTTATTAAGTCAGAATTGTGAGTTATAATGTCAGAATTGCGAGTTATAAAGTCAGAATTGCTTGATATAAAGTCGCAATTGCGTGATATAAAGTCAGAATTGTGAGATATAATGTCAGAATTGTGAGATTTAAACAAGTATTTTTTTCCCCTTAGAATTGGCCTGATAAGTCGCAATTGCGAGTTTATATCTCACAATTCTGAGAAAAGATGTCAGAATTTCGACATATAAACTCGCAATTATGTGTTAGAAAGTCAGAATTGCGGGATGTAAACTCGCAATTGTGAGAAAAAAAGTCAGAATTGTGAGATAAAAAGTCGCACTTCTGTCTTTTTTTCTCAGAATTGCGACTTTATATCACGCAATTCTGACTTTATATCTCGCAATTCCGACTTTATATCACGCAATTCTGACTTTATATCTCGCAATTCTGACTTTATATCTCGCAATTCTGACTTTATAACACGCAATCCTGACTTTATAACTCGCAATTCTGAGAAAAAAAGTCAGAATTGTGAGATAAAAAGTCACAATTATTTGTTTTATTTTTTTATTCAGTGGCGGAAACAAGCTTCCATAGTTATCAATGACCATGTTCTGAAGAGGAAAAGGAAATGAAAAGAAATAAATTATTCACTCATAAGAAATATTAAAATGCGTATTTGGCTTGCTGTCCGGGGGAGGGCTCTGAGCTCAGAATTCGGCCCGACCCCAGAGAACTCCCCCTTATTTTAGGGATCATAGGTATTTATGCGCAGAGTCGCGGACCCAGCCAAATGTGGGGTGAAGGGGTGGTGGTGGGATGCTGAGAAATTAGTCATGAGACAGGAGGTAAGGGAAGGCTTTATTTATACTGGCTTTCCTTGCGCTGATTGGATGATTACCTGAACATGCTCCTCCCGAACCTTGTCACATAAAACTTCATTTCACGAGTTTACATGTTAATGAAATCATAAGAAATATTAAAATGCGTATTTGGCTTGCTGTCCGGGGGAGGGCTCTGAGCTCAGAATTCGGCCTGACCCCAGAGAACTCCCCAAAATGCCAGATAAACGAAGGACAGCGAGCGTAGAATTTTAACCCCCCAAAAAGTGAAGAGTATGTAATTTACCAAGGAACGAGCTTGCCTGTTCGACTGAGAAGGCTCTCGCAACGACCGACGGGAACTTGGATGCTCACGGCATTGGACAGATAAGCCCATTCTGCAGTTGAACTGATAGCTCGCTGACGTAAGAATTAGCGAGCGTGAATTTGAGGACGAATTTAACCGTTCACCCGGGAGGGCTCTCGCTTCACCCGACGGGAACTTAAATGCTCACGGCATCGGACGGGTAAGCCTCGCCGGGTTGGACGGGGGGGGGGGGGGCGCCCGCTGGACTCGGTCGGGAGGGCTCGACCGGCGCTTCGAAGGGGGGCTGGGGCACGGGAAAGACCCCTCACGTCCCGACTAATGGGGAGCCTCCTGGCAACACGAGCGCGGACGTCCGGCGACGCTTAAGACGGGCAGACTCTCACTGCAATTCGAACGGGAGGGTTCAACCAGCGTTTTGGAAGGGGGACGGAGCCCGGCCTTCGAACGGGTGAGTCATCTCTGCTTGCGAACGGGGGAGTCTGCATGTTAATGAAAAAACGTACTAAGAATATTAAGCGATCGTGCAAGCGGCGGGTCCAGATGTAATCGGAAGGTATAGTGTAAACGCATGAAATTGAATTGAAGCGCGGCAGGTGATAATTATTAAATTAATTAATTAGGGCTTGGTGAGCATTTCTGAGGTAAGAACGGCTGGACCTGATGTAGGTTTTGAAGGCATTCGATGACCAGCGACCTAGGGTTTTGATCTGTTGCTGTGAGAGACCTTTTTGAGCAGCTGTGGTAGCTACTCCAATGCGGAATGAGTGGCTGGAGAAAAGCTCTGCTGGGACGCCGGATTTGATGAGGACTGCTCTAAGATGCTTTTGGAACCAGAATCTTGTAGCCGGATGCTTGGAGTCGTTAGTGAAAAGTGGGTCGAGTGGAGATTTGAACGAGGAAAGTTTGTACTGCAGGTAATTAAAAAGCGCATGGTTTGGTTGGATGGAAGTTTGTAGTTTGAAAATATATACGAAGTGACCTTTTTTGTCTCTGTCTGTTTTGCTTTGCTTAATGAAGAATGAAATGGATTCATTATCTACAATCTGGAGGTCTGAAATAGTGGGATGGATATTTGGATCAAATACGGAGGTGATGGTCAGTTCGGAACAACGGAGAAAACCGAAGAATGCAAGGATGAACATGGCTTCTAATGTATAGGCGGTGTTGGTGGAGTGGTATCCAAGACGGAGTGATGAGATGCATCTGGTGAGTATATCGATTGTGATTGGTTGTCTGGCGTCTGGGCGTGTGGGGTGGGATCTTTGGATTCCCTTAACTAGGAGGGACGTTTGGGAATTATTGATTGCAGGTGCAGGTTTACCGTGGATTAATTTATGGAAGAATTGAATGCCGCTTAGATAGCTTTTAATGGATCCGGCTTGGAGACCTTTAACACTATGAAGGTGAGATATGAATGAAGTAACTGTTAATAGAGAAAATTCGGGAAACGACAGGTTGTGGGAGAGGTGGAATGATTTGAACGATTTCCATGCTGTGTAATAGGTTTGCAGGGTTCTGTGAGAAACGGCTTGGAGGATGGATTCGATGGACGTAACCAGGAGGGATTTTAGCGGATGGTTTATGGGAAGATCAGCTGAAAATAAGGAGGTACTGGAGTTGGAGTGGGGTCTGCTTCTGGTGCCAGCATCCTGAATTTCTGAAAAGAAAAACGGGAGAGAGAATCAGCGATTTGATTTTGAACCCCTGGAACGTGTTTTGCAGTTATTAAGAACTGGTCGCAAGAAGAGATCCATATAAGGCGTCTGAGGAGTGGCATGAGCGCCGGTGAGCGAGAACGACCTTTATTAATACGGTTGCTTCGTTGTCGCAATAGATTTGGATGCTTTTGGTTGACCAATCTTTCCCCCATAGGGAAGCTGCGATGACGATCGGGTAAAGCTCGAAAAGGGCAGAGGAGGCTGAAGCTTGAGGTGTGTCTAGGAGCTGAGGGGGCCAGGGAGACGCGAACCAGCGTCCTTGGTAGTAGCCGCCGAAGCCGATCGAGGGAGCTGCGTCCGTAAACAGTTTGATGTCGAGGGGGCGAGAGATGAAGTCGTCGTAGAAGAAAGTTAAGCCGTTCCACTGGTTGAGGAAATTAATCCATAGTCTTAGTTCGTTTTTTGACTCGCCGGAAAGAATAATCCGATCTTCCAGCGCGTGAACAGATGAAGAGAGAGCTAGGTGATGCGCGATAAAGGGACGGCCCTGTGGAATAATGCGCATCGCATAATTTAGATGGCCCAGCAGCGAGAGAAGTTCGCGTTTTGAACAATCTGTGCTGTCTGTGAAGTTGGATGCGATTAAAATGATGCGATCAATTTTTTCCTTAGGCAGCGAGGCCTGAAATTTTACTGAGTCCAGATTGATGCCTAAGAACTCAATGGATGTAGTTGGACCCGATGTTTTCTCTTGGGCTAACGGAATCCCTAGATCGGCGAAAACTTTTTTCACTATGAGGAGGTGAGCCTCGGGGAGGGTATCATGAGGTGAAATTATTAGGAAATCGTCGAGCAGATGGAGAAGATGAGGAATTGCGTAATTATTGGAAAGGATCCAACATATGGCTTCAGAGAGAGTGTCAAAGATTTTTGGGCTGCTTTTGCACAGCGAAATAGTACTTATTCTGTCAGTTTACGCCAAATAAGTGCCATGAATCGGGGTGGATTGGCATTACTTTAAACGCGGAGGAAATATCTACTTCTGCAAGCCATGCTCCTCGTCCGGCTATTCTAATCATGGTTATGGCTTGTTCGATGTCATGATAGTTGAGAGAGTATTCTTCGAGAGGGATGAGACTATTGATGCTCGGGTATGGAGAATTATGTGGGGCTGAAAGGTCGATTATTAACCGCTTTTTCTCTGAGAATTTCCTGGTGGCCACCCCTATGGGGCTGATGCGAAATTTGTCGAATGGGGGAGCCTCGAAAGGACCGATCATGAAACCGGATTTGATTTCTTTTTTAATTAGCTCATTTACTATCCCAGGTTCTGCTAAAGCGGACTGAAGGTTAGCGCAGATAACGTTTTGCGTGGGATGACTTTCTACGCCGGGTTTAAAGCCTTGCTTGAGACCTGTCAATAAATAGTTTGTGAAGTTGGCATCCGGGTGGCGAGATAATTCTTCGGCTAGACGGAAAACATTCACAGGAGTCGAGAGATAGTTTTTTGCGTTTTTATTTACTGATTTTTTGACTGGGCATATCACACGGGCGTGAGCACCACCGCAGAAATCGCAGACGTGGAGAAAACGGCATCGTTGTCTTGGGCATCTCCCTTCGTTGAAGTTCCTGCAAACTTGTCTGTCGGGTGCCGAGTATGGTGCTCTGATTGAAGAATCCTCTCTTGCGTGACGTGGAACGTAGCTTGTAGATTTTATGGCGTTTTGCTCTGGGCAGGGAGGGATCGATGGATTTATTTGGGGGCATGCTGTTGTGGCATGGATTGTGGATCTGCAGATTGCACAGGAGATATTTCTGCACCCTAGGAAGACTCAGTTATGGAGATCGGTGTCCAGCGCTCCCCAATAGGGACACTGATTCCACTGGGAAATGCGGACGGCACATTTTGCGGAAAAGAGCTTGTGGTACGTGTAAAAATGACTACCCCCGTAAGACAGCGCGAGCTCCGCTATTATAGACAGATAGTCATTCAGCTCGCGCCTCCTATGGGGAAAAGACGAGCATATGATTTCCGTATAGATTTCGGCTAGTGACAATGTACGTGATGTAACCTGTGAATTATTTTTTAGAGTGACTGAAATGTCGCCGCAGTCTACTTGGCGATTGGACTCTGCCGGGGGAAACAAGGACAGGAGAGAACCCAGATCTACATCTGCACCTGCGAGGATTTGGGCTCGGATGTTGTTCGTCACTGGAGGAGGTTCCGTAGCCACTGCAATCGGAGGGGCTGGTTGAGGAGTGGCTGAGAAGAGAGATTGAAGAGGGTTAAAGGGGATGAAAGACGGGGCTGCGGCCATTTGCGGAGGCATCCTCACGCGAAGATCGGCCCCCGGGATAGATGGAGGAGGAGGGATGGGGAGAGCATAGTGTGGGAAGGGGAGCGGAAGGAATTGCGCCGGTGATTGACCGGCTAACGGAGGCATCCTCACGTTAGGGTGAGCACCTGGCGCTTGAGAAGGAGAAAAACTGAAAGACGTAGAGGGGAAAAAAAACATTTGAGGATCCTGTAAGAAAGTGGAACTGCCGGGATCTACAGTGTGAGGTACCACCGTGGGAGGGGCTGAGGAGGTGAGTTGGCGCCTTTCCGTGACAGGATCCGGGGCGCGGCCCAGGCTAGCGGAAGGTCTGTGACGCCGTGTCGCGGGGGCGGGGCCCGGAGCTGCAAATGCGGAAGGAGATACTGCGGGACGAGCGATCGGGGTCCGGCGAGCCTTGCTTGTTCTAGCCGAAGGCTTTGGAGCTGAAACAGAAGGTTGAGAAGATTGTAAGGTAACGTATAAATTATAGAATTCTGCTTTTTTCATCCTGCGGGAGAAATTTATATCAGAATTAACTAGGGTTTGTCTTAGCCCCTTAACTGTCCACTTCCCTATAGGAGGTATGTTTGGAGTAGATGGAAAATGGGAAGGTGCAGAAGACGATGATAATGATGATGATGAAGATGAAGAATTCCTCTCTGGCGGTGGTGAGGGGAGTCTTCTGCGTCTTGGAGTGTGCGAAGAGGATCTAGGTAGCCGACGTCCCCTGGATTGGGATGGAGGCTCAATGTTGTCGTTAGCTGCTGGAGAACGAAGAGTCGCTAGATCTGCGTTTTGCAGTGGAGATGATTCCGTGATGAAAGTATCATCGTCGGAGGGGAAGAGCTCTAACTCGGACATGACTGCACTGAGGACATGACTGTCAAATGCTGAGAAATTAGTCATGAGACAGGAGGTAAGGGAAGGCTTTATTTATACTGGCTTTCCTTGCGCTGATTGGATGATTACCTGAACATGCTCCTCCCGAACCTTGTTACATAAAACGTCTCGGTTACGGATGTAACCCTCGTTCCCTGAGTAGGGAACGGAGACGTTACGACAAGGAGTGACGGAGAATGGGGGTTTCGCATAGAAAGCCAATCCTCTTCGAGTATTTAACAACGAGCCAATGGCGTGAAAATGCCATGGGTCTGCGGAATTTGCATAGCGTACTCCGCCCACCCATGTGGGTATAAAAGGAGGAAGTGAACGCAACCGCAGTATGTCTTCGCTGAGGAGCCAAGACTGAACTCAGGCGTCACCCAGCGGTACAGCAGAAGTGGCAGGGAGACATAACGTCTCCGTTCCCTACTCAGGGAACGAGGGTTACATCTGTAACCGAGACGTTCCCTTTCGTAGTCACTCCGAGTTACGTCAAGGAGTGACGGAGAATGGGGGTTTATGCCATCACGCCATCTTCCAGCTGTCTTCCAGTGCTCTGCGAAAGTCTAGACCTCTGACGAAAAGAATACAAAAGGTCTTACTTAGACACAGAATTACCAAGGTACACTGGGAAACATATCCCGGGAGGGACATGCTACCAGATGCCTACCGAAGGGAGGACTTACAAAACACATATGACCACTAGGGCTGCATATGGAGAATACTGGAGCGCCAACCGCAGGTGGCAACTAGCTCCAGTGGTGGCCGATGGCTTGCCGAGGGAAGACACATGCTCTAAGAGGCTTACAGTGGAGAATACACATGAGACAGTTACCAAAGGGGAACCGTGCACATGGAGGCACCTAGCCGGCACCAGAGCAACGCAGTGGTGCCCGCATCACAAGTGCTGGAGGACTCAGGGCTTCAAAGAAGGTACAACTGAGGAACATCGCACTTATCCAATCCGAGGAGTGGAGTGGCGAGCAAGCGAAGACACTTAAGCGGTTCCAGTACTAGCGGAGGCGAGTACACGAGAGGATACCGGCTCAATTCGCAGATTAAAAATCTTGCGAAGGTGTTAGGTGTCGCCCAGCTCTGCAAATGTCTGTTAGCGAGGCGCCATGCGCTAAAGCCCAAGAGGAAGCCATACTCCGAGTGGAGTGGGCCGTCACACCAAGGGGGCACGGTCGACCTTGCTGCTGGTAAGACAAAACAATGGCGTCCACTAACCAGTGAGACAACCGTTGCTTTGAGAGAGCCCTTCCCTTCTGGCTCCCCCCATGACAGACAAAGAGCTGTTCTGAGGTCCTGAAACACCGCGTTCTGTCAACGTAGGTGCGGCGTGCACGTACCGGACAGAGCAGTGCCAAGGCTGGGTCTGCCTCCTCCAGGGGCAGCGCTTGCAAGGTCACCACCTGATCCCGGAAGGGAGTGGTGGGGACCTTGGGCACTTATCCAGGCCGGGGTCTCAAGACAACGTGAGAGTAAGCCGGCCCGAACTCTAGGCATGCTTCGTCAACGGAGAATGCGTGCAGGTCCCCTACCCTCTTGATGGAGGCCAATACAACCAGGAGTGCTGTCTTCATAGACAGGAACTTTAACTCAACTGATTGCAAAGGCTCAAAGGGAGGCCTCTGCAGAGCACTTAAAACTACTGAGGAGGTCCCAAGAGAGGGCATGAGGGGAGGACGAGGCAGATTTAGCCTCCTCGCTCCCCTCAGGAACCTGATGACCAGGTCGTGCTTTCCAACGGACTTACCCTCAACTGCATCATGAGAGGCGGAAATAGCCGCGACGTAAACTTTGAGGGTGGAGGGCGACAGCCTGCGCTCCAACCCTTCCTGCAGGAAGGAAAGCACGACACTGATCGAGCATCTCCGGGGGTCTTCTCCGCGAGAAGAGCACCAGTTGACGAAGAGGTTCCACTTCAACGCATAAAGGTGTCTCGTGGACGACGCTCTAGTGGAAGTGATGGTTGCCGCCACCGCAGGTGGCAGCGAACTCAAACCTGCCTACGAGGGTGCCACAGAGTGCCCCGTCTCTGAGTGAGCAGATCTTGTCTCAGAGGAATAGGCCAGGGAGGTGCTGTCGCGAGGAGCATGAGTTCGGAGAACCACGTCCTGGTGGGCCAAAAAGGGGCTACCAGCAGGACCTGCTCCTCGTCCTCCTTGATCTTGCACAACACCCGTGCAAGGAGGCTGACTGGGGGAAACGCATACTTGCATGGGCCCCGCGGCCAGCTGTGCCCAGCGCATCTGTGCCGAGCGTGCCCTCGGACAGGGAATAAAACTGGACGCAGTGGGATGAGTCCCGGGAGGCAAACAGATCTATCTGAGCCTCCCCGAACTGGTCCCAGATCAGCTGGACCGTCTGGGGATGGAGTCGCCATTCGCCGGAGATAGGGCGGATCCGTGACAGCTCGTCGGCTGCCAGGTTCTGAACTCCTGGAATGTACACAGCACGAAGGGACCTCAGGTGCTTCTGACTCCATAGTAGGAGGTGGCGAGCGAGCTGCGACATCCGACGTGAGCGTAGACCACCCTGGTGGTTGATGTACGCTACTGTAGCGGTATTGTCTGAGCGGACAAGTACGTGTTGAACCCTGAGCAACGCTCGAAAGCGGTGCAGGGCCAGGCGTACTGCCAGCAGCTCGAGGCAATTGATGTGCATGAGGCGCTGGGGTCCTGTCCAGGAACCCGCGGCTGCATGCCCATTGCACATGGCACCCCAACCCATGGTGGATGCATCCGTGGAGACAACGAGATGCCTGGAAACTCGCTGAAGCGGGACACCTGCCCGAAGAAAGCTGAGGTTCAACCACGGGAAGAAGGTACGGCGGCACGCTTGAGTCACTGGAACTCCGAACTGGAATCACTGGAAGCCGCGATGCCATGCCCACCTCGGGACTCGATCGCGAAGCCACAGCTGAAGCGGTCTCATATGAAGCAATCCGAGTGGCGTAGCCGTGGCTGCGGATGCCATATGCCCCAGGAGCCTCTGAAAGAGTTTCAGTGGAACCGCACTCTTGCCCTCGAACTGTCGAAGACAAGTCAGCAGTGAGTGCGCGGACATGGCGACCGAGTCTATCTCCATGCCGAGAAAAGAGATCCTCTGCACGGGGCAAAGTTTGCTCTTCTCCCGGTTGACCCGGAGGCCCAGACGGGCTAGGTGCTGGAGCACCAGGTCTCTGTGTTCGCAAACCTGTTCTCGAGAGTGTGCCAGAATCAGCCAATCGTCGAGATAGTTCAGGATGCGAACCCCGTGTTCGCGAAGGGGAACAAGGGCTGCCTCGGCGATCTTCGTGAAGACGCGAGGGGACAGAGCTAACCCGAATGGGAGAACCGTGTACTGGTATGCCTGGCCCTCGAAAGCAAACCGAAGAAATGGTCTGTGTCGAGGCAAAATGGAGACATGAAAGTACGCGTCCTTCAGGTCGATCGCTGCAAACCAATCCTGATGCCGAACACATTCGAAAATGCGTTTGGCCGTGAGCATTTTGAACGGCATTCGATGCAGAGTGCGGTTCAAAACGCGCAGATCCAGGATCGGTCGTAACCCACCGGTCTTCTTGGGGACAATGAAGTAGGGGCTGTAAAACCCGGACTTCACCTCGGCTGGAGGGACAGTCTCGAGTGCACCCTTCGCCAGCAGGGTCGCAATCTCCGCTCTCATAACCGGGGCATTGCCACAGACTATCGTGGAGCGAACTCCCCTGAAACGGGGAGGAGATCGTGCGAACTGAATCGCGTAGCCGAATCTGATCGTTCTGATGACCCAGCGGGACAGACCGGGGAGCTCTAGCCAAGCTCCTAGGAACTGAACCAGCGGGGTCATGCGAACCACAGACGTCCCCCCGGAGGGGCAGCGGGGCGGAGTGACTGGCATGCGCACGGGAGAAACCACATGCGGGTGCGTAGTCGAGCTCCGCTCCCCGACAGAAGAGACCAGGGAAGGACCAGCGTTCCACGGGGGTCTGTTCTGCCGGGGGTCTGGCGATAGAGGGGGAGAGGAGCGGTGTGGTCCGGGGACGACGCACGCTTCTCTCCGCACCCTCAGAGACAGAGGGGAATGAGCGGGGCGACACTCTGGAGCATCGTGCACGCTCAGTCCGGTCTGTGTGCTCAGTGATAGTGTCAAGTCTTTCTTTAACCAACTCAGGGTGCTGCTCACCCGTGGGTGAGCAGCGGGGAGCTGAGAACAAAAGATTCTCCCCCGGCCCTCCACCGGGGGAAGGAGGGGGCCTGCTACCTCCTCCTGGGAAAAACTCGACGCCATCACTGAGCAGCCCGTCTCAGGAACGCCGCTTAGCCTGGCGTTTAGCGGGGCCTGAGGGGGCTGTGACGCTCCTCTGCGGCCGCCTCTACGGCGCGACCCGGGTGGAGGCTGCTGCTGGGGTCGCTCCGGAGGGAGGGGGGCCGCAGCAGAACGTCCTCGGCGGCGAGCAGACTGAGGCGGCTGAACCGACGGCTGGGTGGAGGCAGCAGCTGGCCGTCGGGGCAGGATGTGTTTAATCGCCTCTGTCTGCTTCTGGGCGGTCGAGAACTGCTGGGCAAAGTCCTCAACCGCACCGCCGAAAAGGCCAACCTGGGAAAGGGGGGCGTCGAGCAGACGAGTCCGCTCAGCGTCCCGCACTTCCGCCAGGTTGAGCCACAGGTGACGCTTCTGGACCACACTAGTGGCCATCACCTGACCAAGGGAACAAGCCGCCACTTTAGTCGCCCGGAGAGCGAGGTCAGTGGCCGCTCGAAGTTCATTGAACGACCCTTGATCAGTCCCGCCCTCATGCATGTCTCTGAGCAGTTTGGCTTGAAACACTTGCAAAGTGCTCATCGCATGCAAAGCGGCGGCCGCCTGTCCCTCCGCACTATAGGATCGTGCCGCCATAGACGACGAAAACCTACAGGCTTTGGAGGGATGCTTGGGGGGCCCCCGAGAGGAGGCGCTCTGCGGACACAGTTGCATCGCGACAGAGCGCTCCACCGGAGGAACTCCAGCATACCCACGGGCAGCCGCGCCATCGAGGGGAGGAAAGGCGGGGGAAGCTGACGGGCGAACGCGGGAGGTCAGGGGAGCCTGCCACGTCTTCGTCAGTTCCGCATGCAACTCGGGAAAGAATGGTATTGGGGTCGGCTGTGGCCTCGCGGCGGCAGCTTTACCCAAAAACCATTCATCCATCCGTGAGTGATCGGGGTGAGGCGGAGGGTTCCACTCCAGCCCGATACTCACGGCGGCCCGAGAGAGCATGGCCGTCATCTCGGGATCAGACACGGGCAACGCTGGTGCTCCCGAGGGAGGCAGCGCAGCCGCATCCTCACTTCCCGAGGAATCAAGCCCGCCTTGTGATGCCGCGATCGACATCGCATCATCCTCTGGAGCGCCGAACGAAACAGACGGTGCCTGCGAACAGGCAGACGTCTGAGTCGTCTCAGCGCTCGCTGGCTGCAACACTGTTGCGGTGGGTGGGACCCGAGGAACTAGCGTCGGGGATTTGTTCCACACCGTCACCGTCAGATCACCCTGGCCGCGAGCCGAAGAGCTTCCCCGGGTAGAGGAAGCTGAACGGGTAGCGGAGGCGGGGACTCTCACAGTAAGATCATTGAGTCTCGATCTAAGTGTTGAGATGGTCATATTCCCACAAAAGGGACATGACTCATCCACGAAAGCTGCTTTAGCATGACGAAGACCCAGACATACAAAGCAGCGATCGTGCCCATCAGAGGACGACAGAAATCGACCGCACCCAGAAGAACACGGGCGAACCATCTTTAAAAAGACGTGCCGCGTGTAGCTCTTTCAGAGGAGAGGAGGAAATTCACTCTTTCAGCGCCGAGGCGACCAGGGAGAAGCGCAAAGTCTGGCAGACCACTGCACAGATCGCAGGCAATGCAGAATCTCGCTGGGTACCGCCGTCACACCAACACTGAAGAGGACACTCGTCTCGAAGAGGCTTGTAGTGATATGGCTTGTGGAGTGAAGAATGCTCTTGGCTCCGAAGCGAAAAAACATACTGCGGTTGCGTTCACTTCCTCCTTTTATACCCACATGGGTGGGCGGAGTACGCTATGCAAATTTCGCAGACCCATGGCATTTTCACGCCATTGGCTCGTTGTTAAATACTCAAAGAGGATTGGCTTTCTATGCGAAACCCCCATTCTCCGTCACTCCTTGACGTAACTCGGAGTGACTACGAAAGGGAACTTCATTTATAAGATGTCAGTTTAACGTGCATTCTAAATCATTACATCTTAGAGACATCTTCTAAACGTCTATTTGACATCTGCAGGAAACGTCCTATAGACGTCTTGCAGATGAGCAAACACTCTTTAAAATACGTCTTCCAGATGTAAATAGGAGATCAGACAACCTTGTGCTATCTGGGAAGAGTATACCCACTTCTCCAGGCACCACTACATCACTGGGCCTATCTGTGATGTCTGTGTGGCAAGTGCATATTGAGTTTGGGTTCATTTTTGTGATATTTTTGTGATGTGTTCCAGAAAGAAGTTCACAGTGTACAAAGTTTTGTTGTTAATGTGAGCATACACAAATAAAAGTTTACAGTTTTGAATGATTAATCCCTATTATCTTTATGACCAAATCTGAGTACAGATAGTTTAGCTGCATTCTCTCCACTCTTATAGACCTTATGTAGCCCCACCCCTTTTCAGCGTTTTGCTCGTTGTCTTTTGCCTTCCGGTCTGTATTTTCGCAGCGATCTTGCATAGGTATGAATGAACTGCTTGTAAAAAATTCCCGTTCGACATTTGTTAAGACATCTGCTTTAGAATGCTTATGATAAACATTACAATGCTCATGATAACTTTTGTTAACTCTACAATAAGTAAATCCACTTCACCAGCTAACAGCGATGCCATAGAAATATACAGAACCGGAAGTTTAAAGACAATTTTCTAAGGATGATGGCGCCCACGTTTCTCTGGTGCATATGGTATATAAAGAAAAAAATTATACAGCAGGAACCAATCAGCTGTGCCCTAATCAAGAATAATGTGATTGTAAGCAGGTTGAGTTAAGGACCTATTTTAGCCTGCACCATCTAGAGTGTCATGACAGGACTTTGTAATGGACCTTTCTCACAACTTCCGTATTTGTGAGCGGAAATACGCAATTGTCGTGGTAATCTTTTTCCGCTCCATTCATAACAGATAGCGCCGCAGGCAACTAGTAAGAGTTTGTCGCGTACCAATCTTTTTTGTTATTCCCAAAAGCAGCCATATCTGTCGTTTTCATTCCTTCCCTCGTTAGTTCCTTGTCGATGAAGTTCGACGGAAATAGATTCAGGCAATCTGGCGGGATGTTATTGATCCTGTGATCTTCTATACTTATCATGTCACCATTCACTAAGCCGTCATTGTTTATGCTTATTTTTTATGTTTTATGATTTGTGTATTTTGAAGTAACGTTATGTTCAACTTTATTAAGATATTTGTATCCAGCGTAAAAAAGACATAAAAATATACCTCACAATATAAAACAAGATAAATAATAACACACAACAGTGGGCTACATATAAATTTAAAATATTATCATATATACCATTCTGAGTATTTAACAATCTGAGTGTACAAGGGATAAATTAATATTTGAATAAATTGTTCTTCATCTTTGATTCTATAGCAGGAGCAGTGCAAAAAATTCACTAATGTTACCTAAGAGGATAATTGTTGAATAAAACTGACAGACTTCTTTCTGGTATTCACATCAAAATGCAGTTTATTGTAAATAATAGTCCCTAAATATTAATAACTTTCCACACACTTCACCTTCTTACCTTTAATGAACGTATATTGGGAAGAATGAGCTCATATCTTTGGTCTTAGATACATCAGATGCAGACAAGCATCCACAGCATTTTACAGTCATCAACAACTGGACCATGACAAGTTTACAATTTCTCGAAGTTTTGAAGACTCTCTGATCAATTTTCTCTTCCATGGATAGGTTTTTCTAATGTGTTGACAGTTGACGGGAACTCCGCTTCCACGACGATTACGTATTTCCGTTTTTTGTGAAAAAGGTCTTATTATTTTGTACACTCTAAAAAATTCTGGGTTATTTTAACCCAATTTTGGGTGAAATATGGACAAACCCAGCCATTGGGTTAAAATATGTAATTTAAAAATGTAACCCAATGGCTGGGTTTGTCCATATTTGACCCAAAATTGGGTTAAAATAACCCAGCATTTTTTAGAGTGTAGAAATGGACAATCAAAGAACAAACATTGAAAGTACCAATAAAAACTGGACTGGATTTCAAAATAACAGTTGTTTTTTTGTGTTTTCAGTGGGCATTAGGACATCATTGACAGAAAATTAAGCTAACATTCAACAAATGTATTTCTGTTTACCCTTCCAAGGTACCCATAATTATTCCAATCTTGGTGTTGCTGGCCGCAGTGTTCCTGGTGCTGGCTCCCATCATTGATAACCCTCAGATTGAGTACCTCTATGTGATTCTCTTCATACTGAGCAGCTTTATGATTTACATCCCTTTCATTCACTTCAAGCTGTTCCCAGGATTGTTAAATAAACTCACAGTCTTCCTTCAACTTTTCCTAGAGGTGGCACCAACTACCAAAAACCTGTAATGCTAAGGGAACAGAACTGTTAATTGAGTGCAAGGTGGCACCAACTACCAACAACCTGTAATGCTAAGGGAACAGAACTGTTAATTGAGTGCATTTTAATTTCATATGTTAGGCTCTCACAATTCTAAATGCAATATGTGGGATATATAAAAGAGAAAAATAAATGAAATCAGTTCATTATAGTCTTCTAATCATATGACTATCGATGTAATGATTGTTTTACTGGATGTATGAAAGTTAAAACCTAAATCTGAATAATTGCTATTTTTCAAGATACCGATTGTAAGATTTAAAGTGAATAAAATATTGAACAATTCTTAATTTATCTTTTGGTAACACATTACAATAAGGTTCCATTTTTAACAATGTTAGTTGTTGCATTAGTAATGCATTTTCAAAAATAAATAGTAGAACTACAAGAGTGTACTTTGTTGATTTGATGATATTTTCAGCTGTAGAAATACAGAATTAAAATATGTTTCTCATGCTCTTGAATTGTGACCTTCAAAGTTCATTAATAAAAAAATACCAACATAAATAAATGTACTGCAATCATTGACTTAATAGCAGACTTTTTACAGCTTGCCTCATTTACATATGGTCGTGGGAAGGGAAAGGACACCTTCACTGGGGAAAGACTAGTTGACACGTCAGGGCTGCGGTGTCGTCGTGTCCAGGCGCAGGTCCTTCATCAGATCTGGTTACGGACTGGATCTGGTGGACTACAGTAAACCTAAGGATAGTCAAGTCACCTTCATTTATATAACCCTCTTAACTTGAGGGGCTTGAAGCACCAAACTCCCATCACTGCTTTTTGGCAAATCAGTTACAATATTTAATGAAATGGATCAATTTACATAAACACCCTTGGCTGGAATTAGAACAAAACCAATGCATAAATATCTCACTTGCAGATCTACCCTTTTTCTCAAAATCAATTAAGAAATCCAACATCTGTCAACCCTTCACCATCTATTCGGCTCTGTCAGCCTGGTGGAAAACAAATCAAATCACAAAATCATCACAAGAATTAAATAAGTTTACCCCCACTTTGGCACAACCCAGAATTCATGATACAATCAATAAACTTTATTCCAGACACAAAGGTCAATTGAGACAACACAATACAGATATTTAAATAAATAAATAACAATACAAACAGTTAAAAAATGATGTGGATAAGTGGCATCATTTATAAAAAAACATACAGGCTTCGAGTCCAATGTTTCCAAAAGCAAGATGTATACCTTGTGTCACTCTTAGAAACATCAGCTATGGACACAATAATAATATTCTTAGACCCTGTCAGTCTGCACATGAATCTATACATACAATTTATTAAAACAGCGTTAAAAGTGGGCACATTGTTAGCCACAAACATTTCACTGGCACTACTCCCCCTAAGAATTTTAAGCACAATCCTCAGCGCATTATTATAAGCCACATTAAGTTTTTTCATTTTTGAACCACTAAAATTACACCACATGGGCTGTATACAGTGAAGTGCAATAGGTTTTGAAAAGTGAGATTTTAACATTAGGAGTGCACATGTGGAATTTGCATGCCAGCATGTTAGCCTGCCCATACAGTTTTCCACACTGATGCTGCACATCATCATTATCACAGAGGTCATCTCTTATCACATGGCCCAGATATTTCACTTTCTTTACAACCTCTAGGGGAACATTAGACCGTATTGAGAACATATTCCAAGAAGTTGCTGAAGGCCAGCACTGGAGGGAGACAGTATCACCAAATCATCAGCATAAAGCATATGATTGATGAGAGTATCCCCCACCAAGCACCCAGTTCTACAGCCCTTCAGCTCCCTAGATAAATTATCCATGTACAGATTAAATAGCAATGGAGACAGAATTCCACCCTGCCGCACTCCATTGGAGACATAGAAAGGTGTTGACAAACTCGTCCCCCACATGACTTGCATAGTTTGATGAGAGTACCAAAACTGCAGTATCCTAATTAGGTAAGAAGGGACACCACGCTCAAGTAGTTTACCAGTTTCCCATGGTTGATACGATCAAAAGCCTTTGACGCATCCAGGAAACACAAGAAGGCTGTGCTATTGCGAGATCTGTACCTATGGACAATTTCTTTTAGTGCATTTTAAATACACAGATCAGTTCCATGCTTGTTCTTAAAACCAAACTGATTATTGAAGCTATGTGTTCTGCAAGCCTATACAAAATAATCCCTTCCAGCACCTTAGATAGTGTATTTGCAAGTGCAATGGGTCTATAGTTATCTATACTAGTTAATTTACCAGTCTTATTTTTAACTACAGGAACTAACAAGACAGACAAAATGGACCCAGGAAGTATGCCATGCTTCAGTAACCCAGAAAAACATACAGCAAGTAAAACTAAAATGGGCCATTCCACCGAATGGGTGACATTTGCTTGTTGTAACTCTTCAAAAATAAACTTTATTTTTGATCTTTTTCAACATTGAATCTAATATTACACATATTTAACTTTTCAAAATTGGTATTGGTCAATCTCAGGCAACTTTATTTATTTTTTTAACAAGGTTTAAGCAGAATATGGACGCATGTTTTCTCAATCCTGTTACCAAAAACCATGTGTCATTTAAAAAGCAAGTTTAGAAGCATGTCAATTAATTCCTTTGTTTTCCCCACAAGAAAGTGTTTATTTTAAAGAAATTGTTGCTTATATGTTCAAAAAATGATATTTTTGCCAATAAAATCACTATTAAAGCAAGGTGTATTTTGATAGAAAAAACACAAAGGCATTTTTTTATTTTAAAGACGACCGATGCCTCAAGCTTATAATTTTTTTTAGAATTAATTCATTAAATAATTGTATAAATTATGGGCCAAACAAAAATGATAAAAAATAGTGGTTTAATTTTATTTTTTTAGAATAAGAAAAAAATAGTAACAGGACTGAAGATAACAGGATTGAGTTTTTAAGCAAAAAGTTATCAAATATATGGCATGTGGCCACATAGCATTGATGCTAATAGTGTAAGGACACTGAGACATTTCTAGTGCCTTACCAAAAGTTAATATTTTTAAAATAAAACAATTAAATCTAAGAAAACATTTAGGTAACAGGACTGTGTGTTGAGATTGACCTTCTCATTCGTAGTCACAATTTCATCAAATATAAAGAAACGAAAATGAGAGGAGTGACTTATAGTCGGCCCATTGCCTTCAGGAGATCCAGATGATGAAACTTACTGTTGAAAATGTGTCTTGTGGAATATTCTACGTTATTCAGCTGGGGGACGTAATAGTGTAACAGGACTGAGTGAAAACCTGGGGACATGACTAAAATGTGTATTTTATCTAAAATATTAGATCAAATGTTTTTTTCTTTTTTCATTTTAAAGCAGTTTGGATATAAAGTCACACAACAATGCAAGAAAAATCAGATTTCTTAAGGATTTTAATCATACTATTTCATGGTAAAGTTTAGAGATAGAGAGTTGGGACATGCAGAAAATGCTAATTTTTAGTGTTCTGTGTCACTTTTGTTAATGTTTTTAATTTTACGTTTTAAATTTGTAGTTAGCTAAAAGTGCATGACATTTTGCTTAATAATAAAATGTATTTTAGAGTTCATTTTCATGCAATTGAATTTTATACATATAATGTCTTGGGGACAGAAATGTCACCCTTTCGGTGGAATGGCTCAAATACTTTGAGTAGCGTATTTCATATGTTCTGCTGCTATTCTATCTTGCCCACAGGCTTTGTTCATTTTAAGTTTGCACAACATACTTCCTCAGGCCTAATGACTATCACTGTAAGGTATCTCTCCTATGTTAAACACATCACTCTTCACACAGTTAAAAATGTACTCGTAGTGTCTCCTCCATAGCTCTGCAATGTTTTCAGGTTCAGAAATGCCCTCAGTACTAGAGGGCAGTGGCATTTTGCTGTTGTTAACCACTTTCACCTCCTTCCAGAACTCATAAACATTATTAGTATGTAAATTTCTTGCCATAGAGTTTGCCCTCATAGTCTGTTCATTTCTTTTTATAAAATGCACAGCATATTTAAACCTAGCATTAGACCGTACCTTGTGCTCACAGACTGGGCCATGTCTAGGTTTACCAGCTAAGACCCATCTTCTAAATGCATCTCTTGCCTCCATATGAACATCATGGACATTCCACCCTGGTCTTGCAATATGATGTTTCACCACTTTACTTCTAAGTGATTGACATCCATCAACCAAACATATTCACAATTCTATCATACATTACACATAGGTCATTATTGTGACTTATACCATGGTCTGGGTGAATACTCGATTCTGATTGGCTGAAGGGTGTCCGTTAAAAAGTGATAAAAAGTGTAAAAAGGACACCTAGTAAAGTAGTTCTGGTGAAACTGCCTGTTTACCATTCGAAATTAATAAATAAATGCGCTGCCTATACAACGGCTGTGAGTAACCATAGCAACAGGCAGTCACATGCTCATCTAACGTTAGATATTATAGCCTAATACAACAATGAGCGACTTCGTGCAATATGGCAACTTTGACGACGCTGCGCGTCGGCCGGTTTACGCCTCGCCGTCGTCCATTAAAACCTGACAACGGACACCTCGTCGGGCATTAACCCTTACTTATACCATGCTCTGGGTGAATACTCGATTCTGATTGGCTGCAGGGTGTCCGTTAAAAAATGATAGAGGACACCTAGTAAAGTAGTTCTGGTGAAACTGCCTGTTTACTATTCGAAATTAATAAATAAATGCGCTGCCTATAAGGCTGTGAGTAACCATAGCAACAGGCAGTCACATGCTCATCTAACGTTAGATGTTATAGACCATTTTACGAGATGTAAACAACACTGGTCCAGAAGCACTTCCTGTTTCAGTTTGTAAATTGTTTCCTAATTTCAAATGTAAAGAAAATATCTTAAAGATGTTTGTTTAACTTTTTGATTCAGTTGTATATGTTCTGTAGGTTGTACTTTATCCCAACGTTTATATAGCGTTAAAAAAGTGAAACAGGAAGTGCTTCTGGACCAGTGTTGTTTACATTTCTTGAAATGGTCTATAGCCTAATACAACAATGAGCGACTTCGTGCTATTTCTTTTAACATTTATGGAGAATATGGCAACTTTATCGACTGGTATGCTGTTGAAGAAAGAAAAAATCTAAATAAAACGGAGAAAATTACACCGCTGCTGCTCTGCTCCATTGAACTCTATTGGTAACGACGGAACTTGCGACCATAGTTGGCTAACGATGCGGGAGTTTTATGCAGCTGTCCAGACAACCTGCAGGCAGGAGAAGGCTGAACATTACAGCGTTTCAAGCCTAGGAGCCTGAGGCAAATGACCCTCTCTTTGATCTGATTAATTTATTGCCCTCTATAACGTTAAGCGCAAGTCGCTGGAGCTCAGAGCTAATTGTTTTTTTTAATTGTTGTTTGATTAATTGTTTTATGTGTAATAAAAAAAAACTATGCCTATGGAAAAAAAATGCATTTGTGAACCTGAAGGGATACGAGCTAAGCGGACAATAAATATCTCCGGTTGCCAAATAAACAGTCAGGCAAGGCAAGTTATTATTTGTAAAAACTAGATTTAGCCTAATTAAAATATAAACTAATGTTTTAAAAAGGTTTTATTTGGCAAGTGACCATGATATAAGCGGGTTAATGCCCTCCGAGGTGTCCGTTGTCAGGGTTTAATGGACTTCGGCGGAGGCAACCGTCCTCCGCTGCGCGTCGGCCGGTTTACGCCTCGCCGTCGTCCATTACAACCTGACAACGGACACCTCGTCGGGCATTAACCCTTACTTACATTCTTACAGCAGCTATCCACACACATAATTGCATCAACCGGTAACTCAATTTCTCAAGTACACATCAGTCAGTAACTTGTAATATTGCAGATCAGATCATCTTCTGTAAGCCTTGTCCAGTCCAATATCTCACCTAATTTATGGCTATCATTATAGACAAACTCAGATAAACCCTTAATATTTATAAACATAGAGACAGGAATATGGTCTGCTGTGGCCAAACCATATAGGATCTCAGCCTCCTTTATAAAATCATGTGCATCAGCAGTAGATATACAATGGTCCAACCAAGATGTAGTATGCCACGCTTCACTCACATGTGTATAGCTATCTGCTGGCAGTAATTCCTTAGTGGACAGAATAACCTTGTTATCTTTGCAGAACTGCGTCAAAGTGTTGACCAAAAAGTGAATTAATATCTGATATGTCAGCATTCAGATCCCCCAAGACAAATATGGATGTACATTCACTTTTCCTTATGTAAGACCCTATACAAGCAAGCTTATTCAAATACTCATTTTCATTTTTGTGACATTCATAAGGAGTATATACATTTAAGATTATAAAAGCATTCTTATTATGCACCACCTTAATTCCTATGTACCAGTCCACATCTAACCTGACCAGAGAGTCAAATTTCTTATGCCAGAATATAGCCACAACTCTTGGGATCCTACCACGCAAAATTCTGGTGTTTAAGTCTGTTGTGGATTCCCCTGCCCCATGAAAGTCATTGTTCACAGTGTTGAGTTTATCCAAATCTTGAATAGCTAGAAAAGTCTCTTGCAAACACACCACTGTCCAAAATGCTACAGTAAAATGGTTTGATATGAGGTGTGTATATTGTATGGGACGTCCCGTGTAAGAACTGACCGTTCGTTTTTTCTACTTATTAGAAATGAGGTGTTTATGGGCCTCTGAAGTCGAATAATGGGACATTTCTCCAAAATGCTACAGTAAAATTGTTTGATATGAGGTGCGTGTACTGTATGGGACATCCCGTATAAGAACTGACCATTATTTTTTTCTACTTATTAGAAATGAGGAATTAATTGGCCTTTGGAGTTGAATATATGAGACATTTCTCCAAAATGCTGCAGTAAAATGGTTTGATATGAGGTGTGTATACTCTATGGGATGTCCCCTTTAAGAACTGACAGTTATTTTTTTCTACTTATTAGAAATGAGGTATTTATGGGCCTCTGAAGTCGAATGATGGGACATTTCTCCAAAATGCTACAGTAAAATTAATTGATATGAGGTGTGTGAACTGTATTGGACGTCCCGTATAAGATTTGGACATTAGTTTTTTCTACTTATTAGAAATGAGGTGTTTATGGGCCTCTGAAGTCGAATAATGGGACATTTCTCCAAAATGCTACATAAAGTTGTTTGATATGAGGTGTGTGTACTGTATGGGACGTCCCCTACAAGAACAGACCGTTATTTTTATGACTTATTAGAAATGAGGTATTTATGGGCCTCTGAAGTCGAATAATGAGACATTTCTCCAAAATGCTACAGTAAAATTGTTTGATATGAGGTGCGTGTACTGTATGGGACGTCCCGAATAAGAACTGACTGTTCGTTTTTGCTACTTATTATAAATGAGGTATTTATGTGCCTCTGAACTTGAATAATGGGACATTTCTCCAAAATGCTGCAGTAAAATAGTTTGATATGAGGTGTGTGTACTCTATGGGATGTCCCGTAGAAGAATTGGCCATTATTTTTTTTCTGCTTAATTAGAAATGAGGTATTTATGGGTCTCTGAAGTCGAATAATGGGACATTTCTCCAAAATGCTACAGTAAAATGGTTTGATATGAGGTTTTTGTACTGTATGGGACGTCCCCTATAAGAATTGGCCATTAGTTTTTTTTTTCTACTTATTAGAAATGTGGTATTTATGGGCCTCTGAAGTCGAATAATGGGACATTTCTCCAAAATGCTACAGTAAAATGGTTTGATAGGAGGTATGTGTACTGTCTGGGACGTCCCCTATAAGAATTGGCTATTTTTAATAAGTTTTTTCTGCTTATTAGAAATTAGGTATTTATAGACCTCTGAAGTCGAATAATGCGACATTTCTCCAAAATGCTGCAGTAAAATGGTTTGATATGAGGTGTGTGTACTGTCTGGGACGTCCCCTATAAGAATTGGCTATTAGTTTTTTTCTACTTATTAGAAATGAGGTATTTATAGGCCTCTGAAGTCGAATAATGCGACATTTCTCCAAAATGCTGCAGTAAAATGGTTTGATATGAGGTGTGTATACTGTATGGGACGTCCCATTTAAGAACTGACCATTCGTTTTTTCTACTTACTGTATTAGAAATGAGAAATTTATCAGCCTCTGAAGTCGAATGATGGGACATTTCTCCAAAATGCTACAGTAAAATTAATTGATATGAGGTGTGTGCACTGTATTGGATGTCCCGTATAAGAATTGGCTAGTTTTTTCTACTTATTAGAAAAGAGGTGTTTATAGGCCTCTGAAGTCGAATAATGGGACATTTCTTCAAAATGCTGCAGTAAAATGGTTTGATACGAGGTGTGTATACTGTATGGGACGTCCCGTATAAGAATTGGCCATTCGTTTTTTCTACAAGAAAAGAAAGAAAGAAAGAAAGAAAGAAAGAAAGAAAGAAAGAAAGAAAGAAAGAAAGAAAGAAAGAAAGAAAGAAAGAAAGAAAGAAAGAAAGAAAGAAAGAGAAAAATATATAGATGGAAATAAAGAAAAAGATGGAGAGAAGATAGATAGATAGATAGATAGATAGATAGATAGATAGATAGATAGATAGATAGATAGATAGATAGATAGATAGATAGATAGATAGAAAGAAAGAAAGAAAGAAAGAAAGAAAGAAAGAAAGAAAGAAAGAAAGAAAGAAAGAAAGAAAGAAAGAAATGAGATAGATACAGACGGACGGACGGAAGGATCGTTTTGGGCATCTCAAGCGATCTGAAGCGCGTTCTTCCACTGCTGTGACTGAAATTACCGTATTCATAGTAATAGGCGCACACACTTATTTTTTTTAGCGGCTGGCTTGACTGTATTTTCAAACCACGGCTGGCTTGACCGCGGTGTCTAACCGATACATGCGCGTCCCTTCCCGTCTTTGGAGTGCAAAAATTCAGACCATTCAATTTCCTTCAACTTTCTCAGACGCTAATCCCAACTTCCCGACCGGCCTTCCTCCTTCCATTTCTCTACTTCATCTTTTCTTTTCCTCCCAATCACCAAACCCCACCTTTTTTTCGTTACTATACTTAGGTTTTCGATTGTACGAATTTTAATAAATATTATGAAGTTGTGTAGATTTATTTATTTATTTATTGTGTCATTTAATGTGATTAAATATTATTTGACACTGTAGCATCGCTACATCGGGACACCCTTTGGTTCAGGCGCACTCATCTCTATGTCTCATGGTGCTTTAATTACTGCACGTAAAGGAGCCCTAGGCTTGCGATTCTCATAAAAGCGCCTTACATAGGTCCCTTCAGGCCACAGTTGCGGCGAATACATCTCTGCTACTTCCTTGCATTCAGCTGTAACTTTGAAAGAACTGTAGCGAGTATACTCAGTGCCAATCTTCTGACAAGTCACATCTCTGGAAAGTTGTTCTTTTAAATAACTAGCCAGCTTCTCAGAATCTAAGTCAGGATCAAGCTTTGTCACAAAGACACTCACCAGCTTAGTTGTTACTGCATGTATGTTCTCCATTGTACCAGTTCCAACAATTCCATAGGTCTTCTTCTCTCTAGGAGGATTCATACAAGTCTTGTTCTGAACTACAGCAGTAGATCGTTTTCAAGAATGTTGCTTGCGCTTGCCATGATTTAATACACGGCTCCATGCAGGGGATATCGGCACCTCAATCCCCCCGCCAGCTGTCTCCTCAATGCCGGGCAACGCCGAGGGTCCTGGTGCAGGGTCCTTGTGACTTGGTCCATGGAGCTGGGCCTCCTCACTTCTCTGCGATGCGGAGGATAAGGCTGCCAGGTTTTCGTCTCTTGCGATCCTTCACATCGAAAGCGACATCACGGCCAAGCTCTCACCTGAGACCATTAGACCATTATCGATGCATACGCAGTCGGCTATGCAAAAAACGAATCGGTAACCTAACGTAACCTCGGTTCTCTCTAGATGAGGGAACGAGTATTGCGTAAGCTAGCTTACGCTACGGGAAAGATTCTTCTTTGCTGAGAAGTTGAAGCCAAAAATTATTCCATAATTTGTAATCATTGTCAACACATTTTCTCTGAGGCAGACCATGAGCGGGCTAACTAGCAGCTCATTGGTTCGTTCTGAGAGAATGCACAAGCCTATGGGAGAGCGGCACTGAACTCGCGCCCAATGAGCGGCAGGCGCTCACTCATAACGTCAGAGTCCGCTGAAAGGGGCGTGGCTTCAGTGTATAAATTTGCTCTCAGTAGGGTGTTAGAACAATTTTTCAGCGTGAAGCGAAACGCTAGTGGCGCAAGCACAGCCGGGAACGCAATACTCGTTCCCTCATCTAGAGAGAACTGAGGTTACGTTAGGTTACCGATTCGTTCTCTTACGAGAGGTTCTCTCGTATTGCGTAAGCTAGCTTACGGTACGGGAACACCTGGTCAACGCCGTGCGCGCTCAGTAACCACTAAGCATCCCCGGGAGGGAACCGGGGGGATCTTACAGTGGAAGGGGAATAATAGGTGGCAGCGAAGACCATAAGGCAGCCAGCATAGCGGGCCGTTATCTGATAATGCATAAGCACCAGGGGGGACCACAAGGGGCGAACCAGTTGAGATTGAATTCCCAATAGTGCAGCTTCTTAAATGAGAGCTGTAACATACTAGACCGCCAGTAATTTCGCCTGTAAGGCGGGAACCTCCAAGTAGAGGTCTGCATTCCCGTGGCTGTCCCGCGGGAACCGACCAGATATTTTCTGCCACGGGATTAAATTTCCGACTAAAACACGGTAGCGGTCGGTAACTGGTGTAATTTGAACGGGAGCGGTCGGAAATTCAATATCAAGTTCCCGACGTCATTTCAGAAAAGCATATCTTTTGCCTTACTTAATCTTAAACTTATCGACCATCCGGTATAGGCTACAGCCTGCCCTGCTGCACTCAGGACCGTTATGCACGCACAGCACCCATGCACGGACCAGTTCTTTCTGCGTGTGTCATGCATTGTGGGGTCTGTGCGGCGCGCGCAAGCATGTGCATAACGGTCCTTCTCAGGGCAGACTGCACTGGCGGTAAATAAGGCCCTCAAAAAGGATGGCAGAGCAAAGTGTTGATGCGCTGTCCTTTAAGGATGTTCAAATTGGACTGGAAAATGGTCAGTTTACTGCTAAGAAACCTACGTCAGGCAAGTCTGATGTATGGGAGAATTTTTCATGAATCATAGACGCAGATGGAAAAAGATACCCTTTGCGCAATGTAATAAATGCCGAAAAGTGTTCCCGTTCCAACCCGATCAGTAGTCACAAGACTGGAACGTCGGGTTTAAGGCGGCACTCGTGCATCATCACAAAGGGTCAAACTAAACTGACATTTACAAAGTCTAGGCCGGTGCCAGAGCAGTTTAAAAAAAGAGACCACGGAAAAATGTGTTGAATTTGTTTGCCAAGACATTCGACCATATGATACTGTGTCCGGAAAAGGTTTCAATCAGCTTGCCCAGCATTTGGTCGACACAGCAGCAAAAATCGGAAAGTTTAATGTCAGTGAGATACTCCCACATCCAACAACATTATCAAGAAATATTGAAAAGAGGGCTCAGAGTCTGCGTAAACATGTTGTTGACGAAATCATTGCAGTAATACACAAATTCGGATGTGCAATTACAACAGACATATGGACAGAAACTTATCGCAAAACGTCTTTTTTGTCGGCAACCATCCATTACGTTAATGAGCAATCTGAACTACATTCAAGAGTGCTTTTTGCTGTCCCTTTTGACCCAAGCACCTCAAAGACGGGTGAAAATATTCGAATGCACCTGCTGCAGAATCTCAGAATATTTGGCACTGATGCGACAGAAATGGGCAGAAAGATAGTTTTTGTCACAGATCGTGGAGCCAACATGATCAGTGCCTTACGAGGATACACGAGACTGAACTGCGCAGCCCACATACTAAACGTGGCTCTGTCCAGTGTGTTTGCTCCTGCCGTAATGGAAATGTCTCCAGAGATCGCTGCGCTTCTAACTGATGTTAAGAAGTTGGTCACTTATTTCAAACACTCAGGACAGCAGGCCAAGTTAAAAAGGTCACTGAAACAATCCGTAGAGACACGTTGGAACTCAAATTTTGACATGCTTAATTCTGTTTTGGAACAGTATGAAGACATCGCATCTGTGCTGACTGAGAGCAAAAATCATGACAAGATAATGCGCATCAACGCCAGCACGCTCAAGTTACTAGTATCATTCCTAAAACCCTTCAAAGAGGCAACTGACGACTTGGAAACCGACAACA
The DNA here is from genome assembly GCA_038021265.1 of Cyprinella venusta. Lineage (NCBI taxonomy): Eukaryota > Metazoa > Chordata > Actinopteri > Cypriniformes > Leuciscidae > Cyprinella > Cyprinella venusta. The sequence goes on along the minus strand of CM075875.1, from coordinate 26,977,661 downwards.
CAACTCCAAGTGCCTCAATAGTTATTCCGTGGTCTGTGCGATTAATTGAGCACTGTACATCAGCCACAAAAGAACCTCTGCTCTCTGACATCGCAACAGTCTGTGTGAAACGGCTGAAAGAACTACTGTCAACAGACAGCACTTTGCCAAATTCGGTTCACATGATTTATAGAGTAGCAACCTTTCTTACGCCAAATCTGCGAAGTTTGAAAATGTTGGATGAAAGAGGGCGTCAGGAGGTGATACGGGGTGCCAAGGAGATAATATAAGACTTAAAGTTTGACCCATGATGAGGATGTTGAGCCAACACCTGCCAAAAGGCCTGTTCTCTCTAAATTTTCATATTGGGAGGACAATGAAGAATCAGTTGGATCGAAATCACTTGATGCTCAGTTTCAGGAGTACATGACCATGAAACGTCTCGGTTACGGATGTAACCCTCATTCCCTGAGTAGGGAACGGAGACGTTACGTCAAGGAGTGACGGAGAATGGGGGTTTCGCATAGAAAGCCAATCCTCTTCGAGTATTTAACAACGAGCCAATGGCGTGAAAATGCCATGGGTCTGCGGAATTTGCATAGCGGAGGCGAGTACATGAGAGGATACCGGCTCAATTCGCAGATTATAAAATCTTGCGAAGGTGTTCGGTGTCGCCCAGCCTGCAGCTCTGCAAATGTCTGTTAGCGAGGCGCCATGCGCTAGAGCCCAAGAGGAAGCCATACTCCGAGTGGAGTGGGCCGTCACACCAAGGGGGCACGGTCGACCTTGCTGCTGGTAAGAAAAAACAATGGTGTCCACTATCCAGTGAGACAGCCGCTGCTTTGAGAGACCCCTTCCCTTCTGGCTCCCCCCATGACAGACAAAGAGCTGTTCTGAGGTCCTGAAACACTGTCAACGTAGGTGCGGAGTGCACGTACCGGACAGAGCAGTGCCAAGGCTGGGTCTGCCTCCTCCAGGGGCAGCGCTTGCAAGGTCACCACCTGATCCCGGAAGGGAGTGGTGGGGACTTTGGGCACGTATCCAGGCCGGGGTCTCAAGACAACGTGAGAGTAAGCCGGCCCGAACTCTAGGCACGCTTTGTCAACGTGTGCGTGCAGGTCCCCTACCCTCTTGATGGAGGCCAATGCAACCAGGAGTGCTGTCTTCATAGACAGGAACTTTAACTCAACTGATTGCAAAGGCTCAAAGGGAGGCCTCTGCAGAGCACTTAAAACTACTGAGAGGTCCCAAGAGGGCATGAGGGGAGGACGAGGCGGATTTAGCCTCCTCGCTCCCCTCAGGAACCTGATGACCAGGTCGTGCTTTCCAACGGACTTACCTTCAACTGCATCATGAGGTGGAAATAGCCGCGACGTAAACTTTGAGGGTGGAGGGCGACAGCCTACGCTCCAACCCTTCCTCCAGGATCGTAACCCACCGGTCTTCTTGGGGACAATGAAGTAGGGGCTGTAAAAACCGGACTTCATCTCGGCTGGAGGGACAGTCTCGATTGCACCCTTCGCCAGCAGGGTCGCAATCTCCGCTCTCATAACCGGGGCATTGCCACCGACTATAGTGGAGCGAACTCCCCTGAAACAGGGAGGAGACCGTGCGAACTGAATCGCGTAGCCGAATCTGATCGTTCTGATGACCCAGCGGGACAAACCGGGGAGCTCTAGCCAAGCTCCCAGGAACTGAACCAGCGAGGTCATGCGAACCACAGACGTCCCCCCGGAGGGGCAGCGGGGCGGAGTGACTGGCATACGCATGGGGAATACCACATGCGGGTGCGTAGTCGAGCTCCGCTCCCCGACAGAAGAGACCAGGGAAGGACCAGCGTTCCACGGGGGTCTGTTCTGCCGGGGGTCTGGCGATAGAGGGGGAGAGGAGCGGTGTGGTCCGGAGACGACGCGCACTCCTTTCCGCACCCTCAGAGACAGAGAGACACTCTGGGGCATCGTGCGCACCCATTCCAGTCTGTGTGCTCAGTGATAGTGTCAAGTCTTCCTTAACCACCCGTGGGTGAGCAGCGGGAAGCTGCGAACAAAAGATTCTCCCCCGGCCCTCCACCGGGGGAAGGAGGGCGCCTGCTATCTCCTCCTGAGAAAAACTCGACACCATCACTGAGCTGTGACGCTCCTCTGCGACCACCTCTACGGCGCGACCCAGGTGGAGGCTGCTGCTGGGGTCCCTCCGGAGGAGGGGGGCCGCAGCGGAACGTCCTCGGCGGCGAGCAGATTGAGGCGGCTGAACCGATGGCTGGGTGGAGGCAGCAGCTGGCCGTCGGGGCAGGATGTGATTAATCGCCTCTGTCTGCTTCTGGGCGATTGAGAACTGCTGGGCAAAGTCCTCAACCGCACCGCCGAAGAGGCCAACCTGGGAAAGGGGGGCGTCGAGCAGATGAGTCCGCTCGGCGTCCCGCACTCCCGCCAGGCTGAGCCATAGGTGACGCTCCTGGACCACGCTAGTGGCCATCACCTGACCAAGGGAACGAGCGGCCACTTTAGTCGGAGAGCGAGGTTGGTGGCCGCTCGCAGTTCATTGAACGACCCTTGGTCAGTCCCACCCTCGTGCATATCTCTGAGCAGTTTGGCTTGAAAGACTTGCAAAGTGCTCATAGCGTGCAATGCGGTGGCCGCCCGTCCCGCCGCACTATAGGATCGCGCCGCCAGAGACGACGAGAACCCACAGGCTTTGGAGGGATGCTTGGGGGGCCCTCGAGAGGAGGCGCTCCGCGGACACAGTTGCTTCGTGACAGAGCGCTCCACCGGAGGAACCCCAGCATACCCACGGGCAGCCGCACCGTCGAGGGTAGGAAAGGCGGGGGAAGCTGACGGGCATACGCGGGAGGTCAAGGGAGCCTGCCACGTCTTCGTCAGTTCCGCATGCAACTCGGGAAAGAATGGTATTGGGGTCGGCTGTGGCCTCGCGGCGGCAGCTTTACCCAAAAACCATTCATCCATCCGCGAGTGATCGGGGTGGGGCGGAGGGTTCCACTCCAGCCCGATACTCACGGCGGCCCGAGAGAGCATGGCCGTCATCTCGGGATCCGACACGGGCAACGCTGGCGCTCCCGAGGGAGGCAGCGCAGCCGCATCCTCACTTCCCGAGGAATCAAGCCCGCCTTGTGATGCCGCGATCGACATCGCATCATCCTCTGGAGCGCCGAACGAAAAAGACGGTACCTGCGAACAGGCAGACGTCTGAATCGTCTCGGCGCTCGCTGGCTGCAACACTGTTGCGGTGGGTGTGACCCGAGGAACTAGCGTCGGGGATTTGTTCCACACCGTCACCGTCAGATCACCCTGGACACGAGCCGAAGAGCTTCCCCGGGTAGAGGAAGCTGAACGGGTAGCGGAGGCGGGAACTCTCACAGTAAGATCATTGAGTCTCGATCTAAGTGTTGAGATGGTCATGTTCCCACAAAAGGGACATGACTCATCCACGAAAGCTGCTCTAGCATGACGAAGACCCAGACATACAAAGCAGCGATCGTGCCCATCAGAGGACTACAGAAATCGACCGCACCCAGAAGAACACGGGCGAACCATCTTTAAAAAGACGTGCCGTGTGTAGCTCTTTCAGAGGAGAGGAGGAAATTCCCTCTTTCAGCGCCGAGGCGACCAGGGAGAAGCGCAAAGTCTGGCAGACCACTGCACAGATCGCAGGCAATGCAGAATCTCGCTGGGTACCGCCGTCACACCAACACTGAAGAGGACGCTCGTCTCGAAGAGGCTTGTGATATGGGTTGTGGAGTGAAGAATGCTCTTGGCTCCGAAGCGAAAACATACTGCGGTTGCGTTCACTTCCTCCTTTTATACCCACATGGGTGGGCGGAGTACGCTATGCAAATTCCGCAGACCCATGGCATTTTCACGCCATTGGCTCGTTGTTAAATACTCGAAGAGGATTGGCTTTCTATGCGAAACCCCCATTCTCCGTCACTCCTTGACGTAACTCGGAGTGACTACGAAAGGGAACGTGCTTTTCCCATTGCATTATATATTGTGCTTTCGCATTGCAATTGCACACTAATAGTCCTTTTTTTATTGAAGGTTAATTATTGCAATAACCATTCTACTATAATGGACCTAAGAACTAACATTTTCTTCTGTGGAATGAAAAGACAACAGAAGTGCTTTTCCCGTGCATTTCAACTAATTTGTGCACAGACGAGAAAACATCATATGAGCTGTTGCTTTACAATGCAATAACTCTTTCCAATGGGCATAGAGCACATGTGCATAGTTGCATTGCAAGAAAGAATTAACTTCTGTGCAATGAAAAGACATAACAGAAGTGTTTTCCCGTGCATTTCAACTAATTTGTGCACAGAGGAGAAAACATCATATGACCGGTCGCTTTACAATGCAATAACTCATTCCGATCTGCATATGGAGCACATGTGCATTTAATCTAATTTGTGCACAGACGAGAAAACCGTATGAGCGGGTGTGAATAGAGCAAATGTGCTTTCCCGTGCATTTCCAATCTACAACTAATTTGTGCACAGACGAGAAAACATCATATAAACTGTCGCTTTTCAATGCAATAACTTATTCCGATGTGCATAGAGCACACGTGCATTCAATCTAATTTGTGCACAGACGAGAAAACCATATGAGCGGATCATGTGCATAGAGCAAATGTAGTTGCAATGCAAAAAAGAAATATCTTCTGTGCAATGAAAACAGATAAAGTGCTTTTCCCATTGCATTATATATTGTGCTTTCACATTGCAATTGAACACTAAACTAGTCATATTCATATTGAATAGAAATTGTCGCAATAGCCATTCTACAATAATGCACGCAAGAAGTAATGTTTTCCTCTGTGCAATGAAAAGACATAACAGAAGTTCTTTCCCTTGCATTTCCAATCTACAACAAATTTTTGCACGGACGAGAAAACATCATATGAGCTCTGTCGCTTCACAATGCAATAACTCGTTCTGATGTGCATAGAGCACATGTGCATAGTTGCATTGCAAGAAAGAACTAACTTCCGTGCAATTAAAACAGATAACGTGCTTTTCCCATTGCATTATATCGTGTGCTTTCCCATTGCAATTGCACACTAAACTAGTTATTTTCATATTGAAGAGAAATTATTACAATAGCCATTCTACTATAATGCATCTAAATGCAATGATTTCCCTGCGGTTGCTGCAGTTATTTCTGAACAAGTTAGAGGTAGTATGTAGTTCTAACTACATACTACCTCTAACTTGTTCAGAAATAACTGAAGGGAAATCATTGCATTTAGATGTTGCATTCTTGTGATAAAGAGAAGTTGTTGCATTAGCTGTTGCTTTACAATGCAGTAACTCATTCCGATGTACATAGTGTCACGGGTGTGGTTCAGGCAAGGAGCACGAGGAGACCGGAGTATCGGATAAAGACACTTTTTAATCACAAACAGGCAGGAAGACAGGAGTACAGGGCCACACGGGCTAACAACAAACATGCGTTTACATCGACCGACCAAGACAGACTGAAACTGAGGAGGCTAAATACACTGGGAAATCAAACATAATGAGGTGCAAACAGGTGAAGACGATGAATGGACGAGGAACAGGTGGCTGATGAGGGAGTGAGTTCATGAGGGGAAACAAGAGGATCCTGGGAAGTGTAGTGCTGAAGACGAGACAGACTGGTGCAGACGAGGGCTGTGACAGAACTCCCCCCTCCCGGAAGGCGTGACCTCACGCCGTAGCACAGAGGAAGGAGGGGGGAAGAACTGAGGGCAGAGTAGGGCGTGGCCAGGGCGGAGCAGGTTGAGGGCGTGGCGTAGCAGGCTGAAGGCGTGGCCAGGGCGGAGCAGGCTGAGGGCGTGGTGGAGCAGACTGAAGGCGTGGCCAGGGCGGAGCAGACCCTTCAGGCGGCCACGGTGGTGAAGACCCTTCAGGCGGCCACGGCGGTGAAGACCCTTCAGGCGGCCACGGCGGTGAAGACCCTTCAGGCGGCCACGGTGGAGAAGACCCTTCAGGTGGCCACAGCGGTGAAGACCCCTCAGGCGGCCACGGCGGAGCAGGCTGAAGGCGAGACCAGGGCAGAGCAGGTAGAGGATGAGACCAGGGCGGAGCAGATGGAGGGAGAACCCCTGGTGGCGGCGATGGGAACTGGGCTAACGCCACCAGGGGGCCGACTGACAGGGGCGGAGCAGATGGGAGAGGAGACCAGGGTGCAGCAGAGGGACTGACGACAACGGGTGCTGAGGAGGGACCGAGGGACCAAGGGGACACCACAGGCTCAGGTGACTGAATAGACGACAGGGGTACAGAGGGACACGGTGAGGCCAAGGGGAGTGAGGGCTGACGGGTGACTGGAGGGAGTGAGGAGTCCGACTGAACCGGGGGGGTGGAATGATGGGACGAAGGCAAAGGATGGAAGTCCAGAGGTGAAGGGAGGATGGCGAGGGAGCGAAGGGAATCCGGAGGGGCGAGGGAGCCTGGTCGAGCTGGTGGACCGAGGGACCATGGAGGAACTGAGGGAGGTAAGAGCCACGGGGGAGCTGATGGGACGAGGGGCCGAGGAAGTGTCCAGGTGGAGGAGGAGTGAGGCGAGAACCGAGGATCCAGTGACCAGGCTGGGTCAGGGTAGCAGGCAGACGGAAGGGCTGACGGATGACTGATGGGAGGAGGCGGGAGAGGGAGGCTGGGTGGGATCCTGGTCTCAGGTGCAGGCTGGACGGTCTCCGGCGCTGGCTGGACGGTCTCTGGCGCAGGCTGGACGGTCTCGGGCTCTGGCTGGACGGTCTCGGGCTCTGGCTGGACGGTCGCGGGCGCTGGCTGGACGGTCTCTGGCGCAGGCTGGACGGTCTCGGGCTCTGGCTGGACGGTCTCGGGCTCAGGCTGGATGGTCTCGGGCTCTGGCTGGACGGTCGCGGGCGCTGGCTGGACGGTCGCGGGCGCTGGCTGGACGGTCTCTGGCGCAGGCTGGACGGTCTCGGGCTCAGGCTGGACGGTCTCGGGCGCAGGCTGGACGGTCTCGGGCTCTGGCTGGACGGTCGCGGGCTCTGGCTGGACGGTCTCGGGCTCTGGCTGGACGGTCTCGGGCTCTGGCTGGACGGTCTCGGGCTCTGGCTGGCTGGACGGGACCAGCGATGAGGAGGGTTCGGGCTCAGGAGGGCTGGATGGGACCAGCGATGAGGAGAGGTCGGGCTCAGGAGGGCTGGACGGGACCCGCGATGAGGAGGGTTCGGGCTCAGGAGGGCTGGACGGGACCAGCGATGAGGAGAGTTCGGGCTCAGGAGGGCTGGACGGGACCAGCGATGAGGAGGCTTCGGGCTCAGGAGGGCTGGACGGGACCAGCGATGAGGAAAGTTCGGGCTCAGGAGGGCTGGACGGGACCAGCGATGAGGAAGGTTCAGGCTTTGGAGTGGTGCTGGTGACTTCCTCCACCGTGAATGGAGATTCACAGCACACCAGCACCCACTCCACACAGGCGGCTAAAGTCTCTTCTGGACCGCTCCCTGGGAGGCGTGCCCGGGACCGCTCGCTGAGGCTGGCGATGTAGAAATCACACAGCGAGCGGTCCGAATAGTGTGTGAGGCACGCCAGCTCCAGAAAATCCCTGGTATGGGACTCCAGGGAGCGGTTTTCCTGTTCCAGACAGAGGAGGGCTACTGCTGGAAGGTCCATCTTACTTCTCTTTGCGGTCGGTCGATCTGTCACGGGTGTGGTTCAGGCAAGGAGCACGAGGAGACCGGAGTATCGGATAAAGACACTTTTTAATCACAAACAGGCAGGAAGACAGGAGTACAGGGCCACACGGGCTAACAACAAACATGCGTTTACATCGACCGACCAAGACAGACTGAAACTGAGGAGGCTAAATACACTGGGAAATCAAACATAATGAGGTGCAAACAGGTGAAGACGATGAATGGACGAGGAACAGGTGGCTGATGAGGGAGTGAGTTCATGAGGGGAAACAAGAGGATCCTGGGAAGTGTAGTGCTGAAGACGAGACAGACTGGTGCAGACGAGGGCTGTGACACATAGAGCATATGTGCATTGCATTGCAAGAAAGAACCAACTTCTGTGCAATGAAAACAGATAACGTTCTTTTCCCATTGCATTATATATTATTCTTTCGCATTGCAGTTGCACACTAAACTAGTCATATTCATATTGAAAAGAAATTATTGCAATAGCCATTCTACTATAATGCACGCTAAGAACTACATACTACCACTAACTTGTTCAGAAATAACTGAAGGGAAATCATTGCATTTAGATGTTGCATTCGTGTAAAGAGAAATCGTTGCATGAGCTGTTGGTTTACAATGCAATAACTCATTCCGATGTGCATAGAGCACATGTGCATAGTTGCATTGCAAGAAAGAAGTAACTTCTGTGCAATGAAAAGACATAACAGAAGTGTTTTCCCGTGCATTTCAACTAATTTGTGCACAGAGGAGAAAACATCATATGACCGGTCGCTTTACAATGCAATAACTCATTCCGATGTGCATATGGAGCACATGTGCATTTAATCTAATTTGTGCACAGACGAGAAAACCGTATGAGCGGATGTGCATAGAGCAAATGTGCTTTCCCGTGCGTTTCCAATCTACAACTAATTTGTACACAGACGAGAAAACATCATATGAGCTGTCGCTTTTCAATGCAATAACTTATTCCGATGTGTATAGAGCACACGTGCATTCAATCTAATTTGTGCACAGACGAGAAAACCATATGAGCGAATGTGCATAGAGCAAATGTGTATAGTTGCAATGCAAGAAAGAACTATCTTCTGTGCCATGAAAACAGATATTACCACTAACTTGTTCAGAAATAACTGAAGGTAAATCATTGCATTTCAATGTTGCATTCGTGTGATAAAGAGAAATCGTTGCATTAAGTGTTGCTTTACAATGCAATAACTCATTCTGATGTGCATAGAGCAGATAGTTGCATTGCAAGAAAGAACTAACTTCTGTGCAATGAAAACAGATACTGTGCTTTTCCCATTGCATTATATATTGTGCTTTCCCATTGCAATTGCACACTAAACTAGTCATATTCATATTGAATAGAAATTATCGCAATAGCCATTCTACTATGATGCACGCAAGAACTAACGTTTTCCTCTGTGCAATGAAAAGATATAACAGAAGTTCTTTCCCTTGCATTTCCAATCTACAACAAATATTTGCACAGACGAGAAAACATCATATGAGCTGTGTCGCTTAACAATGCAATAACTCATTCCGATGTGCATTGAGCGCATGTGCATAGTTGCATTGCAAGAAAGATCTAACTTCTGTGCAATGAAAACAGATAACGTGCTTTTCCACTGCATTATATATTGTGCTTTCGCATTGCAATTGCACACTAAACTAGTCCTTTTTTTATTGAAGGTTAATTATTGCAATAGCCATTCTACTATAATGGACCTAAGAACTAACATTTTCTTCTGTGAAATGAAAAGACAACAGAAGTGCTTTCCCGTGCATTTCAACTAATTTGTGCACAGACGAGAAAACATCATATGAGCTGTTGCTTTAAAATGCAATAACTCTTTCCAATGTGCATAGAGCACATGTGCTAGTTGCATTGCAAGAAAGAACTAACTTCTGTGTAATGAAAACAGAAAACGTGCTTTTCCCATTGCATTATATACTGTGCTTTCGCATTGCAATTGCACACTAAACTAGTCATATTCATATTGAATAGAAATTATTGCAATAGCCATTCTACTATAATGCACGCTAAGAACTACATACTACCACTTACTTGTTCAGAAATAACTGAAGGGAAATCATTGCATTTAGATGTTGCATTCGTGTATAAAGAGAAATCGTTGCATGAGCTGTTGCTTTACAATGCAATAACTCATTCTGATGTGCATAGAGCCAGATAGTTGCATTGCAAGAAAGAACTAACTTCTGTGCAATGAAAACAGATAACGTGCTTTTCCCATTGCATAATATATTGTGCTTTCGCAATTGCAATTGCACACTAAACTAGTCATATTCATATTGAATAGAAATTATTGCAATAGCCATTCTACAATAATGCACGCAAGAACTAATGTTTTCCTCTGTGCAATGAAAAGACATAACAGAAGTTCTTTCCCTTGCATTTCCAATCTACAACAAATTTTTGCATAGACGAGAAAACCTAATATGAGCTGTGTCGCTTCACAATGCTATAACTCATTCCGATGTGCATAGAGCACATCTGCATAGTTGCATTGCAAGAAAGAACTAACTTCTGTGCAATGAAAACAGATAACGTGCTTTTCCCATTGCATCATATAGTGTGCTTTCCCATTGCAATTGCACACTAAACTAGTCATTTTCATATTGAAGAGAAATTATTACAATAGCCATTCTACTATAATGCATCTAAATGCAATGATTTCCCTGCAGTTATTTCTGAACAAGTTAGAGGTAGTATGTAGTTCTAACTACATACTACCTCTAACTTGTTCAGAAATAACTGAGGGGAAATCATTGCATTTAGATCTTGCATTCTTGTGATAAAGAGAAATTGTTGCATTAGCTGTTGCTTTACAATGCAGTAACTCATTCTGATGTGCATAGAGCACATGTGCATAGTTGCATTGCAAGAAATAACTAACTTCTGTGCAATGAAAACAGATAACGTTCTTTTCCCATTGCATTATATATTTTGCGCTAATACTATTTACTACAACTAACTTGTTCAGAAATAACTGAAGGGAAATCATTGCATTTAGACGTTGCATTCGTATGATAAAGAGAAATCGTAGCATTAGCTGTTGCTTTACAATGCAATAAGTCATTCCGATGTGCATAGAGCAGATAGTTGCATTGCAAGAAAGAACTAACTTCTGTGCAATGAAAACAGGTAACGTGCGTTTCCCATTGCATTATATATTGTGCTTTCACATTGCAACTGCACACTAAACTGGTCAAATTCATATTGAATAGAAATCATCGCAATAGCCATTCTACTATAATGCACGCTAGAACTACATTCTACCACTAACATTCAGAAATAACTGAAGGGAAATCATTGCATTTAGGATGTTGCATTGTTGCATTAGCTGTTGCTTCAATGCATGCAACAACTATCTCATTCCGATATGCTTAGAAAAGATAGTTACATTGCAAGAAATAAATAAATTATATGCCATGATAACAGATGACGTGCTTTTCCCATTGAATTATAAATGAACTTGCCATGAACTTTCCAAAAATACTCATTGACTAATTCTGATGTTTCATCAGCCAGAGAGTGGTCCATATTTGACCTACTTAACAAATTTCTCTCCAAAGAGTCTTTGAACTTTAACTTTCCATAAATATTCAATGTGACCCTCTGATGTTTCTTGAGCCAGACAGTCAATATTTGACCTACTTAACATATTTCTGTAAACTTTCCATAAATCCTCATTGACTTCTTTGTTGTTGTTTTTCAGCCAAAGAATGGTCAAAAGTTGACCTGCTTCACATATTTCTCTCCAAAGAGTCTTTGAACTTGCACTTTCCATGAATAGTCATTGTTTCCCTCTGATGTTTCTTTAGTGGTCATTATTTGACCTACTTAACATGTTTTCTTAACATGTTATCATTTTCTGATATTTAGAAGAATATCAGTAATCAGACAGTTTCTGGTCTCATTGACTTCCATAGCAGGAAAAAAATATATGCTGTGGAAGTCAATGAGACCAGAAACTGTCTGGTTACTGATATTCTTCTAAATATCAGAAAATCGGCTGAATATATTTGAAAAAGGTAAAACTCAACTGTTTAACTATGGGGGAGTTGTAAAATGAGCCTATTTCCAAAAAAAGTGAAGTATCCCTTTAGCAGGAGAGTCCATATTTGACCTACTTAGCATATCTCATTCTGGCCAAAGTCTTTTAAGGGATAACTTTCATAAGCCAAAGAGTCTTTGAACCTGAACTTTCCATTAATCCTCATTGACTCCTTTGATGTTTTTTTTTCAGCCAGAAAGTGGTCAATATTTGACCTACTTGACATATTTCTTGCCAAATTATTTTAAAAGGCTAACTTACTATGAAAAGGCTACTATGCAAACTAACTCATAGACCTCTTTTGATGTTACTTCAACCATAGATTAGACCATATTTGACCTGAACACATGACCTGAACACTAGACATGAACACATGTCTAGATGTTTTCTGAACTCCTTTTGATGTTTCATCAGCAAGACAGTGGTCTATGATTGACCTACTTTTAAATATTTCTGGCAAAAGAGACAGAAGAAGGCCAGACTCTGGCCCATTTTTGACCTACTTAACCAATTTCTGTCCAAAAGAGTCTTTGAACTTGAACTCTCCATAAACACTCCTTTGATGTTTTTTTAGCTAGACTCTGGCCCATTTTTGACCTACTGAACAATTTTCTCTCTAAAGAGTCGTTGAACTTGAACTTTCCATAAATATTCATTAGCTCCTTTGATATTTTTTTCTCAGCCAGACAGTGGTCCATGTTTGATCAACTTAAAATATTTCTGTCCAAGAATCTTTGAACTTGAACTTTCCATAACTACTTATTGAGTCCTTCTGCTGTTTCATCAGCCAGACAGTGGTCCAATTTTGACCAACTTAACATGTTTCTGGCCAAAGAGTCTTTGAACTTGAACTTTCCATAAATACTCATTGAGTCCTTCTGCTGTTTTGAGTCCTTCTGAGAACTATTTATTGACCCCTTCTGCTACTGTTTCATGAGCCCTAATCCTTAGTCTCTAATTATACCCATTTACTCCTCTCCATATTTGACCTACTTAACAAATTTTTTGACCTACTTAACTTTCTGTCCAAAGAGTTGTTGACCTTGAACTTTCCACAAATACTCATTAACTCCTTTGATGTTTTTTTCAGCCAGACCATGTTTGACCATGTTTGAACAACTTAAAATTTTCTGTCCAAAGAATCTTTGAACTTGAACTTTCCTTAACTACTTATTGAGTCCTTTTGCTGTTTCATCAGCTAAACAGTGGTCCATATTTGACCTACTTAACATGTTTTTGGCCAAAGTGTCTTTGAACTTGAACTTTCCATAAATATTTATTGAGTCCTTCTGCTGTTTTGAGTCCTTCTGAGAAATATTTATTGAGTCATTCTGCTGCTGTCTTAGTCATTTTTATTCCTCTCTATTTATTCTCATTTACTCCTGACCATATTTGACCTACTTAACATATTTTTTCCAAAGAGTCTTTGAACTTGAACTTTCCATAAATACCCATTAATTCCTTTGATGTTTTTTCAGCCAGACAGTGCTCTAAATTTGACCTACTTAAGAAATTTCTGTTCAAAGAGTATTTGACCTTGAACTTTCCATAAATACTCATTAACTCCTTTGATGGGGTTTTTTTTTCAGACAGACAGTGGTCCATGTTTTAGCTACTTAAAATATTTCTGTCCAAAGAGTCGTGGAACTTGAACTTTCCATAATTACTTATTGAGTCTTTCTACTGTTTCATCAGCCAGACAGTGGTCCATAATTGAGCTAATTAACATGTTCTGGCCAAAGAGTCTTTGAACTTGAACTTTCCATAAATACTCATGGAGTCCTTCTGCTGTTTTGAGTCCTTCTGAGAACTATTTATTGACCCCTTCTGCTGCTGTTTCATGAGCCCTAGTCCTTAGTCTCTAATTATACCCATTTACTCCTCTCCATATTTGACCTACTTAACATATTTTTTTTCCAAACAGTCAAACAGTGAACTTGAACTTTCCATAAATACCGATTAACTCCTTTGATGTTTTTTTCAGCCAGACAGTTGTCCATATTTGACCTACTTCCTTAGTCTCTAATTATACTCATTTACTCCTCTCCATATTTAACCTACTTAACATATTTCTGGCAAGAGTCTTTGAACTTCATTTTTCCATAAACACCCTTTGACTCCTTTCGATGTTTCTTAAGCAGGAGCGTCCATATTTGACCTACTTAACCTATTTCTTGCCAAATTCTTTTAAGAGGTTAATTTACTTCGCAAACTCATAGACATCTTTTGATGTTACTTCAACCATAGATTAGACCATATTTCACCTTATAAACACATGTCTAGATGTTTTCTGAACTCCTTATGATGTTTCATCAGCCAGACAGTAGTCCATGATTGACCTACTTTTTCCTATTTTGAGTCCTTCTGAGAACTACTTATCGACCCCTTCTGCTGCTGTTTCATGAGCCTTAGTCTCTAATTATACTCATTTACGCCTCTCCACATTTGACCTACTTAACATATTTTTTCCAAACAGTCTTTGAATTTGATCTTTCCATAAATACTCTTTACTCCTTAGGATGTTTCTTAAGCAGGAGCGAACGTCCATATTTGACCTACTTAACATATTTCTTGCCAAATTCTTTTAAAAGGCTAACTTACCATGCACACACATAGAACACTTTTGATGTTACTTCAACCATATATTAGACTGTATTTGACCTTATGAACACATGTCTAGATGTTGTCTGAACTCCTTCTGATGTTTCATCAGCCAGGCAGTGGTCCATGATTGACCTACTTTTACATATTTCTGGCAAAAGTCTTTTAATGTAAACTTTCCATAACTAACTCATTGTCTCCTTTGATGTTTTTTACAGACAGACTGGTCCATATTTAACACATTTTTTGACCTACTTAACTTTCTGTCCAAAGAGTCTTTGACCTTGAACTTTCCACAAATACTCATTAACTCCTTTGATGTTTTTTTTCAGCCAGACCATGTTTGACCATGTTTGAACAACTTAAAAATTTCTGTCCAAAGAATCTTTGAACTTGAACTTTCCTTAACTACTTATTGAGTCCTTTTGCTGTTTCATCAGCTAAACAGTGGTCCATATTTGACCTACTTAACATGTTTTTGGCCAAAGTGTCTTTGAACTTGAACTTTCCATAAATATTTATTGAGTCCTTCTGCTGTTTTGAGTCCTTCTGAGAAATATTTATTGAGTCATTCTGCTGCTGTCTTAGTCTTTTTTATTCCTCTCTATTTATTCTCATTTTCTCCTGACCATATCTGACCTACTTAACATATTTTTTTCCAAAGAGTCTTTGAACTTGAACTTTCCATAAATACCCATTAATTCCTTTGATGTTTTTTTCAGCCAGACAGTGCTCTAAATTTGACCTACTTAAGAAATTTCTGTTCAAAGAGAATTTGACCTTGAACTTTCCATAAATACTCATTAACTCCTTTGATCTTTTTTTTTTTCAGACAGACAGTGGTCCATGTTTGACCTACTTAAAATATTTCTGTCCAAAGAGTTGTGGAACTTGAACTTTCCATAATTACTTATTGAGTCTACTGTTTCATCAGCCTGACAGTGGTCCATAATTGAGCTAATTAACATGTTTCTGGCCAAAGAGTATTTGAACTTGAACTTACCATAAATACTCATTGTAGTCCTTCTGCTGTTTTGATTCCTTCTGAGAACTACTTATTGAGTCATTCTGTTGCTGTTTCATGAGCAATTAACCTCAATCTCTTTTTATACTCATTTACTCCTGTCCATATTTGACCTACTTAACATATTTTTCCAGTCTTTCAAGTTGAACTTTCCATAAACACTCATTGATGTTTGATTGATTGACTCAATCTGTCCAATCTGACTCAAACTCAGATTAGACCATATTTCACCTTATAAACACATGTCTAGATGTTTTCTGAACTCCTTATGATGTTTCATCAGCCAGACAGTAGTCCATGATTGACCTACTTTTTCCTATTTTGAGTCCTTCTGAGAACTACTTATCGACCCCTTCTGCTGCTGTTTCATGAGCCTTAGTCTCTAATTATACTCATTTACGCCTCTCCACATTTGACCTACTTAACATATTTTTTCCAAACAGTCTTTGAATTTGATCTTTCCATAAATACTCTTTACTCCTTAGGATGTTTCTTAAGCAGGAGCGAACGTCCATATTTGACCTACTTAACATATTTCTTGCCAAATTCCTTTAAAAGGCTAACTTACCATGCACACACATAGAACACTTTTGATGTTACTTCAACCATATATTAGACTGTATTTGACCTTATGAACACATGTCTAGATGTTGTCTGAACTCCTTCTGATGTTTCATCAGCCAGGCAGTGGTCCATGATTGACCTACTTTTACATATTTCTGGCAAAAGTCTTTTAATGTAAACTTTCCATAACTAACTCATTGTCTCCTTTGATGTTTTTTACAGACAGACTGGTCCATATTTAACAAATTTTTTGACCTACTTAACTTTCTGTCCAAAGAGTCTTTGACCTTGAACTTTCCACAAATACTCATTAACTCCTTTGATGTTTTTTTTCAGCCAGACCATGTTTGACCATGTTTGAACAACTTAAAAATTTCTGTCCAAAGAATCTTTGAACTTGAACTTTCCTTAACTACTTATTGAGTCCTTTTGCTGTTTCATCAGCTAAACAGTGGTCCATATTTGACCTACTTAACATGTTTTTGGCCAAAGTGTCTTTGAACTTGAACTTTCCATAAATATTTATTGAGTCCTTCTGCTGTTTTGAGTCCTTCTGAGAAATATTTATTGAGTCATTCTGCTGCTGTCTTAGTCTTTTTTATTCCTCTCTATTTATTCTCATTTTCTCCTGACCATATCTGACCTACTTAACATATTTTTTTCCAAAGAGTCTTTGAACTTGAACTTTCCATAAATACCCATTAATTCCTTTGATGTTTTTTTCAGCCAGACAGTGCTCTAAATTTGACCTACTTAAGAAATTTCTGTTCAAAGAGAATTTGACCTTGAACTTTCCATAAATACTCATTAACTCCTTTGATCTTTTTTTTTTCAGACAGACAGTGGTCCATGTTTGACCTACTTAAAATATTTCTGTCCAAAGAGTTGTGGAACTTGAACTTTCCATAATTACTTATTGAGTCTACTGTTTCATCAGCCTGACAGTGGTCCATAATTGAGCTAATTAACATGTTTCTGGCCAAAGAGTATTTGAACTTGAACTTACCATAAATACTCATTGTAGTCCTTCTGCTGTTTTGATTCCTTCTGAGAACTACTTATTGAGTCATTCTGTTGCTGTTTCATGAGCAATTAACCTCAATCTCTTTTTATACTCATTTACTCCTGTCCATATTTGACCTACTTAACATATTTTTCCAGTCTTTCAAGTTGAACTTTCCATAAACACTCATTGATGTTTGATTGATTGACTCAATCTGATGTTTCATCTGACAGACAGTGGTCCATGATTGACCTGCTTAATACTGTATATTTCTGGGAAAAGAGTCTTTGAACTTGAACTTTACGTTTATACTCATAGACTCCTATGTTTCATGAGCCGGACAGTGGTCAATATTTGACCTACTTAACAAAGATTCTTTGAACTTGAAATTTCCATAATACTCATTGAGTCCTTCTGATGTTTCTTGAGCAGGAGAGTCCATATTTAACCTTAACTTATTTCTGTCAGATGAAACATCAGATTGAGTCAATGAGTGTTTTTGGAAAGTTCAAGTTCAAAGACTCTTTGGACAGAAATATTTTAAGTAGGTCAAATATGGACCCCATCTATATTTTATTTGACATCAGGAGTCTCTAAGTTTCTATTGTTTCATATCTTTTGACGATTCTTTGACTGGAAATGAGTTCAGTCGGTCAATATGAAAATTCTATATGGCTTAGAAAGCATCAGAAGGAGTCTATATGTATAGAAAGTTCAAGGTCAAGAAGTCATCTAACTGGCGCTTTTGACCATACGTCAACATCCGACGTTTTAGGGCACCCTATAACGTCATTTAGATGACACTATCTAACCCCTACCCCAGACATAAACCTACTCCTACCCCAGACATAAACCTACATAAACCGCGAGCTACATTAATCATCTAGCTCGCACTAAAGGTAAAGCTTCAGTTAGATGGCATCATTTGGACTTTTCTATGGCTTAACAAGCATAAGAAAGAGTCTATAGAAAGGATAGAAAATTCAAGATCAAGTACTCTTGGTCCAGGAATATTTTCAGTAAGTCAAATATCTGTCTGGCTAAAATAACATCATAAGAGGTAATTCTATAGTAACTTAATGTTTAAGAACTCTTTGGCCAGAAATATTTTCAGAAGTCAAAATAAGAACTTGTGTATGGCTGAAGTAATATCAAAATAAGTTAATTAGTAGCTATGTTTAGAAAGTTCAAGATCTTGCACTCGTGGGCCAGAACTACATTCAGTAGGTAAAAGGAACCTATCTATAAGTATATATAACATCAGAAGGAGTCTACAAGTTTCTATTGTTTAAAACATTTTGAACATCCTTTGCAGAGAAATGAGTTCAATAGGTCAGATATGGACATTCTATATGGCTTAGAAAGAATCAGAAGTAGTCTATGTAAAATAGTTCAAGATTAAGAACTCTCTGTCCAGAAATATGTTCAGTAGGTCAAAAATATTTCTAACTAAAACAACATCATTAGAAGTAAATTTCTCTGTGTAGAAACCTAATGATCAAGTGGGCCAAAAATATGTTCAGTAGGCCAAAGAAGGACCTATGTATATCTAATATAACAACAGAAGGAGTCTATATTGTCTAAAACCTTTTTGAAGAGTCTTTGTGTTGAGTCTTAATGGACGCAATAACGAACATATATTCCTCTGTGCAATGAAAAGACATAACACATGCTTTCTCGTGCATTTCCAATCTACAACTAATTAATTTGTGCACTGACAAGAAAACATCAAAAGAGCGGTCAGTTTACAATGCCTAAAATTACTAGCCCATTCCATTGTTCAAATAACACTTGTGCATTCGCACACAACTACAACTAACTACACACTACCACTAAATTAATCAGAAATAACTGAAGGGAAATCGCTGCATTTAGATGTTGCATTCGTGTGAAAAAGAGAAATTGTTGCATTGGCTGTTGCTTTACAATGCAATAACTAATTCCGATGTGCATAGAACAGATACATGGCAATAGAGAAATAACTTCTGTGCAATGAAAATAGATAAAGTGCTTTTCCTATTACATTATGTATTGTGCTTTTGCATTGCAATTGCACACTAAACTAGTTCTTTTTATATTGAAGAGTAATTATTGCAATGGCCATTCTACTATAATGGACGCAAGAACTAACATTTTCCTCTGTGTAATGAAAAGACAAAAAAAGCGCTTTCCCGTGCATTTCAACTAATTTGTGCACAGACGAGAAAATATCATATGAGCGGTCGCTTGCAATATCTCATTCCGATGTGCATAGAGGACATGTGCATAGTTGCATTACAAGAAAGAACATACTTCTGAGCAATGAAAACAGATAACATGCATTTCCCATTGCATTATATATTGTGCTTTCGCTTTGCAATTGCACACTAAACTAGTCATTTTCATATTGAAGGGTAATTAATGCAATAGCCATTTTACTTATAATGCACGCAAGAACTAACGTTTTCCTTTGTGCAATGAAAAGACATAACAGAAGTGCTTTCCCGTGCATTTCAACTAATTTGTGCACACATATGAAAGAGCTATCTTCTGTGCAATGAAAACAGAAAACGTGCTTTTCCTTATTGCATTATATTGTGCTTTCGCATTGCAATTGCTCACCACACTAGTCCTTTTCATATTGAAGGGTAATTATTGCAATAGCCATTTTGCTATAATGCATGCAAGTACTAACGTTTTCCTATGTGCAATGAAAAGACACAACAGAAGTGCTTTCCCGTGCATTTCCAATCTAGAACTAATTTGTGCACAGACGAGAAAACATCAAATGAGTTGTCGCTTTACAATGCAATAACTCATTCCGATGTCCATAGAGAACATGTGCATAGTTGCATTGCAAGAAAGAACTAACTTCTGTGCAATGAAATTATTGCAATAGCCATTCTACTATAATGCACGCAAGAAGTAACATTTTCCTCTTTGCAATGGAAAAGACAACAGAAGTGCTTTCCCGTGCATTTATTCTAATTTGTGCACGGACGAGAAAACCACATGAGCGGATGTGCATAGAGCAAATGTGCATTGTTGCAAGAAAGAACAATCTTTTGTGCAATGAAAACAGATAACGTGCTTTTCCCATTGCATTATAAAATGTGCTTTCGCATTGCAATTGCACACTAAATTAGTCATATTCATGTTGAATAAAAATTATTCCAATAGCCATTCTATTATAATGCACGCTAGAACTACATACTACCACTAACTTGTTCAGAAATAACTGAAGGGAAATCCTTGCATTTAGATGCTGCATTCGTGTGATAAAAAGAATTCGTTGCATTAGCTGTTACTTTATAATGCAATAACTCATTACGATGAGCATAGAGCAGATAGTTGCATTGCAAGAAAAAACTAACTTCTGTGCAATGAAAACAGATAACGTCTCGGTTACGGATGTAACCCTCGTTCCCTGAGTAGGGAACGGAGACGTTACATCAAGGAGTGACGGAGAATGGGGGTTTCGCACAGAAAGCCAATCCTCTTCGAGTATTTAACAACGAGCCAATGGCGTGAAAATGCCATGGGTCTGCGGAATTTGCATAGCGTACTCCGCCCACCCATGTGGGTATAAAAGGAGGAAGCAGACGCAACCGCAGTATGTCTTCGCTGAGGAGCCAAGACTGATCTCAGGCGTCACCCAGCGGTACAGCAGAAGTGGCAGGGAGACGTAACGTCTCCGTTCCCTACTCAGGGAACGAGGGTTACATCCGTAACCGAGACGTTCCCTTTCGTAGTCACTCCGAGTTACGTCAAGGAGTGACGGAGAATGGGGGTCTATGCCATCACGCCATCTTCCAGCTGTCTTCCAGTGCTCTGCGAAAGTCTAGACCTCTAACACAATATTACAAAAAGGTCCCACTTTGACACAGAATTACCAAGGTACACTGGGAAACATATCCCGGGAGGGACATGCTACCAGATGCCTACCGAAGGGAGGACTTACAAAACGCATATGGCCACTGGGGCTGCATATGGAGAATACTGGAGCGCCAACCGCAGGTGGCAACTAGCTCCAGGGGTGGCAGATGGCTTGCCAAGGGAAGACACATGCTCAGAGAGGCTTACAGTGGATAATACACATGAGACAGTTACCAAAGGGGAACCGTGCACACGGAGGCACCTAGCCGGCACCAGAGCAAGCGCAGTGGTGCCCGCATCATAAGTGCTGGAGGACTCAGGGCTTCAAAGAAGGTACAACTGAGGAAATATCGCACTTATCCAATCTGAGGAGTGGAGTGGCGAGCAAGCGAAGACACTCAAGCGGTTCCAGCACTAGCGGAGGCGAGTACGTGAGAGGAAACCGGCTCGATTCGCAAATTATAAAATCTTGCGAAGGTGTTAGGTGTCGCCCAGCCTGCAGCTCTGCAGATGTCTGTTAGCGAGGCGCCATGCGCTAAAGCCCAAGAGGAAGCCACACTCCGAGTGGAGTGGGCTGTCACACCAAGGGGGCACGGTCGACCTTGCTGCTGGTAAGACAAAACAATGGCGTCCACTAACCAGTGAGACAGCCGCTGCTTTGAGAGAGCCCTTCCCTTCTGGCTTCCCCCATGACAGACAAAGAGCTGATCTGAGGTCCTGAAACACCGCGTTCTGTCAACGTAGGTGCGGAGTGCACGCACCGGACAGAGCAGTGCCAAGGCTGGGTCTGCCTCCTCCAGGGGCAGCGCTTGCAAGGTCACCACCTGATCCCGGAAGGGAGTAGTGGGGACCTTGGGCACGTAACCGAGCCGGGGTCTCAAAACAACGTGAGAGTAAGCCGGCCCGAACTCTAGGCACACTTCGTCAACGGAGAATGCGTGCAGGTCCCCTACCCTCTTGATGGAGGCCAATGCAACCAGGAGTGCTGTCTTCATGGACAGGAACTTAAACTCAACCGATTGCAAAGGCTCAAAGGGAGGCCTCTGCAGAGCACTTAACACTACCGAGAGGTCCCAAGAGGGCACGAGGGGAGGACGAGACGGATTTAGCCTCCTCGCTCCCCTCAGGAACCTGATGATCAGGTCGTGCTTTCCAACGGACTTACCTTCAACTGCATCATGAGAGGCGGAAATAGCCGCGACGTAAACTTTGAGGGTGGAGGGCGACAGCCTACGCTCCAACCCATCCTGCAGGAAGGAAAGCACAACACTGATCGAGCAACTCCTGGGGTCTTCTCCGCGAGAAGAGCACCAGTTGACGAAGAGGTTCCACTTCAACGCATACAGGTGTCTCGTAGACGACGCTCTAGCGGAAGAGATGGTTGCTGCCACCGCAGGTGGTAGCGAACTCAAACCTGCCTCGTGCCGTCCAGGAGCCACACATGTAGCCTCCATAGATCGGGACGAGGGTGCCACAGAGTGCCCCATCTCTGAGTGAGCAGATCTTGTCTCAGAGGGATAGGCCAAGGAGGTGCTGTCGCGAGGAGCATGAGTTCGGAGAACCATGTCTTGGTGGGCCAATAAGGGGCTACTTGCGTGGGCCCCGCGGCCAGCTGTGCGCCAGCGCATCTGTACCGAGCGTGCCCTCGGCCAGGGAATAAAACTGTACGCAGTGGGAAGAGTCCCGGGAGGCGAACAGATCTATCTGAGCCTCCCCGAACTGGTCCCAGATCAGCTGGACCGTCTGGGGATGGAGTCGCCATTCGCCGGAGATAGGGCGGACCCGTGACAGCTCGTCGGCTGCCAGGTTCCGGACTCCAGGAATGTACACAGCACGAAGGGACCTCAGGTGCTTCTGACTCCATAGTAGGAGGTGGCGAGCGAGCTGCGACATCCGACGTGAGCGTAGACCCCCCTGGTGGTTGATGTACGCTACTGTAGCGGTATTGTCTGAGCAGACAAATACGTGTTGACTCCTGAGCAGTGCTCGAAAGCGGTGCAGGGCCAGGCGTACTGCCAGCAGCTCGAGGCAATTGATGTGCATGAGGCGCTGGGGTCCTGTCCAGGAACCCGCGGCTGCATGCCCATTGCACATAGCACCCCAACCCGTGGTAGATGCATCCGTGGAGATGACGAGATGCCTGGAAACTCGCTGGAGAGGGACACCTGCCCCGAAGAAAGCTGAGGTTCAACGACGGGAAGAAGGTTCGGCGGCACGCCGGAGTTACTGGAACTCGGAGCGAGCCACGATGCCATGCCCACCTCGGGACTCGATCGCGAAGCCAGAGCTGAAGCGGTCTCATATGAAGCAATCCGAGTGGCGTAGCCGTGGCTGCGGATGCCATATGCCCCAGGAGCCTCTGAAAGAGTTTCAGTGGAACCGCACTCTTGCCGTCGAACTGTCGAAGACAAGTCAGCAGTGAGTGTGCGCGCTCGCTCGTAAGCTGCGCGGACATGGCGACCGAGTCTATCTCCATGCCGAGAAAAGAGATCCTCTGCACGGGGCAAAGTTTGCTCTTCTCCCGGTTGACCCGAAGGCCCAGACGGGCTAAGTGCTGAAGCACCAGATCTCTGTGTTCGCAAACCTGTTCTCGAGAGTGAGCCAAAATCAGCCAATCGTCGAGATAGTTCAGGATGCGAACCCCGTGTTCGCGAAGGGGAACAAGGGCTGCCTCGGCGATCTTCGTGAAGACGCGAGGGGACAGAGCTAATCCGAATGGGAGAACCGTGTACTGATATGCCTGGCCTTCGAAAGCAAACCGAAGAAACGGTCTGTGTCGAGGCAATATGGAGACATGAAAGTACGCATCCTTCAGGTCGATCGCTGCAAACCAATCCTGATGCCGAACACATTCGAAAATGCGTTTGGCCGTGAGCATTTTGAACGGCATTCGATGCAGAGTGCGGTTCAAAACGCGCAGGTCCAGGATCGGTCGTAACCCACCGGTCTTCTTGGGGACAATGAAGTAGGGGCTGTAAAAGCCGGACTTCACCTCGGCTGGAGGGACAGTCTCGATTGCACCCTTCGCCAGCAGGGTCGCAATCTCTGCTCTCAAAACCGGGGCATTGCCACCGACTATAGTGGAGCGAACTCCCCTGAAACGGGGAGGAGATCGTGCGAACTGAATCGCGTAGCCGAATCTGATCGTTCTGATGACCCAGCGGGACAGACCGGGGAGCTCGAGCCAAGCTCCGAGGAACCGAACCAGCGGGGTCATACGAACCACAGACGTCCCCCCGGAGGGGCAGCGGGGCGGAGTGACTGGCCTGCGCACGGGAGATACCACATGCGGGTGCGTAGTCGAGCTCCGCTCCCTGACAGAGGAGACCAGGGAAGGACCAGCGTTCCAGGGGGGTCTGTTCTGCCGGGGGTCTGGCGACAGAGGGGGAGGAGAGCGGTGTGGTCCGGGGACGACGCGCGCTCCTCTCCGCGCCCTCAGAGACAGAGGGGAATGAGCGGGGCGACACTCTGGAGCATCGTGCTCGCTTATTCCGGTCTGTGTGCTCAGTGATAGTGTCAAGTCTTTCTTTAACCAACTCAGGGTGCTGCTCACCCGTGGGTGAGCAGCGGGGAGCGGAGAACAAAAGATTCTCCCCCGGCCCTCCACCGGGGGAAGGAGGGGGCCTGCTACCTCCTCCTGGGAAAAACTCGATGCCATCACTGAGCAGCCCGTCTCAGGAACGCCGCTTAGCCTGGCGTTTAGCGGGGGGCGGAGCCTGACGGGGCTGTGACGCTCCTCTGCGACCACCTCTACGGCGCGACCTGGGTGGAGGCTGCTGCTGGGGTCGCTCCGGAGGGAGGGGAGTCGCAGAGGCACGTCCTCGGCGGCGAGCAGACTGAGGCGGCTGCACCGACGGCTGGGTGGAGGCAGCAGCTGGCCGTCGAGGCAGGATGTGTTTAATCGCCTCTGTCTGCTTCTGGGCGGTCGAGAACTGCTGGGCAAAGTCCTCAACCGCACCGCCGAAAAGGCCAGCCTGGGAAAGGGGGGCGTCGAGCAGACGGGTCCGCTCAGCGTCCCGCACTTCCGCCAGGTTGAGCCAAAGATGACGCTCCTGGACCACACTAGTGGCCATCACCTGACCAAGGGAACGAGCCGCCACTTTAGTCGCCCGGAGAGCGAGGTCGGTGGCCGCTCGCAGTTCATTGAACGACCCTTGATCAGTCCCGCCCTCATGCATATCTCTGAGCAGTTTGGCTTGGAAAACCTGCAAAGTGCTCATCGCATGCAGAGCGGCGGCCGCCCGTCCCGCCGCGCTATAGGATCGCGCCGCCATAGACGACGAAAACCTACAGGCTTTGGAGGGATGCTTGGGTGGCCCCCGGGAGGAGGCGCTCTGCGGACACAGTTGCATCGCGACAGAGCGCTCCACCGGAGGAACCCCAGCATACCCACGGGCAGCTGCGCCGTCGAGGGGAGGAAAGGCGGGGGAAGCTGACGGGCGAACGCGGGAAGACAAAGGAGCCTGCCACGTCTTCGTCAGTTCCGCACGCAGCTCGGGGAAGAATGGTATTGGGGTCGGCTGTGGCTTTGCGGCGGCGGCTTTGCCCAAGAACCATTCATCCATCCGTGAGTGATCGGGGTGGGCCGGAGGATTCCAGTCCAACCCGATACTCACGGCGGCCCGAGAGAGCATAGCCGTCATCTCGGGATCCGACACAGGCAGCGCTGGCGCTCCCGAGGGAGGCAGCGCGGCCGCATCCTCACTTCCCGAGGAATCAAGCCCGCCTTGTGATGCCGCGATCGACATCGCGTCTTCCTCTGGAGCGCCGAACGATACAGACGGTACCTGCGAACAGGCAGACGTCTGAACCGTTTCGGCGCTCGCTGGCTGCAACACTGTTGCGGTGGGTGGGACCGGAGGAGCTAGCGTCGGGGGTTTGTTCCACACCGTCACCGACAGATCACCCTGGCCGCGAGCCGAAGAGCTTCCCCGGGTAGAGGAAGCTGAACGGGTAGCGGAGACGGGGACTCTCACAGTAAGATCATTGAGTCTCGATCTAAGTGTTGAGATGGTCATATTACCACAAAAGGCACATGACTCATCCACGAAAGCTGCTTTAGCATGACAAAGACCCAGAGGGCCCTATTTTAACGATCTGAAACGCAAGTGTCAAAGCGCATGGCGCAAGTAACTTTGTGGGCGGGTCCCGGCGCTATTGCTATTTTCCCGGCGGGATAAATGCCTGGCGCAAATCTAAAAGAGGTTGGTCTGAAGTAGCTTCATTATTCGTAGGTGTGGTTTGGGCGTAACGTGAAATAACAGGCTGATCTCATGAAGTAGCGTGTGTATGACACGCCAATTCGTATTTGCATTTTTGGCGTGTTATGAAACGCATAATCGCTTTTCAGCGTGTTTATGAACGCCGTTGACTTAACGTTATATAAATATAGGACTTACCTCAACCCCGTCCCTAAACTTAACCGTCACTGGGGTTAATGGCATTTATGACTGTTCCCTTACCATCCTAGGGAAAAAAAAGATATGACTTACCTCAACCCTATCCCTAAACTTAACCGTCACTGGGGTTAATGGCATTTATGACTGGACATTTGACGCGCGTGTTCTGACACGCGGGATGACGCGGACGTTAATGGCGTAGACATACACGCATACACGCGGATACACGCGAATAGCTCAAAATGCGTAGAAATAATACGCCACTTGACTCGAAAGTGGCGTGTATGTTTACGCAAAAGTCATGATGTCATGTTGGAAATAAACCAAACCGAGCGCCATCCAAAATACCCTTTAAGAACAGGTGCGCATGTTGCATGACGGATTGTTATTTTAACGGCGGGTTTACCAGGCGCGCGCCAGAAGCGTTCACAGCCGATGAGACCGACGTTCTTGTCAGGACAGTGAAAGACAGAGAAGTGACGTTGTATGGGGATGGGAGAAACTCTTGCACATCAGCGTCGGTTAAACATTATAGCCTATACGTATGTTTCTTGCCACTATTGGGCAAACAGGTCTGATCCTTTAGTACTACAATAGCCTTAAGAAATGGGTATTTCGGTTTTTTCATCTTCATGTAAACCACAATGATTTCCCTCTTGTGTTAATATTTTTCCTTGTTATAATGTATGATTTGCAAAAATAAAAACTACTGCATCTATGTTGATGAGAGAATCAGTATATGCGCGTTGTGTACCCGCTACATTATGGCCAAGCATGTGCGCTTAAAATAGCATTATGAACAACGCGCAACGCGCCACTGACTTTAGACCAGGTTTTTTCTGGTCAGTGGCGCAATTGTGTTCTGGAAGTGCAAAATAGCACCAGGGAATGTTTGCGCCGAAACACGCCTCCTTTTTGCGCCAATCCGCCCAGGGAGCGCAAGTTCATTTCCTAGTTTACCGACGTGCGTCTGTGGAGGGGAAAATCCCGCTTTGCGCGCGTGCAAAATAGGAATGAGACATGCGTTTGTGTATAAAGTCATTTGCGCCGGGTGCAAGATAGGGCCCAGACATACAAAGCAGCGATCGTGCCCATCAGAGGACGACAGATATCGACCGCACCCAGAAGAACACGGGCGAACCATCTTTAAAAAGACGTGCCGCGTGTAGCTCTTTCAAAGGAGAGGAGGAAATTCACTCTTTCAGCGCCGAGGCGACCAGGGAGAAGCGCAAAGTCTGGCAGACCACTGCACAGATCGCAGGCAATGCAGAATCTCGCTGGGTACCGCCGTCACACCAACACTGAAGAGGACGCTCGTCTCGAAGAGGCTTTTTAGTGATATGGCTTGTGGAGAGAAGAATGCTCTTGGCTCCGAAGCGAAAACATACTGCGGTTGCGTCTGCTTCCTCCTTTTATACCCACATGGGTGGGCGGAGTACGCTATGCAAATTCCGCAGACCCATGGCATTTTCACGCCATTGGCTCGTTGTTAAATACTCGAAGAGGATTGGCTTTCTGTGCGAAACCCCCATTCTCCGTCATGCAATTCCTAGTGACCACACTGACTAACTACAGGTGAAATTTTACCAATAACTCCCTTACTGTACGTACAATAAACTAATAAGTTCAAGAAAAAATTATGCTACTGTAATTCACCTAATTTTTTCCCGTTCCAAAGGCTGTAGTCCTTTCCTAGTGACCACACTGACTTACTACAAGTGCAATTTTGACAATAACTCCCTTACTGTACAATTATCAAATATATTTATATAATAAACATTATTACATGTGTTTATTACATATGTGTATGTAATAAACTGTAATTGACCTATAGTATTATATATAAATATTATATATATATATATATAGCTTTTTATTTTCGCTTTGCATATTTTCGGAGTTCCGTGTTCAATATCTCGTGAGCCGAATATTTGTTACTACACAAATAACATTGTTTTAATCTCCTCAAAACTTGTTTTCCTCCGGGTTTGCACTTTGCAGATGGTCCCTTCTTAGCAGCCTGCTCATAGAGATCAATGTATTTTATCCAGTGCGAAGGAAAGGTCGTTTTGATAAAATTAATGTTGTAGCTTCTGGTGTTTTATCTGTAGTTATATGTGCTGTGTGTAGCAACAACGTTTAGTTCGCGAGTTATTGAACGCGGAAGTCCGCGAATATGCGAATATAAAACCAACTTTACCTAAGTGACATACCTGCAGTTTATTGAAAGAGAACAGAAAATCAACACACACGCCTTCAGGGTTTACTCTCTCTCAGCTGAAGGATGTATGAGGAAAAGACAGGTTAAACACTGTCCCCTCTAACTGCAATTCATATCATACGCTGGTAACACATAAGGCTAAAAACATAAATTTTAACATCCAGAAGAAGGCTACACACATTTAACAAACTAAACAACATACCTACAAAATCAATCCACCGAAATTAATTGTGAAGAAAATTATTAACAATGGAAAACCTGCACTCTAATTTGGCGCGCAGGCAGAAACATTAAACAAACACGTGCGTTTGTAAAACTACAAAAATACATTACACCGTGGACAGAAAAACCCTGATATAGAACTCGTTCCCGTTTTATGACAATTCTATAATAGATATCAAGGTAAAACTTCACTTAATACAGCATATTTTCGCTCTTAAATAAAGAGCATTGCAGAGACATACCTCGCTTTCTCTAGTAATCACAGGCTTTCTCAGAGAGCAGGCGCGCCGCGCTCGACCAGTCCGTTACCAATGACGTCACTCACTGGCCAAACTCAAAATATTAATTATAAACAAAAAGACAGAGTTTTCTTGTCATGTAGAACAAAATAAAGATTATAGTTATAGTACAAGTAATTGTTTTAAATTGAATTTAACACAATTTATTGATTAAACAAAAGTTTGCTGGAACAGTTACCATGGAAACACAAAACACTACAGCAGGATGTGACTGCTTTAGCAGATGTCCTGTACTCTAATAAATAACACACACAGAATCGCTCGTTTGATCTTCCTCAACAATCATTATTTTTAAATGCTGTATTCTTCTGTTTTCTGAGGGTTTTTTTATTATTTATTTTTTTAGAATGGGTTTGCGTGAGCGACCACATATTATATAACTTGTATTACACAACATTTAACTTTTGAAATGAAAGGAGAAATGTTTAAATTAGAATATTTAGTAGCGACAATTTTCTAATTTCTCATAATGTAAATGGGAAACTTGTGTATAGATTTATACTTTGCAATGGCACATGCCATTGCTGAAATTGGCTTCTTTTACTGTCTACGGAAACTGCATGTTATTTTCATTTTATATGCTTTTGATTCGATGACAGCAATCTTTGCATAAGATTTTCACGAATTATAACTGTTACACATAATGAGAAATGTCTTTTTCATTGCGGATATGCACAGATTGCACAAGCGATCTAAATCATCTCATTGCATACGAGAACTAAATCGCACTTACACACACGTGCTTTTTATATATTCCTGCTTTGCATAAAATGCTGTATTCCAATGTATTTATTTTATTTTAATGGGATTTTATT
Organism: Cyprinella venusta; assembly: GCA_038021265.1. Lineage (NCBI taxonomy): Eukaryota > Metazoa > Chordata > Actinopteri > Cypriniformes > Leuciscidae > Cyprinella > Cyprinella venusta. The sequence continues at coordinate 26,947,923 of CM075875.1, read as the reverse complement.
TATTTCCCTCATATTAACATCTCACATCTGGAAAAAAAATGTGAATGTGTGTGGAAATGGCCATCTAGCGGCTTTAGTTGAAATGTCACATTTTTTATTTTTTGTTTGGTTTCCAATAGATGGCAGCAATCGTCCATTAATCATGGCACACGTTTAACATTATCAATGGCTTTCATCTGATGTACTAGATGTTCTATGCACAGCAGGAATGCAATAAAATGCATTGCAAATAAGCACTAATTGAAATTGAGTAAAAATCTAAGTATTCTCCCTGTGAAAGAGGCATCTTGATTTATTGCTGTGCAAAGAATTTCTCTGACACTGAAGAAAATTCTGCTTTTTGATTTGCAAATAAAAATAAAAACAAAAATTACTGTAAAAAAACTTTAAAAGTGAGACCTGCACTATTCTGGTGCATGCAAGAAAACAAACGCTGTGACAGAATATCACATATCTTGCTCACAGATCACAGATATTGCTGTGACAGAAGTCATTTATGCTTAGTTAGATCACATGAAACAGTAATGTTATCTCATCAGTGCATATCGGATTAAGTTTAAACGTATATTGCAATCATAACACTGGTTATCTAGCACAACGGAATGTTTGCATTGCAGTCAAGCTGTGTTATGCACAACACAATAGTTTCTATGGTAACTTCTTGTATGCTATGCAATGAAATAAGTGCATAGTTTATACTTCAATAAACAACGCAGATGTGTTATTTATTCACTGTACTAGTTATTTTATGCATTCTTGTCACAGTGTCTGGTTGTGTTCCCTTGTTTATCACTAGATTTCCTCGTTCTCATTGTGTGAAGGACAAACAACCCAGCATGTTTAGAGTGTATTGCATGCAAACATGTAAAGTGTTATTCTTAAATGGTGCATCCAGTGGTTTTCTCTTCAATGCGCAGAACACCTTCCTGGCTAATAAAACATAGTAACCTAATGATCAAGTGCCATTTGACCAGAAATGATCTAGTACTCATCTATGTTCAGTAGGTCAGAAGGGCCTATATAATATAACATCAAAAAAAAAATGTTTCTATTGTTTAAAACCTTTTGAGGATCCTTTGACCAGAAATGAGTTCAACAGCCTTTGGATTTTTGCAATCCGCATTCAATATTGTCCAGGAACGTTTAAGACAGCTTAAGCTTGTCCTAAATGTAAAAAAGTCAAAATTAATGGTATTTACAAACTCAAAACAACCTCCTGTCTCTTCTGCAAGTATTTTAACCTTTGAATGAAAAGAAATCGAGTTAGTAAACAGTTATAACATACTTGAGCATAATCATTGATTCTAAATTAAGTTTTAAAAATCATGTTGACAATTCTAGGCTTAAGATAAAGCTTGGCTATCTTTACAGAACAAAATCATGTTTATCCATCCCCGCTAGAAAATATCTGGTGATGGCCACTTTTCTTCCCATATTAGACTATGGTGACATGATATAAATGAATGCTTCTGCCAAATGTTTAAAAAAACTGGATGTAGTGTATCATTGTGCATTACGATTTTTCACTGGTTGTGGTTACAGGATACATCACTGTATCATTTATTATACTGCTAAATGGCCCTCTCTTTATGCGAGAAGGTACACTCACTGGCTATGTTACATTTATAAAGTACTTCTTGGACTAGCTCCTACTTATTTGAGTGTCCTTCTAACAAAAAATTACGGCCATTATAGATTACGCTCAAATTATGTATTAAACTTGGTGGTCCCCAGTGTCAAAACAGAACGAGGCAAAAAAGCCTTTATGTTTGCAGCACCCTCAGCCTGGAACCTCCTTCAGAAATCATTAAGAATGACTACTTTTACCTCTTATAAACAGTTTGTTTCAATGCTAAAGATTAGGGAACTGGAAGACATTGGTCAGTGTAACTGTTCATTCTTCCAGCACAGAGTCTATTATCTTATGCATGTGTATTTGATGTGTTTTTTTATCTATTTTTATATCTGTTTAAATGTGTCTTTGTGTAATTTATGCTGCATCTTGGCCAGGTCACTCTTGAAAAAGAGATTTTTAATCTCAATGAGTTTTTTACCTGGTTAAATAAAGGATAAATAAATAAAAAAATAAAACAGATATGGACATTAGAAGGTTAGGGAAGCATTAGAAGGAGTCTATGAGCATGTTTAGAAAGTTCAAGAGCTACTAACGTATTCCTCTGTGCAATGAAACGATAACACGTAACAAATGCACGCAATAACTAACCTCTGTGCAGTGAAAAGATGTGTTTCATTGCATTGCATGACATATCTAACTTGTTCCACGTTATGCATTTGCACGCAATAACTAACCCCTGTGCAATGAAAAGAAAACACTGAAGATGTGTTTCATCGCATTGCATGACATATCTAACTTGTTCCTCGTTGCAATGAAAAGATATTACGTGATTTTGCATGCATTTCTATTTTACAAACTAATTTATTTGTGCACAGATGAGAAAACATCACATAGGCTGTCGCTTTACAGTGCATGGTCCCACGAGTACCTGATATTGAACTTTCTATACATACTAAATAGACTACTTCTTGTGCTTTCTAGGCCTAGAGGTTCCTCTTTGACCCACAAACATAGTCCTGGCCCATGAGTACTAGGTCTCGAACTTTCTATAAATTCTCATAGACTCCTTTTGATGCTTCTTACTGTAAGCCCTATAGAATGTCCACATCTTATGTATTTAACTAATTTCTGGTCAAAGGGTCCGCAAAAGTTTTTAAACAAGAAAAACTTTTAGACTACTTCTGATATTACATGAGCTATAGATATGTTCCTTTTTGACCTGCTGAACATAGTTCTGGCCCATGAGTACTTGATCTTCAACATTCTAAAAATACTCATTAACTCCTTTTGATGTTACTGAAGCCATACAAGAGTCCTTATTTTAACTGCTGAACATATTTCTGGCCAAAGTGTTCTTTGATCATCAGGATACTATAAGAGAATGACCTCTTGTCATGTTATTTTAGCCAGACAGATATTTGACCTACAGACTATATTTCTTGCCCATGTGTACTTGATCTTTCTACATACTCATAGACTCCTTATCATGGTTCCTAGGCCATATAGAATTGTTCACATCTGACCTATTGAAATTATTTCTGAAAAACTTATGGACTCCTTTTAATGATACATAATCAAAATCAAAAATTGATTTGGGCCAGAAATCAATTGCCAAAAATTTTATAAAAACTCTATAGTAACCATTTGTGGACACCACCAACCACCCAGAAACACCATAGGAACCACACAGACTACCACAGTAACCACCTAAAACACCCTAACAACCACCCAGAACACCCTAGCAACACTCTAGCAACCGCTTAGCAACCACCCAGAACACCTTACCAACACCCTAGCAACCAACCAGACCACCCTAACAACCACCCACAACACCCAATCAACCACGCAGCAATACCCTAGCAACCACCCAGAAGACCCTAGCAACACCCTAGCAACCACTCAGAATACCCTAACAACCACCTAGCAACTACCCAGAACACTGTAGCAACCGGGTGGTGAGATTTGTCACTGTAAGCACCACTTCACATTTACTTATGGAAATGTGCCATAAATGTGTTCCTGGAGGTTAAAAATTGACCTATGTATAGCTAATACAACATCAGAAGGAGTCTATAAGTTTATATTGTTATGGTAAAAAGGTCCTCAAAAGGTTTCAAACAATATAAACATGAAATGTAATAAAATAATCGATTAGTTAAGAGCTAAATCATGCCAAAAACATTATAGACCATTTCACAAGATGTAAACAACACTGGTCCAGAAACACTTCCTGTTTCAGTTTGTAACTGTTTTCTTTATTTCACATGTAAAGAAAACATCTTAAAGATGCTTGTTTAACTTTTTTGATTCATATATATATATGTTCTGTTGGTTGTATTTTATCCCAGATTTAATGTAGTGTTAAAAAACTGAAACAGGAAGTGCTTCTGGACCAGTGTTGTTTACATCTTGTGAAATGGTCTATAGAAACTCTATAGTAACTATAAGTGAACACTACCAACCACCTGGTAACACCATAGCAACAACCCAGAATACCATAGTAACCACCTTAAACACCCTAGCAACATCCTAGCAACCACCCAGAACACCCTAGCAACACTCTAGCAACCGCTTAGCAACCACCCAGAACACCTTACCAACACCCTAGCAACCAACCAGACCACCCTAACAACCACCCATAACACCCAATCAACCACGCAGCAATACCCTAGCAACCACCCAGAAGACCCTAGCAACACCCTAGCAACCACTCAGAATACCCTAACAACCACCTAGCAACTACCCAGAACACTGTAGCAACCGGGTGGTGAGATTTGTCACTGTAAGCACCACTTCACATTTACTTATGGAAATGTGCCATAAATGTGTTCCTGGAGGTTAAAAATTGACCTATGTATAGCTAATACAACATCAGAAGGAGTCTATAAGTTTATATTGTTATGGTAAAAAGGTCCTCAAAAGGTTTCAAACAATATAAACATGAAATGTAATAAAATAATCGATTAGTTAAGAGCTAAATCATGCCAAAAACATTATAGACCATTTCACAAGATGTAAACAACACTGGTCCAGAAACACTTCCTGTTTCAGTTTGTAACTGTTTTCTTTATTTCACATGTAAAGAAAACATCTTAAAGATGCTTGTTTAACTTTTTTGATTCATATATATATATGTTCTGTTGGTTGTATTTTATCCCAGATTTAATGTAGTGTTAAAAAACTGAAACAGGAAGTGCTTCTGGACCAGTGTTGTTTACATCTTGTGAAATGGTCTATAGAAACTCTATAGTAACTATAAGTGAACACTACCAACCACCTGGTAACACCATAGCAACAACCCAGAATACCATAGTAACCACCTTAAACACCCTAGCAACATCCTAGCAACCACCCAGAACACCCTAGCAACAAACAAGAACAACCCAGCAACGACCTAGCAACACCCTAACAACCATCCAGAACAACCTGGCAGCCACCTAGCGACACCCTAGCAACATTAGCACCTTGGCAACCACCCAGAATACCCTGGCAACTGCATAAAGCACCATAGCAACCACCCAGAATGCCCTAATAACCACCTAGTAACCACCCACAACACCGTACCAACCACCCAGAACACCATAGCAACCGGGTGGTGAGATTTGCCACTTCAGGCTCCACTTCACATTTTCTTCTGGAAATGTGCCATAAATGTGTTCCTGGTGGTCAAAAATTGACCTATGTATATCTAATAATAAAAGTTTATATTGTTTTAAACTTTTTAAGGAACCTTTGACCTGAAATTAGTTCATTGACATCATGAGAAGTAAATCCATCGGTATATTAACCCACAGATCAAGTACCCGTGGGACATAAATGTGTTCCTGGAGGTCAAAAATTGACCTATGTATCTAATATAATTGACCTATGTATATCTTATTTAACATCAAAAGGAGGTCAAATATTTGTCTGGCTGAAATGACAACATGAGAAGTAAAGCTCTCGGTATATTGACCCAAAGATCAAATACCCATGGGCAATAGATGTGTTTCTGGAGGTCAAAAATTAACCTATGTATAGCTAATGTAACATCAGAAGTCTATAAGTTCATATTGTTTAAAAACATTTGAGGAACCTTTGACCAGAAATAAGTTCAATAGGTCAGATATGGACTTCTCTATGGCTTAGGAAGCATATGTTGGAGTCTATGAGTATGTATGGAAAGTTCAAGATCAAGTACTTTTGGGCCAGAAATATGTTCAGTAGGTCAAATATTTGTCTGGCTGAAATGACATCATGAGAAGTAAATCTCTCGGTATATTAACCCACAGATCAAGGACCCGTGGGCCATAAAAGTGTTCCTGGATGTCAAAAATTGAACTATGTAATATAACATCAGAATGTTATATGACATAGTCTATGAGTATATATGGAAAGTTAAAGATCAAGTACTTTTGGGCCAGAAAAATGTTCTTTACGTAAAATATTTTTCTGGTTGAAATGACATCATGAGAATTAAATCTCCAACCAACCAGAACACCCTAGCAACCATATAGCAACACCCCTAGCAACCACCCAGAAAACCCTAGCAACAAACCAGAACACCCCAGCAACCATCTGGCAAACACCCTAGCAACCACCCAGAACACCCCAGCAACCGCCTAGCAACACCCTAGCAACCACCCGGAACACCATAGCAACCACCCAGAATATCCTAAAAAAATACCTAGCAAACACCCAGAACACCGTAGCAACCTCCCAGAACACCCTAGCAACCGGGTGTTGAGATTTGCTGCTTCAAGCTCCACTTCGCATTTTATTCTGGAAATGTGCCATAAATGTGTTCCTGGAGGTCAAAAAATTGACCTATGTATATCTAATATAACATCAGAAGGAGTCTAAAAGTTTATATTGTTTTAAACTTTTTGAGGAACCTTTGACCAGAAATGAGTTCTATAGGTCAGATATGAACTTCTCTATGGCTTAGGAAGCCTCAATTGGAGTCTATGAGTATGTCTGGAAAGTTCAAGATCAAGTACTTTTTGGCCAGAAATATGTTCAGTAGGTCAAATATCTGTCTAGCTGAAATAACATCATGAGAAGGATCAATTAATTACCCATAGAAATATGTTCAGTTGGTCAAAAACCTCTGTATATAACATCAGATTGAGTCTATCAGTTGATATTATTTAAAAACTTTTGAGGAAACATAGACCAGAGATTAGTTCAATAGGTCAGATATGGACTTCCCATTGGCTTGTAATCAAATACCCTTGAGCCAGAAACATGTTTATTAGGACAAAAAGGAACCTATCTATAGCTTTTAAATCATCAAAAGCCAATAAGTTTTATTTATTAAAACCTTTGAGGACCCTTTGACTCTTTCGCATGGATTCTACTACTAATTCTTTTTGTGCAATGCAATAACTTACTCGTTCCTTTGTGCAACAGAGAGATGTGTAATGCATGTGTTTTGTAACAAGAGAAATAATTGCATTAATTGTTGCATTTCTGCGATGAAGAGAAATCTGTGCTATTAGCTGTTTCCTTACAAAGCATACAATAACTCTCATTCCGTTGTTCAACGAAAACACAACATCTAACGTCTAACGTTGTAAATTAAAGAATATGCACGCAATAACCAACATGTTTCTCTGTGCAATGAAAAGAAAACACCTAATATGTTTCGTTGGATTTGAATAACAATCTAACTTGTTCTTCGTTGCAATGACATAACGTGATGTTTTCTCGTCTGTGCACAAACAAATCATTTTGTAAAACAGAAATGCATGCGAAAAGCACATGCATACATTTTCTTTTCATTGCAAAGAAGAACAAGTTCGATATTTTATGCATTGCACTAAAACAACACCCGTTGCTTTGTGCAATGAAGAGATGTGGATTGTGCATGAAGAACGTTTTGCATTAAAAATAACATATATATAATGTGCACTTTTATTGCATTCAAGAACTAAACCCTTCCTTAGGTGCTTTGACTGGATAACGTGTGTTGTTTCATTGCAATGCTTAAATTTTGTAACTTGTTCTTCTTTGCAATGAAAAGAAAAGATAAAACGCGTGATTTTCCATGCATTTCCATTCTACAAATAATTAATTTGTGTTTTGACGAGAAAACATCACAAGAGCGTGTTTCGTTGCATTGCATGATATATCTAACTTGTTTCTCGTTATTGCACATGCACCCAATAACTCTGTGCAGTGAAAAGAAAACACCTAAGATGTGTTTCATTGCATTGCACGGCATATCTGGCTTGTTTCTCGTTGTGCACATGCGCCCAATAACTTAAACTCTGTGCAGTGAAAAGAAAACACCTAAGATGTATTTCATTGCATTGCACGATAAATCCAACTTGTTCCTCGTTATGAATATGCACGCAATAACTAAGATGTGTTTCATTGCATTGCATGATATATCCAACTTGTTTGTCGTTATGCATATGCACGCATTAACTAACCTCTGTGAGATGAAAAGAAAACACCCAAGACGTGTTTCATTGCATTGCATGACATATCTAACCTCTGTGCAATGAAAAGAAAACACCTAAGATGTGTTTCATTGCATTGCGAGGAATATCTAAATTGTTCCTCGTTATGCATATACACGCAATAACTAAGTGAAAAGAAAACACCTAAGACGTGTTTCATTGCATTGCATGACATATCTAACTTGTCCCTCGTTACGCATATGCACGCAATAACTAACCTCTGTGCAATGAAAAGAAAACACCCAAGATGTGTTTCATTGCATTGCATGACATATCTAACATCTGTGCAATGAAAAGAAAACACCTAAGATGTGTTTCATTGCATTTCGAGGAATATCTAAATTGTTCCTCGTTACGCATATGCACGCAATAACCAAGTGAAAATAAAACACCTAAGATGTGTTTAATTGCATTGCATAACATATCTGACTTGTTCCTCGTTATACATGTGCACACAATATCTAACCTCTGTGCAATGAAAAGAAAACACCCAAGATGTGTTGCATTGCATTGCATGACATATCTAACTTGTTCCTCGTTATGCATATCATATGCACGCAATAATTAACCTTTCTGTAATGAAAAGAAAATACCTAAGATGTGTTACATTGCATTGCATGACATATCTAATTTTTTTGTCATTATGCATATGCACGCAATAACTAACCTCTGTGCAATGAAAAGAAAACACCTAAGATGTTTTTCATTGCATTGCATGACATATCTAATTTGTTTGTCGTTATGCATAAGCACACAATAACTAAGATGTGTTTCATTGCATTGCATGACATATCTAACCTCTGTGCAATGAAAAGAAAACACCTAAGATGTGTTTCATTGCATTGCGAGGAATATCTAAATTGTTCATAGTTATGCATATGAACGCAATAACTAAATGAAAAGAAAACACCTAAGATGTGTTTCATTGCATTGCATAATATATCTAACTTGTTCCTCGTTATGCTTATGCACGCAATAACTAACCTCTGTGCAATGAAAAAAAACACCTAAGATGTGTTTCATTGCATTGCATGACATATCCAACTTGTTCCTCGTTTATGCATATGCACGCAATAACTATGCGTGAAACAATGAAACGATCATGCAATGTTTCATTGCATTGTATGACATATCTAACTTCTGTGCAATGAAAAGAAAAATCTAAGATGTGTTTCATTGCATTGCATGACATATCTAACTTGATCCTCGTTATGCATATGCACGCAATAATTTAGTGAAGAGAAAACACCTAAGATGTGTTTCATTGCATTGCATAACATCTAACTTGTTACACGTTACGCATATGCACACAATAACTAACCTCTGTGCAATGAAAGGAAAACAGCTAAGATGTGTTTCATTGTATTGCATTACAGATCTAACTTGATCCTCGTTATGCACACAATAACTAACCTCTGTGCAGTGAAAAGAAAACACATAAGATGTGTTTCATTGCATTTAGTTATTGCGTGCATGTTGCATGACGAGTAACAAGTCAGATAGGTCATTCGATGCACTGAAACACATCTTAGGCGTTTTCCTTTCACCACGCAGAGGTTAGTTATTGCGTGCATGTTGCATGACGAGAAACAAGTCAGATAGCTCATGCAATGCACTGAAACACATCTTAAAAGTTTTCCTTTCACCGCGCAGAGTTTAGATCTTGCATGCATATTGCATAACGAGGAACAAGTCTGATAGATCATGCAATGCACTTAAACACGTCTTGGGCGTTTTCCTTTCACCACGCAGAGGTTATTGCATGCATATTGCATAACGAGGAACAAGTCAGATAGGTCATGCAATGCACTGAAACACGTCTTAGGCGTTTTCCTTTCACCGCGCAGAGTTCTTTCACGCATATTGCATAACGAGGAACAATTCAGATAGATCATGCAATGCACTGAAACACGTCTTGGGCGTTTTCCTTTCACCTCGCAGAGGAGAGTTATTGCGTAAATATTGCATGACGAGGAACAAGTTAGGTCATGCAATGCACTGAAACACATCTTAGGCATTTTCCTTTCACCGCGCAGAGGTTATTGCATGCATATTGCATAACAAGGAACAAGTCTGATAGGTCATGCAATGCACTGAAACACGTCTTAGGCGTTTTCCTTTCACCGCGCAGAGTTCTTTCACGCATATTGCATAACGAGGAACAATTCAGATAGATCATGCAATGCACTGAAACACGTCTTGGGCATTTTCCTTTCACCTCGCAGAGGAGAGTTATTGCGTAAATATTGCATGACGAGGAACAAGTTAGGTCATGCAATGCACTGAAACACATCTTAGGCGTTTTCCTTTCACCACACAGAGGTTATTGCATGCATATTGCATAACGAGGAACAAGTCAGATAGGTCATTCAATGCACTGAAACACGTCATAGGCTTTTTCCTTTCAGCAAGCAGAGGTTAGTTATTGCGTGAATATTGCATGACGAGGAATAAGTCAGATAGGCCATGCAATGCACTGAAACACATCTTAGGCGTTTTCCTTTCACCTCGCAGAGGACAGTTATTGCGTGCATATTGCATGGCGAGGAACAAGTCAGGTCATGCAATGCACTGGAACACATCTTAGGCATTTTCCTTTCACCGCGCAGAGGTTATTGCATGCATATTGCACAACAAGGAACAAGTCTGATAGGTCATGCAATGCACTGAAACACGTCTTAGGCGTTTTCCTTTCACCGGGCAGAGGGTATTGCATACATATTGCATAACGAGGAACAAGTCAGATAGGTCATGCAATGCACCGAAACACGTCTTAGGTGTTTTCCTTTCACCGCGCAGAGTTCTTGCACGCATATTGCATATCGAGGAACAATTCAGAAAGATCATGCAATGGACTGAAACACGTCTTAGGCGTTTTCCTTTCACCTCGCAGAGGAGAGTTATTGCGTGCATATTGCATGACGAGGAACAAGTCAGGTCTTGAAATGCACTGAAACACATCTTATGCGTTTTTCTTTCACCAAGCAGAGGTTATTGCATGCATATTGCATAACGAGGAACAAGTTAGATAGGTCATGCAATGCACTGAAACACGTCTTAGATTTTTTCCTTTCACCAAGCAGAGGTTAGTTATTGCGTGAATATTGCATGACGAAGAACAAGACAGATAGGTCATGCATGCATGCAAAGGTAAGTTATTGCGTGCATATTGCATGACGAGGAACAAGTCAGATAGGTCATGCAATGCACTAAAACATGTCTTAGGCGTTTTCCTTTAACCACGCAGAGGTTAGTTATTGCGTGCATATTGCATAACGATGAATAAGTCAGATAGGTCATGCAATGCACTGAAACACGTCTTAGGCGTTTTCCTTTCACCACGCAGAGGAGAGTTATTGCGTGCATATTGCATGACGAGGAACAAGTCAGGTCATGCAATGCACTGAAACACATCTTTGGCGTCCTCCCTTCACCGCGCAGAGTTTAGTTCAGCACGCATATTGTATAACGAGTAACAAGTCAGATAGATCATGCAATGCACTGAAACACGTGTTAGGCGTTTTCCTTTCACCACGCAGAGGTTATTGCATGCATATTGCATAACGAGGAACAAGTCTGATAGGTCAAGCAATGCACTGGAACACGGGTTAGGCGTGTTCCTTTCACCACGCAGAGGTTATTGCATGCATATTGCATAACGAGGAACAAGTCAGATAGGACATAAGACATGTTTCAGTGCATTGCATGACCTATCTGACTTGTTCCTCGTCATGTAATATGCACGCAATAACTAACCTCTGCGCGGTGAAGGAAAACGCCCAAGATGTGTTTCAGTTCATTGCATGACCCGACTTGTTCTTCGTCATGCAATATAAACGCAATAACTATCCTCTGCGAGGTGAAAGGAAAACGCCCAAGACGTGTTTCAGTGCATTGCATAATCTATCTGAATTTTTCCTCGTTTTGCAATATGCGTGCAAGAACTAAACTCTGCGCGATGAAAGGAAAACGCCTAAGACGTGTTTCAGTGCATTGCTTGACCTATCTGACTTGTTCCTCGTTATGCAATATGCATGCAAGAACTAACCTCTGCGTGGTGAAAGGAAAACCCCTAAGACGTGTTTAAGTGCATTGCATGACCTATCTGTCTTGGTCCTCGTCATGCAATATGCACGCAATAACTCTCCTCTGCGAGGTGAAAGGAAAACGCCTGAGACGTGTTTCAGAGCATTGCATTATCTATCTGAATTGTTCCTCGTTATGCAATATGCGTGCAAGAACTAAACTCTGCGCGGTGAAAGGAAAACGCCCAAGACATGTTTCAGTGCATTGCATGACCTATCTGACTTGTTCCTCGTTATGCAATATGCATGCCAGAACTAAACTCTGCACCGTAAAAGGATAACGCCTAAGACATGTTTCAGTGCATTGCATGACCTATCTGACTTATTCATCGTTATGCAATATGCATGCAAGAACTAAACTCTGCACCGTGAAAGGATAACTTCTAAGACATGTTTCAGTGCATTGCATGACCTATCTGGCTTGTTCTTCGTCATGCAATTTGCACGCAATAACTAATCACTGCCTGGTAAAAAGGAAAATCCCTAAGACGTGTTTCAGTGCATTGCATGGCCTGTCTGATTTGTTCCTCGTCATGCAGTATGCACGCAATAACTAAACTCTGCACATTGAAAGGAAAACGCCTAAGATGTGTTTCAGTGCATTGCATGACCTATCTGACTTGGTCCTCGTCATGCAATATGCACGCAATAACTAACCTTTGCATGCATGCATGACCTATCTGGCTTGTTCTTCGTCATGCAATATGCTCGCAATAACTAACCTCTGCTTCGTGAAAGGAACAAGCCTAAGATATGTTTCAGTGCATTGCATGACCTATCTGACTTGTTCCTCGTCATGCAATATGCACGCAAAACTAACCTCTGCACAGTGAAAGGAAAACGCCTAAGATGTGTTTCAGTGCATTGCATGACCTGACTTGTTCTTCGTCATGCAATATAAACGCAATAACTCTCCTCTGCGAGGTGAAAGGAAAACGCCTAAGAAGTGTTTCAGTGAATTGCATGATCTGTCTGAAGTGTTCCTCGTTATGCAATATGCGTGCAAGAACTAAACTCTGCGCGGTGAAAGGAAAACGCCTAAGACGTTTTTAAGTGTATTGCATGACCTACAGTGAAACACGTCTCATGCGTTTTCCTTTCACCTCGCAAAGTTTAGTGCATTGCATGATCTATCTGAATTGTTCCTCGCGTTTCAGTGCATTGCTTGACCTATCTGGCTTGTTCCTCATCATGCAATATGCATGCAAGATCTAAACTCTGCGAGGTGAAAGGAAAACGCATAAGACGTGTTTTACTGCATTGCATGACCTATATGGCTTGTTCTTCATCATGAAATATGCACGCAATAACTAACCTCTGCGTCGGTAAAGAAAAACGCCTAAAACATGTTTCAGTGCATTGCATAAACTATCTGACTTATTCATCGTTATGCAATATTCACGCAATAACTAACCTCTGCGCGGTAAAAGGCATTGCGTCTAAGACATGTTTTACTGCATTGCATGACCTATCTGACTTGTTCCTCGTCATGCAATATGCACGCAAAATCTAAACTCTGCGTGGTGAAAGAAAAAAAACGCATAAGACGTGTTTCACTGCATTGCATGACCTATCTGGTTTGTTCTTCATCATGCAATATGCAAGCAATAACTAACCTCTGCGTGGGTAAAGGAAAGCGCCTAAGACGTGTTTCAGTGCATTTAATGCATTGCAAAACGAGGAACAATTCAGATAGATCATGCAATGCACTGAAACACGTCTTAGGCGTTTTCCTTTCACCTCGCAGAGGAGAGTTATTGCGTTTATATTGCATGACGAAGAACAAGTCGGGTCATGCAATGAACGAAAACACATCTTGGGCGTTTTCCTTTCACTAAGCAGAGGTTAGTTATTGCGAGCATATTGCATGACGAAGAACAAGCCAGATAGGTCACGCATGCATGCAAAGGTTAGTTAGTGTGCATTTTGCATGACGAGGGAGAAGTCACATAGGTCATGCAATGCACTAAAACATGTCTTAGGCGTTTTCCTTTAATCAAGCAGAAGTTAGTTATTGCGTGCATATTGCATGACGAAGAACGAGCCAGATAGGTCATGCAATGCACTGAAACACGTCTTAGGCGTTATCCTTTCACCGTGCAGAATTTAGGTCTTGCATGCATATTGCATAAGGATGAATAAGTCAGATAAGTCATGCAATGCACTGAAACACGTCTTAGGCGTTTTCCTTTCACCAAGCAGAGGTTAGTTATTGCGTGCATATTGCATGACGAGGAACAAATCATATAGGTCATTCAATGCACTGAAACACGTCTTAGGCGTTTTCCTTTAACCACGCAGAGGTTAGTTATTGCGTGCATATTGCATAACGATGAATAAGTCAGATAGGTCATGCTATGCACTTATAACACGTCTTAGGCGTTTTCCTTTCACCGCGCAGAGGTTATTTATTGCACGCATATTGCATAACGAGGAACAATTCAGAAAGATCATGCAATGCACTGAAACACGTCTTAAGCGTTTTCCTTTCACCTCGCAGAGGAGAGTTATTGCGTGCATATTGCATGACGAGGAACAAGTCAGGTCGTGCAATGCCCTGAAACACATCTTAGGCGTCTTCCTTTCACCACGCAAAGGTTATTGCATGCATATTGCATAACGAGGAACAAGTCAGATAGGTCATGCAATGCACTGAAACACGTCTTAGGCGTTTTCCTTTACCCACGCAGAAGTTAGTTATTGCGTGCATATTGCATGATGAAGAACAAGCCAGATAGGTCATGCAATACAGTGAAACACGTCTTATGCGTTTTCCTTTCACCTCGCAGAGTTTAGATCTTGCATGCATATTGCATGACGAGGAACAAGTCAGGAAAGGTCATTCAATGCACTGAAACACATCTTAGACGTTTTCCTTTCACCTCGCAGAGGAGAGTTATTTTGTACATATTGCATGACGAGGAACAAGTCAGGTCGTGCCCTGAAACACATCTTAGGCGTTTTCCCTTCACCAACGCAGAGTTTAGTTCAGCACGCCTATTGCATAACGAGTAACAATTCAGATTGATCATGCAATGCACTGAAACACGTCTTAGGTGTTTTCCTTTCACCACGCAGAGGTTATTGCATGCATATTGCATAACGAGGAACAAGTCAGATAGGTCATGCAATGCACTGAAACACGTCTTAGGCGTTTTCCTTTACCCACGCAGAAGTTAGTTATTGCGTGCATATTGCATGATGAAGAACAAGCCAGATAGGTCATGCAATACAGTGAAACACGTCTTATGCGTTTTCCTTTCACCTCGCAGAGTTTAGATCTTGCATGCATATTGCATGACGAGGAACAAGTCAGGAAAGGTCATTCAATGCACTGAAACACATCTTAGACGTTTTCCTTTCACCTCGCAGAGGAGAGTTATTTTGTACATATTGCATGACGAGGAACAAGTCAGGTCGTGCCCTGAAACACATCTTAGGCGTTTTCCCTTCACCAACGCAGAGTTTAGTTCAGCACGCCTATTGCATAACGAGTAACAATTCAGATTGATCATGCAATGCACTGAAACACGGGTTAGGCGTTGTCCTTTCACCACGCAGAGGTTATTGCATAAATATTGCATAACGAGAAACAAGTCAGATAGGTCATGCAATGCACTGAAACACATCTTAGGCGTTTTCCTTTACCCACGCAGAGGTTAGTTATTGCTTGCATATTGCATGATGAAGAACAAGCCAGATAGGTCATGCAATACAGTGAAACACGTCTTATGCGTTTTCCTAACACCTCGCAGAGTTTAGATCTTGCATGCCTATTGCATGACGAGGAACAAGTCAGGTAAAGTCATTCAATGCACTGAAACACATCTTAGACATTTTCCTTTCACCACGCAGAGGTTAGTTATTGCGTGCATATTGCACGATGAAGAATAAGCCATATAGGTCATGCAATGCACTGAAACACGTCTTAGGCGTTATCCTTTCACCCTGCAGAGTTTAGTTCTTGCATGCATATTGCATAACGATGATTAAGTCAGATAAGTTATGCAATGTACTGAAACACGTCTTAGGCGTTTTCCTTTCGCCGCGCAGAGATTAGTTATTACGTGCATATTGCATGACGAGGAACAAGTCAGATAGGTCATGCAATGCACTGAAACACGGGTTAGGCGTTTTCCTTTCACCGCGCAGAGGTTAGTTCTTGCACGCATATTGCAAAACGAGGAACAATTCAGAGAGATCATGCAATGCACTGAAACACGTTTTAGGCGTTTTCCTTTCACCTCGCAGAGGAGAGTTATTGCGTTTATATTGCATGAAGAAGAACAAGTCAGGTCATGCAATGCACTGAAACACGTCTTAGGCGTTTTCCTTTCACCGGGCAGAGGTTAGTTATTGCGTGCATATTGCTTGACGAGTAACAAGTCAGATAGATCATGCAATGCACTGAAATACGTCTTAGGCGTTTTCCTTTAATCACGCAGAGGTTAGTTATTGCGTGCATATTGCACGACGAAGAACAAGTCAGATAGGTCATGCAATGCACTGATACACGTCTTAGGCGTTTTCCTTTTACCAATCACAGTTTAGTTATTGCGTGCATATTGCATGACGAAGAACAAGCCAGATAGGCCATGCATGCATGCAAAGGTTAGTTATTACGTGCATATTGCATGACGAGGACCAAGTCAGATAGGTCATGCAATGCACTAAAACATGTCTTAGGCGTTTTACTTTAATCACGCAGAGGTTAGTTATTGCGTGCATATTGCAAGAAGAAGAACAAGCCAGATAGGTCATGCAATGCGCTGAAACACGTCTTAGGCGTTATCCTTTCACCGTGCAGAGTTTAGTTCTTGCATGCATATTGCATAACGATGAATAAGTCAGATAAGTCATGCATGCACTGAAACACGTCTTAGGCGTTTTCCTTTCACCGCGCAGAGGTTAGTTATTGCGTGCATATTGCACGAAGAAGAACAAGCCAGATAGGTCATGCAATGCACTGAAAAAACGTCTTAGGCGTTATCCTTTCACCGTCCAGAGTTTAGTTCTTGCATGCATATTGCATAACGATGAATAAGTCGCTAAGTCATGCAATGCACTGGAACACGTCTCAGGCGTTTTCCTTTCACCGCGCAGAGGTTAGTTATCGCGTGCATATTGCATGACAAGTCAGATAGGTCATGCAATGCACTGATACACGTCTTTGGCGTTTTCCTTTCACCAATCAGAATTTAGTTATTGCGTGCATATTGCATGACGAAGAACAAGCCAGATAGGTCATGCATGCATGCAAAGGTTAGTTATTGCGTGCGTATTGCATGACGAGGAACAAGTCAGATAGGTCATGAAATGCACTGAAACACGTCTCAGGCGTTTTCTTTTCACCACGCAGAGGTTATTGCATGCATATTGCATAACGAGGAACAAGTCAGATAGGTCAAGCAATGCACCGAAACACGTCTTAGGCGTTTTCCTTCACCAAGCAGAGGTTAATGCATGCATATTGCATAACGAGGAACAAGTCAGATAGGTCATGCAATGCACTGAAACAAGTCCTAGGCGTTTTCCTTTCACCGCGCAGAGTTTAGATCTTGCATGCATATTGAATGACGAGGAACAAGTCAGGTAGGTCATTCAATGCACTGAAACACATCTTAGACGTTTTCCGTTCACCGCGCAGAGGTTAGTTATTGCGTCCATATTGCACGATGAAAAACAAGCCAGATAGGTCATGCAATGCACCGAAACACGTCTTAGGCGTTTTTCTTTCACCGCGCAGAGTTTAGTTCTTGCATGCATATTGCATAACGATGCATAGTTCAGATAGGTCATGCAATGCACTGAAACACGTCTTAGGTGTTTTCCTTTCACCGCGCAGAGTTTAGTTCTTGCACGCATATTGCATAACGAGGAACAATTCAGATAGATCATGCAATGCACTGAAACACGTCTTAGGCGTTTTCCTTTCACCTCGCAGAGTAGAGTTATTGCGTGCATATTACATGACGAGGAACAAGTCAGGTCATGCAATGCACTGAAACACATCTTAGGCGTTTTCCTTTCACCGCGCAAAGGTTAGTTATTGCGTGCATATTGCATGACGAGGAACAAGCCAGATAGGTCATGCAATGCACTAAAACACGTCTTATGCGTTTTCCTTTCACCGCGCAGAGTTTAGATCTTGCATGCATATTGAATGACGAGGAACAAGTCAGGTAGGTCATTCAATGCACTTGAAACACATCTTAGACGTTTTCCATTCACCACGCAGAGGTTAGTTATCGCGATGAAGAACAAGCCAGATAGGTCATGCAATGCACTGAAACACGTCTTAGGCGTTTTCCTTTCACCAAGCAGAGTTCAGTACCTGCATGCATATTGCATAACGATGAATAGGTCAGATAGGTCATGCAATGCACTGAAACACGTCTTAGGCGTTTTCCTTTCACCGCGCAGAGGTTAGTTATTGCGTGCATATTGCATGATGAGGAACAAGTCAGATAGGTCGTGCAATGCACTGAAACATGTCTTAGGCGTTTTCCTTTCACCGCGCAGAGTTTAGTTCTTGCACGCATATTGCATAACGAGGAACAATTCAGATAGATCATGCAATGCACTGAAACACGTCTTAGGCGTTTTCCTTTCACCTCGCAGATTAGAGTTATTGCGTGCATATTGCATGACAAGGAACAAGTCAGGTCATGCAATGCTGAAACACATCTTAGGCGTTTTCCTTTCACTGCGCAGAGTTTAGTTATTGCGTGCATATTGCATGACGAGGAAAAAGTCAGATACGTCATGCAATGCACTGAAACACGTCTTAGGCGTTTTCCTTTCACCACGCAGAGTTTAGTTCTTGCACGCATATTGCATAACGAGGAACAATTCAGATACGTCATACAATGCACTGAAACACGTCTTAGGCGTTTTTCTTTCACGACGCAGAGGTTATTGCATGCATATTTTATAACGAGGAACAATTCAGATAGGTCACGCAATGCACTTAAACACGTCTTAGGCGTTTTCCTTTCACCGCGCAGAGGTTAGTCATTGCGTGCTTATTGCATGATGAAGAACAAGTCAGATAGGTCATGCAATGCACTGAAACACGTCTTAGGCCCGATTCACATATCGCGTCTAAAAACGCGTAGATAACGCTAGGCGTGTGCGTTTTTATCCTTTTTTTAAAGAAGCGCTAGGGCGGTTGCGCTCCGGTGGCGTCTGTCGTTGCTAAGCAACCATCAGCCGCACTCTCTGTAGACCTACCTACGTGACCTACGGTGCTCTTGCGGCATTCTGAAAAGTTGAGATCTTTTTATCTCGATGCGGCGCGGACGCGCCTGGAAAAAACGAGCGCGTCGCACCGCGACCGCGTCGCTTCCATTATGAGCGCGCCTCCATTTAAAATAATGAACATGAGCGCGCAAAAGACGCGATATGTGAACGGGCCCTTAGTCGTTTTCCTTTCACCGCGAAGAGGTTAGTTATTGATTGCATATTGCATGATGAGGAACGAGTCAGATAGGTCATGCAATGCAATGAAACACATCTTAGGTGTTTTCCTTTCACCGCGCAGAGGTTAGTTATTGCGTGCATATTCATTACGAGAAACAAGTTAGATATATCATGCAATGCAACAACACATCTTATGGTGTTTTCTTTTCATTGCTCAGAGTTTAGTTATTTTTTTGCATATGCAGAACTTAGGAACAAGTTGGTCAGCATGATTTTTTCAAGACATGGTCCTGGATCAACATATTTTGATGATCCTGGATCAACATTCCTGTCCCGAAAATGTTGTC
The DNA here is from genome assembly GCA_038021265.1 of Cyprinella venusta. NCBI lineage: Eukaryota > Metazoa > Chordata > Actinopteri > Cypriniformes > Leuciscidae > Cyprinella > Cyprinella venusta. Next base: position 26,928,047 of record CM075875.1, on the reverse strand, counting down.
CTTAACCAATCCTTACCCCTAAACCTAACTCTACTCATAACTTTTCCCTTATCAGAAGGTACAAAGGTGAATGACACTGATGTTTTTAAGTACTTCACTCTGGTTCTAAATCTAAACCTAAAATTGACGTAAACTGTAAACTTGTTCCTCAAATCTGTTTGTTTGATTAAAAAATGTTGATCCAGGATCAAAAATGATGTTAATCCAGGAACATGTGGCAGTTGATGAAATCACGTTGACCGAACAAGTTAGATAGGTCATGCAATGCAATGAAACAGAGGTTAGTTTTTGCGTGAACAGGCCTAATGAGGAAGAAGTTAGATATGTCTTGCAATGCAATTGAAACACATATTAGTTGTTTTCTTTTCAATGCACAGAGGTCAAATATTGCGAGCATATGCGTAACGAGGAACAAGTTAGAAATGTCATGCATGGCTAAGAAACACATCTTATGGTGTTTTCTTTTCATTGGTCAGAGTTTAGTTATTTTTGTGCATACGTATAACGAGGAACAAGTTAGATAGGTCATGCAATGCAATGAAACACATCTTATGTGTTTTCTCTTCATTGCGCAGAGGTTAGTTATCGCGTGGACAGGCATAACGAGGAACAAGTCAGATAGGTCATTCATATGCATCGAAATACATCTTAGGTGTTTTCTTTTAATTGCATAGAGGTTAGTTATTGCATGCATGTACAATGCAATCCTAAACCACATGAATTGCAAATCTCTTCGTGGCACAAAGGAACAAGTTCGTTTATGCATTGTAAATCGATCACTTTTGTAATGTTTTCTCGTCAAAACACAAATTAATTAGTTGTAGAATGGAAATGCATGGGAAAACACTTGTGTTTTATCTTTTCTTTTCAATGCAAAGAAGAACAAGTTAGAAAATTTAAGTATTGCAATGAAACACACACTTCAGCCAGACATATATGTGACCTACTGAAGATATTTCTGGCCCAAAAGTACTTGATCTTGAACTTTCCATACATACTCACAGACTCCAATGGATGCTTCCTAAGCCATGGAAAAGTCCATATCTGACCTTTTGAATTAATTTCTGGTCAAACGTTCCTCAAAAAGTTTAAAACGATATAAACTCATAGACTCCTTCTGAAGTTATTTTGGTCAATTTTTTACCTCCAGGAACACATTTATGGCCCATGGTTCCTTGATCTGTGGGTTAATATACAGAGAGATTTACTTCTCATGATGTCATTTCAGCCAGACAAATATTTGACCTACTGAACATATTTCTAGCCTCAAAGTACTTGATCTTGAGCTTTCCATACATAATCATACTCCAACAGATGCTTCCCTACATATATATAGAAGTCCATATCTGACCTATTGAACTCATTTCTGGTCAAAGTTTCCTCAAAAAAATTAAAACAATATAAACTTTTTGACTCCTTCTGATGTTATATTAGATATACATAGGTCAATGTTTGACCTCCAGGAACACATTGTGGCACATTTCCAGAAGAAAACGTGAAGGGGAGCTTGAAGCGGCAAATCTCACCACCCGGTTGCTCAGGTGTTCTGGGAGTTTGCTACGGTGTTCTGGGTGGTTGCTAGGGTGTTGCTAGGTGGTTGCTGGGGTGTTCCTGGTGGTTGCTAGGGTGTTGCCATATGGTTGCTGGGGTGTTCTGGTTTGTTGCAAGGGTGTTCTCGGTGGTTGCTAGGGTGTTGCTAGGTGGTTGCTATGGTGTTTTGGTGGGTTGGAGATTTACTTCTCATGATGTCATTTCAGCCAGAAAAATATTTTACTCAAAGAACATTTTTCTGGCCCAAAAGTACTTGATCTTGAACTTTCCATACGTACTCATAGACTATGTAATATAACATTCTGATGTTATATTACATAGGTCAATTTTTGACCTCCAGGAACACTTTTCATGGCACACTGGTGCTTGATCTTTGGGTTAATATACCGAGAGATTTACTTCTCATGATATCATTTCAGCCAGACAAATATTTGACCTACTGAACATGTTTATGGCCCAAAAGTACTTGATCTTGAACTTTCCATACATGCTCAGAGACTGCAGCCGATGCTTCCAAAGCCATAGAGAAGCCCATATCTGAAACTATTGAAATCATTTCTGGTCAAAGGTTCCTCAAAAGGTTTTAAACAATATAAACTTATAGACTCCTGATGTTAAATTAGCTATACATAGGTCAATTTTTGACCTCCAGAAACACATTTGTGGCCCACGGGTATTTGATCTTTGGGTAATATACCGAGAGCTTTACTTCTCATGATGTCATTTCAGCCAGAAAGATATTTGACCTACTGAACATATTTCTGGCCGAAAAGTACTTGATCTTGTATTTTCCATTCATACTCATAGACTCCAACAGATCCTTCCTAAGCCATAGAGATGTCCATATCTGAGCTATTGAACTCATTTCTGGTCAAAGGTTCTTCAAAAGGTTTTAAACAATATAAACTTATAGACACCTGATGTTACATTAGCTATACATAGGTGAATTTTTGACCTCCAGAAACACATTTATGGCCCACGGGTATTTGATCTTTGGGTTAATATACCGAGAGCTTTACTTCTCATGATGTCATTTCAGCCAGAAAGATATTTGACCTACTGAACATATTTTTGGCCCAAAAGTGCTTGATATTGTACTTTCCATTCATACTCATATTCTCCAACAGATGCTTCTTGAGCCATAGAGATGTCCATATCTGACCTATTGAGCTCATTTCTGGTCAAAGGTTCCTCAAAAAATTTAAAACAATATAAACTTTTTGACTCCTTCTGATACATTAGATATACATAGGTTAATGTTTGACCTCCAGGAACACATTGTGGCACATTTCCAGAAGAAAACGTGAAGGGGAGCTTGAAGCGGCAAATCTCACCACCCGGTTGCTCAGGTGTTCTGGGAGTTTGCTACGGTGTTCTGGGTGGTTGCTAGGGTGTTGCTAGGCGGTTGCTGGGGTGTTCCTGGTGGTTGCTAGGGTGTTGCCATATGGTTGCTGGGGTGTTTGGTTTGTTGCTAGGGTGTTCTCGGTGGTTGCTAGGGTGTTGCTAGGTGGTTGCTAGGGTGTTTTGGTGGGTTGGAGATTTACTTCTCATGATGTCATTTCAGCCAGAAAAATATTTTACTCAAAGAACATTTTTCTGGCCCAAAAGAACTTGATCTTGAACTTTCCATACATGCTCAGAGACTGCAGCCGATGCTTCCTAAGCCATAGAGAAGTCCATATCTGACCTATTAAACTCATTTCTGGTCAAAGGTTCCTCAAAAGTTTTTAAACAAATAAGAACTTATAGACTCCTGATGTTGCATTAGCCATACATAGGTCAATTTTTGACCTCCAGAAACACATTTATGGCATACGGGTATTTGATCTTTGGGCTAATATACCGAGAGCTTTGCTTCTCATGATGTCATTTCAGACAGAAAGATATTTGACCTACTGAACATATTTCTGGCCCAAAAGTACTTGATCTTGAACTTTCCATATATACTCATACACTCCAACAGATGCTTCCTAAGCCATAGAGAAGTCCATATCTGACCTATTAAACTCATTTCTGGTCAAAGGTTCCTCAAACGTTTTTAAACAAATATGAAATAGTCTCTTGATGTTGCATTAGCTATACATAGGTCAATTTTTGAACTATAGAAACACATTTATGGCCCATGTGTATTTGATCTTTGGGTTCGTAAACCGATGGATTTACTTCTCATGATGTCATTTCAGCCACACAAATATTTGACCTCCTTCTGATGTTATATAAGATATACATAGGTCAATTTTTGACCTCCAAGAACACATTTATGTCCCACAGGTACTTGATCTGTGGGTTCATATACCGATGGATTTACTTCTCATGATGTCAATGAACTCATTTCTGGTCAAAGGTTCCTCAAAAAGTTTAAAACAATATAAACTTTTAGACTCTTTCTGATGTTATATTAGATATACATAGGTCATTTTTTGACCACCAGGAACACATTTAATGCACATTTCCAGAAGTAAATATGAAATGGAGCCTGAAGTGGCAAATCTCACCACCCGGTTGCTAGGGTTTTCTGGGTGGTTGCTACGGTGTTGTTGGTGGTTTCTAGGCGTTTATTGGGGTATTCTGGGTGGTTGCTATGGTGTTTGTATGCGGTTGCTAGGGTATTCTGGGTGGTTGCCAAGGTGCTAATGTTGTTAGGGTGTTGCTAGATGGTTGCTGGGGTGTTCTTGTTTGCTGCTAGGGTGTTCTGGGTGGTTGCTAGGGTGTTGCTAGGGTGTTTTAGGTGGTTACTATGGTATTCTGGGTCATTGCTATGGTGTTACCAGGTGATTGGAAGTGCTCACTATAGAGTTTCTATAATGTTTTTGGCATGATTTAGCTCTTAACTATTCGATTATTTTATTACATTTCATGTTTATATTGTTTGAAATCTTTTGAGCACCCTTTACCATAACAATATAAACTTATAGACTCCTTCTGATGTTGAAAGAAGGACAAGGTAAATTTTTGACCTCCAGGAACATATTTATGGCACATTTACTGAAGAAAATGTGAAGTGGTGCTTGCACTGGCAAATCTCACCACCCGGTTGCTAGGGTGTTCCCGGTGGTTGCTACAGTGTTCTGGATGGTTGCTAGGCGGTTGTTAGGGTAGTCTGTGTGGTTGCTAGGTGGTTGCTAGGGTGTTCTGGGTGGTTGCCAGGGTGTTGCTAGGCGGTTGCTAGGGTGGTCTGGTTGGTTGCTAGGTGTTGCTAAGGTGTTCTCGTTGGTTGCTTTGTGGTTGCTAGAGTGATGCTAGGGTGTTCTGGGTGGTTGCTATGGTGTTTTAGGTGGTTACTATGGTAGTCTGTGTGGTTCCTATTGTGTTTCTAGGTGGTTGGTAATGTCCACAAATGGTTACTATAGAGTTTTCATAAAGTTTTTGGCAATTGATTTCTGGCCCAAATCAATTTTTGATTTTGATTATGTATCATCAAAAGGTAGTTAAAATTTGGACTCTTGTATGGCTTCAGTGACATCAAAAGGAGTTAATGAGTATGTTTAGACCATTCAAGATCAAGTGTGCCACAACTATGTTCAGTAGGTCAAAAAGGAACCTATCTATAGCTCATGTAATATCAGAAGGAGTCTAATAGTTTCTCTTTTTTAAAAACATTTAAGGACCCTTTGACCAGAAATGAGTTTAAATACATAAGATGTGGACATTCTATATGGCTTAAGAAGCATCAAAAATAGTCTTTGAGAATTTATAGAAAGTTCGAGACCTAGTACTCGTGGACCAGGACTATGTTTGTGGGTCAAATAGAAACCTCTAGTTCTAGGAAGCATAAGAAGTAGTCTATTTAGTATGTATAGAAAGTTCAATATCAGGTACTCGTGGGGGAGATATATGTTCAGTCAAATATCAGTCAAATATCTTCCCGCTCATAAAACATCACAAGTAGTAAAAATCAATGTATAGTAACATAACGATCAAGTACCCTTTGACCAGAAATGAGTTCAATGGGTCAGATCTAAACAATCCATGTGGCTAATATGTTCATTAGGTAAAATAAGGACTCTTGTATGGCTTCAGTAACATCAAAAGGAGTCAATGAGTATGTTTAGAAAGTTTAAGATCTAGTACTTGTGGGCCAGAACTATGTTCAGTAGCCTAGGTCAAATAGGAACTTTGTATAGCTTATATATCATCAAAATGTGTCTATAAACTTATATTGTTTAAAAACTTTTGAGGACCCTTTTACCAGAAACGAGCTAAGAACAATCCAGATAGGTCATGCAATGCACTGAAACACATCTTAGGCGTTGTCCTTTCACCGTGCAGAGTTTAGTTCTTGCACGCATATTGCATAACGATGAATAAGTCAGATAGGTCATGTAATGCACTAAAACATGTCTTAGGCGTTTTCCTTTCAGCGCGCAGAGGTTAGTTAATGCGTGCATATTGCATGACGAGGAACAATTCAGATAGATAATGCAATGCACTGAAACACGTCTTAGGCGTTTTTCTTTCACCAATCAGAGTTTAGTTATTGCGTGCATATTGCATGACGAAGAAAAAGCCAGATAGGTCAAGCATGCATGCAAAGGTTAGTTGTTGCGTGCGTATTGCATGACGAGGAACAAGTCAGATAGGTCATGCAATGCACTGAAACACGTCTTAGGCGTTTTCCTTTCACCACGCAGAGGTTTTTGCATGCATATTGCATAACGAGAAACAAGTCAGATAGGTCATGCAATGCACTGAAACACGTCTTAGGCGTTTTCCTTTCACCGCGCAGAGGTTAGTTATTGCGTCCATATTGCATGATGAGGAACAAGTCAGATAGGTCATGCAATGCACTGAAACACGTCTTAGGCGTTTTCCTGTCACCGCGCAGAGTTTAGTTCTTGCACGCATATTGCATAACGAGGAACAATTCAGAGAGATCATGCAATGCACTGAAACACGTCTTAGGCGTTTTCCTTTCACCGCGCAGAATTTACTTCTTGCACGCATATTGCATAAAGAGGAACAATTCAAGATAGATCATGCAATGCACTGAAACACGTCTTAGGCTTTTTCCTTTCACCTCGCAGATGAGAGTTATTGCGTGCATATTGCATGACAAGGAACAAGTCAGGTCATGCAATGCACTGAAACACATCTTAGGCGTTTTCCTTTCACTGTCTAGAGTTTAGTTATTGCGTGCATATTGCATGACTTGGAAAAAGTCAGATAGGTCATGCAATGCACTGAAACACGTCTTAGGCGTTTTCCTTTCACCGCGCAGAGTTTAGTTCTTGCACGCATATTGCATAACGAGGAACAATTAAGATAGACCATGCAATGCACTGAAAAGCGTCTTAGGCGTTTTCCTTTCACCATGCAGAGGTTATTGCATGCATATTGCATAACGAGGAACAATTCATATAGATCATGCGATGCACTGAATCACGTCTTAGGCGTTTTCCTTTACCGCGCAGAGGTTAGTTATTGCGTGCTTATTGCATGACGAGGAACAAGTCAGATAGGTCATGCAATGCACTGAAACACGTCTTAGTCGTTTTCCTATCACCGCGCAGAGGTTAGTTATTGAGTGCATATGCATTACGAGAAACAAGTTAGATATATCATGCAATGCAACGAAACACATCTTATGGTGTTTTCTTTTCATTGCTCAGAGTTTAGTAATTTTTGTGCATATGCAGAACTTAGGAACAAGTTGGTCAGCATGATTTTTTCAAGACATGGTCCTGGATCAACATATTTTGATGATCCTGGATCAACATTCCTGTCCCAAAAATGTTGACCTTAACCAATCCCTACCCCTAAACTTAACTCTACTCATAACTTTTCCCTTATCAGAAGGTACAAAGGTGAATGACACTGATGTTTTTAAGTACTTCACTCTGGTTCTAAATCTAAACCTAAAATTGACATAAACTGTAAACTTGTTCCTTAAATCTGTTTAGTTGATTGAAAAAATGTTGATCCAGGATCAACAATGATGTTGATCCAGGATCAACAATGATGTTGATCCAGGAACATGTGGTAGTTGATGAAATCACGTTCACCGAACAAGTTAGATAGGTCATGCAATGCAATGAAACACATCTTAGGTGTTTTCTTTTCATTGCACAGAGGGTAGTTTTTGCGTAAACAGGCCTAATGAGGAAGAAGTTAGATATGTCTTGCAATGCAATTGAAACACATGTTAGTTGTTTTCCTTTCTCCGCGCTGAGTTTAGTTCTTGCACGCATATTGCATAACGAGGAACAATTCATATAGATCATATGCACTGAAAAACGTCTTAGGCCTTTTCCTTTCACCACGCCGAGGTTATTGCATGCATATTGCACAACGAGGAACAATTCAGATAGGTCATGCAATGCACTGAATCACGTCTGAGGCGTTTTCCTTTCACCGCGCAGAGGTTAGTTATTGCGTGCTTATTGCATGACGAGGAACAAGTCATATAGGTCATGCAATGCACTGAAACACTTCTTAATCGTTTTCCTTTCACCGCGCAGAGGTTAGTTATTGAGTGCATATGCATTACGAGAAACAAGTTAGATATATCATGCAATGCAACGAAACACATCTTATGGTGTTTTCTTTTCATTGCTCAGAGTTTAGTAATTTTTGTGCATATGCAGAACTTAGGAACAAGTTGGTCAGCATGATTTTTTCAAGACATGGTCCTGGATCAACATATTTTGATGATCCTGGATCAACATTCCAGTCCAAAAATGTTGTCCTTAACCAATCCCTACCCCTAAACCTAACTCTACTCATAACTTTTCCATTATCAGAAGGTACAAAGGTGAATGACACTGATGTTTTTAAGTACTTCACTCTGGTTCTAAATCTAACCCTAAAATTGACATAAACTGTAAACTTGTTCCTCAAATCTTTTTGGTTGATAAAAAAATGTTGATCCAGGATCAACAATGATGTTCATCCAGGAACATGTGGTAGTTGATGAAATCACGTTTACCGAAGTTAGATATGTCTTGCAATGCAATTGAAACACATCTTAGGTGTTTTCTGTTCATTGCACAGAGGTCAGTTATTGCGAGCATATGCGTAACGAGGAACAAGTTAAAAATGTCATGCATGGCTATGAAACACATCTTATGGCATATTGCATGACGAGGAACAATTCAGATAGGTCATGCATGCATGGAAAGGTTAGTTATTGCGTGCGTATTGCATGACGAGGAACAAGTCAGATAGGTCATGCAATGCACTGAAACACGTCTTAGGCGTTTTTCTTTCACCGCGAAGAGGTTAGTTATTGCGTGCATATTGCATGACGAGGAACAAGTCAGATAGGTCATGCAATGCACTGAAACACGTCTTAGGCGTTTTCTTTTCACCGCGCAGAGGTTAGTTATTGCGTGCATATTGTATGACGAGGAACAAGTCAGATAGGTCATGCAATGCACTGAAACACGTCTTAGTCGTTTTCCTTTCACCAAGCAGAGGTTATTGCATGCATATTGCATAACGAGAAACAAGTCAGATAGGTTATGCAATGCACTGAAACACGTCTTAGGCGTTTTCCTTTCACCGCGCAGAGGTTAGTTATTGCGTGCATATTGCATTATGAGGAACAAGTCAGATAGGTCATGCAATGCACTGAAACACGTCTTAGGCGTTTTCCTTTCACCGCGCAGAATTTACTTCTTGCACGCATATTGCATAAAGAGGAACAATTCAGATAGATCATGCAATGCACTGAAACACGTCTTAGGCTTTTTCCTTTCACCTCGCAGATGAGAGTTATTGCGTGCATATTGCATGACAAGGAACAAGTCAGGTCATGCAATGCACTGAAACACATCTTAGGCGTTTTCCTTTCACTGTCTAGAGTTTAGTTATTGCGTGCATATTGCATGACTTGGAAAAAGTCAGATAGGTCATGCAATGCACTGAAACACGTCTTAGGCGTTTTCCTTTCACCGCGCAGAGTTTAGTTCTTGCACGCATATTGCATAACGAGGAACAATTAAGATAGACCATGCAATGCACTGAAAAGCGTCTTAGGCGTTTTCCTTTCACCATGCAGAGGTTATTGCATGCATATTGCATAACGAGGAACAATTCATATAGATCATGCGATGCACTGAATCACGTCTTAGGCGTTTTCCTTTACCGCGCAGAGGTTAGTTATTGCGTGCTTATTGCATGACGAGGAACAAGTCAGATAGGTCATGCAATGCACTGAAACACGTCTTAGTCGTTTTCCTATCACCGCGCAGAGGTTAGTTATTGAGTGCATATGCATTACGAGAAACAAGTTAGATATATCATGCAATGCAACGAAACACATCTTATGGTGTTTTCTTTTCATTGTTCAGAGTTTAGTAATTTTTGTGCATATGCAGAACTTAGGAACAAGTTGGTCAGCATGATTTTTTCAAGACATGGTCCTGGATCAACATATTTTGATGATCCTGGATCAACATTCCTGTCCCAAAAATGTTGACCTTAACCAATCCCTACCCCTAAACTTAACTCTACTCATAACTTTTCCCTTATCAGAAGGTACAAAGGTGAATGACACTGATGTTTTTAAGTACTTCACTCTGGTTCTAAATCTAAACCTAAAATTGACATAAACTGTAAACTTGTTCCTTAAATCTGTTTAGTTGATTGAAAAATGTTGATCCAGGATCAACAATGATGTTGATCCAGGATCAACAATGATGTTGATCCAGGAACATGTGGTAGTTGATGAAATCACGTTCACCGAACAAGTTAGATAGGTCATGCAATGCAATGAAACACATCTTAGGTGTTTTCTTTTCATTGCACAGAGGTTAGTTTTTGGGTGAACAGGCCTAATGAGGAAGAAGTTAAATATGTCTTGCAATGCAATTAAAACACATGTTAGTTGTTTTCCTTTCACCGCGCTGAGTTTAGTTCTTGCACGCATATTGCATAACGAGGAACAATTCATATAGATCATATGCACTGAAAAACGTCTTAGGCCTTTTCCTTTCACCACGCCGAGGTTATTGCATGCATATTGCATAACGAGGAACAATTCAGATAGGTCATGCAATGCACTGAATCACGTCTTAGGCGTTTTCCTTTCACCGCGCAGAGGTTAGTTATTGCGTGCTTATTGCATGACGAGGAACAAGTCAAATAGGTCATGCAATGCAATGAAACACATCTTAGGTTTTTTCCTTTCACCGCGCAGAGGTTAGTTATTGCGTGCATATGCATTACGAGAAACAAGTTAGATATACCATGCAATGCAACGAAACACAGCTTATGGTGTTTTCTTTTCATTGCTCAGAGTTTAGTTATTTTTGTGCATGTGCAGAACTTAGGAACAAGTTGTTCAAGCATGATTTTTTCAAGACATGGTCCTGGATTAACATATTTTGATGATCCTGGATCAACATTCCTGTCCCAAAAAATGTTGTCCTTAACCAATCCCTACCCCTAAACCTAACTCTACTCATAACTTTTCCCTTATCAGAAAGTACAAAGGTGAATGACACTGATGTTTTTAAGTACTTCACTCTGGTTCTAAATCTAAACCTGAAATTGACAAAAACTGTAAACTTGTTCCTCAAATCTGTTTGGTTGATTGAAAAAATGTTGATCCAGGATCAACAATGATGTTGATCCAGGAACATGTGGTAGTTGATGAAATCACGTTCACCGAACAAGTTAGATAGGTCATGCAATGCAATGAAACACATCTTAGGTGTTTTCTTTTCATTGCACAGAGGTTAGTTTTTGCGTGAACAGGCCTAATGAGGAAGAAGTTAGATATGTCTTGCAATGCAATTGAAACACATCTTAGTTGTTTTCTTTTCAATGCACAGAGGTCAGTTATTGCGAGCATATGCGTAACGAGGAACAAGTTAGAAATGTCATGCATGGCTATGAAACACATCTTATGGTGTTTTCTTTTCATTGGTCAGAGTTTAGTTATTTTTGTGCATACGTATAACGAGGAACAAGTTAGATAGACTTAACAAATTAGTTAGAAGAACAAGTTAGATGCTTCCCTACATTACATAGAAGTCCATATCTGACATATTGAACTCATTTCTGGTCAAAAGGTTCTTCAAAAGCTTTTAAACAATAAAAACTCATAGACTCCTGATGTTACATTAGCTTTACATAGGTCAATTTTTGACCTCCAGAAACACATTTATGGCCCACGGGTATTTGATCTTTGGGTTAATATACCGAGAGCTTTACTTCTCATGATGTCATTTCAGCCAGAAAGATATTTGACCTACTGAACATATTTCTTGGCCCAAAAGTACTTGATCTTGTACTTTCCATTCATACTCATAGACTCCAACAGACGCTTCCTAAGCCATAGAGAAGTCCATATCTGAAGTATTGAACTCATTTCTGGTCAAAGGTTCCTCACAAAGTTAAAAACAATATAAACTTTTAGACTCCTTCTGATGTTATATTAGATATACAAAGGTCAATTTTTGACCTTCAAGAACACATTTATGGCACATTTCCAGAAGGAAACGTGAAGTGGATCTTGAAGCGGCAAATCTCACAACCCGGTTGCTAGAGTGTTCTGGGAGGTTGCTACGGTGTTCTGGTTGGTTGCTAGGCGTTTTTAGGGTATTCTGTGTGATTTCTGTGGTGTTCTGGGTGGTTGCTAGGGTGTTGCTAGACGGTTGCTGGGGTGTTCCTGGTGGTTGCTAAGGTTTTGCCAAATGGTTGCTGGGGTGTTCTGGTTTGTTGCTAGGGTGTTCTCGGTGGTTGCTAGGTTGTTGCTAGGTGGTTGCTAGGGTGTTGTGGTTGGTTGGAGACTTACTTCTCATGATGTCATTTCAGCCGGAAAAAAATATATTTTACGTAAAGAACATTTTTCTGGCCCAAAAGTACTTGATCTTGAACTTTCCATACATGCTCATAGACTCCAGTCGATGCTTCCTAAGCCATAGAGAAGTCCATATCTGAATTATTGAAATCATTTCTGGTCAAAGATTCCTCAAAAGGTTTTAAAACAATATAAACTTATAGACTCCTGATGTTACATTAGCTATATATGGGTCAATTTTTGACCTCCAGAAACACATTCATGGCATACGGGTTTTTGATCTTTGGGTTAATATACAGAGAGCTTTACTTTTCATGATGTCATTTCAGCCAGAAAGATATTTGACCTACGGAACATATTTTTTGCCCAAAAGTACTTGATCTTGTATTTTTCAATCATACTCATAGACTCCAACAGATCCTTCCTAAGCCACAGAGAAGTTCATAACTGAGCTATTGAAATCATTTCTGGTCAAATGTTCCTCAAAAGGTTTTAAACAATATAAACTTATAGACTCCTGATGTTACATTAGCTATACATAGGTCAATTTTTGACCTCCAGAAACACATTCATGGCATACGGGTATTTGATCTTTGGGTTAATATACCGAGAGCTTTACTTCTCATGATGTCATTTCAGCCAGAAAGACATTTGACCTACTGAACATATGTCTGGCCGAAAAGCATTTGATCTTGTATTTTCCATTCATACTCATAGACTCCAACAGATCCTTCCTAAGCCATAGAGATGTCCATATCTGAGCTATTGAACTCATTTCTGGTCAAAGGTTCTTCAAAAGGTTTTAAACAATATAAACTTATAGACTCCCGATGTTACATTAGCTATACATAGGTGAATTTTTGACCTCCAGAAACACATTTATGGCCCACGGGTATTTGATCTTTGGGTTAATATACCGAGAGATTTACTTCTCATGATATCATTTCAGCCAGACAAATATTTGACCTACTGAACATGTTTATGGCCCAAAAGTACTTGATCTTGAACTTTCCATACATGCTCAGAGACTGCAGCCGATGCTTCCTAAGCCATAGAGAAGTCCATATCTGACCTATTGAACTCATTTCTGGTCAAAGGTTCTTCAAAAGGTTTTAAACAATATAAACTTATAGACTCCCGATGTTACATTAGCTTATACATAGGTGAATTTTTGACCTCCAGAAACACATTTATGGCCCACGGGTATTTGATCTTTGGGTTAATATACCGAGAGCTTTACTTCTCATGATGTCATTTCAGCCAGAAAGATATTTGACCTACTGAACATATTTCTGGCCCAAAAGTGCTTGATCTTGTACTTTCCATTCATACTCATATTCTCCAACAGATGCTTCTTGAGCCATAGAGATGTCCATATCTGACCTATTGAACTCATTTCTGGTCAAAGGTTCCTCAAAAAATTTAAAACAATATAAACTTTTTGACTCCTTCTGATACATTAGATATACATAGGTCAATGTTTGACCTCCAGGAACACATTGTGGCACATTTCCAGAAGAAAACGTGAAGGGGAGCTTGAAGCGGCAAGTCTCACCACCCGGTTGCTCAGGTGTTCTGGGAGTTTGCTACGGTGTTCTGGGTGGTTGCTAGGGTGTTGCTAGGCGGTTGCTGGGGTGTTCCTGGTGGTTGCTAGGGTGTTGCCATATGGTTTCTGGGGTGTTTGGTTTGTTGCTAGGGTGTTCTCGGTGGTTGCTAGGGTGTTGCTAGGTGGTTGCTAGGGTGTTTTGGTGGGTTGGAGATTTACTTCTCATGATGTCATTTCAGCCAGAAAAATATTTTACTCAAAGAACATTTTTCTGGCCCAAAAGTACTTGATCTTGAACTTTCCATACGTACTCATAGACTATGTAATATAACATTCTGATGTTATATTACATAGGTCAATTTTTGACCTCCAGGAACACTTTTCATGGCACACTGGTGCTTGATCTTTGGGTTAATATACCGAGAGATTTACTTCTCATGATATCATTTCAGCCAGACAAATATTTGACCTACTGAACATGTTTATGGCCCAAAAGAACTTGATCTTGAACTTTCCATACATGCTCAGAGACTGCAGCCGATGCTTCCTAGGCCATAGAGAAGTCCATATCTGACCTATTAAACTCATTTCTGGTCAAAGGTTCCTCAAAAGTTTTTAAACAAATATGAACTTATAGACTCCTGATGTTGCATTAGCCATACATAGGTCAATTTTTGACCTCCAGAAACACATTTATGGCATACGGGTATTTGATCTTTGGGCTAATATACCGAGAGCTTTACTTCTCATGATGTCATTTCAGACAGAAAGATATTTGACCTACTGAACATATTTCTGGCCCAAAAGTACTTGATCTTGAACTTTCCATATATACTCATACACTCCAACAGATGCTTCCTAAGCCATAGAGAAGTCCATATCTGACCTATTAAACTCATTTCTGTTCAAAGGTTCCTCAAAAGTTTTTAAACAAATATGAAATAGACTCCTGATGTTGCATTAGCTATACATAGGTCAATTTTTATACTCTAGAAACACATTTATGGCCCATGGCTATTTGATCTTTGGGTTCGTATACCGATGGATTTACTTCTCATGATGTCATTTCAGCCACACAAATATTTGACCTCCTTCTGATGTTATATAAGATATACATAGGTCAATTTTTGACCTCCAAGAACACATTTATGTCCCACGGGTACTTGATCTGTGGGTTCATATACCGATGGATTTACTTCTCATGATGTCAATGAACTCATTTCTGGTCAAAGGTTCCTCAAAAAGTTTAAAACAATATAAACTTTTAGACTCTTTCTGATGTTATATTAGGTATACATAGGTTATTTTTTGACCACCAGGAACACATTTAATGCACATTTCCAGAAGTAAATATGAAATGGAGCCTGAAGTGGCAAATCTCACCACCCGGTTGCTAGGGTTTTCTGGGTAGTTGCTACGGTGTTGTTGGTGGTTTCTAGGCGTTTATTGGGGTATTCTGGGTGGTTGCTATGGTGTTTGTATGCGGTTGCTAGGGTATTCTGGGTGGTTGCCAAGGTGCTAATATTGTTAGGGTGTTGCTAGGTGGTTGCTGGGGTGTTCTTGTTTGCTGCTAGTGTGTTCTGGGTGGTTGCTAGGGTGTTGCTAGGGTGTTTTAGGTGGTTACTATGGTATTCTGGGTCATTGCTATGGTGTTACCAGGTGGTTGGAAGTGCTCACTTATAGTTACTATAGAGTTTCTATAATGTTTTTGGCATGATTTAGCTCTTAACTATTCGATTATTTTATTACATTTCATGTTTATATTGTTTGAAATCTTTTGATGACCCTTTACCATAACAATATAAACTTATAGACTCCTTCTGATGTTGTAAGAAGGAAAAGGTAAATTTTTGACCTCCAGGAACATATTTATGGCACATTTCCTGAAGAAAATGTGAAGTGGTGCTTGCACTGGCAAATCTCACCACCCGGTTGCTAGGGTGTTCCCGGTGGTTGCTACAGTGTTCTGGATGGTTGCTAGGCGGTTGTTAGGGTAGTCTGTGTGGTTGCTAGGGTGTTGCTAGGTGGTTGCTAGGGTGTTCTGGGTGGTTGCCAGAGTGTTGCTAGGCGGTTGCTAGGGCGGTCTGGTTGGTTGCTAGGTGTTGCTAAGGTGTTCTCGTTGGTTGCTTTGTGGTTGCTAGAGTGATGCTAGGGTGTTCTGGGTGGTTGCTATGGTGTTTTAGGTGGTTACTATGGTAGTCTGTGTGGTTCCTATTGTGTTTCTAGGTGGTTGGTAATGTCCACAAATGGTTACTATAGAGTTTTCATAAAGTTTTTGGCAATTGATTTCTGGCCCAAATCAATTTTTGATTTTGATTATGTATCATCAAAAGGTAGTTAAAATAAGGACTCTTGTATGGCTTCAGTGACATCAAAAGGAGTTAATGAGTGTGTTTAGACCATTCAAGATCAAGTGTGCCACAACTATGTTCAGTAGGTCAAAAAGGAACCTATCTATAGCTCATGTAATATCAGAAGGAGTCTCATAGTTTCTCTTTTTTAAAAACATTTAAGGACCCTTTGACCAGAAATGAGTTTAAATACATAAGATGTGGACATTCTATATGGCTTAAGAAGCATCAAAAATAGTCTGTGAGAATTTATAGAAAGTTCGAGACCTAGTACTCGTGGACCAGGACTATGTTTGTGGGTCAAATAGAAACCTCTAGTTCTAGGAAGCATAAGAAGTAGTCTATTTAGTATGTATAGAAAGTTCAATATCAGGCACTCGTGGGGGAGATATATGTTCAGTCAAATATCAGTCAAATATCTTCCCGCTCATAAAACATCACAAGTAGTAAAAATCAATGTATAGTAACATAACGATCAAGTACCCTTTGACCAGAAATGAGTTCAATGGGTCAGATCTAAACAATCCATGTGGCTAATATGTTCATTAGGTAAAATAAGGACTCTTGTATGGCTTCAGTATCATCAAAAGGAGTCAATGAGTATGTTTAGAAAGTTTAAGATCTAGTACTTGTGGGCCAGAACTATGTTCAGTAGCCTAGGTCAAATAGGAACTTTGTATAGCTTATATATCATCAAAATGTGTCTATAAACTTATATTGTTTAAAAACTTTTGAGGACCCTTTTACCAGAAACGAGCTCAATAGCTATACCATGCACTGTAAAGTGACATCTCATGTGATGTTTTCTCGTCTGTGCACAAATAAATTAATTTGTAAAATAAAAATGCATGCGAAATCACATTATATATTTTCATTGCAACGAGGAACAAGTCAGATAGGTCAAGCAATGCACTGAAACACGTCTTAGGCGTTTTCCTTTCACCAAGCAGAGGTTAGTTATTGCGTGCATATTGCATGACGAGGAACAAGTCAGATAGGTCATGCAATGCACTGAAAAACGTCTTAGCATTTTCCTTTCACCGCGCAGAGGTTAGTTGTTGCGTGAGTATTGCATGACGAGGAACAAGTCAGATAGGTCATGCAATGCACTGAAACACGTCTCAGGCGTTTTCCTTTCACCACGCAGAGGTTATTGCATGCATATTGCATAAAGAGGAACAAGTCAGGTCATGAAATGCACTGAAACAATTCTTAGGCGTTTTCCTTTCACCGCGCAAAGGTTAGTTATTGCGTGCATATTGCATGACGAGGAACAAGCCAGTTAGGTCATGCAATGCACTGAAACAGGTCTTATGCGTTATCCTTTCACCGCGCAGACTTTAGATCTTGCATGCATATTGAATGACGAGGAACAAGTCAGGTAGGTCATTCAATGCACGGAAACACATCTTAGACGTTTTCCATTCACCGCGCAGAGGTTAGTTATTGCGTGCATATTGCACGATGAAGAACAAGCCAGATAGGTCATGCAAATGCACTGAAACACGTCTTAGGCGTTTTCCTTTCACCACGCAGAGTTTAGTTCTTGCATGCATATTGCATAACGATGAATAGGACAGATAGGTCATGCAATGCACTGAAACATGTCTTAGGCGTTTTCCTTTCACCGCGCAGAGGTTAGTTATTGCGTGCATATTGCATGATGAGGAACAAGTCAGATAGGTCATGCAATGCACTGAAACATGTCTTAGGCGTTTTCCTTTCACCGCGCAGAGGTTAGTTATTGCGTGCATATTGCATGATGAGGAACAAGTCAGATAGGTCATGCAATGCACTGAAACACGTCTTAGGCGTTTTCCTTTCACCGCACAGAGTAGAGTTATTGCGTGCATATTGCATGACGAGGAACAAGTCAGATAGGTCATGCAATGCACTGAAAAACGTCTTAGCATTTTCCTTTCACCGCGCAGAGGTTAGTTATTGCGTGCATATTGCATGCTGAGGAACAATTCAGATAGGTCATGCATGCATGCAAAGGTTAGTTGTTGCGTGCGTATTGCATGAAGAGGAACAAGTCAGATAGGTCATGCAATGCACTGAAACACGTCTTAGGCATTTTCCTTTCACCACGCAGAGGTTATTGCATGCATATTACATAACGAGAAACAAGGCAGATAGGTCATGCAATGCACTGAAACATGTCTTAGGCGTTTTCCTTTCACCGCGCAGAGGTTAGTTATTGCGTGCATATTGCATGATGAGGAACAAGTCAGATAGGTCATGCAATGCACTGAAACACGTCTTAGGCGTTTTCCTTTCACCGCGCAGAGTTTAGTTCTTGCACGCATATTGCATAACGAGGAACAATTCAGATAGATCATGCAATGCACTGAAACACGTCTTAGGCGTTTTCCTTTCACCTCGCAGATGAGAGTTATTGCGTGCATATTGCATGACAAGGAACAAGTCAGGTCATGCAATGCACTGAAACACATCTTAGGCGTTTTCCTTTCACTGCCTAGAGTTTAGTTATTGCGTGCATATTGCATGACGTGGAAAAAGTCAGATAGGTCTTGCAATGCACTGAAACACGTCTTAGGCGTTTTCCTTTCACCGCGCAGAGTTTAGTTCTTGCACGCATATTGCATAACGAGGAACAATTAAGATAGACCATGCAATGCTCTGAAAAGCGTCTTAGGCGTTTTCCTTTCACCATGCAGAGGTTATTTCATGCATATTGCATAACGAGGAACAATTCATATAGATCATGCGATGCACTGAATCACGTCTTAGGCGTTTTCCTTTCACCGCGCAGAGGTTAGTTATTGCGTGCTTATTGCATGACGAGGAACAAGTCAGATAGGTCATGCAATGCACTGAAACACGTCTTAGTCGTTTTCCTTTCACCGCGCAGAGGTTATTTATTGAGTGCATATTGCATGACGAGGAACGAGTCAGATAGGTCATGCAATGCAATGAAACACATCTTAGGTGTTTTCCTTTCACCGCGCAGAGGTTAGTTATTGCGTGCATATGCATTACGAGAAACAAGTTAGATATATCATGCAATGCAACGAAACACATCTTATGGTGTTTTCTTTTCATTGCTCAGAGTTTAGTATTTTTTGTGCATATGCAGAACTTAGGAACAAGTTGGTCAGCATGATTTTTTCAAGACATGGTCCTGGATCAACATATTTTGATGATCCTGGATCAACATTCCTGTCCCAAAAATGTTGTCCTTAACCAATCCCTACCCCTAAACCTAACTCTACTCATAACTTTTCCCTTATCAGAAGGTACAAAGGTGAATGACACTGATGTTTTTAAGTACTTCACTCTGGTTCTAAATCTAAACCTAAAATTGACATAAACTGTAAACTTGTTCCTCAAATCTGTTTGGTTGATTGAAAAAATGTTGATCCAGGATCAACAATGATGTTGATCCAGGAACATGTGGTAGTTGATGAAATCACGTTCACCGAACAAGTTAGATAGGTCATGCAATGCAATGAAACACATCTTAGGTGTTTTCTTTTCATTGCACAGAGGTTAGTTTTTGGGTGAACAGGCCTAATGAGGAAGAAGTTAAATATGTCTTGCAATGCAATTGAAACACATGTTAGTTGTTTTCCTTTCACCGCGCTGAGTTTAGTTCTTGCACGCATATTGCATAACGAGGAACAATTCATATAGATCATATGCACTGAAAAACGTCTTAGGCCTTTTCCTTTCACCACGCCGAGGTTATTGCATGCATATTGCATAACGAGGAACAATTCAGATAGGTCATGCAATGCACTGAATCACGTCTTAGGCGTTTTCCTTTCACCGCGCAGAGGTTAGTTATTGCGTGCTTATTGCATGACGAGGAACAAGTCAAATAGGTCATGCAATGCACTGAAACACGTCTTAGTTGTTTTCCTATCACCGCGCAGAGTTTAGTTATTGAGTGCATATTGCATGACGAGGAACGAGTCAGATAGGTCATGCAATGCAATGAAACACATCTTAGGTTTTTTCCTTTCACCGCGCAGAGGTTAGTTATTGCGTGCATATGCATTACGAGAAACAAGTTAGATATACCATGCAATGCAACGAAACACAGCTTATGGTGTTTTCTTTTCATTGCTCAGAGTTTAGTTATTTTTGTGCATGTGCAGAACTTAGGAACAAGTTGTTCAAGCATGATTTTTTCAAGACATGGTCCTGGATTAACATATTTTGATGATCCTGGATCAACATTCCTGTCCCAAAAAATGTTGTCCTTAACCAATCCCTACCCCTAAACCTAACTCTACTCATAACTTTTCCCTTATCAGAAAGTACAAAGGTGAATGACACTGATGTTTTTAAGTACTTCACTCTGGTTCTAAATCTAAACCTGAAATTGACAAAAACTGTAAACTTGTTCCTCAAATCTGTTTGGTTGATTGAAAAAATGTTGATCCAGGATCAACAATGATGTTGATCCAGGAACATGTGGTAGTTGATGAAATCACGTTCACCGAACAAGTTAGATAGGTCATGCAATGCAATGAAACACATCTTAGGTGTTTTCTTTTCATTGCACAGAGGTTAGTTTTTGCGTGAACAGGCCTAATGAGGAAGAAGTTAGATATGTCTTGCAATGCAATTGAAACACATCTTAGTTGTTTTCTTTTCAATGCACAGAGGTCAGTTATTGCGAGCATATGCGTAACGAGGAACAAGTTAGAAATGTCATGCATGGCTATGAAACACATCTTATGGTGTTTTCTTTTCATTGGTCAGAGTTTAGTTATTTTTGTGCATACGTATAACGAGGAACAAGTTAGATAGACTTAACAAATTAGTTAGAAGAACAAGTTAGATGCTTCCCTACATTACATAGAAGTCCATATCTGACATATTGAACTCATTTCTGGTCAAAAGGTTCTTCAAAAGCTTTTAAACAATAAAAACTCATAGACTCCTGATGTTACATTAGCTTTACATAGGTCAATTTTTGACCTCCAGAAACACATTTATGGCCCACGGGTATTTGATCTTTGGGTTAATATACCGAGAGCTTTACTTCTCATGATGTCATTTCAGCCAGAAAGATATTTGACCTACTGAACATATTTCTTGGCCCAAAAGTACTTGATCTTGTACTTTCCATTCATACTCATAGACTCCAACAGACGCTTCCTAAGCCATAGAGAAGTCCATATCTGAAGTATTGAACTCATTTCTGGTCAAAGGTTCCTCACAAAGTTATAAACAATATAAACTTTTAGACTCCTTCTGATGTTATATTAGATATACAAAGGTCAATTTTTGACCTTCAAGAACACATTTATGGCACATTTCCAGAAGGAAACGTGAAGTGGATCTTGAAGCGGCAAATCTCACAACCCGGTTGCTAGAGTGTTCTGGGAGGTTGCTACGGTGTTCTGGTTGGTTGCTAGGCGTTTTTAGGGTATTCTGTGTGATTTCTGTGGTGTTCTGGGTGGTTGCTAGGGTGTTGCTAGACGGTTGCTGGGGTGTTCCTGGTGGTTGCTAAGGTTTTGCCAAATGGTTGCTGGGGTGTTCTGGTTTGTTGCTAGGGTGTTCTCGGTGGTTGCTAGGTTGTTGCTAGGTGGTTTCTAGGGTGTTGTGGTTGGTTGGAGACTTACTTCTCATGATGTCATTTCAGCCGGAAAAAAATATATTTTACGTAAAGAACATTTTTCTCGCCCAAAAGTACTTGATCTTGAACTTTCCATACATGCTCATAGACTCCAGTCGATGCTTCCTAAGCCATAGAGAAGTCCATATCTGAATTATTGAAATCATTTCTGGTCAAAGATTAGATTCCTCAAAAGGTTTTAAAACAATATAAACTTATAGACTCCTGATGTTACATTAGCTATATATGGGTCAATTTTTGACCTCCAGAAACACATTCATGGCATACGGGTTTTTGATCTTTGGGTTAATATACAGAGAGCTTTACTTTTCATGATGTCATTTCAGCCAGAAAGATATTTGACCTACGGAACATATTTTTTGCCCAAAAGTACTTGATCTTGTATTTTTCAATCATACTCATAGACTCCAACAGATCCTTCCTAAGCCACAGAGAAGTTCATAACTGAGCTATTGAAATCATTTCTGGTCAAATGTTCCTCAAAAGGTTTTAAACAATATAAACTTATAGACTCCTGATGTTACATTAGCTATACATAGGTCAATTTTTGACCTCCAGAAACACATTCATGGCATACGGGTATTTGATCTTTGGGTTAATATACCGAGAGCTTTACTTCTCATGATGTCATTTCAGCCAGAAAGACATTTGACCTACTGAACATATGTCTGGCCGAAAAGCATTTGATCTTGTATTTTCCATTCATACTCATAGACTCCAACAGATCCTTCCTAAGCCATAGAGATGTCCATATCTGAGCTATTGAACTCATTTCTGGTCAAAGGTTCTTCAAAAGGTTTTAAACAATATAAACTTATAGACTCCCGATGTTACATTAGCTATACATAGGTGAATTTTTGACCTCCAGAAACACATTTATGGCCCACGGGTATTTGATCTTTGGGTTAATATACCGAGAGATTTACTTCTCATGATATCATTTCAGCCAGACAAATATTTGACCTACTGAACATGTTTATGGCCCAAAAGTACTTGATCTTGAACTTTCCATACATGCTCAGAGACTGCAGCCGATGCTTCCTAAGCCATAGAGAAGTCCATATCTGACCTATTGAACTCATTTCTGGTCAAAGGTTCTTCAAAAGGTTTTAAACAATATAAACTTATAGACTCCCGATGTTACATTAGCTTATACATAGGTGAATTTTTGACCTCCAGAAACACATTTATGGCCCACGGGTATTTGATCTTTGGGTTAATATACCGAGAGCTTTACTTCTCATGATGTCATTTCAGCCAGAAAGATATTTGACCTACTGAACATATTTCTGGCCCAAAAGTGCTTGATCTTGTACTTTCCATTCATACTCATATTCTCCAACAGATGCTTCTTGAGCCATAGAGATGTCCATATCTGACCTATTGAACTCATTTCTGGTCAAAGGTTCCTCAAAAAATTTAAAACAATATAAACTTTTTGACTCCTTCTGATACATTAGATATACATAGGTCAATGTTTGACCTCCAGGAACACATTGTGGCACATTTCCAGAAGAAAACGTGAAGGGGAGCTTGAAGCGGCAAGTCTCACCACCCGGTTGCTCAGGTGTTCTGGGAGTTTGCTACGGTGTTCTGGGTGGTTGCTAGGGTGTTGCTAGGCGGTTGCTGGGGTGTTCCTGGTGGTTGCTAGGGTGTTGCCATATGGTTTCTGGGGTGTTTGGTTTGTTGCTAGGGTGTTCTCGGTGGTTGCTAGGGTGTTGCTAGGTGGTTGCTAGGGTGTTTTGGTGGGTTGGAGATTTACTTCTCATGATGTCATTTCAGCCAGAAAAATATTTTACTCAAAGAACATTTTTCTGGCCCAAAAGTACTTGATCTTGAACTTTCCATACGTACTCATAGACTATGTAATATAACATTCTGATGTTATATTACATAGGTCAATTTTTGACCTCCAGGAACACTTTTCATGGCACACTGGTGCTTGATCTTTGGGTTAATATACCGAGAGATTTACTTCTCATGATATCATTTCAGCCAGACAAATATTTGACCTACTGAACATGTTTATGGCCCAAAAGAACTTGATCTTGAACTTTCCATACATGCTCAGAGACTGCAGCCGATGCTTCCTAGGCCATAGAGAAGTCCATATCTGACCTATTAAACTCATTTCTGGTCAAAGGTTCCTCAAAAGTTTTTAAACAAATATGAACTTATAGACTCCTGATGTTGCATTAGCCATACATAGGTCAATTTTTGACCTCCAGAAACACATTTATGGCATACGGGTATTTGATCTTTGGGCTAATATACCGAGAGCTTTACTTCTCATGATGTCATTTCAGACAGAAAGATATTTGACCTACTGAACATATTTCTGGCCCAAAAGTACTTGATCTTGAACTTTCCATATATACTCATACACTCCAACAGATGCTTCCTAAGCCATAGAGAAGTCCATATCTGACCTATTAAACTCATTTCTGTTCAAAGGTTCCTCAAAAGTTTTTAAACAAATATGAAATAGACTCCTGATGTTGCATTAGCTATACATAGGTCAATTTTTATACTCTAGAAACACATTTATGGCCCATGGCTATTTGATCTTTGGGTTCGTATACCGATGGATTTACTTCTCATGATGTCATTTCAGCCACACAAATATTTGACCTCCTTCTGATGTTATATAAGATATACATAGGTCAATTTTTGACCTCCAAGAACACATTTATGTCCCACGGGTACTTGATCTGTGGGTTCATATACCGATGGATTTACTTCTCATGATGTCAATGAACTCATTTCTGGTCAAAGGTTCCTCAAAAAGTTTAAAACAATATAAACTTTTAGACTCTTTCTGATGTTATATTAGGTATACATAGGTTATTTTTTGACCACCAGGAACACATTTAATGCACATTTCCAGAAGTAAATATGAAATGGAGCCTGAAGTGGCAAATCTCACCACCCGGTTGCTAGGGTTTTCTGGGTAGTTGCTACGGTGTTGTTGGTGGTTTCTAGGCGTTTATTGGGGTATTCTGGGTGGTTGCTATGGTGTTTGTATGCGGTTGCTAGGGTATTCTGGGTGGTTGCCAAGGTGCTAATATTGTTAGGGTGTTGCTAGGTGGTTGCTGGGGTGTTCTTGTTTGCTGCTAGTGTGTTCTGGGTGGTTGCTAGGGTGTTGCTAGGGTGTTTTAGGTGGTTACTATGGTATTCTGGGTCATTGCTATGGTGTTACCAGGTGGTTGGAAGTGCTCACTTATAGTTACTATAGAGTTTCTATAATGTTTTTGGCATGATTTAGCTCTTAACTATTCGATTATTTTATTACATTTCATGTTTATATTGTTTGAAATCTTTTGAGGACCCTTTACCATAACAATATAAACTTATAGACTCCTTCTGATGTTGTAAGAAGGAAAAGGTAAATTTTTGACCTCCAGGAACATATTTATGGCACATTTCCTGAAGAAAATGTGAAGTGGTGCTTGCACTGGCAAATCTCACCACCCGGTTGCTAGGGTGTTCCCGGTGGTTGCTACAGTGTTCTGGATGGTTGCTAGGCGGTTGTTAGGGTAGTCTGTGTGGTTGCTAGGGTGTTGCTAGGTGGTTGCTAGGGTGTTCTGGGTGGTTGCCAGAGTGTTGCTAGGCGGTTGCTAGAGCGGTCTGGTTGGTTGCTAGGTGTTGCTAAGGTGTTCTCGTTGGTTGCTTTGTGGTTGCTAGAGTGATGCTAGGGTGTTCTGGGTGGTTGCTATGGTGTTTTAGGTGGTTACTATGGTAGTCTGTGTGGTTCCTATTGTGTTTCTAGGTGGTTGGTAATGTCCACAAATGGTTACTATAGAGTTTTCATAAAGTTTTTGGCAATTGATTTCTGGCCCAAATCAATTTTTGATTTTGATTATGTATCATCAAAAGGTAGTTAAAATAAGGACTCTTGTATGGCTTCAGCGACATCAAAAGGAGTTAATGAGTGTGTTTAGACCATTCAAGATCAAGTGTGCCACAACTATGTTCAGTAGGTCAAAAAGGAACCTATCTATAGCTCATGTAATATCAGAAGGAGTCTCATAGTTTCTCTTTTTTAAAAACATTTAAGGACCCTTTGACCAGAAATGAGTTTAAATACATAAGATGTGGACATTCTATATGGCTTAAGAAGCATCAAAAATAGTCTGTGAGAATTTATAGAAAGTTCGAGACCTAGTACTCGTGGACCAGGACTATGTTTGTGGGTCAAATAGAAACCTCTAGTTCTAGGAAGCATAAGAAGTAGTCTATTTAGTATGTATAGAAAGTTCAATATCAGGTACTCGTGGGGGAGATATATGTTCAGTCAAATATCAGTCAAATATCTTCCCGCTCATAAAACATCACAAGTAGTAAAAATCAATGTATAGTAACATAACGATCAAGTACCCTTTGACCAGAAATGAGTTCAATGGGTCAGATCTAAACAATCCATGTGGCTAATATGTTCATTAGGTAAAATAAGGAATCTTGTATGGCTTCAGTATCATCAAAAGGAGTCAATGAGTATGTTTAGAAAGTTTAAGATCTAGTACTTGTGGGCCAGAACTATGTTCAGTAGCCTAGGTCAAATAGGAACTTTGTATAGCTTATATATCATCAAAATGTGTCTATAAACTTATATTGTTTAAAAACTTTTGAGGACCCTTTTACCAGAAACGAGCTCAATAGCTATACCATGCACTGTAAAGTGACATCTCATGTGATGTTTTCTCGTCTGTGCACAAATAAATTAATTTGTAAAATAAAAATGCATGCGAAATCACATTATATATTTTCATTGCAACGAGGAACAAGTCAGATAGGTCAAGCAATGCACTGAAACACGTCTTAGGCGTTTTCCTTTCATCAAGCAGAGGTTAGTTATTGCGTGCATATTGCATGACGAGGAACAAGTCAGATAGGTCATGCAATGCACTGAAAAACGTCTTAGCATTTTCCTTTCACCGCGCAGAGGTTAGTTGTTGCGTGAGTATTGCATGACGAGGAACAAGTCAGATAGGTCATGCAATGCACTGAAACACGTCTCAGGCGTTTTCCTTTCACCACGCAGAGGTTATTGCATGCATATTGCATAAAGAGGAACAAGTCAGGTCATGAAATGCACTGAAACAATTCTTAGGCGTTTTCCTTTCACCGCGCAAAGGTTAGTTATTGCGTGCATATTGCATGACGAGGAACAAGCCAGTTAGGTCATGCAATGCACTGAAACAGGTCTTATGCGTTATCCTTTCACCGCGCAGACTTTAGATCTTGCATGCATATTGAATGACGAGTAACAAGTCAGGTAGGTCATTCAATGCACGGAAACACATCTTAGACGTTTTCCATTCACCGCGCAGAGGTTAGTTATTGCGTGCATATTGCACGATGAAGAACAAGCCAGATAGGTCATGCAAATGCACTGAAACACGTCTTAGGCGTTTTCCTTTCACCACGCAGAGTTTAGTTCTTGCATGCATATTGCATAACGATGAATAGTACAGATAGGTCATGCAATGCACTGAAACATGTCTTAGGCGTTTTCCTTTCACCGCGCAGAGGTTAGTTATTGCGTGCATATTGCATGATGAGGAACAAGTCAGATAGGTCATGCAATGCACTGAAACATGTCTTAGGCGTTTTCCTTTCACCGCGCAGAGGTTAGTTATTGCGTGCATATTGCATGATGAGGAACAAGTCAGATAGGTCATGCAATGCACTGAAACACGTCTTAGGCGTTTTCCTTTCACCGCACAGAGTAGAGTTATTGCGTGCATATTGCATGACGAGGAACAAGTCAGATAGGTCATGCAATGCACTGAAAAACGTCTTAGCATTTTCCTTTCACCGCGCAGAGGTTAGTTATTGCGTGCATATTGCATGCTGAGGAACAATTCAGATAGGTCATGCATGCATGCAAAGGTTAGTTGTTGCGTGCGTATTGCATGAAGAGGAACAAGTCAGATAGGTCATGCAATGCACTGAAACACGTCTTAGGCATTTTCCTTTCACCACGCAGAGGTTATTGCATGCATATTACATAACGAGAAACAAGGCAGATAGGTCATGCAATGCACTGAAACATGTCTTAGGCGTTTTC
This sequence comes from Cyprinella venusta, assembly GCA_038021265.1. Taxonomy (NCBI): domain Eukaryota; kingdom Metazoa; phylum Chordata; class Actinopteri; order Cypriniformes; family Leuciscidae; genus Cyprinella; species Cyprinella venusta. The sequence continues at coordinate 26,900,168 of CM075875.1, read as the reverse complement.
CTTTCACCGCGCAGAGGTTAGTTATTGCGTGCATATTGCATGATGAGGAACAAGTCAGATAGGTCATGCAATGCACTGAAACACGTCTTAGGCGTTTTCCTTTCACCGCACAGAGTAGAGTTATTGCGTGCATATTGCATGACGAGGAACAAGTCAGATAGGTCATGCAATGCACTGAAAAACGTCTTAGCATTTTCCTTTCACCGCGCAGAGGTTAGTTATTGCGTGCATATTGCATGCTGAGGAACAATTCAGATAGGTCATGCATGCATGCAAAGGTTAGTTGTTGCGTGCGTATTGCATGAAGAGGAACAAGTCAGATAGGTCATGCAATGCACTGAAACACGTCTTAGGCATTTTCCTTTCACCACGCAGAGGTTATTGCATGCATATTACATAACGAGAAACAAGGCAGATAGGTCATGCAATGCACTGAAACATGTCTTAGGCGTTTTCCTTTCACCGCGCAGAGGTTAGTTATTGCGTGCATATTGCATGATGAGGAACAAGTCAGATAGGTCATGCAATGCACTGAAACACGTCTTAGGCGTTTTCCTTTCACCGCGCAGAGTTTAGTTCTTGCACGCATATTGCATAACGAGGAACAATTCAGATAGATCATGCAATGCACTGAAACACGTCTTAGGCGTTTTCCTTTCACCTCGCAGATGAGAGTTATTGCGTGCATATTGCATGACAAGGAACAAGTCAGGTCATGCAATGCACTGAAACACATCTTAGGCGTTTTCCTTTCACTGCCTAGAGTTTAGTTATTGCGTGCATATTGCATGACGTGGAAAAAGTCAGATAGGTCTTGCAATGCACTGAAACACGTCTTAGGCGTTTTCCTTTCACCGCGCAGAGTTTAGTTCTTGCACGCATATTGCATAACGAGGAACAATTAAGATAGACCATGCAATGCTCTGAAAAGCGTCTTAGGCGTTTTCCTTTCACCATGCAGAGGTTATTTCATGCATATTGCATAACGAGGAACAATTCATATAGATCATGCGATGCACTGAATCACGTCTTAGGCGTTTTCCTTTCACCGCGCAGAGGTTAGTTATTGCGTGCTTATTGCATGACGAGGAACAAGTCAGATAGGTCATGCAATGCACTGAAACACGTCTTAGTCGTTTTCCTTTCACCGCGCAGAGGTTATTTATTGAGTGCATATTGCATGACGAGGAACGAGTCAGATAGGTCATGCAATGCAATGAAACACATCTTAGGTGTTTTCCTTTCACCGCGCAGAGGTTAGTTATTGCGTGCATATGCATTACGAGAAACAAGTTAGATATATCATGCAATGCAACGAAACACATCTTATGGTGTTTTCTTTTCATTGCTCAGAGTTTAGTATTTTTTGTGCATATGCAGAACTTAGGAACAAGTTGGTCAGCATGTTTTTTTCAAGACATGGTCCTGGATCAACATATTTTGATGATCCTGGATCAACATTCCTGTCCCAAAAATGTTGTCCTTAACCAATCCCTACCCCTAAACCTAACTCTACTCATAACTTTTCCCTTATCAGAAGGTACAAAGGTGAATGACACTGATGTTTTTAAGTACTTCACTCTGGTTCTAAATCTAAACCTAAAATTGACATAAACTGTAAACTTGTTCCTCAAATCTGTTTGGTTGATTGAAAAAATGTTGATCCAGGATCAACAATGATGTTGATCCAGGAACATGTGGTAGTTGATGAAATCACGTTCACCGAACAAGTTAGATAGGTCATGCAATGCAATGAAACACATCTTAGGTGTTTTCTTTTCATTGCACAGAGGTTAGTTTTTGGGTGAACAGGCCTAATGAGGAAGAAGTTAAATATGTCTTGCAATGCAATTGAAACACATGTTAGTTGTTTTCCTTTCACCGCGCTGAGTTTAGTTCTTGCACGCACATTGCATAACGAGGAACAATTCATATAGATCATATGCACTGAATCACGTCTTAGGCCTTTTCCTTTCACCACGCCGAGGTTATTGCATGCATATTGCATAACGAGGAACAATTCAGATAGGTCATGCAATGCACTGAATCACGTCTTAGGCGTTTTCCTTTCACCGCGCAGAGGTTAGTTATTGCGTGCTTATTGCATGACGAGGAACAAGTCAAATAGGTCATGCAATGCACTGAAACACGTCTTAGTTGTTTTCCTATCACCGCGCAGAGTTTAGTTATTGAGTGCATATTGCATGACGAGGAACGAGTCAGATAGGTCATGCAATGCAATGAAACACATCTTAGGTTTTTTCCTTTCACCGCGCAGAGGTTAGTTATTGCGTGCATATGCATTACGAGAAACAAGTTAGATATACCATGCAATGCAACGAAACACAGCTTATGGTGTTTTCTTTTCATTGCTCAGAGTTTAGTTATTTTTGTGCATGTGCAGAACTTAGGAACAAGTTGTTCAAGCATGATTTTTTCAAGACATGGTCCTGGATTAACATATTTTGATGATCCTGGATCAACATTCCTGTCCCAAAAAATGTTGTCCTTAACCAATCCCTACCCCTAAACCTAACTCTACTCATAACTTTTCCCTTATCAGAAAGTACAAAGGTGAATGACACTGATGTTTTTAAGTACTTCACTCTGGTTCTAAATCTAAACCTGAAATTGACAAAAACTGTAAACTTGTTCCTCAAATCTGTTTGGTTGATTGAAAAAATGTTGATCCAGGATCAACAATGATGTTGATCCAGGAACATGTGGTAGTTGATGAAATCACGTTCACCGAACAAGTTAGATAGGTCATGCAATGCAATGAAACACATCTTAGGTGTTTTCTTTTCATTGCACAGAGGTTAGTTTTTGCGTGAACAGGCCTAATGAGGAAGAAGTTAGATATGTCTTGCAATGCAATTGAAACACATCTTAGTTGTTTTCTTTTCAATGCACAGAGGTCAGTTATTGCGAGCATATGCGTAACGAGGAACAAGTTAGAAATGTCATGCATGGCTATGAAACACATCTTATGGTGTTTTCTTTTCATTGGTCAGAGTTTAGTTATTTTTGTGCATACGTATAACGAGGAACAAGTTAGATAGACTTAACAAATTAGTTAGAAGAACAAGTTAGATGCTTCCCTACATTACATAGAAGTCCATATCTGACATATTGAACTCATTTCTGGTCAAAAGGTTCTTCAAAAGCTTTTAAACAATAAAAACTCATAGACTCCTGATGTTACATTAGCTTTACATAGGTCAATTTTTGACCTCCAGAAACACATTTATGACCCACGGGTATTTGATCTTTGGGTTAATATACCGAGAGCTTTACTTCTCATGATGTCATTTCAGCCAGAAAGATATTTGACCTACTGAACATATTTCTTGGCCCAAAAGTACTTGATCTTGTACTTTCCATTCATACTCATAGACTCCAACAGACGCTTCCTAAGCCATAGAGAAGTCCATATCTGAAGTATTGAACTCATTTCTGGTCAAAGGTTCCTCACAAAGTTAAAAACAATATAAACTTTTAGACTCCTTCTGATGTTATATTAGATATACAAAGGTCAATTTTTGACCTTCAAGAACACATTTATGGCACATTTCCAGAAGGAAACGTGAAGTGGATCTTGAAGCGGCAAATCTCACAACCCGGTTGCTAGAGTGTTCTGGGAGGTTGCTACGGTGTTCTGGTTGGTTGCTAGGCGTTTTTAGGGTATTCTGTGTGATTTCTGTGGTGTTCTGGGTGGTTGCTAGGGTGTTGCTAGACGGTTGCTGGGGTGTTCCTGGTGGTTGCTAAGGTTTTGCCAAATGGTTGCTGGGGTGTTCTGGTTTGTTGCTAGGGTGTTCTCGGTGGTTGCTAGGTTGTTGCTAGGTGGTTGCTAGGGTGTTGTGGTTGGTTGGAGACTTACTTCTCATGATGTCATTTCAGCCGGAAAAAAATATATTTTACGTAAAGAACATTTTTCTGGCCCAAAAGTACTTGATCTTGAACTTTCCATACATGCTCATAGACTCCAGTCGATGCTTCCTAAGCCATAGAGAAGTCCATATCTGAATTATTGAAATCATTTCTGGTCAAAGATTCCTCAAAAGGTTTTAAAACAATATAAACTTATAGACTCCTGATGTTACATTAGCTATATATGGGTCAATTTTTGACCTCCAGAAACACATTCATGGCATACGGGTTTTTGATCTTTGGGTTAATATACAGAGAGCTTTACTTTTCATGATGTCATTTCAGCCAGAAAGATATTTGACCTACGGAACATATTTTTTGCCCAAAAGTACTTGATCTTGTATTTTTCAATCATACTCATAGACTCCAACAGATCCTTCCTAAGCCACAGAGAAGTTCATAACTGAGCTATTGAAATCATTTCTGGTCAAATGTTCCTCAAAAGGTTTTAAACAATATAAACTTATAGACTCCTGATGTTACATTAGCTATACATAGGTCAATTTTTGACCTCCAGAAACACCTTCATGGCATACGGGTATTTGATCTTTGGGTTAATATACCGAGAGCTTTACTTCTCATGATGTCATTTCAGCCAGAAAGACATTTGACCTACTGAACATATGTCTGGCCGAAAAGCATTTGATCTTGTATTTTCCATTCATACTCATAGACTCCAACAGATCCTTCCTAAGCCATAGAGATGTCCATATCTGAGCTATTGAACTCATTTCTGGTCAAAGGTTCTTCAAAAGGTTTTAAACAATATAAACTTATAGACTCCCGATGTTACATTAGCTATACATAGGTGAATTTTTGACCTCCAGAAACACATTTATGGCCCACGGGTATTTGATCTTTGGGTTAATATACCGAGAGATTTACTTCTCATGATATCATTTCAGCCAGACAAATATTTGACCTACTGAACATGTTTATGGCCCAAAAGTACTTGATCTTGAACTTTCCATACATGCTCAGAGACTGCAGCCGATGCTTCCTAAGCCATAGAGAAGTCCATATCTGACCTATTGAACTCATTTCTGGTCAAAGGTTCTTCAAAAGGTTTTAAACAATATAAACTTATAGACTCCCGATGTTACATTAGCTTATACATAGGTGAATTTTTGACCTCCAGAAACACATTTATGGCCCACGGGTATTTGATCTTTGGGTTAATATACCGAGAGCTTTACTTCTCATGATGTCATTTCAGCCAGAAAGATATTTGACCTACTGAACATATTTCTGGCCCAAAAGTGCTTGATCTTGAACTTTCCATATATACTCATACACTCCAACAGATGCTTCCTAAGCCATAGAGAAGTCCATATCTGACCTATTAAACTCATTTCTGTTCAAAGGTTCCTCAAAAGTTTTTAAACAAATATGAAATAGACTCCTGATGTTGCATTAGCTATACATAGGTCAATTTTTATACTCTAGAAACACATTTATGGCCCATGGCTATTTGCTCTTTGGGTTCGTATACCGATGGATTTACTTCTCATGATGTCATTTCAGCCACACAAATATTTGACCTCCTTCTGATGTTATATAAGATATACATAGGTCAATTTTTGACCTCCAAGAACACATTTATGTCCCACGGGTACTTGATCTGTGGGTTCATATACCGATGGATTTACTTCTCATGATGTCAATGAACTCATTTCTGGTCAAAGGTTCCTCAAAAAGTTTAAAACAATATAAACTTTTAGACTCTTTCTGATGTTATATTAGGTATACATAGGTTATTTTTTGACCACCAGGAACACATTTAATGCACATTTCCAGAAGTAAATATGAAATGGAGCCTGAAGTGGCAAATCTCACCACCCGGTTGCTAGGGTTTTCTGGGTAGTTGCTACGGTGTTGTTGGTGGTTTCTAGGCGTTTATTGGGGTATTCTGGGTGGTTGCTATGGTGTTTGTATGCGGTTGCTAGGGTATTCTGGGTGGTTGCCAAGGTGCTAATATTGTTAGGGTGTTGCTAGGTGGTTGCTGGGGTGTTCTTGTTTGCTGCTAGTGTGTTCTGGGTGGTTGCTAGGGTGTTGCTAGGGTGTTTTAGGTGGTTACTATGGTATTCTGGGTCATTGCTATGGTGTTACCAGGTGGTTGGAAGTGCTCACTTATAGTTACTATAGAGTTTCTATAATGTTTTTGGCATGATTTAGCTCTTAACTATTCGATTATTTTATTACATTTCATGTTTATATTGTTTGAAATCTTTTGAGGACCCTTTACCATAACAATATAAACTTATAGACTCCTTCTGATGTTGTAAGAAGGAAAAGGTAAATTTTTGACCTCCAGGAACATATTTATGGCACATTTCCTGAAGAAAATGTGAAGTGGTGCTTGCACTGGCAAATCTCACCACCCGGTTGCTAGGGTGTTCCCGGTGGTTGCTACAGTGTTCTGGATGGTTGCTAGGCGGTTGTTAGGGTAGTCTGTGTGGTTGCTAGGGTGTTGCTAGGTGGTTGCTAGGGTGTTCTGGGTGGTTGCCAGAGTGTTGCTAGGCGGTTGCTAGAGCGGTCTGGTTGGTTGCTAGGTGTTGCTAAGGTGTTCTCGTTGGTTGCTTTGTGGTTGCTAGAGTGATGCTAGGGTGTTCTGGGTGGTTGCTATGGTGTTTTAGGTGGTTACTATGGTAGTCTGTGTGGTTCCTATTGTGTTTCTAGGTGGTTGGTAATGTCCACAAATGGTTACTATAGAGTTTTCATAAAGTTTTTGGCAATTGATTTCTGGCCCAAATCAATTTTTGATTTTGATTATGTATCATCAAAAGGTAGTTAAAATAAGGACTCTTGTATGGCTTCAGCGACATCAAAAGGAGTTAATGAGTGTGTTTAGACCATTCAAGATCAAGTGTGCCACAACTATGTTCAGTAGGTCAAAAAGGAACCTATCTATAGCTCATGTAATATCAGAAGGAGTCTCATAGTTTCTCTTTTTTAAAAACATTTAAGGACCCTTTGACCAGAAATGAGTTTAAATACATAAGATGTGGACATTCTATATGGCTTAAGAAGCATCAAAAATAGTCTGTGAGAATTTATAGAAAGTTCGAGACCTAGTACTCGTGGACCAGGACTATGTTTGTGGGTCAAATAGAAACCTCTAGTTCTAGGAAGCATAAGAAGTAGTCTATTTAGTATGTATAGAAAGTTCAATATCAGGTACTCGTGGGGGAGATATATGTTCAGTCAAATATCAGTCAAATATCTTCCCGCTCATAAAACATCACAAGTAGTAAAAATCAATGTATAGTAACATAACGATCAAGTACCCTTTGACCAGAAATGAGTTCAATGGGTCAGATCTAAACAATCCATGTGGCTAATATGTTCATTAGGTAAAATAAGGAATCTTGTATGGCTTCAGTATCATCAAAAGGAGTCAATGAGTATGTTTAGAAAGTTTAAGATCTAGTACTTGTGGGCCAGAACTATGTTCAGTAGCCTAGGTCAAATAGGAACTTTGTATAGCTTATATATCATCAAAATGTGTCTATAAACTTATATTGTTTAAAAACTTTTGAGGACCCTTTTACCAGAAACGAGCTCAATAGCTATACCATGCACTGTAAAGTGACATCTCATGTGATGTTTTCTCGTCTGTGCACAAATAAATTAATTTGTAAAATAAAAATGCATGCGAAATCACATTATATATTTTCATTGCAACGAGGAACAAGTCAGATAGGTCAAGCAATGCACTGAAACACGTCTTAGGCGTTTTCCTTTCATCAAGCAGAGGTTAGTTATTGCGTGCATATTGCATGACGAGGAACAAGTCAGATAGGTCATGCAATGCACTGAAAAACGTCTTAGCATTTTCCTTTCACCGCGCAGAGGTTAGTTGTTGCGTGAGTATTGCATGACGAGGAACAAGTCAGATAGGTCATGCAATGCACTGAAACACGTCTCAGGCGTTTTCCTTTCACCACGCAGAGGTTATTGCATGCATATTGCATAAAGAGGAACAAGTCAGGTCATGAAATGCACTGAAACAATTCTTAGGCGTTTTCCTTTCACCGCGCAAAGGTTAGTTATTGCGTGCATATTGCATGACGAGGAACAAGCCAGTTAGGTCATGCAATGCACTGAAACAGGTCTTATGCGTTATCCTTTCACCGCGCAGACTTTAGATCTTGCATGCATATTGAATGACGAGTAACAAGTCAGGTAGGTCATTCAATGCACGGAAACACATCTTAGACGTTTTCCATTCACCGCGCAGAGGTTAGTTATTGCGTGCATATTGCACGATGAAGAACAAGCCAGATAGGTCATGCAAATGCACTGAAACACGTCTTAGGCGTTTTCCTTTCACCACGCAGAGTTTAGTTCTTGCATGCATATTGCATAACGATGAATAGTACAGATAGGTCATGCAATGCACTGAAACATGTCTTAGGCGTTTTCCTTTCACCGCGCAGAGGTTAGTTATTGCGTGCATATTGCATGATGAGGAACAAGTCAGATAGGTCATGCAATGCACTGAAACATGTCTTAGGCGTTTTCCTTTCACCGCGCAGAGGTTAGTTATTGCGTGCATATTGCATGATGAGGAACAAGTCAGATAGGTCATGCAATGCACTGAAACACGTCTTAGGCGTTTTCCTTTCACCGCACAGAGTAGAGTTATTGCGTGCATATTGCATGACGAGGAACAAGTCAGATAGGTCATGCAATGCACTGAAAAACGTCTTAGCATTTTCCTTTCACCGCGCAGAGGTTAGTTATTGCGTGCATATTGCATGCTGAGGAACAATTCAGATAGGTCATGCATGCATGCAAAGGTTAGTTGTTGCGTGCGTATTGCATGAAGAGGAACAAGTCAGATAGGTCATGCAATGCACTGAAACACGTCTTAGGCATTTTCCTTTCACCACGCAGAGGTTATTGCATGCATATTACATAACGAGAAACAAGGCAGATAGGTCATGCAATGCACTGAAACATGTCTTAGGCGTTTTCCTTTCACCGCGCAGAGGTTAGTTATTGCGTGCATATTGCATGATGAGGAACAAGTCAGATAGGTCATGCAATGCACTGAAACACGTCTTAGGCGTTTTCCTTTCACCGCACAGAGTAGAGTTATTGCGTGCATATTGCATGACGAGGAACAAGTCAGATAGGTCATGCAATGCACTGAAAAACGTCTTAGCATTTTCCTTTCACCGCGCAGAGGTTAGTTATTGCGTGCATATTGCATGCTGAGGAACAATTCAGATAGGTCATGCATGCATGCAAAGGTTAGTTGTTGCGTGCGTATTGCATGAAGAGGAACAAGTCAGATAGGTCATGCAATGCACTGAAACACGTCTTAGGCATTTTCCTTTCACCACGCAGAGGTTATTGCATGCATATTACATAACGAGAAACAAGGCAGATAGGTCATGCAATGCACTGAAACATGTCTTAGGCGTTTTCCTTTCACCGCGCAGAGGTTAGTTATTGCGTGCATATTGCATGATGAGGAACAATTCAGATAGATCATGCAATGCACTGAAACACGTCTTAGGCGTTTTCCTTTCACCTCGCAGATGAGAGTTATTGCGTGCATATTGCATGACAAGGAACAAGTCAGGTCATGCAATGCACTGAAACACATCTTAGGCGTTTTCCTTTCACTGCCTAGAGTTTAGTTATTGCGTGCATATTGCATGACGTGGAAAAAGTCAGATAGGTCTTGCAATGCACTGAAACACGTCTTAGGCGTTTTCCTTTCACCGCGCAGAGTTTAGTTCTTGCACGCATATTGCATAACGAGGAACAATTAAGATAGACCATGCAATGCTCTGAAAAGCGTCTTAGGCGTTTTCCTTTCACCATGCAGAGGTTATTTCATGCATATTGCATAACGAGGAACAATTCATATAGATCATGCGATGCACTGAATCACGTCTTAGGCGTTTTCCTTTCACCGCGCAGAGGTTAGTTATTGCGTGCTTATTGCATGACGAGGAACAAGTCAGATAGGTCATGCAATGCACTGAAACACGTCTTAGTCGTTTTCCTTTCACCGCGCAGAGGTTATTTATTGAGTGCATATTGCATGACGAGGAACGAGTCAGATAGGTCATGCAATGCAATGAAACACATCTTAGGTGTTTTCCTTTCACCGCGCAGAGGTTAGTTATTGCGTGCATATGCATTACGAGAAACAAGTTAGATATATCATGCAATGCAACGAAACACATCTTATGGTGTTTTCTTTTCATTGCTCAGAGTTTAGTATTTTTTGTGCATATGCAGAACTTAGGAACAAGTTGGTCAGCATGTTTTTTTCAAGACATGGTCCTGGATCAACATATTTTGATGATCCTGGATCAACATTCCTGTCCCAAAAATGTTGTCCTTAACCAATCCCTACCCCTAAACCTAACTCTACTCATAACTTTTCCCTTATCAGAAGGTACAAAGGTGAATGACACTGATGTTTTTAAGTACTTCACTCTGGTTCTAAATCTAAACCTAAAATTGACATAAACTGTAAACTTGTTCCTCAAATCTGTTTGGTTGATTGAAAAAATGTTGATCCAGGATCAACAATGATGTTGATCCAGGAACATGTGGTAGTTGATGAAATCACGTTCACCGAACAAGTTAGATAGGTCATGCAATGCAATGAAACACATCTTAGGTGTTTTCTTTTCATTGCACAGAGGTTAGTTTTTGGGTGAACAGGCCTAATGAGGAAGAAGTTAAATATGTCTTGCAATGCAATTGAAACACATGTTAGTTGTTTTCCTTTCACCGCGCTGAGTTTAGTTCTTGCACGCACATTGCATAACGAGGAACAATTCATATAGATCATATGCACTGAATCACGTCTTAGGCCTTTTCCTTTCACCACGCCGAGGTTATTGCATGCATATTGCATAACGAGGAACAATTCAGATAGGTCATGCAATGCACTGAATCACGTCTTAGGCGTTTTCCTTTCACCGCGCAGAGGTTAGTTATTGCGTGCTTATTGCATGACGAGGAACAAGTCAAATAGGTCATGCAATGCACTGAAACACGTCTTAGTTGTTTTCCTATCACCGCGCAGAGTTTAGTTATTGAGTGCATATTGCATGACGAGGAACGAGTCAGATAGGTCATGCAATGCAATGAAACACATCTTAGGTTTTTTCCTTTCACCGCGCAGAGGTTAGTTATTGCGTGCATATGCATTACGAGAAACAAGTTAGATATACCATGCAATGCAACGAAACACAGCTTATGGTGTTTTCTTTTCATTGCTCAGAGTTTAGTTATTTTTGTGCATGTGCAGAACTTAGGAACAAGTTGTTCAAGCATGATTTTTTCAAGACATGGTCCTGGATTAACATATTTTGATGATCCTGGATCAACATTCCTGTCCCAAAAAATGTTGTCCTTAACCAATCCCTACCCCTAAACCTAACTCTACTCATAACTTTTCCCTTATCAGAAAGTACAAAGGTGAATGACACTGATGTTTTTAAGTACTTCACTCTGGTTCTAAATCTAAACCTGAAATTGACAAAAACTGTAAACTTGTTCCTCAAATCTGTTTGGTTGATTGAAAAAATGTTGATCCAGGATCAACAATGATGTTGATCCAGGAACATGTGGTAGTTGATGAAATCACGTTCACCGAACAAGTTAGATAGGTCATGCAATGCAATGAAACACATCTTAGGTGTTTTCTTTTCATTGCACAGAGGTTAGTTTTTGCGTGAACAGGCCTAATGAGGAAGAAGTTAGATATGTCTTGCAATGCAATTGAAACACATCTTAGTTGTTTTCTTTTCAATGCACAGAGGTCAGTTATTGCGAGCATATGCGTAACGAGGAACAAGTTAGAAATGTCATGCATGGCTATGAAACACATCTTATGGTGTTTTCTTTTCATTGGTCAGAGTTTAGTTATTTTTGTGCATACGTATAACGAGGAACAAGTTAGATAGACTTAACAAATTAGTTAGAAGAACAAGTTAGATGCTTCCCTACATTACATAGAAGTCCATATCTGACATATTGAACTCATTTCTGGTCTAAAGGTTCTTCAAAAGCTTTTAAACAATAAAAACTCATAGACTCCTGATGTTACATTAGCTTTACATAGGTCAATTTTTGACCTCCAGAAACACATTTATGACCCACGGGTATTTGATCTTTGGGTTAATATACCGAGAGCTTTACTTCTCATGATGTCATTTCAGCCAGAAAGATATTTGACCTACTGAACATATTTCTTGGCCCAAAAGTACTTGATCTTGTACTTTCCATTCATACTCATAGACTCCAACAGACGCTTCCTAAGCCATAGAGAAGTCCATATCTGAAGTATTGAACTCATTTCTGGTCAAAGGTTCCTCACAAAGTTAAAAACAATATAAACTTTTAGACTCCTTCTGATGTTATATTAGATATACAAAGGTCAATTTTTGACCTTCAAGAACACATTTATGGCACATTTCCAGAAGGAAACGTGAAGTGGATCTTGAAGCGGCAAATCTCACAACCCGGTTGCTAGAGTGTTCTGGGAGGTTGCTACGGTGTTCTGGTTGGTTGCTAGGCGTTTTTAGGGTATTCTGTGTGATTTCTGTGGTGTTCTGGGTGGTTGCTAGGGTGTTGCTAGACGGTTGCTGGGGTGTTCCTGGTGGTTGCTAAGGTTTTGCCAAATGGTTGCTGGGGTGTTCTGGTTTGTTGCTAGGGTGTTCTCGGTGGTTGCTAGGTTGTTGCTAGGTGGTTGCTAGGGTGTTGTGGTTGGTTGGAGACTTACTTCTCATGATGTCATTTCAGCCGGAAAAAAATATATTTTACGTAAAGAACATTTTTCTGGCCCAAAAGTACTTGATCTTGAACTTTCCATACATGCTCATAGACTCCAGTCGATGCTTCCTAAGCCATAGAGAAGTCCATATCTGAATTATTGAAATCATTTCTGGTCAAAGATTCCTCAAAAGGTTTTAAAACAATATAAACTTATAGACTCCTGATGTTACATTAGCTATATATGGGTCAATTTTTGACCTCCAGAAACACATTCATGGCATACGGGTTTTTGATCTTTGGGTTAATATACAGAGAGCTTTACTTTTCATGATGTCATTTCAGCCAGAAAGATATTTGACCTACGGAACATATTTTTTGCCCAAAAGTACTTGATCTTGTATTTTTCAATCATACTCATAGACTCCAACAGATCCTTCCTAAGCCACAGAGAAGTTCATAACTGAGCTATTGAAATCATTTCTGGTCAAATGTTCCTCAAAAGGTTTTAAACAATATAAACTTATAGACTCCTGATGTTACATTAGCTATACATAGGTCAATTTTTGACCTCCAGAAACACCTTCATGGCATACGGGTATTTGATCTTTGGGTTAATATACCGAGAGCTTTACTTCTCATGATGTCATTTCAGCCAGAAAGACATTTGACCTACTGAACATATGTCTGGCCGAAAAGCATTTGATCTTGTATTTTCCATTCATACTCATAGACTCCAACAGATCCTTCCTAAGCCATAGAGATGTCCATATCTGAGCTATTGAACTCATTTCTGGTCAAAGGTTCTTCAAAAGGTTTTAAACAATATAAACTTATAGACTCCCGATGTTACATTAGCTATACATAGGTGAATTTTTGACCTCCAGAAACACATTTATGGCCCACGGGTATTTGATCTTTGGGTTAATATACCGAGAGATTTACTTCTCATGATATCATTTCAGCCAGACAAATATTTGACCTACTGAACATGTTTATGGCCCAAAAGTACTTGATCTTGAACTTTCCATACATGCTCAGAGACTGCAGCCGATGCTTCCTAAGCCATAGAGAAGTCCATATCTGACCTATTGAACTCATTTCTGGTCAAAGGTTCTTCAAAAGGTTTTAAACAATATAAACTTATAGACTCCCGATGTTACATTAGCTTATACATAGGTGAATTTTTGACCTCCAGAAACACATTTATGGCCCACGGGTATTTGATCTTTGGGTTAATATACCGAGAGCTTTACTTCTCATGATGTCATTTCAGCCAGAAAGATATTTGACCTACTGAACATATTTCTGGCCCAAAAGTGCTTGATCTTGAACTTTCCATATATACTCATACACTCCAACAGATGCTTCCTAAGCCATAGAGAAGTCCATATCTGACCTATTAAACTCATTTCTGTTCAAAGGTTCCTCAAAAGTTTTTAAACAAATATGAAATAGACTCCTGATGTTGCATTAGCTATACATAGGTCAATTTTTATACTCTAGAAACACATTTATGGCCCATGGCTATTTGCTCTTTGGGTTCGTATACCGATGGATTTACTTCTCATGATGTCATTTCAGCCACACAAATATTTGACCTCCTTCTGATGTTATATAAGATATACATAGGTCAATTTTTGACCTCCAAGAACACATTTATGTCCCACGGGTACTTGATCTGTGGGTTCATATACCGATGGATTTACTTCTCATGATGTCAATGAACTCATTTCTGGTCAAAGGTTCCTCAAAAAGTTTAAAACAATATAAACTTTTAGACTCTTTCTGATGTTATATTAGGTATACATAGGTTATTTTTTGACCACCAGGAACACATTTAATGCACATTTCCAGAAGTAAATATGAAATGGAGCCTGAAGTGGCAAATCTCACCACCCGGTTGCTAGGGTTTTCTGGGTAGTTGCTACGGTGTTGTTGGTGGTTTCTAGGCGTTTATTGGGGTATTCTGGGTGGTTGCTATGGTGTTTGTATGCGGTTGCTAGGGTATTCTGGGTGGTTGCCAAGGTGCTAATATTGTTAGGGTGTTGCTAGGTGGTTGCTGGGGTGTTCTTGTTTGCTGCTAGTGTGTTCTGGGTGGTTGCTAGGGTGTTGCTAGGGTGTTTTAGGTGGTTACTATGGTATTCTGGGTCATTGCTATGGTGTTACCAGGTGGTTGGAAGTGCTCACTTATAGTTACTATAGAGTTTCTGTAATGTTTTTGGCATGATTTAGCTCTTAACTATTCGATTATTTTATTACATTTCATGTTTATATTGTTTGAAATCTTTTGAGGACCCTTTACCATAACAATATAAACTTATAGACTCCTTCTGATGTTGTAAGAAGGAAAAGGTAAATTTTTGACCTCCAGGAACATATTTATGGCACATTTCCTGAAGAAAATGTGAAGTGGTGCTTGCACTGGCAAATCTCACCACCCGGTTGCTAGGGTGTTCCCGGTGGTTGCTACAGTGTTCTGGATGGTTGCTAGGCGGTTGTTAGGGTAGTCTGTGTGGTTGCTAGGGTGTTGCTAGGTGGTTGCTAGGGTGTTCTGGGTGGTTGCCAGAGTGTTGCTAGGCGGTTGCTAGGGCGGTCTGGTTGGTTGCTAGGTGTTGCTAAGGTGTTCTCGTTGGTTGCTTTGTGGTTGCTAGAGTGATGCTAGGGTGTTCTGGGTGGTTGCTATGGTGTTTTAGGTGGTTACTATGGTAGTCTGTGTGGTTCCTATTGTGTTTCTAGGTGGTTGGTAATGTCCACAAATGGTTACTATAGAGTTTTCATAAAGTTTTTGGCAATTGATTTCTGGCCCAAATCAATTTTTGATTTTGATTATGTATCATCAAAAGGTAGTTAAAATAAGGACTCTTGTATGGCTTCAGTGACATCAAAAGGAGTTAATGAGTGTGTTTAGACCATTCAAGATCAAGTGTGCCACAACTATGTTCAGTAGGTCAAAAAGGAACCTATCTATAGCTCATGTAATATCAGAAGGAGTCTCATAGTTTCTCTTTTTTAAAAACATTTAAGGACCCTTTGACCAGAAATGAGTTTAAATACATAAGATGTGGACATTCTATATGGCTTAAGAAGCATCAAAAATAGTCTGTGAGAATTTATAGAAAGTTCGAGACCTAGTACTCGTGGACCAGGACTATGTTTGTGGGTCAAATAGAAACCTCTAGTTCTAGGAAGCATAAGAAGTAGTCTATTTAGTATGTATAGAAAGTTCAATATCAGGTACTCGTGGGGGAGATATATGTTCAGTCAAATATCAGTCAAATATCTTCCCGCTCATAAAACATCACAAGTAGTAAAAATCAATGTATAGTAACATAACGATCAAGTACCCTTTGACCAGAAATGAGTTCAATGGGTCAGATCTAAACAATCCATGTGGCTAATATGTTCATTAGGTAAAATAAGGAATCTTGTATGGCTTCAGTATCATCAAAAGGAGTCAATGAGTATGTTTAGAAAGTTTAAGATCTAGTACTTGTGGGCCAGAACTATGTTCAGTAGCCTAGGTCAAATAGGAACTTTGTATAGCTTATATATCATCAAAATGTGTCTATAAACTTATATTGTTTAAAAACTTTTGAGGACCCTTTTACCAGAAACGAGCTCAATAGCTATACCATGCACTGTAAAGTGACATCTCATGTGATGTTTTCTCGTCTGTGCACAAATAAATTAATTTGTAAAATAAAAATGCATGCGAAATCACATTATATATTTTCATTGCAACGAGGAACAAGTCAGATAGGTCAAGCAATGCACTGAAACACGTCTTAGGCGTTTTCCTTTCACCAAGCAGAGGTTAGTTATTGCGTGCATATTGCATGACGAGGAACAAGTCAGATAGGTCATGCAATGCACTGAAAAACGTCTTAGCATTTTCCTTTCACCGCGCAGAGGTTAGTTGTTGCGTGAGTATTGCATGACGAGGAACAAGTCAGATAGGTCATGCAATGCACTGAAACACGTCTCAGGCGTTTTCCTTTCACCACGCAGAGGTTATTGCATGCATATTGCATAAAGAGGAACAAGTCAGGTCATGAAATGCACTGAAACAATTCTTAGGCGTTTTCCTTTCACCGCGCAAAGGTTAGTTATTGCGTGCATATTGCATGACGAGGAACAAGCCAGTTAGGTCATGCAATGCACTGAAACAGGTCTTATGCGTTATCCTTTCACCGCGCAGACTTTAGATCTTGCATGCATATTGAATGACGAGGAACAAGTCAGGTAGGTCATTCAATGCACGGAAACACATCTTAGACGTTTTCCATTCACCGCGCAGAGGTTAGTTATTGCGTGCATATTGCACGATGAAGAACAAGCCAGATAGGTCATGCAAATGCACTGAAACACGTCTTAGGCGTTTTCCTTTCACCACGCAGAGTTTAGTTCTTGCATGCATATTGCATAACGATGAATAGGACAGATAGGTCATGCAATGCACTGAAACATATCTTAGGCGTTTTCCTTTCACCGCGCAGAGGTTAGTTATTGCGTGCATATTGCATGATGAGGAACAAGTCAGATAGGTCATGCAATGCACTGAAACATGTCTTAGGCGTTTTCCTTTCACCGCGCAGAGGTTAGTTATTGCGTGCATATTGCATGATGAGGAACAAGTCAGATAGGTCATGCAATGCACTGAAACACGTCTTAGGCGTTTTCCTTTCACCGCACAGAGTAGAGTTATTGCGTGCATATTGCATGACGAGGAACAAGTCAGATAGGTCATGCAATGCACTGAAAAACGTCTTAGCATTTTCCTTTCACCGCGCAGAGGTTAGTTATTGCGTGCATATTGCATGCTGAGGAACAATTCAGATAGGTCATGCATGCATGCAAAGGTTAGTTGTTGCGTGCGTATTGCATGAAGAGGAACAAGTCAGATAGGTCATGCAATGCACTGAAACACGTCTTAGGCATTTTCCTTTCACCACGCAGAGGTTATTGCATGCATATTACATAACGAGAAACAAGGCAGATAGGTCATGCAATGCACTGAAACATGTCTTAGGCGTTTTCCTTTCACCGCGCAGAGGTTAGTTATTGCGTGCATATTGCATGATGAGGAACAAGTCAGATAGGTCATGCAATGCACTGAAACACGTCTTAGGCGTTTTCCTTTCACCGCGCAGAGTTTAGTTCTTGCACGCATATTGCATAACGAGGAACAATTCAGATAGATCATGCAATGCACTGAAACACGTCTTAGGCGTTTTCCTTTCACCTCGCAGATGAGAGTTATTGCGTGCATATTGCATGACAAGGAACAAGTCAGGTCATGCAATGCACTGAAACACATCTTAGGCGTTTTCCTTTCACTGCCTAGAGTTTAGTTATTGCGTGCATATTGCATGACGTGGAAAAAGTCAGATAGGTCTTGCAATGCACTGAAACACGTCTTAGGCGTTTTCCTTTCACCGCGCAGAGTTTAGTTCTTGCACGCATATTGCATAACGAGGAACAATTAAGATAGACCATGCAATGCTCTGAAAAGCGTCTTAGGCGTTTTCCTTTCACCATGCAGAGGTTATTTCATGCATATTGCATAACGAGGAACAATTCATATAGATCATGCGATGCACTGAATCACGTCTTAGGCGTTTTCCTTTCACCGCGCAGAGGTTAGTTATTGCGTGCTTATTGCATGACGAGGAACAAGTCAGATAGGTCATGCAATGCACTGAAACACGTCTTAGTCGTTTTCCTTTCACCGCGCAGAGGTTATTTATTGAGTGCATATTGCATGACGAGGAACGAGTCAGATAGGTCATGCAATGCAATGAAACACATCTTAGGTGTTTTCCTTTCACCGCGCAGAGGTTAGTTATTGCGTGCATATGCATTACGAGAAACAAGTTAGATATATCATGCAATGCAACGAAACACATCTTATGGTGTTTTCTTTTCATTGCTCAGAGTTTAGTATTTTTTGTGCATATGCAGAACTTAGGAACAAGTTGGTCAGCATGATTTTTTCAAGACATGGTCCTGGATCAACATATTTTGATGATCCTGGATCAACATTCCTGTCCCAAAAATGTTGTCCGTAACCAATCCCTACCCCTAAACCTAACTCTACTCATAACTTTTCCCTTATCAGAAGGTACAAAGGTGAATGACACTGATGTTTTAAGTACTTCACTCTGGTTCTAAATCTAAACCTAAAATTGACATAAACTGTAAACTTGTTCCTCAAATCTGTTTGGTTGATTGAAAAAATGTTGATCCAGGATCAACAATGATGTTGATCCAGGAACATGTGGTAGTTGATGAAATCACGTTCACCGAACAAGTTAGATAGGTCATGCAATGCAATGAAACACATCTTAGGTGTTTTCTTTTCATTACACAGAGGTTAGTTTTTGGGTGAACAGGCCTAATGAGGAAGAAGTTAAATATGTCTTGCAATGCAATTGAAACACATGTTAGTTGTTTTCCTTTCACCGCGCTGAGTTTAGTTCTTGCACGCATATTGCATAACGAGGAACAATTCATATAGATCATATGCACTGAAAAACGTCTTAGGCCTTTTCCTTTCACCACGCCGAGGTTATTGCATGCATATTGCATAACGAGGAACAATTCAGATAGGTCATGCAATGCACTGAATCACGTCTTAGGCGTTTTCCTTTCACCGCGCAGAGGTTAGTTATTGCGTGCTTATTGCATGACGAGGAACAAGTCAAATAGGTCATGCAATGCACTGAAACACGTCTTAGTTGTTTTCCTATCACCGCGCAGAGTTTAGTTATTGAGTGCATATTGCATGACGAGGAACGAGTCAGATAGGTCATGCAATGCAATGAAACACATCTTAGGTTTTTTCCTTTCACCGCGCAGAGGTTAGTTATTGCGTGCATATGCATTACGAGAAACAAGTTAGATATACCATGCAATGCAACGAAACACATCTTATGGTGTTTTCTTTTCATTGCTCAGAGTTTAGTTATTTTTGTGCATGTGCAGAACTTAGGAACAAGTTGTTCAAGCATGATTTTTTCAAGACATGGTCCTGGATTAACATATTTTGATGATCCTGGATCAACATTCCTGTCCCAAAAAATGTTGTCCTTAACCAATCCCTACCCCTAAACCTAACTCTACTCATAACTTTTCCCTTATCAGAAAGTACAAAGGTGAATGACACTGATGTTTTTAAGTACTTCACTCTGGTTCTAAATCTAAACCTGAAATTGACAAAAACTGTAAACTTGTTCCTCAAATCTGTTTGGTTGATTGAAAAAATGTTGATCCAGGATCAACAATGATGTTGATCCAGGAACATGTGGTAGTTGATGAAATCACGTTCACCGAACAAGTTAGATAGGTCATGCAATGCAATGAAACACATCTTAGGTGTTTTCTTTTCATTGCACAGAGGTTAGTTTTTGCGTGAACAGGCCTAATGAGGAAGAAGTTAGATATGTCTTGCAATGCAATTGAAACACATCTTAGTTGTTTTCTTTTCAATGCACAGAGGTCAGTTATTGCGAGCATATGCGTAACGAGGAACAAGTTAGAAATGTCATGCATGGCTATGAAACACATCTTATGGTGTTTTCTTTTCATTGGTCAGAGTTTAGTTATTTTTGTGCATACGTATAACGAGGAACAAGTTAGATAGACTTAACAAATTAGTTAGAAGAACAAGTTAGATGCTTCCCTACATTACATAGAAGTCCATATCTGACATATTGAACTCATTTCTGGTCAAAAGGTTCTTCAAAAGCTTTTAAACAATAAAAACTCATAGACTCCTGATGTTACATTAGCTTTACATAGGTCAATTTTTGACCTCCAGAAACACATTTATGGCCCACGGGTATTTGATCTTTGGGTTAATATACCGAGAGCTTTACTTCTCATGATGTCATTTCAGCCAGAAAGATATTTGACCTACTGAACATATTTCTTGGCCCAAAAGTACTTGATCTTGTACTTTCCATTCATACTCATAGACTCCAACAGACGCTTCCTAAGCCATAGAGAAGTCCATATCTGAAGTATTGAACTCATTTCTGGTCAAAGGTTCCTCACAAAGTTAAAAACAATATAAACTTTTAGACTCCTTCTGATGTTATATTAGATATACAAAGGTCAATTTTTGACCTTCAAGAACACATTTATGGCACATTTCCAGAAGGAAACGTGAAGTGGATCTTGAAGCGGCAAATCTCACAACCCGGTTGCTAGAGTGTTCTGGGAGGTTGCTACGGTGTTCTGGTTGGTTGCTAGGCGTTTTTAGGGTATTCTGTGTGATTTCTGTGGTGTTCTGGGTGGTTGCTAGGGTGTTGCTAGACGGTTGCTGGGGTGTTCCTGGTGGTTGCTAAGGTTTTGCCAAATGGTTGCTGGGGTGTTCTGGTTTGTTGCTAGGGTGTTCTCGGTGGTTGCTAGGTTGTTGCTAGGTGGTTGCTAGGGTGTTGTGGTTGGTTGGAGACTTACTTCTCATGATGTCATTTCAGCCAGAAAAAAATATATTTTACGTAAAGAACATTTTTCTGGCCCAAAAGTACTTGATCTTGAACTTTCCATACATGCTCATAGACTCCAGTCGATGCTTCCTAAGCCATAGAGAAGTCCATATCTGAATTATTGAAATCATTTCTGGTCAAAGATTCCTCAAAAGGTTTTAAAACAATATAAACTTATAGACTCCTGATGTTACATTAGCTATATATGGGTCAATTTTTGACCTCCAGAAACACATTCATGGCATACGGGTTTTTGATCTTTGGGTTAATATACAGAGAGCTTTACTTTTCATGATGTCATTTCAGCCAGAAAGATATTTGACCTACGGAACATATTTTTTGCCCAAAAGTACTTGATCTTGTATTTTTCAATCATACTCATAGACTCCAACAGATCCTTCCTAAGCCACAGAGAAGTTCATAACTGAGCTATTGAAATCATTTCTGGTCAAATGTTCCTCAAAAGGTTTTAAACAATATAAACTTATAGACTCCTGATGTTACATTAGCTATACATAGGTCAATTTTTGACCTCCAGAAACACATTCATGGCATACGGGTATTTGATCTTTGGGTTAATATACCGAGAGCTTTACTTCTCATGATGTCATTTCAGCCAGAAAGACATTTGACCTACTGAACATATGTCTGGCCGAAAAGCATTTGATCTTGTATTTTCCATTCATACTCATAGACTCCAACAGATCCTTCCTAAGCCATAGAGATGTCCATATCTGAGCTATTGAACTCATTTCTGGTCAAAGGTTCTTCAAAAGGTTTTAAACAATATAAACTTATAGACTCCCGATGTTACATTAGCTATACATAGGTGAATTTTTGACCTCCAGAAACACATTTATGGCCCACGGGTATTTGATCTTTGGGTTAATATACCGAGAGATTTACTTCTCATGATATCATTTCAGCCAGACAAATATTTGACCTACTGAACATGTTTATGGCCCAAAAGTACTTGATCTTGAACTTTCCATACATGCTCAGAGACTGCAGCCGATGCTTCCTAAGCCATAGAGAAGTCCATATCTGACCTATTGAACTCATTTCTGGTCAAAGGTTCTTCAAAAGGTTTTAAACAATATAAACTTATAGACTCCCGATGTTACATTAGCTTATACATAGGTGAATTTTTGACCTCCAGAAACACATTTATGGCCCACGGGTATTTGATCTTTGGGTTAATATACCGAGAGCTTTACTTCTCATGATGTCATTTCAGCCAGAAAGATATTTGACCTACTGAACATATTTCTGGCCCAAAAGTGCTTGATCTTGTACTTTCCATTCATACTCATATTCTCCAACAGATGCTTCTTGAGCCATAGAGATGTCCATATCTGACCTATTGAACTCATTTCTGGTCAAAGGTTCCTCAAAAAATTTAAAACAATATAAACTTTTTGACTCCTTCTGATACATTAGATATACATAGGTCAATGTTTGACCTCCAGGAACACATTGTGGCACATTTCCAGAAGAAAACGTGAAGGGGAGCTTGAAGCGGCAAGTCTCACCACCCGGTTGCTCAGGTGTTCTGGGAGTTTGCTACGGTGTTCTGGGTGGTTGCTAGGGTGTTGCTAGGCGGTTGCTGGGGTGTTCCTGGTGGTTGCTAGGGTGTTGCCATATGGTTTCTGGGGTGTTTGGTTTGTTGCTAGGGTGTTCTCGGTGGTTGCTAGGGTGTTGCTAGGTGGTTGCTAGGGTGTTTTGGTGGGTTGGAGATTTACTTCTCATGATGTCATTTCAGCCAGAAAAATATTTTACTCAAAGAACATTTTTCTGGCCCAAAAGTACTTGATCTTGAACTTTCCATACGTACTCATAGACTATGTAATATAACATTCTGATGTTATATTACATAGGTCAATTTTTGACCTCCAGGAACACTTTTCATGGCACACTGGTGCTTGATCTTTGGGTTAATATACCGCGAGATTTACTTCTCATGATATCATTTCAGCCAGACAAATATTTGACCTACTGAACATGTTTATGGCCCAAAAGAACTTGATCTTGAACTTTCCATACATGCTCAGAGACTGCAGCCGATGCTTCCTAGGCCATAGAGAAGTCCATATCTGACCTATTAAACTCATTTCTGGTCAAAGGTTCCTCAAAAGTTTTTAAACAAATATGAACTTATAGACTCCTGATGTTGCATTAGCCATACATAGGTCAATTTTTGACCTCCAGAAACACATTTATGGCATACGGGTATTTGATCTTTGGGCTAATATACCGAGAGCTTTACTTCTCATGATGTCATTTCAGACAGAAAGATATTTGACCTACTGAACATATTTCTGGCCCAAAAGTACTTGATCTTGAACTTTCCATATATACTCATACACTCCAACAGATGCTTCCTAAGCCATAGAGAAGTCCATATCTGACCTATTAAACTCATTTCTGTTCAAAGGTTCCTCAAAAGTTTTTAAACAAATATGAAATAGACTCCTGATGTTGCATTAGCTATACATAGGTCAATTTTTATACTCTAGAAACACATTTATGGCCCATGGCTATTTGATCTTTGGGTTCGTATACCGATGGATTTACTTCTCATGATGTCATTTCAGCCACACAAATATTTGACCTCCTTCTGATGTTATATAAGATATACATAGGTCAATTTTTGACCTCCAAGAACACATTTATGTCCCACGGGTACTTGATCTGTGGGTTCATATACCGATGGATTTACTTCTCATGATGTCAATGAACTCATTTCTGGTCAAAG
Source organism: Cyprinella venusta (assembly GCA_038021265.1). Lineage (NCBI taxonomy): Eukaryota > Metazoa > Chordata > Actinopteri > Cypriniformes > Leuciscidae > Cyprinella > Cyprinella venusta. The sequence goes on along the minus strand of CM075875.1, from coordinate 26,876,240 downwards.
GTTCCTCAAAAAGTTTAAAACAATATAAACTTTTAGACTCTTTCTGATGTTATATTAGGTATACATAGGTTATTTTTTGACCACCAGGAACACATTTAATGCACATTTCCAGAAGTAAATATGAAATGGAGCCTGAAGTGGCAAATCTCACCACCCGGTTGCTAGGGTTTTCTGGGTAGTTGCTACGGTGTTGTTGGTGGTTTCTAGGCGTTTATTGGGGTATTCTGGGTGGTTGCTATGGTGTTTGTATGCGGTTGCTAGGGTATTCTGGGTGGTTGCCAAGGTGCTAATATTGTTAGGGTGTTGCTAGGTGGTTGCTGGGGTGTTCTTGTTTGCTGCTAGTGTGTTCTGGGTGGTTGCTAGGGTGTTGCTAGGGTGTTTTAGGTGGTTACTATGGTATTCTGGGTCATTGCTATGGTGTTACCAGGTGGTTGGAAGTGCTCACTTATAGTTACTATAGAGTTTCTATAATGTTTTTGGCATGATTTAGCTCTTAACTATTCGATTATTTTATTACATTTCATGTTTATATTGTTTGAAATCTTTTGAGGACCCTTTACCATAACAATATAAACTTATAGACTCCTTCTGATGTTGTAAGAAGGAAAAGGTAAATTTTTGACCTCCAGGAACATATTTATGGCACATTTCCTGAAGAAAATGTGAAGTGGTGCTTGCACTGGCAAATCTCACCACCCGGTTGCTAGGGTGTTCCCGGTGGTTGCTACAGTGTTCTGGATGGTTGCTAGGCGGTTGTTAGGGTAGTCTGTGTGGTTGCTAGGGTGTTGCTAGGTGGTTGCTAGGGTGTTCTGGGTGGTTGCCAGAGTGTTGCTAGGCGGTTGCTAGGGTGGTCTGGTTGGTTGCTAGGTGTTGCTAAGGTGTTCTCGTTGGTTGCTTTGTGGTTGCTAGAGTGATGCTAGGGTGTTCTGGGTGGTTGCTATGGTGTTTTAGGTGGTTACTATGGTAGTCTGTGTGGTTCCTATTGTGTTTCTAGGTGGTTGGTAATGTCCACAAATGGTTACTATAGAGTTTTCATAAAGTTTTTGGCAATTGATTTCTGGCCCAAATCAATTTTTGATTTTGATTATGTATCATCAAAAGGTAGTTAAAATAAGGACTCTTGTATGGCTTCAGTGACATCAAAAGGAGTTAATGAGTGTGTTTAGACCATTCAAGATCAAGTGTGCCACAACTATGTTCAGTAGGTCAAAAAGGAACCTATCTATAGCTCATGTAATATCAGAAGGAGTCTCATAGTTTCTCTTTTTTAAAAACATTTAAGGACCCTTTGACCAGAAATGAGTTTAAATACATAAGATGTGGACATTCTATATGGCTTAAGAAGCATCAAAAATAGTCTGTGAGAATTTATAGAAAGTTCGAGACCTAGTACTCGTGGACCAGGACTATGTTTGTGGGTCAAATAGAAACCTCTAGTTCTAGGAAGCATAAGAAGTAGTCTATTTAGTATGTATAGAAAGTTCAATATCAGGTACTCGTGGGGGAGATATATGTTCAGTCAAATATCAGTCAAATATCTTCCCGCTCATAAAACATCACAAGTAGTAAAAATCAATGTATAGTAACATAACGATCAAGTACCCTTTGACCAGAAATGAGTTCAATGGGTCAGATCTAAACAATCCATGTGGCTAATATGTTCATTAGGTAAAATAAGGACTCTTGTATGGCTTCAGTATCATCAAAAGGAGTCAATGAGTATGTTTAGAAAGTTTAAGATCTAGTACTTGTGGGCCAGAACTATGTTCAGTAGCCTAGGTCAAATAGGAACTTTGTATAGCTTATATATCATCAAAATGTGTCTATAAACTTATATTGTTTAAAAACTTTTGAGGACCCTTTTACCAGAAACGAGCTCAATAGCTATACCATGCACTGTAAAGTGACATCTCATGTGATGTTTTCTCGTCTGTGCACAAATAAATTAATTTGTAAAATAAAAATGCATGCGAAATCACATTATATATTTTCATCGCAACGAGGAACAAGTCAGATAGGTCATGCAATGCACTGAAACACGTCTTAGGCGTTTTCCTTTCACCAAGCAGAGGTTAGTTATTGCGTGCATATTGCATGATGATGAACAAGTCAGATAGGTCATGCAATGCACTGAAAAACGTCTTAGCATTTTCCTTTCACCGCGCAGAGGTTAGTTGTTGCGTGAGTATTGCATGACGAGGAACAAGTCAGATAGGTCATGCAATGCACTGAAACACGTCTCAGGCGTTTTCCTTTCACCACGCAGAGGTTATTGCATGCATATTGCATAAAGAGGAACAAGTCAGGTCATGAAATGCACTGAAACAATTCTTAGGCGTTTTCCTTTCACCGCGCAAAGGTTAGTTATTGCGTGCATATTGCATGACGAGGAACAAGCCAGTTAGGTCATGCAATGTACTGAAACAGGTCTTATGCGTTTTCCTTTCACCGCGCAGACTTTAGATCTTGCATGCATATTGAATGACGAGGAACAAGTCAGGTAGGTCATTCAATGCACTGAAACACATCTTAGACGTTTTCCATTCACCGCGCAGAGGTTAGTTATTGCGTGCATATTGCACGATGAAGAACAAGCCAGATAGGTCATGCAAATGCACTGAAACACGTCTTAGGCGTTTTCCTTTCACCACGCAGAGTTTAGTTCTTGCATGCATATTGCATAACGATGAATAGGACAGATAGGTCATGCAATGCACTAAAAACTTGTCTTAGGCGTTTTCCTTTCACCGCGCAGAGGTTAGTTATTGCGTGCATATTGCATGATGAGGAACAAGTCAGATAGGTCATGCAATGCACTGAAACATGTCTTAGGCGTTTTCCTTTCACCGCGCAGAGGTTAGTTATTGCGTGCATATTGCATGATGAGGAACAAGTCAGATAGGTCATGCAATGCACTGAAACACGTCTTAGGTGTTTTCCTTTCACCGCACAGAGTAGAGTTATTGCGTGCATATTGCATGACGAGGAACAAGTCAGATAGGTCATGCAATGCACTGAAAAACGTCTTAGCATTTTCCTTTCACCGCGCAGAGGTTAGTTATTGCGTGCATATTGCATGCTGAGGAACAATTCAGATAGGTCATGCATGCATGCAAAGGTTAGTTGTTGCGTGCGTATTGCATGACGAGGAACAAGTCAGATAGGTCATGCAATGCACTGAAACACGTCTTAGGCATTTTCCTTTCACCACGCAGAGGTTATTGCATGCATATTACATAACGAGAAACAAGGCAGATAGGTCATGCAATGCACTGAAACATGTCTTAGGCGTTTTCCTTTCACCGCGCAGAGGTTAGTTATTGCGTGCATATTGCATGATGAGGAACAAGTCAGATAGGTCATGCAATGCACTGAAACACGTCTTAGGCGTTTTCCTTTCACCGCGCAGAGTTTAGTTCTTGCACACATATTGCATAACGAGGAACAATTCAGATAGATCATGCAATGCACTGAAACACGTCTTAGGCGTTTTCCTTTCACCTCGCAGATGAGAGTTATTGCGTGCATATTGCATGACAAGGAACAAGTCAGGTCATGCAATGCACTGAAACACATCTTAGGCGTTTTCCTTTCACTGCCTAGAGTTTAGTTATTGCGTGCATATTGCATGACGTGGAAAAAGTCAGATAGGTCTTGCAATGCACTGAAACACGTCTTAGGCGTTTTCCTTTCACCGCGCAGAGTTTAGTTCTTGCACGCATATTGCATAACGAGGAACAATTAAGATAGACCATGCAATGCTCTGAAAAGCGTCTTAGGCGTTTTCCTTTCACCATGCAGAGGTTATTGCATGCATATTGCATAACGAGGAACAATTCATATAGATCATGCGATGCACTGAATCACGTCTTAGGCGTTTTCCTTTCACCGCGCAGAGGTTAGTTATTGCGTGCTTATTGCATGACGAGGAACAAGTCAGATAGGTCATGCAATGCACTGAAACACGTCTTAGTCGTTTTCCTTTCACCGCGCAGAGGTTAGTTATTGAGTGCATATTGCATGACGAGGAACGAGTCAGATAGGTCATGCAATGCAATGAAACACATCTTAGGTGTTTTCCTTTCACCGCGCAGAGGTTAGTTATTGCGTGCATATGCATTACGAGAAACAAGTTAGATATATCATGCAATGCAACGAAACACATCTTATGGTGTTTTCTTTTCATTGCTCAGAGTTTAGTAATTTTTGTGCATATGCAGAACTTAGGAACAAGTTGGTCAGCATGATTTTTTCAAGACATGGTCCTGGATCAACATATTTTGATGATCCTGGATCAACATTCCTGTCCCAAAAATGTTGTCCTTAACCAATCCCTACCCCTAAACCTAACTCTACTCATAACTTTTCCCTTATCAGAAGGTACAAAGGTGAATGACACTGATGTTTTTAAGTACTTCACTCTGGTTCTAAATCTAAACCTAAAATTGACATAAACTGTAAACTTGTTCCTCAAATCTGTTTGGTTGATTGAAAAAATGTTGATCCAGGATCAACAATGATGTTGATCCAGGAACATGTGGTAGTTGATGAAATCACGTTTACCGAAGTTAGATAGGTCATGCAATGCAATGAAACACATCTTAGGTGTTTTCTTTTCATTGCACAGAGGTTAGTTTTTGCGTGAACAGGCCTAATGAGGAAGAAGTTAGATATGTCTTGCAATGCAATTGAAACACATCTTAGTTGTTTTCTTTTCAATGCACAGAGGTCAGTTATTGCGAGCATATGCGTAACGAGGAACAAGTTAGAAATGTCATGCATGGCTATGAAACACATCTTATGGTGTTTTCTTTTCATTGGTCAGAGTTTAGTTATTTTTGTGCATACGTATAACGAGGAACAAGTTAGATAGACTTAACAAATTAGTTAGAGGAACAAGTTAGATGCTTCCCTACATATACATAGAAGTCCATATCTGACCTATTGAACTCATTTCTGGTCAAAAGGTTCTTCAAAAGCTTTTAAACAATAAAAACTCATAGACTCCTGATGTTACATTAGCTATACATAGGTCAATTTTTGACCTCCAGAAACACATTTATGGCCCACGGGTATTTGATCTTTGAGTTAATATACCGAGAGCTTGACTTCTCATGATGTCATTTCAGCCAGAAAGATATTTGACCTACTGAACATATTTCTTGGCCCAAAAGTACTTGATCTTGTACTTTCCATTCATACTCATAGACTCCAACAGACACTTCCTAAGCCATAGAGAAGTCCATATCTGAAGTATTAAACTCATTTCTGGTCTAAGGTTCCTCACAAAGTTAAAAACAATATAAACTTTTAGACTCCTTCTGGTGTTATATTAGATATACAAAGGTCAATTTTTGACCTTCAAGAACACATTTATGGCACATTTCCAGAAGGAAACGTGAAGTGGATCTTGAACCGGCAAATCTCACAACCCGGTTGCTAGAGTGTTCTGGGAGGTTGCTACGGTGTTCTGGTTGGTTGCTAGGCGTTTTTAGGGTATTCTGTGTGATTTCTGTGGTGTTCTGGGTGGTTGCTAGGGTGTTGCTAGACGGTTGCTGGGGTGTTCCTGGTGGTTGCTAGGGTTTTGCCAAATGGTTGCTGGGGTGTTCTGGTTTGTTGCTAGGGTGTTCTCGGTGGTTGCTAGGTTGTTGCTAGGTGGTTGCTAGGGTGTTGTGGTGGGTTGGAGACTTACTTCTCATGATGTCATTTCAGCCAGAAAAAAATATATTTTACGTAAAGAACATTTTTCTGGACCAAAAGTACTTGATCCTGAACTTTCCATACATGCTCATAGACTCCAGTCGATGCTTCCTAAGCCATAGAGAAGTCCATATCTGAATTATTGAAATCATTTCTGGTCAAAGGTTCCTCAAAAGGTTTTAAAACAATATAAACTTATAGACTCCTGATGTTACATTAGCTATATATGGGTCAATTTTTGACCTCCAGAAACACATTCATGGCATACGGGTTTTTGATCTTTGGGTTAATATACAGAGAGCTTTACTTTTCATGATGTCATTTCAGCCAGAAAGATATTTGACCTACGGAACATATTTTTTGCCCAAAAGTACTTGATCTTGTATTTTTCAATCATACTCATAGACTCCAACAGATCCTTCCTAAGCCACAGAGAAGTTCATATCTGAGCTATTGAAATCATTTCTGGTCAAATGTTCCTCAAAAGGTTTTAAACAATATAAACTTATAGACTCCTGATGTTACATTAGCTATACATAGGTCAATTTTTGACCTCCAGAAACACATTCATGGCATACGGGTATTTGATCTTTGGGTTAATATACCGAGAGCTTTACTTCTCATGATGTCATTTCAGCCAGAAAGACATTTGACCTACTGAACATATGTCTGGCCGAAAAGCACTTGATCTTGTATTTTCCATTCATACTCATAGACTCCAACAGATCCTTCCTAAGCCATAGAGATGTCCATATCTGAGCTATTGAACTCATTTCTGGTCAAAGGTTCTTCAAAAGGTTTTAAACAATATAAACTTATAGACTCCCGATGTTACATTAGCTATACATAGGTCAATTTTTGACCTCCAGAAACACATTTATGGCCCACGGGTATTTGATCTTTGGGTTAATATACCGAGAGATTTACTTCTCATGATATCATTTCAGCCAGACAAATATTTGACCTGCTGAACATGTTTATGGCCCAAAAGTACTTGATCTTGAACTTTCCATACATGCTCAGAGACTGCAGCCGATGCTTCCTAAGCCATAGAGAAGTCCATATCTGACCTATTGAACTCATTTCTGGTCAAAGGTTCTTCAAAAGGTTTTAAACAATATAAACTTATAGACTCCCGATGTTACATTAGCTTATACATAGGTGAATTTTTGACCTCCAGAAACACATTTATGGCCCACGGGTATTTGATCTTTGGGTTAATATACCGAGAGCTTTACTTCTCATGATGTCATTTCAGCCAGAAAGATATTTGACCTACTGAACATATTTCTGGCCCAAAAGTGCTTGATCTTGTACTTTCCATTCATACTCATATTCTCCAACAGATGCTTCTTGAGCCATAGAGATGTCCATATCTGACCTATTGAACTCATTTCTGGTCAAAGGTTCCTCAAAAAATTTAAAACAATATAAACTTTTTGACTCCTTCTGATACATTAGATATACATAGGTCAATGTTTGACCTCCAGGAACACATTGTGGCACATTTCCAGAAGAAAACCTGAAGGGGAGCTTGAAGCGGCAAGTCTCACCACCCGGTTGCTCAGGTGTTCTGGGAGTTTGCTACGGTGTTCTGGGTGGTTGCTAGGGTGTTGCTAGGCGGTTGCTGGGGTGTTCCTGGTGGTTGCTAGGGTGTTGCCATATGGTTTCTGGGGTGTTTGGTTTGTTGCTAGGGTGTTCTCGGTGGTTGCTAGGGTGTTGCTAGGTGGTTGCTAGGGTGTTTTGGTGGGTTGGAGATTTACTTCTCATGATGTCATTTCAGCCAGAAAAATATTTTACTCAAAGAACATTTTTCTGGCCCAAAAGTACTTGATCTTGAACTTTCCATACGTACTCATAGACTATGTAATATAACATTCTGATGTTATATTACATAGGTCAATTTTTGACCTCCAGGAACACTTTTCATGGCACACTGGTGCTTGATCTTTGGGTTAATATACCGAGAGATTTACTTCTCATGATATCATTTCAGCCAGACAAATATTTGACCTACTGAACATGTTTATGGCCCAAAAGTACTTGATCTTGAACTTTCCATACATGCTCAGAGACTGCAGCCGATGCTTCCTAAGCCATAGAGAAGTCCATATCTGAAACTATTGAAATCATTTCTGGTCAAAGGTTCCTCAAAAGGTTTTAAACAATATAAACTTATAGACTCCTGATGTTAAATTAGCTATACATAGGTCAATTTTTGACATCCAGAAACACATTTATGGCATACGGGTATTTGATCTTTGGGCTAATATACCGAGAGCTTTACTTCTCATGATGTCATTTCAGACAGAAAGATATTTGACCTACTGAACATATTTCTGGCCCAAAAGTACTTGATCTTGAACTTTCCATATATACTCATACACTCCAACAGATGCTTCCTAAGCCATAGAGAAGTCCATATCTGACCTATTAAACTCATTTCTGGTCAAAGGTTCCTCAAAAGTTTTTAAACAAATATGAAATAGACTCCTGATGTTGCATTAGCTATACATAGGTCAATTTTTATACTCTAGAAACACATTTATGGCCCATGGCTATTTGATCTTTGGGTTCGTATACCGATGGATTTACTTCTCATGATGTCATTTCAGCCACACAAATATTTGACCTCCTTCTGATGTTATATAAGATATACATAGGTCAAATTTTGACCTCCAAGAACACATTTATGTCCCACGGGTACTTGATCTGTGGGTTCATATACCGATGGATTTACTTCTCATGATGTCAATGAACTCATTTCTGGTCAAAGGTTCCTCAAAAAGTTTAAAACAATATAAACTTTTAGACTCTTTCTGATGTTATATTAGGTATACATAGGTTATTTTTTGACCACCAGGAACACATTTAATGCACATTTCCAGAAGTAAATATGAAATGGAGCCTGAAGTGGCAAATCTCACCACCCGGTTGCTAGGGTTTTCTGGGTGGTTGCTACGGTGTTGTTGGTGGTTTCTAGGCGTTTATTGGGGTATTCTGGGTGGTTGCTATGGTGTTTGTATGCGGTTGCTAGGGTATTCTGGGTGGTTGCCAAGGTGCTAATATTGTTAGGGTGTTGCTAGGTGGTTGCTGGGGTGTTCTTGTTTGCTGCTAGTGTGTTCTGGGTGGTTGCTAGGGTGTTGCTAGGGTGTTTTAGGTGGTTACTATGGTATTCTGGGTCATTGCTATGGTGTTACCAGGTGGTTGGAAGTGCTCACTTATAGTTACTATAGAGTTTCTATAATGTTTTTGGCATGATTTAGCTCTTAACTATTCGATTATTTTATTACATTTCATGTTTATATTGTTTGAAATCTTTTGAGGACCCTTTACCATAACAATATAAACTTATAGACTCCTTCTGATGTTGTAAGAAGGACAAGGTAAATTTTTGACCTCCAGGAACATATTTATGGCATATTTCCTGAAGAAAATGTGAAGTGCTGCTTGCACTGGCAAATCTCACCACCCGGTTGCTAGGGTGTTTCCGGTGGTTGCTACAGTGTTCTGGATGGTTGCTAGGCGGTTGTTAGGGTAGTCTGTGTGGTTGCTAGGGTGTTGCTAGGTGGTTGCTAGGGTGTTCTGGGTGGTTGCCAGAGTGTCGCTAGGCAGTTGCTAGGGTGGTCTGGTTGGTTGCTAGGTGTTGCTAAGGTGTTCTCGTTGGTTGCTTTGTGGTTGCTAGAGTGATGCTAGGGTGTTCTGGGTGGTTGCTATGGTGTTTTAGGTGGTTACTATGGTAGTCTGTGTGGTTCCTATTGTGTTTCTAGGTGGTTGGTAATGTCCACAAATGGTTACTATAGAGTTTTCATAAAGTTTTTGGCAATTGATTTCTGGCCCAAATCAATTTTTGATTTTGATTATGTATCATCAAAAGGTAGTTAAAATAAGGACTCTTGTATGGCTTCAGTGACATCAAAAGGAGTTAATGAGTGTGTTTAGACCATTCAAGATCAAGTGTGCCACAACTATGTTCAGTAGGTCAAAAAGGAACCTATCTATAGCTCATGTAATATCAGAAGGAGTCTCGTAGTTTCTCTTTTTTAAAAACATTTAAGGACCCTTTGACCAGAAATGAGTTTAAATACATAAGATGTGGACATTCTATATGGCTTAAGAAGCATCAAAAATAGTCTTTGAGAATTTATAGAAAGTTCGAGACCTAGTACTCGTGGACCAGGACTATGTTTGTGGGTCAAATAGAAACCTCTAGTTCTAGGAAGCATAAGAAGTAGTCTATTTAGTATGTATAGAAAGTTCAATATCAGGTACTCGTGGGGGAGATATATGTTCAGTCAAATATCAGTCAAATATCTTCCCGCTCATAAAACATCACAAGTAGTAAAAATCAATGTATAGTAACATAACGATCAAGTACCCTTTGACCAGAAATGAGTTCAATGGGTCAGATCTAAACAATCCATGTGGCTAATATGTTCATTAGGTAAAATAAGGACTCTTGTATGGCTTCAGTATCATCAAAAGGAGTCAATGAGTATGTTTAGAAAGTTTAAGATCTAGTACTTGTGGGCCAGAACTATGTTCAGTAGCCTAGGTCAAATAGGAACTTTGTATAGCTTATATATCATCAAAATGTGTCTATAAACTTATATTGTTTAAAAACTTTTGAGGACCCTTTTACCAGAAACGAGCTCAATAGCTATACCATGCACTGTAAAGTGACATCTCATGTGATGTTTTCTCGTCTGTGCACAAATAAATTAATTTGTAAAATAAAAATGCATGCGAAATCACATTATATATTTTCATCGCAACGAGGAACAAGTCAGATAGGTCATGCAATGCACTGAAACACGTCTTAGGCGTTTTCCTTTCACCAAGCAGAGGTTAGTTATTGCGTGCATATTGCATGATGAGGAACAAGTCAGATAGGTCATGCAATGCACTGAAAAACGTCTTAGCATTTTCCTTTCACCGCGCAGAGGTTAGTTGTTGCGTGAGTATTGCATGACGAGGAACAAGTCAGATAGGTCATGCAATGCACTGAAACACGTCTCAGGCGTTTTCCTTTCACCACGCAGAGGTTATTGCATGCATATTGCATAAAGAGGAACAAGTCAGGTCATGAAATGCACTGAAACACGTCTTAGGCGTTTTCCTTTCACCGCACAGAGTAGAGTTATTGCGTGCATATTGCATGACGAGGAACAAGTCAGATAGGTCATGCAATGCACTGAAAAACGTCTTAGCATTTTCCTTTCACCGCGCAGAGGTTAGTTATTGCGTGCATATTGCATGCTGAGGAACAATTCAGATAGGTCATGCATGCATGCAAAGGTTAGTTGTTGCGTGCGTATTGCATGAAGAGGAACAAGTCAGATAGGTCATGCAATGCACTGAAACACGTCTTAGGCATTTTCCTTTCACCACGCAGAGGTTATTGCATGCATATTACATAACGAGAAACAAGGCAGATAGGTCATGCAATGCACTGAAACATGTCTTAGGCGTTTTCCTTTCACCGCGCAGAGGTTAGTTATTGCGTGCATATTGCATGATGAGGAACAAGTCAGATAGGTCATGCAATGCACTGAAACACGTCTTAGGCGTTTTCCTTTCACCGCACAGAGTAGAGTTATTGCGTGCATATTGCATGACGAGGAACAAGTCAGATAGGTCATGCAATGCACTGAAAAACGTCTTAGCATTTTCCTTTCACCGCGCAGAGGTTAGTTATTGCGTGCATATTGCATGCTGAGGAACAATTCAGATAGGTCATGCATGCATGCAAAGGTTAGTTGTTGCGTGCGTATTGCATGAAGAGGAACAAGTCAGATAGGTCATGCAATGCACTGAAACACGTCTTAGGCATTTTCCTTTCACCACGCAGAGGTTATTGCATGCATATTACATAACGAGAAACAAGGCAGATAGGTCATGCAATGCACTGAAACATGTCTTAGGCGTTTTCCTTTCACCGCGCAGAGGTTAGTTATTGCGTGCATATTGCATGATGAGGAACAAGTCAGATAGGTCATGCAATGCACTGAAACACGTCTTAGGCGTTTTCCTTTCACCGCGCAGAGTTTAGTTCTTGCACGCATATTGCATAACGAGGAACAATTCAGATAGATCATGCAATGCACTGAAACACGTCTTAGGCGTTTTCCTTTCACCTCGCAGATGAGAGTTATTGCGTGCATATTGCATGACAAGGAACAAGTCAGGTCATGCAATGCACTGAAACACATCTTAGGCGTTTTCCTTTCACTGCCTAGAGTTTAGTTATTGCGTGCATATTGCATGACGTGGAAAAAGTCAGATAGGTCTTGCAATGCACTGAAACACGTCTTAGGCGTTTTCCTTTCACCGCGCAGAGTTTAGTTCTTGCACGCATATTGCATAACGAGGAACAATTAAGATAGACCATGCAATGCTCTGAAAAGCGTCTTAGGCGTTTTCCTTTCACCATGCAGAGGTTATTTCATGCATATTGCATAACGAGGAACAATTCATATAGATCATGCGATGCACTGAATCACGTCTTAGGCGTTTTCCTTTCACCGCGCAGAGGTTAGTTATTGCGTGCTTATTGCATGACGAGGAACAAGTCAGATAGGTCATGCAATGCACTGAAACACGTCTTAGTCGTTTTCCTTTCACCGCGCAGAGGTTATTTATTGAGTGCATATTGCATGACGAGGAACGAGTCAGATAGGTCATGCAATGCAATGAAACACATCTTAGGTGTTTTCCTTTCACCGCGCAGAGGTTAGTTATTGCGTGCATATGCATTACGAGAAACAAGTTAGATATATCATGCAATGCAACGAAACACATCTTATGGTGTTTTCTTTTCATTGCTCAGAGTTTAGTATTTTTTGTGCATGTGCAGAACTTAGGAACAAGTTGGTCAGCATGATTTTTTCAAGACATGGTCCTGGATCAACATATTTTGATGATCCTGGATCAACATTCCTGTCCCAAAAATGTTGTCCTTAACCAATCCCTACCCCTAAACCTAACTCTACTCATAACTTTTCCCTTATCAGAAGGTACAAAGGTGAATGACACTGATGTTTTTAAGTACTTCACTCTGGTTCTAAATCTAAACCTAAAATTGACAAAAACTGTAAACTTGTTCCTCAAATCTGTTTGGTTGATTGAAAAAATGTTGATCCAGGATCAACAATGATGTTGATCCAGGAACATGTGGTAGTTGATGAAATCACGTTCACCGAACAAGTTAGATAGGTCATGCAATGCAATGAAACACATCTTAGGTGTTTTCTTTTCATTGCACAGAGGTTAGTTTTTGGGTGAACAGGCCTAATGAGGAAGAAGTTAGATATGTCTTGCAATGCAATTGAAACACATCTTAGTTGTTTTCTTTTCAATGCACAGAGGTCAGTTATTGCGAGCATATGCGTAACGAGGAACAAGTTAGAAATGTCATGCATGGCTATGAAACACATCTTATGGTGTTTTCTTTTCATTGGTCAGAGTTTAGTTATTTTTGTGCATACGTATAACGAGGAACAAGTTAGATAGACTTAACAAATTAGTTAGAAGAACAAGTTAGATGCTTCCCTACATTACATAGAAGTCCATATCTGACATATTGAACTCATTTCTGGTCAAAAGGTTCTTCAAAAGCTTTTAAACAATAAAAACTCATAGACTCCTGATGTTACATTAGCTTTACATAGGTCAATTTTTGACCTCCAGAAACACATTTATGACCCACGGGTATTTGATCTTTGGGTTAATATACCGAGAGCTTTTCTTCTCATGATGTCATTTCAGCCAGAAAGATATTTGACCTACTGAACATATTTCTTGGCCCAAAAGTACTTGATCTTGTACTTTCCATTCATACTCATAGACTCCAACAGACGCTTCCTAAGCCATAGAGAAGTCCATATCTGAAGTATTGAACTCATTTCTGGTCAAAGGTTCCTCACAAAGTTAAAAACAATATAAACTTTTAGACTCCTTCTGATGTTATATTAGATATACAAAGGTCAATTTTTGACCTTCAAGAACACATTTATGGCACATTTCCAGAAGGAAACGTGAAGTGGATCTTGAAGCGGCAAATCTCACAACCCGGTTGCTAGAGTGTTCTGGGAGGTTGCTACGGTGTTCTGGTTGGTTGCTAGGCGTTTTTAGGGTATTCTGTGTGATTTCTGTGGTGTTCTGGGTGGTTGCTAGGGTGTTGCTAGACGGTTGCTGGGGTGTTCCTGGTGGTTGCTAAGGTTTTGCCAAATGGTTGCTGGGGTGTTCTGGTTTGTTGCTAGGGTGTTCTCGGTGGTTGCTAGGTTGTTGCTAGGTGGTTGCTAGGGTGTTGTGGTTGGTTGGAGACTTACTTCTCATGATGTCATTTCAGCCGGAAAAAAATATATTTTACGTAAAGAACATTTTTCTGGCCCAAAAGTACTTGATCTTGAACTTTCCATACATGCTCATAGACTCCAGTCGATGCTTCCTAAGCCATAGAGAAGTCCATATCTGAATTATTGAAATCATTTCTGGTCAAAGATTCCTCAAAAGGTTTTAAAACAATATAAACTTATAGACTCCTGATGTTACATTAGCTATATATGGGTCAATTTTTGACCTCCAGAAACACATTCATGGCATACGGGTTTTTGATCTTTGGGTTAATATACAGAGAGCTTTACATTTCATGATGTCATTTCAGCCAGAAAGATATTTGACCTACGGAACATATTTTTTGCCCAAAAGTACTTGATCTTGTATTTTTCAATCATACTCATAGACTCCAACAGATCCTTCCTAAGCCACAGAGAAGTTCATAACTGAGCTATTGAAATCATTTCTGGTCAAATGTTCCTCAAAAGGTTTTAAACAATATAAACTTATAGACTCCTGATGTTACATTAGCTATACATAGGTCAATTTTTGACCTCCAGAAACACATTCATGGCATACGGGTATTTGATCTTTGGGTTAATATACCGAGAGCTTTACTTCTCATGATGTCATTTCAGCCAGAAAGACATTTGACCTACTGAACATATGTCTGGCCGAAAAGCATTTGATCTTGTATTTTCCATTCATACTCATAGACTCCAACAGATCCTTCCTAAGCCATAGAGATGTCCATATCTGAGCTATTGAACTCATTTCTGGTCAAAGGTTCTTCAAAAGGTTTTAAACAATATAAACTTATAGACTCCCGATGTTACATTAGCTATACATAGGTGAATTTTTGACCTCCAGAAACACATTTATGGCCCACGGGTATTTGATCTTTGGGTTAATATACCGAGAGATTTACTTCTCATGATATCATTTCAGCCAGACAAATATTTGACCTACTGAACATGTTTATGGCCCAAAAGTACTTGATCTTGAACTTTCCATACATGCTCAGAGACTGCAGCCGATGCTTCCTAAGCCATAGAGAAGTCCATATCTGACCTATTGAACTCATTTCTGGTCAAAGGTTCTTCAAAAGGTTTTAAACAATATAAACTTATAGACTCCCGATGTTACATTAGCTTATACATAGGTGAATTTTTGACCTCCAGAAACACATTTATGGCCCACGGGTATTTGATCTTTGGGTTAATATACCGAGAGCTTTACTTCTCATGATGTCATTTCAGCCAGAAAGATATTTGACCTACTGAACATATTTCTGGCCCAAAAGTGCTTGATCTTGTACTTTCCATTCATACTCATATTCTCCAACAGATGCTTCTTGAGCCATAGAGATGTCCATATCTGACCTATTGAACTCATTTCTGGTCAAAGGTTCCTCAAAAAATTTAAAACAATATAAACTTTTTGACTCCTTCTGATACATTAGATATACATAGGTCAATGTTTGACCTCCAGGAACACATTGTGGCACATTTCCAGAAGAAAACGTGAAGGGGAGCTTGAAGCGGCAAGTCTCACCACCCGGTTGCTCAGGTGTTCTGGGAGTTTGCTACGGTGTTCTGGGTGGTTGCTAGGGTGTTGCTAGGCGGTTGCTGGGGTGTTCCTGGCGGTTGCTAGGGTGTTGCCATATGGTTTCTGGGGTGTTTGGTTTGTTGCTAGGGTGTTCTCGGTGGTTGCTAGGGTGTTGCTAGGTGGTTGCTAGGGTGTTTTGGTGGGTTGGAGATTTACTTCTCATGATGTCATTTCAGCCAGAAAAATATTTTACTCAAAGAACATTTTTCTGGCCCAAAAGTACTTGATCTTGAACTTTCCATACGTACTCATAGACTATGTAATATAACATTCTGATGTTATATTACATAGGTCAATTTTTGACCTCCAGGAACACTTTTCATGGCACACTGGTGCTTGATCTTTGGGTTAATATACCGCGAGATTTACTTCTCATGATATCATTTCAGCCAGACAAATATTTGACCTACTGAACATGTTTATGGCCCAAAAGAACTTGATCTTGAACTTTCCATACATGCTCAGAGACTGCAGCCGATGCTTCCTAGGCCATAGAGAAGTCCATATCTGACCTATTAAACTCATTTCTGGTCAAAGGTTCCTCAAAAGTTTTTAAACAAATATGAACTTATAGACTCCTGATGTTGCATTAGCCATACATAGGTCAATTTTTGACCTCCAGAAACACATTTATGGCATACGGGTATTTGATCTTTGGGCTAATATACCGAGAGCTTTACTTCTCATGATGTCATTTCAGACAGAAAGATATTTGACCTACTGAACACATTTCTGGCCCAAAAGTACTCGATCTTGAACTTTCCATATATACTCATACACTCCAACAGATGCTTCCTAAGCCATAGAGAAGTCCATATCTGACCTATTAAACTCATTTCTGTTCAAAGGTTCCTCAAAAGTTTTTAAACAAATATGAAATAGACTCCTGATGTTGCATTAGCTATACATAGGTCAATTTTTATACTCTAGAAACACATTTATGGCCCATGGCTATTTGCTCTTTGGGTTCGTATACCGATGGATTTACTTCTCATGATGTCATTTCAGCCACACAAATATTTGACCTCCTTCTGATGTTATATAAGATATACATAGGTCAATTTTTGACCTCCAAGAACACATTTATGTCCCACGGGTACTTGATCTGTGGGTTCATATACCGATGGATTTACTTCTCATGATGTCAATGAACTCATTTCTGGTCAAAGGTTCCTCAAAAAGTTTAAAACAATATAAACTTTTAGACTCTTTCTGATGTTATATTAGGTATACATAGGTTATTTTTTGACCACCAGGAACACATTTAATGCACATTTCCAGAAGTAAATATGAAATGGAGCCTGAAGTGGCAAATCTCACCACCCGGTTGCTAGGGTTTTCTGGGTAGTTGCTACGGTGTTGTTGGTGGTTTCTAGGCGTTTATTGGGGTATTCTGGGTGGTTGCTATGGTGTTTGTATGCGGTTGCTAGGGTATTCTGGGTGGTTGCCAAGGTGCTAATATTGTTAGGGTGTTGCTAGGTGGTTGCTGGGGTGTTCTTGTTTGCTGCTAGTGTGTTCTGGGTGGTTGCTAGGGTGTTGCTAGGGTGTTTTAGGTGGTTACTATGGTATTCTGGGTCATTGCTATGGTGTTACCAGGTGGTTGGAAGTGCTCACTTATAGTTACTATAGAGTTTCTATAATGTTTTTGGCATGATTTAGCTCTTAACTATTCGATTATTTTATTACATTTCATGTTTATATTGTTTGAAATCTTTTGAGGACCCTTTACCATAACAATATAAACTTATAGACTCCTTCTGATGTTGTAAGAAGGAAAAGGTAAATTTTTGACCTCCAGGAACATATTTATGGCACATTTCCTGAAGAAAATGTGAAGTGGTGCTTGCACTGGCAAATCTCACCACCCGGTTGCTAGGGTGTTCCCGGTGGTTGCTACAGTGTTCTGGATGGTTGCTAGGCGGTTGTTAGGGTAGTCTGTGTGGTTGCTAGGGTGTTGCTAGGTGGTTGCTAGGGTGTTCTGGGTGGTTGCCAGAGTGTTGCTAGGCGGTTGCTAGGGCGGTCTGGTTGGTTGCTAGGTGTTGCTAAGGTGTTCTCGTTGGTTGCTTTGTGGTTGCTAGAGTGATGCTAGGGTGTTCTGGGTGGTTGCTATGGTGTTTTAGGTGGTTACTATGGTAGTCTGTGTGGTTCCTATTGTGTTTCTAGGTGGTTGGTAATGTCCACAAATGGTTACTATAGAGTTTTCATAAAGTTTTTGGCAATTGATTTCTGGCCCAAATCAATTTTTGATTTTGATTATGTATCATCAAAAGGTAGTTAAAATAAGGACTCTTGTATGGCTTCAGTGACATCAAAAGGAGTTAATGAGTGTGTTTAGACCATTCAAGATCAAGTGTGCCACAACTATGTTCAGTAGGTCAAAAAGGAACCTATCTATAGCTCATGTAATATCAGAAGGAGTCTCATAGTTTCTCTTTTTTAAAAACATTTAAGGACCCTTTGACCAGAAATGAGTTTAAATACATAAGATGTGGACATTCTATATGGCTTAAGAAGCATCAAAAATAGTCTGTGAGAATTTATAGAAAGTTCGAGACCTAGTACTCGTGGACCAGGACTATGTTTGTGGGTCAAATAGAAACCTCTAGTTCTAGGAAGCATAAGAAGTAGTCTATTTAGTATGTATAGAAAGTTCAATATCAGGTACTCGTGGGGGAGATATATGTTCAGTCAAATATCAGTCAAATATCTTCCCGCTCATAAAACATCACAAGTAGTAAAAATCAATGTATAGTAACATAACGATCAAGTACCCTTTGACCAGAAATGAGTTCAATGGGTCAGATCTAAACAATCCATGTGGCTAATATGTTCATTAGGTAAAATAAGGAATCTTGTATGGCTTCAGTATCATCAAAAGGAGTCAATGAGTATGTTTAGAAAGTTTAAGATCTAGTACTTGTGGGCCAGAACTATGTTCAGTAGCCTAGGTCAAATAGGAACTTTGTATAGCTTATATATCATCAAAATGTGTCTATAAACTTATATTGTTTAAAAACTTTTGAGGACCCTTTTACCAGAAACGAGCTCAATAGCTATACCATGCACTGTAAAGTGACATCTCATGTGATGTTTTCTCGTCTGTGCACAAATAAATTAATTTGTAAAATAAAAATGCATGCGAAATCACATTATATATTTTCATTGCAACGAGGAACAAGTCAGATAGGTCAAGCAATGCACTGAAACACGTCTTAGGCGTTTTCCTTTCACCAAGCAGAGGTTAGTTATTGCGTGCATATTGCATGACGAGGAACAAGTCAGATAGGTCATGCAATGCACTGAAAAACGTCTTAGCATTTTCCTTTCACCGCGCAGAGGTTAGTTGTTGCGTGAGTATTGCATGACGAGGAACAAGTCAGATAGGTCATGCAATGCACTGAAACACGTCTCAGGCGTTTTCCTTTCACCACGCAGAGGTTATTGCATGCATATTGCATAAAGAGGAACAAGTCAGGTCATGAAATGCACTGAAACAATTCTTAGGCGTTTTCCTTTCACCGCGCAAAGGTTAGTTATTGCGTGCATATTGCATGACGAGGAACAAGCCAGTTAGGTCATGCAATGCACTGAAACAGGTCTTATGCGTTATCCTTTCACCGCGCAGACTTTAGATCTTGCATGCATATTGAATGACGAGGAACAAGTCAGGTAGGTCATTCAATGCACGGAAACACATCTTAGACGTTTTCCATTCACCGCGCAGAGGTTAGTTATTGCGTGCATATTGCACGATGAAGAACAAGCCAGATATGTCATGCAAATGCACTGAAACACGTCTTAGGCGTTTTCCTTTCACCACGCAGAGTTTAGTTCTTGCATGCATATTGCATAACGATGAATAGGACAGATAGGTCATGCAATGCACTGAAACATATCTTAGGCGTTTTCCTTTCACCGCGCAGAGGTTAGTTATTGCGTGCATATTGCATGATGAGGAACAAGTCAGATAGGTCATGCAATGCACTGAAACATGTCTTAGGCGTTTTCCTTTCACCGCGCAGAGGTTAGTTATTGCGTGCATATTGCATGATGAGGAACAAGTCAGATAGGTCATGCAATGCACTGAAACACGTCTTAGGCGTTTTCCTTTCACCGCACAGAGTAGAGTTATTGCGTGCATATTGCATGACGAGGAACAAGTCAGATAGGTCATGCAATGCACTGAAAAACGTCTTAGCATTTTCCTTTCACCGCGCAGAGGTTAGTTATTGCGTGCATATTGCATGCTGAGGAACAATTCAGATAGGTCATGCATGCATGCAAAGGTTAGTTGTTGCGTGCGTATTGCATGAAGAGGAACAAGTCAGATAGGTCATGCAATGCACTGAAACACGTCTTAGGCATTTTCCTTTCACCACGCAGAGGTTATTGCATGCATATTACATAACGAGAAACAAGGCAGATAGGTCATGCAATGCACTGAAACATGTCTTAGGCGTTTTCCTTTCACCGCGCAGAGGTTAGTTATTGCGTGCATATTGCATGATGAGGAACAAGTCAGATAGGTCATGCAATGCACTGAAACACGTCTTAGGCGTTTTCCTTTCACCGCGCAGAGTTTAGTTCTTGCACGCATATTGCATAACGAGGAACAATTCAGATAGATCATGCAATGCACTGAAACACGTCTTAGGCGTTTTCCTTTCACCTCGCAGATGAGAGTTATTGCGTGCATATTGCATGACAAGGAACAAGTCAGGTCATGCAATGCACTGAAACACATCTTAGGCGTTTTCCTTTCACTGCCTAGAGTTTAGTTATTGCGTGCATATTGCATGACGTGGAAAAAGTCAGATAGGTCTTGCAATGCACTGAAACACGTCTTAGGCGTTTTCCTTTCACCGCGCAGAGTTTAGTTCTTGCACGCATATTGCATAACGAGGAACAATTAAGATAGACCATGCAATGCTCTGAAAAGCGTCTTAGGCGTTTTCCTTTCACCATGCAGAGGTTATTTCATGCATATTGCATAACGAGGAACAATTCATATAGATCATAAGATGCACTGAATCACGTCTTAGGCGTTTTCCTTTCACCGCGCAGAGGTTAGTTATTGCGTGCTTATTGCATGACGAGGAACAAGTCAGATAGGTCATGCAATGCACTGAAACACGTCTTAGTCGTTTTCCTTTCACCGCGCAGAGGTTATTTATTGAGTGCATATTGCATGACGAGGAACGAGTCAGATAGGTCATGCAATGCAATGAAACACATCTTAGGTGTTTTCCTTTCACCGCGCAGAGGTTAGTTATTGCGTGCATATGCATTACGAGAAACAAGTTAGATATATCATGCAATGCAACGAAACACCTTATGGTGTTTTCTTTTCATTGCTCAGAGTTTAGTATTTTTTGTGCATATGCAGAACTTAGGAACAAGTTGGTCAGCATGATTTTTTCAAGACATGGTCCTGGATCAACATATTTTGATGATCCTGGATCAACATTCCTGTCCCAAAAATGTTGTCCGTAACCAATCCCTACCCCTAAACCTAACTCTACTCATAACTTTTCCCTTATCAGAAGGTACAAAGGTGAATGACACTGATGTTTTTAAGTACTTCACTCTGGTTCTAAATCTAAACCTAAAATTGACATAAACTGTAAACTTGTTCCTCAAATCTGTTTGGTTGATTGAAAAAATGTTGATCCAGGATCAACAATGATGTTGATCCAGGAACATGTGGTAGTTGATGAAATCACGTTCACCGAACAAGTTAGATAGGTCATGCAATGCAATGAAACACATCTTAGGTGTTTTCTTTTCATTACACAGAGGTTAGTTTTTGGGTGAACAGGCCTAATGAGGAAGAAGTTAAATATGTCTTGCAATGCAATTGAAACACATGTTATTTGTTTTCCTTTCACCGCGCTGAGTTTAGTTCTTGCACGCATATTGCATAACGAGGAACAATTCATATAGATCATATGCACTGAAAAACGTCTTAGGCCTTTTCCTTTCACCACGCCGAGGTTATTGCATGCATATTGCATAACGAGGAACAATTCAGATAGGTCATGCAATGCACTGAATCACGTCTTAGGCGTTTTCCTTTCACCGCGCAGAGGTTAGTTATTGCGTGCTTATTGCATGACGAGGAACAAGTCAAATAGGTCATGCAATGCACTGAAACACGTCTTAGTTGTTTTCCTATCACCGCGCAGAGTTTAGTTATTGAGTGCATATTGCATGACGAGGAACGAGTCAGATAGGTCATGCAATGCAATGAAACACATCTTAGGTTTTTTCCTTTCACCGCGCAGAGGTTAGTTATTGCGTGCATATGCATTACGAGAAACAAGTTAGATATACCATGCAATGCAACGAAACACATCTTATGGTGTTTTCTTTTCATTGCTCAGAGTTTAGTTATTTTTGTGCATGTGCAGAACTTAGGAACAAGTTGTTCAAGCATGATTTTTTCAAGACATGGTCCTGGATTAACATATTTTGATGATCCTGGATCAACATTCCTGTCCCAAAAAATGTTGTCCTTAACCAATCCCTACCCCTAAACCTAACTCTACTCATAACTTTTCCCTTATCAGAAAGTACAAAGGTGAATGACACTGATGTTTTTAAGTACTTCACTCTGGTTCTAAATCTAAACCTGAAATTGACAAAAACTGTAAACTTGTTCCTCAAATCTGTTTGGTTGATTGAAAAAATGTTGATCCAGGATCAACAATGATGTTGATCCAGGAACATGTGGTAGTTGATGAAATCACGTTCACCGAACAAGTTAGATAGGTCATGCAATGCAATGAAACACATCTTAGGTGTTTTCTTTTCATTGCACAGAGGTTAGTTTTTGCGTGAACAGGCCTAATGAGGAAGAAGTTAGATATGTCTTGCAATGCAATTGAAACACATCTTAGTTGTTTTCTTTTCAATGCACAGAGGTCAGTTATTGCGAGCATATGCGTAACGAGGAACAAGTTAGAAATGTCATGCATGGCTATGAAACACATCTTATGGTGTTTTCTTTTCATTGGTCAGAGTTTAGTTATTTTTGTGCATACGTATAACGAGGAACAAGTTAGATAGACTTAACAAATTAGTTAGAAGAACAAGTTAGATGCTTCCCTACATTACATAGAAGTCCATATCTGACATATTGAACTCATTTCTGGTCAAAAGGTTCTTCAAAAGCTTTTAAACAATAAAAACTCATAGACTCCTGATGTTACATTAGCTTTACATAGGTCAATTTTTGACCTCCAGAAACACATTTATGGCCCACGGGTATTTGATCTTTGGGTTAATATACCGAGAGCTTTACTTCTCATGATGTCATTTCAGCCAGAAAGATATTTGACCTACTGAACATATTTCTTGGCCCAAAAGTACTTGATCTTGTACTTTCCATTCATACTCATAGACTCCAACAGACGCTTCCTAAGCCATAGAGAAGTCCATATCTGAAGTATTGAACTCATTTCTGGTCAAAGGTTCCTCACAAAGTTAAAAACAATATAAACTTTTAGACTCCTTCTGATGTTATATTAGATATACAAAGGTCAATTTTTGACCTTCAAGAACACATTTATGGCACATTTCCAGAAGGAAACGTGAAGTGGATCTTGAAGCGGCAAATCTCACAACCCGGTTGCTAGAGTGTTCTGGGAGGTTGCTACGGTGTTCTGGTTGGTTGCTAGGCGTTTTTAGGGTATTCTGTGTGATTTCTGTGGTGTTCTGGGTGGTTGCTAGGGTGTTGCTAGACGGTTGCTGGGGTGTTCCTGGTGGTTGCTAAGGTTTTGCCAAATGGTTGCTGGGGTGTTCTGGTTTGTTGCTAGGGTGTTCTCGGTGGTTGCTAGGTTGTTGCTAGGTGGTTGCTAGGGTGTTGTGGTTGGTTGGAGACTTACTTCTCATGATGTCATTTCAGCCAGAAAAAAATATATTTTACGTAAAGAACATTTTTCTGGCCCAAAAGTACTTGATCTTGAACTTTCCATACATGCTCATAGACTCCAGTCGATGCTTCCTAAGCCATAGAGAAGTCCATATCTGAATTATTGAAATCATTTCTGGTCAAAGATTCCTCAAAAGGTTTTAAAACAATATAAACTTATAGACTCCTGATGTTACATTAGCTATATATGGGTCAATTTTTGACCTCCAGAAACACATTCATGGCATACGGGTTTTTGATCTTTGGGTTAATATACAGAGAGCTTTACTTTTCATGATGTCATTTCAGCCAGAAAGATATTTGACCTACGGAACATATTTTTTGCCCAAAAGTACTTGATCTTGTATTTTTCAATCATACTCATAGACTCCAACAGATCCTTCCTAAGCCACAGAGAAGTTCATAACTGAGCTATTGAAATCATTTCTGGTCAAATGTTCCTCAAAAGGTTTTAAACAATATAAACTTATAGACTCCTGATGTTACATTAGCTATACATAGGTCAATTTTTGACCTCCAGAAACACATTCATGGCATACGGGTATTTGATCTTTGGGTTAATATACCGAGAGCTTTACTTCTCATGATGTCATTTCAGCCAGAAAGACATTTGACCTACTGAACATATGTCTGGCCGAAAAGCATTTGATCTTGTATTTTCCATTCATACTCATAGACTCCAACAGATCCTTCCTAAGCCATAGAGATGTCCATATCTGAGCTATTGAACTCATTTCTGGTCAAAGGTTCTTCAAAAGGTTTTAAACAATATAAACTTATAGACTCCCGATGTTACATTAGCTATACATAGGTGAATTTTTGACCTCCAGAAACACATTTATGGCCCACGGGTATTTGATCTTTGGGTTAATATACCGAGAGATTTACTTCTCATGATATCATTTCAGCCAGACAAATATTTGACCTACTGAACATGTTTATGGCCCAAAAGTACTTGATCTTGAACTTTCCATACATGCTCAGAGACTGCAGCCGATGCTTCCTAAGCCATAGAGAAGTCCATATCTGACCTATTGAACTCATTTCTGGTCAAAGGTTCTTCAAAAGGTTTTAAACAATATAAACTTATAGACTCCCGATGTTACATTAGCTTATACATAGGTGAATTTTTGACCTCCAGAAACACATTTATGGCCCACGGGTATTTGATCTTTGGGTTAATATACCGAGAGCTTTACTTCTCATGATGTCATTTCAG
This sequence comes from Cyprinella venusta, assembly GCA_038021265.1. Classification (NCBI taxonomy): domain Eukaryota; kingdom Metazoa; phylum Chordata; class Actinopteri; order Cypriniformes; family Leuciscidae; genus Cyprinella; species Cyprinella venusta. The sequence goes on along the minus strand of CM075875.1, from coordinate 26,851,443 downwards.
CCAGAAAGATATTTGACCTACTGAACATATTTCTGGCCCAAAAGTGCTTGATCTTGTACTTTCCATTCATACTCATATTCTCCAACAGATGCTTCTTGAGCCATAGAGATGTCCATATCTGACCTATTGAACTCATTTCTGGTCAAAGGTTCCTCAAAAAATTTAAAACAATATAAACTTTTTGACTCCTTCTGATACATTAGATATACATAGGTCAATGTTTGACCTCCAGGAACACATTGTGGCACATTTCCAGAAGAAAACGTGAAGGGGAGCTTGAAGCGGCAAGTCTCACCACCCGGTTGCTCAGGTGTTCTGGGAGTTTGCTACGGTGTTCTGGGTGGTTGCTAGGGTGTTGCTAGGCGGTTGCTGGGGTGTTCCTGGTGGTTGCTAGGGTGTTGCCATATGGTTTCTGGGGTGTTTGGTTTGTTGCTAGGGTGTTCTCGGTGGTTGCTAGGGTGTTGCTAGGTGGTTGCTAGGGTGTTTTGGTGGGTTGGAGATTTACTTCTCATGATGTCATTTCAGCCAGAAAAATATTTTACTCAAAGAACATTTTTCTGGCCCAAAAGTACTTGATCTTGAACTTTCCATACGTACTCATAGACTATGTAATATAACATTCTGATGTTATATTACATAGGTCAATTTTTGACCTCCAGGAACACTTTTCATGGCACACTGGTGCTTGATCTTTGGGTTAATATACCGCGAGATTTACTTCTCATGATATCATTTCAGCCAGACAAATATTTGACCTACTGAACATGTTTATGGCCCAAAAGAACTTGATCTTGAACTTTCCATACATGCTCAGAGACTGCAGCCGATGCTTCCTAGGCCATAGAGAAGTCCATATCTGACCTATTAAACTCATTTCTGGTCAAAGGTTCCTCAAAAGTTTTTAAACAAATATGAACTTATAGACTCCTGATGTTGCATTAGCCATACATAGGTCAATTTTTGACCTCCAGAAACACATTTATGGCATACGGGTATTTGATCTTTGGGCTAATATACCGAGAGCTTTACTTCTCATGATGTCATTTCAGACAGAAAGATATTTGACCTACTGAACATATTTCTGGCCCAAAAGTACTTGATCTTGAACTTTCCATATATACTCATACACTCCAACAGATGCTTCCTAAGCCATAGAGAAGTCCATATCTGACCTATTAAACTCATTTCTGTTCAAAGGTTCCTCAAAAGTTTTTAAACAAATATGAAATAGACTCCTGATGTTGCATTAGCTATACATAGGTCAATTTTTATACTCTAGAAACACATTTATGGCCCATGGCTATTTGATCTTTGGGTTCGTATACCGATGGATTTACTTCTCATGATGTCATTTCAGCCACACAAATATTTGACCTCCTTCTGATGTTATATAAGATATACATAGGTCAATTTTTGACCTCCAAGAACACATTTATGTCCCACGGGTACTTGATCTGTGGGTTCATATACCGATGGATTTACTTCTCATGATGTCAATGAACTCATTTCTGGTCAAAGGTTCCTCAAAAAGTTTAAAACAATATAAACTTTTAGACTCTTTCTGATGTTATATTAGGTATACATAGGTTATTTTTTGACCACCAGGAACACATTTAATGCACATTTCCAGAAGTAAATATGAAATGGAGCCTGAAGTGGCAAATCTCACCACCCGGTTGCTAGGGTTTTCTGGGTAGTTGCTACGGTGTTGTTGGTGGTTTCTAGGCGTTTATTGGGGTATTCTGGGTGGTTGCTATGGTGTTTGTATGCGGTTGCTAGGGTATTCTGGGTGGTTGCCAAGGTGCTAATATTGTTAGGGTGTTGCTAGGTGGTTGCTGGGGTGTTCTTGTTTGCTGCTAGTGTGTTCTGGGTGGTTGCTAGGGTGTTGCTAGGGTGTTTTAGGTGGTTACTATGGTATTCTGGGTCATTGCTATGGTGTTACCAGGTGGTTGGAAGTGCTCACTTATAGTTACTATAGAGTTTCTATAATGTTTTTGGCATGATTTAGCTCTTAACTATTCGATTATTTTATTACATTTCATGTTTATATTGTTTGAAATCTTTTGAGGACCCTTTACCATAACAATATAAACTTATAGACTCCTTCTGATGTTGTAAGAAGGAAAAGGTAAATTTTTGACCTCCAGGAACATATTTATGGCACATTTCCTGAAGAAAATGTGAAGTGGTGCTTGCACTGGCAAATCTCACCACCCGGTTGCTAGGGTGTTCCCGGTGGTTGCTACAGTGTTCTGGATGGTTGCTAGGCGGTTGTTAGGGTAGTCTGTGTGGTTGCTAGGGTGTTGCTAGGTGGTTGCTAGGGTGTTCTGGGTGGTTGCCAGAGTGTTGCTAGGCGGTTGCTAGGGTGGTCTGGTTGGTTGCTAGGTGTTGCTAAGGTGTTCTCGTTGGTTGCTTTGTGGTTGCTAGAGTGATGCTAGGGTGTTCTGGGTGGTTGCTATGGTGTTTTAGGTGGTTACTATGGTAGTCTGTGTGGTTCCTATTGTGTTTCTAGGTGGTTGGTAATGTCCACAAATGGTTACTATAGAGTTTTCATAAAGTTTTTGGCAATTGATTTCTGGCCCAAATCAATTTTTGATTTTGATTATGTATCATCAAAAGGTAGTTAAAATAAGGACTCTTGTATGGCTTCAGTGACATCAAAAGGAGTTAATGAGTGTGTTTAGACCATTCAAGATCAAGTGTGCCACAACTATGTTCAGTAGGTCAAAAAGGAACCTATCTATAGCTCATGTAATATCAGAAGGAGTCTCATAGTTTCTCTTTTTTAAAAACATTTAAGGACCCTTTGACCAGAAATGAGTTTAAATACATAAGATGTGGACATTCTATATGGCTTAAGAAGCATCAAAAATAGTCTGTGAGAATTTATAGAAAGTTCGAGACCTAGTACTCGTGGACCAGGACTATGTTTGTGGGTCAAATAGAAACCTCTAGTTCTAGGAAGCATAAGAAGTAGTCTATTTAGTATGTATAGAAAGTTCAATATCAGGTACTCGTGGGGGAGATATATGTTCAGTCAAATATCAGTCAAATATCTTCCCGCTCATAAAACATCACAAGTAGTAAAAATCAATGTATAGTAACATAACGATCAAGTACCCTTTGACCAGAAATGAGTTCAATGGGTCAGATCTAAACAATCCATGTGGCTAATATGTTCATTAGGTAAAATAAGGACTCTTGTATGGCTTCAGTATCATCAAAAGGAGTCAATGAGTATGTTTAGAAAGTTTAAGATCTAGTACTTGTGGGCCAGAACTATGTTCAGTAGCCTAGGTCAAATAGGAACTTTGTATAGCTTATATATCATCAAAATGTGTCTATAAACTTATATTGTTTAAAAACTTTTGAGGACCCTTTTACCAGAAACGAGCTCAATAGCTATACCATGCACTGTAAAGTGACATCTCATGTGATGTTTTCTCGTCTGTGCACAAATAAATTAATTTGTAAAATAAAAATGCATGCGAAATCACATTATATATTTTCATCGCAACGAGGAACAAGTCAGATAGGTCATGCAATGCACTGAAACACGTCTTAGGCGTTTTCCTTTCACCAAGCAGAGGTTAGTTATTGCGTGCATATTGCATGATGATGAACAAGTCAGATAGGTCATGCAATGCACTGAAAAACGTCTTAGCATTTTCCTTTCACCGCGCAGAGGTTAGTTGTTGCGTGAGTATTGCATGACGAGGAACAAGTCAGATAGGTCATGCAATGCACTGAAACACGTCTCAGGCGTTTTCCTTTCACCACGCAGAGGTTATTGCATGCATATTGCATAAAGAGGAACAAGTCAGGTCATGAAATGCACTGAAACAATTCTTAGGCGTTTTCCTTTCACCGCGCAAAGGTTAGTTATTGCGTGCATATTGCATGACGAGGAACAAGCCAGTTAGGTCATGCAATGTACTGAAACAGGTCTTATGCGTTTTCCTTTCACCGCGCAGACTTTAGATCTTGCATGCATATTGAATGACGAGGAACAAGTCAGGTAGGTCATTCAATGCACTGAAACACATCTTAGACGTTTTCCATTCACCGCGCAGAGGTTAGTTATTGCGTGCATATTGCACGATGAAGAACAAGCCAGATAGGTCATGCAAATGCACTGAAACACGTCTTAGGCGTTTTCCTTTCACCACGCAGAGTTTAGTTCTTGCATGCATATTGCATAACGATGAATAGGACAGATAGGTCATGCAATGCACTAAAAACTTGTCTTAGGCGTTTTCCTTTCACCGCGCAGAGGTTAGTTATTGCGTGCATATTGCATGATGAGGAACAAGTCAGATAGGTCATGCAATGCACTGAAACATGTCTTAGGCGTTTTCCTTTCACCGCGCAGAGGTTAGTTATTGCGTGCATATTGCATGATGAGGAACAAGTCAGATAGGTCATGCAATGCACTGAAACATGTCTTAGGTGTTTTCCTTTCACCGCACAGAGTAGAGTTATTGCGTGCATATTGCATGACGAGGAACAAGTCAGATAGGTCATGCAATGCACTGAAAAACGTCTTAGCATTTTCCTTTCACCGCGCAGAGGTTAGTTATTGCGTGCATATTGCATGCTGAGGAACAATTCAGATAGGTCATGCATGCATGCAAAGGTTAGTTGTTGCGTGCGTATTGCATGACGAGGAACAAGTCAGATAGGTCATGCAATGCACTGAAACACGTCTTAGGCATTTTCCTTTCACCACGCAGAGCTTATTGCATGCATATTACATAACGAGAAACAAGGCAGATAGGTCATGCAATGCACTGAAACATGTCTTAGGCGTTTTCCTTTCACCGCGCAGAGGTTAGTTATTGCGTGCATATTGCATGATGAGGAACAAGTCAGATAGGTCATGCAATGCACTGAAACACGTCTTAGGCGTTTTCCTTTCACCGCGCAGAGTTTAGTTCTTGCACACATATTGCATAACGAGGAACAATTCAGATAGATCATGCAATGCACTGAAACACGTCTTAGGCGTTTTCCTTTCACCTCGCAGATGAGAGTTATTGCGTGCATATTGCATGACAAGGAACAAGTCAGGTCATGCAATGCACTGAAACACATCTTAGGCGTTTTCCTTTCACTGCCTAGAGTTTAGTTATTGCGTGCATATTGCATGACGTGGAAAAAGTCAGATAGGTCTTGCAATGCACTGAAACACGTCTTAGGCGTTTTCCTTTCACCGCGCAGAGTTTAGTTCTTGCACGCATATTGCATAACGAGGAACAATTAAGATAGACCATGCAATGCTCTGAAAAGCGTCTTAGGCGTTTTCCTTTCACCATGCAGAGGTTATTGCATGCATATTGCATAACGAGGAACAATTCATATAGATCATGCGATGCACTGAATCACGTCTTAGGCGTTTTCCTTTCACCGCGCAGAGGTTAGTTATTGCGTGCTTATTGCATGACGAGGAACAAGTCAGATAGGTCATGCAATGCACTGAAACACGTCTTAGTCGTTTTCCTTTCACCGCGCAGAGGTTAGTTATTGAGTGCATATTGCATGACGAGGAACGAGTCAGATAGGTCATGCAATGCAATGAAACACATCTTAGGTGTTTTCCTTTCACCGCGCAGAGGTTAGTTATTGCGTGCATATGCATTACGAGAAACAAGTTAGATATATCATGCAATGCAACGAAACACATCTTATGGTGTTTTCTTTTCATTGCTCAGAGTTTAGTAATTTTTGTGCATATGCAGAACTTAGGAACAAGTTGGTCAGCATGATTTTTTCAAGACATGGTCCTGGATCAACATATTTTGATGATCCTGGATCAACATTCCTGTCCCAAAAATGTTGTCCTTAACCAATCCCTACCCCTAAACCTAACTCTACTCATAACTTTTCCCTTATCAGAAGGTACAAAGGTGAATGACACTGATGTTTTTAAGTACTTCACTCTGGTTCTAAATCTAAACCTAAAATTGACATAAACTGTAAACTTGTTCCTCAAATCTGTTTGGTTGATTGAAAAAATGTTGATCCAGGATCAACAATGATGTTGATCCAGGAACATGTGGTAGTTGATGAAATCACGTTTACCGAAGTTAGATAGGTCATGCAATGCAATGAAACACATCTTAGGTGTTTTCTTTTCATTGCACAGAGGTTAGTTTTTGCGTGAACAGGCCTAATGAGGAAGAAGTTAGATATGTCTTGCAATGCAATTGAAACACATCTTAGTTGTTTTCTTTTCAATGCACAGAGGTCAGTTATTGCGAGCATATGCGTAACGAGGAACAAGTTAGAAATGTCATGCATGGCTATGAAACACATCTTATGGTGTTTTCTTTTCATTGGTCAGAGTTTAGTTATTTTTGTGCATACGTATAACGAGGAACAAGTTAGATAGACTTAACAAATTAGTTAGAGGAACAAGTTAGATGCTTCCCTACATATACATAGAAGTCCATATCTGACCTATTGAACTCATTTCTGGTCAAAAGGTTCTTCAAAAGCTTTTAAACAATAAAAACTCATAGACTCCTGATGTTACATTAGCTATACATAGGTCAATTTTTGACCTCCAGAAACACATTTATGGCCCACGGGTATTTGATCTTTGGGTTAATATACCGAGAGCTTGACTTCTCATGATGTCATTTCAGCCAGAAAGATATTTGACCTACTGAACATATTTCTTGGCCCAAAAGTACTTGATCTTGTACTTTCCATTCATACTCATAGACTCCAACAGACACTTCCTAAGCCATAGAGAAGTCCATATCTGAAGTATTAAACTCATTTCTGGTCTAAGGTTCCTCACAAAGTTAAAAACAATATAAACTTTTAGACTCCTTCTGGTGTTATATTAGATATACAAAGGTCAATTTTTGACCTTCAAGAACACATTTATGGCACATTTCCAGAAGGAAACGTGAAGTGGATCTTGAACCGGCAAATCTCACAACCCGGTTGCTAGAGTGTTCTGGGAGGTTGCTACGGTGTTCTGGTTGGTTGCTAGGCGTTTTTAGGGTATTCTGTGTGATTTCTGTGGTGTTCTGGGTGGTTGCTAGGGTGTTGCTAGACGGTTGCTGGGGTGTTCCTGGTGGTTGCTAGGGTTTTGCCAAATGGTTGCTGGGGTGTTCTGGTTTGTTGCTAGGGTGTTCTCGGTGGTTGCTAGGTTGTTGCTAGGTGGTTGCTAGGGTGTTGTGGTGGGTTGGAGACTTACTTCTCATGATGTCATTTCAGCCAGAAAAAAATATATTTTACGTAAAGAACATTTTTCTGGACCAAAAGTACTTGATCCTGAACTTTCCATACATGCTCATAGACTCCAGTCGATGCTTCCTAAGCCATAGAGAAGTCCATATCTGAATTATTGAAATCATTTCTGGTCAAAGGTTCCTCAAAAGGTTTTAAAACAATATAAACTTATAGACTCCTGATGTTACATTAGCTATATATGGGTCAATTTTTGACCTCCAGAAACACATTCATGGCATACGGGTTTTTGATCTTTGGGTTAATATACAGAGAGCTTTACTTTTCATGATGTCATTTCAGCCAGAAAGATATTTGACCTACGGAACATATTTTTTGCCCAAAAGTACTTGATCTTGTATTTTTCAATCATACTCATAGACTCCAACAGATCCTTCCTAAGCCACAGAGAAGTTCATAACTGAGCTATTGAAATCATTTCTGGTCAAATGTTCCTCAAAAGGTTTTAAACAATATAAACTTATAGACTCCTGATGTTACATTAGCTATACATAGGTCAATTTTTGACCTCCAGAAACACATTCATGGCATACGGGTATTTGATCTTTGGGTTAATATACCGAGAGCTTTACTTCTCATGATGTCATTTCAGCCAGAAAGACATTTGACCTACTGAACATATGTCTGGCCGAAAAGCACTTGATCTTGTATTTTCCATTCATACTCATAGACTCCAACAGATCCTTCCTAAGCCATAGAGATGTCCATATCTGAGCTATTGAACTCATTTCTGGTCAAAGGTTCTTCAAAAGGTTTTAAACAATATAAACTTATAGACTCCCGATGTTACATTAGCTATACATAGGTCAATTTTTGACCTCCAGAAACACATTTATGGCCCACGGGTATTTGATCTTTGGGTTAATATACCGAGAGATTTACTTCTCATGATATCATTTCAGCCAGACAAATATTTGACCTGCTGAACATGTTTATGGCCCAAAAGTACTTGAACTTGAACTTTCCATACATGCTCAGAGACTGCAGCCGATGCTTCCTAAGCCATAGAGAAGTCCATATCTGACCTATTGAACTCATTTCTGGTCAAAGGTTCTTCAAAAGGTTTTAAACAATATAAACTTATAGACTCCCGATGTTACATTAGCTTATACATAGGTGAATTTTTGACCTCCAGAAACACATTTATGGCCCACGGGTATTTGATCTTTGGGTTAATATACCGAGAGCTTTACTTCTCATGATGTCATTTCAGCCAGAAAGATATTTGACCTACTGAACATATTTCTGGCCCAAAAGTGCTTGATCTTGTACTTTCCATTCATACTCATATTCTCCAACAGATGCTTCTTGAGCCATAGAGATGTCCATATCTGACCTATTGAACTCATTTCTGGTCAAAGGTTCCTCAAAAAATTTAAAACAATATAAACTTTTTGACTCCTTCTGATACATTAGATATACATAGGTCAATGTTTGACCTCCAGGAACACATTGTGGCACATTTCCAGAAGAAAACCTGAAGGGGAGCTTGAAGCGGCAAGTCTCACCACCCGGTTGCTCAGGTGTTCTGGGAGTTTGCTACGGTGTTCTGGGTGGTTGCTAGGGTGTTGCTAGGCGGTTGCTGGGGTGTTCCTGGTGGTTGCTAGGGTGTTGCCATATGGTTTCTGGGGTGTTTGGTTTGTTGCTAGGGTGTTCTCGGTGGTTGCTAGGGTGTTGCTAGGTGGTTGCTAGGGTGTTTTGGTGGGTTGGAGATTTACTTCTCATGATGTCATTTCAGCCAGAAAAATATTTTACTCAAAGAACATTTTTCTGGCCCAAAAGTACTTGATCTTGAACTTTCCATACGTACTCATAGACTATGTAATATAACATTCTGATGTTATATTACATAGGTCAATTTTTGACCTCCAGGAACACTTTTCATGGCACACTGGTGCTTGATCTTTGGGTTAATATACCGAGAGATTTACTTCTCATGATATCATTTCAGCCAGACAAATATTTGACCTACTGAACATGTTTATGGCCCAAAAGTACTTGATCTTGAACTTTCCATACATGCTCAGAGACTGCAGCCGATGCTTCCTAAGCCATAGAGAAGTCCATATCTGAAACTATTGAAATCATTTCTGGTCAAAGGTTCCTCAAAAGGTTTTAAACAATATAAACTTATAGACTCCTGATGTTAAATTAGCTATACATAGGTCAATTTTTGACCTCCAGAAACACATTTATGGCATACGGGTATTTGATCTTTGGGCTAATATACCGAGAGCTTTACTTCTCATGATGTCATTTCAGACAGAAAGATATTTGACCTACTGAACATATTTCTGGCCCAAAAGTACTTGATCTTGAACTTTCCATATATACTCATACACTCCAACAGATGCTTCCTAAGCCATAGAGAAGTCCATATCTGACCTATTAAACTCATTTCTGGTCAAAGGTTCCTCAAAAGTTTTTAAACAAATATGAAATAGACTCCTGATGTTGCATTAGCTATACATAGGTCAATTTTTATACTCTAGAAACACATTTATGGCCCATGGCTATTTGATCTTTGGGTTCGTATACCGATGGATTTACTTCTCATGATGTCATTTCAGCCACACAAATATTTGACCTCCTTCTGATGTTATATAAGATATACATAGGTCAAATTTTGACCTCCAAGAACACATTTATGTCCCACGGGTACTTGATCTGTGGGTTCATATACCGATGGATTTACTTCTCATGATGTCAATGAACTCATTTCTGGTCAAAGGTTCCTCAAAAAGTTTAAAACAATATAAACTTTTAGACTCTTTCTGATGTTATATTAGGTATACATAGGTTATTTTTTGACCACCAGGAACACATTTAATGCACATTTCCAGAAGTAAATATGAAATGGAGCCTGAAGTGGCAAATCTCACCACCCGGTTGCTAGGGTTTTCTGGGTGGTTGCTACGGTGTTGTTGGTGGTTTCTAGGCGTTTATTGGGGTATTCTGGGTGGTTGCTATGGTGTTTGTATGCGGTTGCTAGGGTATTCTGGGTGGTTGCCAAGGTGCTAATATTGTTAGGGTGTTGCTAGGTGGTTGCTGGGGTGTTCTTGTTTGCTGCTAGTGTGTTCTGGGTGGTTGCTAGGGTGTTGCTAGGGTGTTTTAGGTGGTTACTATGGTATTCTGGGTCATTGCTATGGTGTTACCAGGTGGTTGGAAGTGCTCACTTATAGTTACTATAGAGTTTCTATAATGTTTTTGGCATGATTTAGCTCTTAACTATTCGATTATTTTATTACATTTCATGTTTATATTGTTTGAAATCTTTTGAGGACCCTTTACCATAACAATATAAACTTATAGACTCCTTCTGATGTTGTAAGAAGGACAAGGTAAATTTTTGACCTCCAGGAACATATTTATGGCATATTTCCTGAAGAAAATGTGAAGTGGTGCTTGCACTGGCAAATCTCACCACCCGGTTGCTAGGGTGTTTCCGGTGGTTGCTACAGTGTTCTGGATGGTTGCTAGGCGGTTGTTAGGGTAGTCTGTGTGGTTGCTAGGGTGTTGCTAGGTGGTTGCTAGGGTGTTCTGGGTGGTTGCCAGAGTGTCGCTAGGCAGTTGCTAGGGTGGTCTGGTTGGTTGCTAGGTGTTGCTAAGGTGTTCTCGTTGGTTGCTTTGTGGTTGCTAGAGTGATGCTAGGGTGTTCTGGGTGGTTGCTATGGTGTTTTAGGTGGTTACTATGGTAGTCTGTGTGGTTCCTATTGTGTTTCTAGGTGGTTGGTAATGTCCACAAATGGTTACTATAGAGTTTTCATAAAGTTTTTGGCAATTGATTTCTGGCCCAAATCAATTTTTGATTTTGATTATGTATCATCAAAAGGTAGTTAAAATAAGGACTCTTGTATGGCTTCAGTGACATCAAAAGGAGTTAATGAGTGTGTTTAGACCATTCAAGATCAAGTGTGCCACAACTATGTTCAGTAGGTCAAAAAGGAACCTATCTATAGCTCATGTAATATCAGAAGGAGTCTCATAGTTTCTCTTTTTTAAAAACATTTAAGGACCCTTTGACCAGAAATGAGTTTAAATACATAAGATGTGGACATTCTATATGGCTTAAGAAGCATCAAAAATAGTCTTTGAGAATTTATAGAAAGTTCGAGACCTAGTACTCGTGGACCAGGACTATGTTTGTGGGTCAAATAGAAACCTCTAGTTCTAGGAAGCATAAGAAGTAGTCTATTTAGTATGTATAGAAAGTTCAATATCAGGTACTCGTGGGGGAGATATATGTTCAGTCAAATATCAGTCAAATATCTTCCCGCTCATAAAACATCACAAGTAGTAAAAATCAATGTATAGTAACATAACGATCAAGTACCCTTTGACCAGAAATGAGTTCAATGGGTCAGATCTAAACAATCCATGTGGCTAATATGTTCATTAGGTAAAATAAGGACTCTTGTATGGCTTCAGTATCATCAAAAGGAGTCAATGAGTATGTTTAGAAAGTTTAAGATCTAGTACTTGTGGGCCAGAACTATGTTCAGTAGCCTAGGTCAAATAGGAACTTTGTATAGCTTATATATCATCAAAATGTGTCTATAAACTTATATTGTTTAAAAACTTTTGAGGACCCTTTTACCAGAAACGAGCTCAATAGCTATACCATGCACTGTAAAGTGACATCTCATGTGATGTTTTCTCGTCTGTGCACAAATAAATTAATTTGTAAAATAAAAATGCATGCGAAATCACATTATATATTTTCATCGCAACGAGGAACAAGTCAGATAGGTCATGCAATGCACTGAAACACGTCTTAGGCGTTTTCCTTTCACCAAGCAGAGGTTAGTTATTGCGTGCATATTGCATGATGAGGAACAAGTCAGATAGGTCATGCAATGCACTGAAAAACGTCTTAGCATTTTCCTTTCACCGCGCAGAGGTTAGTTGTTGCGTGAGTATTGCATGACGAGGAACAAGTCAGATAGGTCATGCAATGCACTGAAACACGTCTCAGGCGTTTTCCTTTCACCACAAAGAGGTTATTGCATGCATATTGCATAAAGAGGAACAAGTCAGGTCATGAAATGCACTGAAACAATTCTTAGGCGTTTTCCTTTCACCGCGCAAAGGTTAGTTATTGCGTGCATATTGCATGACGAGGAACAAGCCAGATAGGTCATGCAATGCACTGAAAAACGTCTTAGCATTTTCCTTTCACCACGCAGAGGTTAGTTATTGCGTGCATATTTTATGCTGAGGAACAATTCAGATAGGTCATGCATGCATGCAAAGGTTAGTTGTTGCGTGCGTATTGCATAACGATGAACAGGACAGATAGGTCATGCAATGCACTGAAACATGTCTTAGGCGTTTTCCTTTCACCGCGCAGAGGTTAGTTATTGCGTGCATATTGCATGATGAGGAACAAGTCAGATAGGTCATGCAATGCACTGAAACATGTCTTAGGCGTTTTCCTTTCACCGCGCAGAGGTTAGTTATTGCGTGCATATTGCATGATGAGGAACAAGTCAGATAGGTCATGCAATGCACTGAAACACGTCTTAGGCGTTTTCCTTTCACCGCACAGAGTAGAGTTATTGCGTGCATATTGCATGACGAGGAACAAGTCAGACAGGTCATGCAATGCACTGAAAAACGTCTTAGCATTTTCCTTTCACCACGCAGAGGTTAGTTATTGCGTGCATATTGCATGCTGAGGAACAATTCAGATAGGTCATGCATGCATGCAAAGGTTAGTTGTTGCGTGCGTATTGCATGACGAGGAACAAGTCAGATAGGTCATGCAATGCACTGAAACACGTCTTAGGCATTTTCCTTTCATCGCGAAGAGGTTAGTTATTGCGTGCATATTGCATGACGGGGAACAAGTCAGATAGGTCATGCAATGCACTGAAACACATCTTAGGCGTTTTCCTTTCACTGCCTAGAGTTTAGTTATTGCGTGTATTGCATGACGTGGAAAAAGTCAGATAGGTCTTGCAATGCACTGAAACACGTCTTAGGCGTTTTCCTTTCACCGCGCAGAGTTTAGTTCTTGCACGCATATTGCATAACGAGGAACAATTAAGATAGACCATGCAATGCTCTGAAAAGCGTCTTAGGCGTTTTCCTTTCACCATGCAGAGGTTATTGCATGCATATTGCATAACGAGGAACAATTCATATAGATCATGCGATGCACTGAATCACGTCTTAGGCGTTTTCCTTTCACCGCGCAGAGGTTAGTTATTGCGTGCTTATTACATGACGAGGAACAAGTCAGATAGGTCATGCAATGCACTGAAACACGTCTTAGTCATTTTCCTTTCACCGCGCAGAGGTTAGTTATTGAGTGCATATTGCATGACGAGGAACGAGTCAGATAGGTCATGCAATGCAATGAAACACATCTTAGGTGTTTTCCTTTCACCGCGCAGAGGTTAGTTATTGCGTGCATATGCATTACGAGAAACAAGTTAGATATATCATGCAATGCAACGAAACACATCTTATGGTGTTTTCTTTTCATTGCTCAGAGTTTAGTAATTTTTGTGCATATGCAGAACTTAGGAACAAGTTGGTCAGCATGATTTTTTCAAGACATGGTCCTGGATCAACATATTTTGATGATCCTGGATCAACATTCCTGTCCCAAAAATGTTGTCCTTAACCAATCCCTACCCCTAAACCTAACTCTACTCATAACTTTTCCCTTATCAGAAGGTACAAAGGTGAATGACACTGATGTTTTTAAGTACTTCACTCTGGTTCTAAATCTAAACCTAAAATTGACATAAACTGTAAACTTGTTCCTCAAATCTGTTTGGTTGATTGAAAAAATGTTGATCCAGGATCAACAATGATGTTGATCCAGGAACATGTGGTAGTTGATGAAATCACGTTTACCGAAGTTAGATAGGTCATGCAATGCAATGAAACACATCTTAGGTGTTTTCTTTTCATTGCACAGAGGTTAGTTTTTGCGTGAACAGGCCTAATGAGGAAGAAGTTAGATATGTCTTGCAATGCAATTGAAACACATCTTAGTTGTTTTCTTTTCAATGCACAGAGGTCAGTTATTGCGAGCATATGCGTAACGAGGAACAAGTTAGAAATGTCATGCATGGCTATGAAACACATCTTATGGTGTTTTCTTTTCATTGGTCAGAGTTTAGTTATTTTTGTGCATACGTATAACGAGGAACAAGTTAGATAGACTTAACAAATTAGTTAGAGGAACAAGTTAGATGCTTCCCTACATATACATAGAAGTCCATATCTGACCTATTGAACTCATTTCTGGTCAAAAGGTTCTTCAAAAGCTTTTAAACAATAAAAACTCATAGACTCCTGATGTTACATTAGCTATACATAGGTCAATTTTTGACCTCCAGAAACACATTTATGGCCCACGGGTATTTGATCTTTGGGTTAATATACCGAGAGCTTGACTTCTCATGATGTCATTTCAGCCAGAAAGATATTTGACCTACTGAACATATTTCTTGGCCCAAAAGTACTTGATCTTGTACTTTCCATTCATACTCATAGACTCCAACAGACACTTCCTAAGCCATAGAGAAGTCCATATCTGAAGTATTAAACTCATTTCTGGTCTAAGGTTCCTCACAAAGTTAAAAACAATATAAACTTTTAGACTCCTTCTGGTGTTATATTAGATATACAAAGGTCAATTTTTGACCTTCAAGAACACATTTATGGCACATTTCCAGAAGGAAACGTGAAGTGGATCTTGAACCGGCAAATCTCACAACCCGGTTGCTAGAGTGTTCTGGGAGGTTGCTACGGTGTTCTGGTTGGTTGCTAGGCGTTTTTAGGGTATTCTGTGTGATTTCTGTGGTGTTCTGGGTGGTTGCTAGGGTGTTGCTAGACGGTTGCTGGGGTGTTCCTGGTGGTTGCTAGGGTTTTGCCAAATGGTTGCTGGGGTGTTCTGGTTTGTTGCTAGGGTGTTCTCGGTGGTTGCTAGGTTGTTGCTAGGTGGTTGCTAGGGTGTTGTGGTGGGTTGGAGACTTACTTCTCATGATGTCATTTCAGCCAGAAAAAAATATATTTTACGTAAAGAACATTTTTCTGGACCAAAAGTACTTGATCCTGAACTTTCCATACATGCTCATAGACTCCAGTCGATGCTTCCTAAGCCATAGAGAAGTCCATATCTGAATTATTGAAATCATTTCTGGTCAAAGGTTCCTCAAAAGGTTTTAAAACAATATAAACTTATAGACTCCTGATGTTACATTAGCTATATATGGGTCAATTTTTGACCTCCAGAAACACATTCATGGCATACGGGTTTTTGATCTTTGGGTTAATATACAGAGAGCTTTACTTTTCATGATGTCATTTCAGCCAGAAAGATATTTGACCTACGGAACATATTTTTTGCCCAAAAGTACTTGATCTTGTATTTTTCAATCATACTCATAGACTCCAACAGATCCTTCCTAAGCCACAGAGAAGTTCATAACTGAGCTATTGAAATCATTTCTGGTCAAATGTTCCTCAAAAGGTTTTAAACAATATAAACTTATAGACTCCTGATGTTACATTAGCTATACATAGGTCAATTTTTGACCTCCAGAAACACATTCATGGCATACGGGTATTTGATCTTTGGGTTAATATACCGAGAGCTTTACTTCTCATGATGTCATTTCAGCCAGAAAGACATTTGACCTACTGAACATATGTCTGGCCGAAAAGCACTTGATCTTGTATTTTCCATTCATACTCATAGACTCCAACAGATCCTTCCTAAGCCATAGAGATGTCCATATCTGAGCTATTGAACTCATTTCTGGTCAAAGGTTCTTCAAAAGGTTTTAAACAATATAAACTTATAGACTCCCGATGTTACATTAGCTATACATAGGTCAATTTTTGACCTCCAGAAACACATTTATGGCCCACGGGTATTTGATCTTTGGGTTAATATACCGAGAGATTTACTTCTCATGATATCATTTCAGCCAGACAAATATTTGACCTGCTGAACATGTTTATGGCCCAAAAGTACTTGAACTTGAACTTTCCATACATGCTCAGAGACTGCAGCCGATGCTTCCTAAGCCATAGAGAAGTCCATATCTGACCTATTGAACTCATTTCTGGTCAAAGGTTCTTCAAAAGGTTTTAAACAATATAAACTTATAGACTCCCGATGTTACATTAGCTTATACATAGGTGAATTTTTGACCTCCAGAAACACATTTATGGCCCACGGGTATTTGATCTTTGGGTTAATATACCGAGAGCTTTACTTCTCATGATGTCATTTCAGCCAGAAAGATATTTGACCTACTGAACATATTTCTGGCCCAAAAGTGCTTGATCTTGTACTTTCCATTCATACTCATATTCTCCAACAGATGCTTCTTGAGCCATAGAGATGTCCATATCTGACCTATTGAACTCATTTCTGGTCAAAGGTTCCTCAAAAAATTTAAAACAATATAAACTTTTTGACTCCTTCTGATACATTAGATATACATAGGTCAATGTTTGACCTCCAGGAACACATTGTGGCACATTTCCAGAAGAAAACCTGAAGGGGAGCTTGAAGCGGCAAGTCTCACCACCCGGTTGCTCAGGTGTTCTGGGAGTTTGCTACGGTGTTCTGGGTGGTTGCTAGGGTGTTGCTAGGCGGTTGCTGGGGTGTTCCTGGTGGTTGCTAGGGTGTTGCCATATGGTTTCTGGGGTGTTTGGTTTGTTGCTAGGGTGTTCTCGGTGGTTGCTAGGGTGTTGCTAGGTGGTTGCTAGGGTGTTTTGGTGGGTTGGAGATTTACTTCTCATGATGTCATTTCAGCCAGAAAAATATTTTACTCAAAGAACATTTTTCTGGCCCAAAAGTACTTGATCTTGAACTTTCCATACGTACTCATAGACTATGTAATATAACATTCTGATGTTATATTACATAGGTCAATTTTTGACCTCCAGGAACACTTTTCATGGCACACTGGTGCTTGATCTTTGGGTTAATATACCGAGAGATTTACTTCTCATGATATCATTTCAGCCAGACAAATATTTGACCTACTGAACATGTTTATGGCCCAAAAGTACTTGATCTTGAACTTTCCATACATGCTCAGAGACTGCAGCCGATGCTTCCTAAGCCATAGAGAAGTCCATATCTGAAACTATTGAAATCATTTCTGGTCAAAGGTTCCTCAAAAGGTTTTAAACAATATAAACTTATAGACTCCTGATGTTAAATTAGCTATACATAGGTCAATTTTTGACCTCCAGAAACACATTTATGGCATACGGGTATTTGATCTTTGGGCTAATATACCGAGAGCTTTACTTCTCATGATGTCATTTCAGACAGAAAGATATTTGACCTACTGAACATATTTCTGGCCCAAAAGTACTTGATCTTGAACTTTCCATATATACTCATACACTCCAACAGATGCTTCCTAAGCCATAGAGAAGTCCATATCTGACCTATTAAACTCATTTCTGGTCAAAGGTTCCTCAAAAGTTTTTAAACAAATATGAAATAGACTCCTGATGTTGCATTAGCTATACATAGGTCAATTTTTATACTCTAGAAACACATTTATGGCCCATGGCTATTTGATCTTTGGGTTCGTATACCGATGGATTTACTTCTCATGATGTCATTTCAGCCACACAAATATTTGACCTCCTTCTGATGTTATATAAGATATACATAGGTCAAATTTTGACCTCCAAGAACACATTTATGTCCCACGGGTACTTGATCTGTGGGTTCATATACCGATGGATTTACTTCTCATGATGTCAATGAACTCATTTCTGGTCAAAGGTTCCTCAAAAAGTTTAAAACAATATAAACTTTTAGACTCTTTCTGATGTTATATTAGGTATACATAGGTTATTTTTTGACCACCAGGAACACATTTAATGCACATTTCCAGAAGTAAATATGAAATGGAGCCTGAAGTGGCAAATCTCACCACCCGGTTGCTAGGGTTTTCTGGGTGGTTGCTACGGTGTTGTTGGTGGTTTCTAGGCGTTTATTGGGGTATTCTGGGTGGTTGCTATGGTGTTTGTATGCGGTTGCTAGGGTATTCTGGGTGGTTGCCAAGGTGCTAATATTGTTAGGGTGTTGCTAGGTGGTTGCTGGGGTGTTCTTGTTTGCTGCTAGTGTGTTCTGGGTGGTTGCTAGGGTGTTGCTAGGGTGTTTTAGGTGGTTACTATGGTATTCTGGGTCATTGCTATGGTGTTACCAGGTGGTTGGAAGTGCTCACTTATAGTTACTATAGAGTTTCTATAATGTTTTTGGCATGATTTAGCTCTTAACTATTCGATTATTTTATTACATTTCATGTTTATATTGTTTGAAATCTTTTGAGGACCCTTTACCATAACAATATAAACTTATAGACTCCTTCTGATGTTGTAAGAAGGACAAGGTAAATTTTTGACCTCCAGGAACATATTTATGGCATATTTCCTGAAGAAAATGTGAAGTGGTGCTTGCACTGGCAAATCTCACCACCCGGTTGCTAGGGTGTTTCCGGTGGTTGCTACAGTGTTCTGGATGGTTGCTAGGCGGTTGTTAGGGTAGTCTGTGTGGTTGCTAGGGTGTTGCTAGGTGGTTGCTAGGGTGTTCTGGGTGGTTGCCAGAGTGTCGCTAGGCAGTTGCTAGGGTGGTCTGGTTGGTTGCTAGGTGTTGCTAAGGTGTTCTCGTTGGTTGCTTTGTGGTTGCTAGAGTGATGCTAGGGTGTTCTGGGTGGTTGCTATGGTGTTTTAGGTGGTTACTATGGTAGTCTGTGTGGTTCCTATTGTGTTTCTAGGTGGTTGGTAATGTCCACAAATGGTTACTATAGAGTTTTCATAAAGTTTTTGGCAATTGATTTCTGGCCCAAATCAATTTTTGATTTTGATTATGTATCATCAAAAGGTAGTTAAAATAAGGACTCTTGTATGGCTTCAGTGACATCAAAAGGAGTTAATGAGTGTGTTTAGACCATTCAAGATCAAGTGTGCCACAACTATGTTCAGTAGGTCAAAAAGGAACCTATCTATAGCTCATGTAATATCAGAAGGAGTCTCATAGTTTCTCTTTTTTAAAAACATTTAAGGACCCTTTGACCAGAAATGAGTTTAAATACATAAGATGTGGACATTCTATATGGCTTAAGAAGCATCAAAAATAGTCTTTGAGAATTTATAGAAAGTTCGAGACCTAGTACTCGTGGACCAGGACTATGTTTGTGGGTCAAATAGAAACCTCTAGTTCTAGGAAGCATAAGAAGTAGTCTATTTAGTATGTATAGAAAGTTCAATATCAGGTACTCGTGGGGGAGATATATGTTCAGTCAAATATCAGTCAAATATCTTCCCGCTCATAAAACATCACAAGTAGTAAAAATCAATGTATAGTAACATAACGATCAAGTACCCTTTGACCAGAAATGAGTTCAATGGGTCAGATCTAAACAATCCATGTGGCTAATATGTTCATTAGGTAAAATAAGGACTCTTGTATGGCTTCAGTATCATCAAAAGGAGTCAATGAGTATGTTTAGAAAGTTTAAGATCTAGTACTTGTGGGCCAGAACTATGTTCAGTAGCCTAGGTCAAATAGGAACTTTGTATAGCTTATATATCATCAAAATGTGTCTATAAACTTATATTGTTTAAAAACTTTTGAGGACCCTTTTACCAGAAACGAGCTCAATAGCTATACCATGCACTGTAAAGTGACATCTCATGTGATGTTTTCTCGTCTGTGCACAAATAAATTAATTTGTAAAATAAAAATGCATGCGAAATCACATTATATATTTTCATCGCAACGAGGAACAAGTCAGATAGGTCATGCAATGCACTGAAACACGTCTTAGGCGTTTTCCTTTCACCAAGCAGAGGTTAGTTATTGCGTGCATATTGCATGATGAGGAACAAGTCAGATAGGTCATGCAATGCACTGAAAAACGTCTTAGCATTTTCCTTTCACCGCGCAGAGGTTAGTTGTTGCGTGAGTATTGCATGACGAGGAACAAGTCAGATAGGTCATGCAATGCACTGAAACACGTCTCAGGCGTTTTCCTTTCACCACAAAGAGGTTATTGCATGCATATTGCATAAAGAGGAACAAGTCAGGTCATGAAATGCACTGAAACAATTTTTAGGCGTTTTCCTTTCACCGCGCAAAGGTTAGTTATTGCGTGCATATTGCATGACGAGGAACAAGCCAGATAGGTCATGCAATGCACTGAAAAACGTCTTAGCATTTTCCTTTCACCACGCAGAGGTTAGTTATTGCGTGCATATTTTATGCTGAGGAACAATTCAGATAGGTCATGCATGCATGCAAAGGTTAGTTGTTGCGTGCGTATTGCATAACGATGAACAGGACAGATAGGTCATGCAATGCACTGAAACATGTCTTAGGCGTTTTCCTTTCACCGCGCAGAGGTTAGTTATTGCGTGCATATTGCATGATGAGGAACAAGTCAGATAGGTCATGCAATGCACTGAAACATGTCTTA
Source organism: Cyprinella venusta (assembly GCA_038021265.1). Lineage (NCBI taxonomy): Eukaryota > Metazoa > Chordata > Actinopteri > Cypriniformes > Leuciscidae > Cyprinella > Cyprinella venusta. Next base: position 26,830,705 of record CM075875.1, on the reverse strand, counting down.
GGCGTTTTCCTTTCACCGCGCAGAGGTTAGTTATTGCGTGCATATTGCATGATGAGGAACAAGTCAGATAGGTCATGCAATGCACTGAAACACGTCTTAGGCGTTTTCCTTTCACCGCACAGAGTAGAGTTATTGCGTGCATATTGCATGACGAGGAACAAGTCAGACAGGTCATGCAATGCACTGAAAAACGTCTTAGCATTTTCCTTTCACCACGCAGAGGTTAGTTATTGCGTGCATATTGCATGCTGAGGAACAATTCAGATAGGTCATGCATGCATGCAAAGGTTAGTTGTTGCGTGCGTATTGCATGACGAGGAACAAGTCAGATAGGTCATGCAATGCACTGAAACACGTCTTAGGCATTTTCCTTTCATCGCGAAGAGGTTAGTTATTGCGTGCATATTGCATGACGGGGAACAAGTCAGATAGGTCATGCAATGCACTGAAACACATCTTAGGCGTTTTCCTTTCACTGCCTAGAGTTTAGTTATTGCGTGTATTGCATGACGTGGAAAAAGTCAGATAGGTCTTGCAATGCACTGAAACACGTCTTAGGCGTTTTCCTTTCACCGCGCAGAGTTTAGTTCTTGCACGCATATTGCATAACGAGGAACAATTAAGATAGACCATGCAATGCTCTGAAAAGCGTCTTAGGCGTTTTCCTTTCACCATGCAGAGGTTATTGCATGCATATTGCATAACGAGGAACAATTCATATAGATCATGCGATGCACTGAATCACGTCTTAGGCGTTTTCCTTTCACCGCGCAGAGGTTAGTTATTGCGTCCTTATTACATGACGAGGAACAAGTCAGATAGGTCATGCAATGCACTGAAACACGTCTTAGTCATTTTCCTTTCACCGCGCAGAGGTTAGTTATTGAGTGCATATTGCATGACGAGGAACGAGTCAGATAGGTCATGCAATGCAATGAAACACATCTTAGGTGTTTTCCTTTCACCGAGCAGAGGTTAGTTATTGCGTGCATATGCATTACGAGAAACAAGTTAGATATATCATGCAATGCAACGAAACACATCTTATGGTGTTTTCTTTTCATTGCTCAGTTTTTAGTAATTTTTGTGCATATGCAGAACTTAGGAACAAGTTGGTCAGCATGATTTTTTCAAGACATGGTCCTGGATCAACATATTTTGATGATCCTTGATCAACATTCCTGTCCCAAAAATGTTGTCCTTAACCAATCCCTACCCCTAAACCTAACTCTACTCATAACTTTTCCCTTATCAGAAGGTACAAAGGTGAATGACACTGATGTTTTTAAGTACTTCACTCTGGTTCTAAATCTAAACCTAAAATTGACATAAACTGTAAACTTGTTCCTCAAATCTGTTTGGTTGATTGAAAAAATGTTGATCCAGGATCAACAATGATGTTGATCCAGGAACATGTGGTAGTTGATGAAATCACGTTCACCGAACAAGTTAGATAGGTCATGCAATGCAATGAAACACATCTTAGGTGTTTTCTTTTCATTGCACAGAGGTTAGTTTTTGGGTGAACAGGCCTAATGAGGAAGAAGTTAAATATGTCTTGCAATGCAATTGAAACACATGTTAGTTGTTTTCCTTTCACCGCGCTGAGTTTAGTTCTTGCACGCATATTGCATAACGAGGAACAATTCATATAGATCATATGCACTGAAAAACGTCTTAGGCCTTTTCCTTTCACCACGCCGAGGTTATTGCATGCATATTGCATAACGAGGAACAATTCAGATAGGTCATGCAATGCACTGAATCACGTCTTAGGCGTTTTCCTTTCACCGCGCAGAGGTTAGTTATTGCGTGCTTATTGCATGACGAGGAACAAGTCAGATAGGTCATGCAATGCACTGAAACACGTCTTAGTTGTTTTCCTATCACCGCGCAGAGTTTAGTTATTGAGTGCATATTGCATGACGAGGAACGAGTCAGATAGGTCATGCAATGCAATGAAACACATCTTAGGTGTTTTCCTTTCACCGAGCAGAGGTTAGTTATTGCGTGCATATGCATTACGAGAAACAAGTTAGATATATCATGCAATGCAACGAAACACATCTTATGGTGTTTTCTTTTCATTGCTCAGAGTTTAGTAATTTTTGTGCATATGCAGAACTTAGGAACAAGTTGGTCAGCATGATTTTTTCAAGACATGGTCCTGGATCAACATATTTTGATGATCCTGGATCAACATTCCTGTCCCAAAAATGTTGTCCTTAACCAATCCCTACCCCTAAACCTAACTCTACTCATAACTTTTCCCTTATCAGAAGGTACAAAGGTGAATGACACTGATGTTTTTAAGTACTTCACTCTGGTTCTAAATCTAAACCTAAAATTGACATAAACTGTAAACTTGTTCCTCAAATCTGTTTGGTTGATTGAAAAAATGTTGATCCAGGATCAACAATGATGTTGATCAGGAACATGTGGTAGTTGATGAAATCACGTTCACCGAACAAGTTAGATAGGTCATGCAATGCAATGAAACACATCTTAGGTGTTTTCTTTTCATTGCACAGAGGTTAGTTTTTGGGTGAACAGGCCTAATGAGGAAGAAGTTAAATATGTCTTGCAATGCAATTGAAACACATGTTAGTTGTTTTCCTTTCACCGCGCTGAGTTTAGTTCTTGCACGCATATTGCATAACGAGGAACAATTCATATAGATCATATGCACTGAAAAACGTCTTAGGCCTTTTCCTTTCACCACGCCGAGGTTATTGCATGCATATTGCATAACGAGGAACAATTCAGATAGGTCATGCAATGCACTGAATCACGTCTTAGGCGTTTTCCTTTCACCGCGCAGAGGTTAGTTATTGCGTGCTTATTGCATGACGAGGAACAAGTCAGATAGGTCATGCAATGCACTGAAACACGTCTTAGTTGTTTTCCTATCACCGCGCAGAGTTTAGTTATTGAGTGCATATTGCATGACGAGGAACGAGTCAGATAGGTCATGCAATGCAATGAAACACGTCTTAGGTTTTTTCCTTTCACCGCGCAGAGGTTAGTTATTGCGTGCATATGCATTACGAGAAACAAGTTAGATATACCATGCAATGCAACGAAACACATCTTATGGTGTTTTCTTTTCATTGCTCAGAGTTTAGTTATTTTTGTGCATATGCAGAACTTAGGAACAAGTTGTTCAAGCATGATTTTTTCAAGACATGGTCCTGGATTAACATATTTTGATGATCCTGGATCAACATTCCTGTCCCAAAAATGTTGTCCTTAACCAATCCCTACCCCTAAACCTAACTCTACTCATAACTTTTCCCTAATCAGAAGGTACAAAGGTGAATGACACTGATGTTTTTAAGTACTTCACTCTGGTTCTAAATCTAAACCTAAAATTGACATAAACTGTAAACTTATTCCTCAAATCTTTTTGGTTGATAAAAAAATGTTGATCCAGGATCAACAATGATGTTCATCCAGGAACATGTGGTAGTTGATGAAATCACGTTTACCGAAGTTAGATAGGTCATGCAATGCAATGAAACACATCTTAGGTGTTTTCTTTTCATTGCACAGAGGTTAGTTTTTGCGTGAACAGGCCTAATGAGGAAGAAGTTAGATATGTCTTGCAATGCAATTGAAACACATCTTAGTTGTTTTCTTTTCAATGCACAGAGGTCAGTTATTGCGAGCATATGCGTAACGAGGAACAAGTTAGAAATGTCATGCATGGCTATGAAACACATCTTATGGTGTTTTCTTTTCATTGGTCAGAGTTTAGTTATTTTTGTGCATACGTATAACGAGGAACAAGTTAGATAGACTTAACAAATTAGTTAGAGGAACAAGTTAGATGCTTCCCTACATATACATAGAAGTCCATATCTGACCTATTGAACTCATTTCTGGTCAAAAGGTTCTTCAAAAGCTTTTAAACAATAAAAACTCATAGACTCCTGATGTTACATTAGCTATACATAGGTCAATTTTTGACCTCCAGAAACACATTTATGGCCCACGGGTATTTGATCTTTGGGTTAATATACCGAGAGCTTTACTTCTCATGATGTCATTTCAGCCAGAAAGATATTTGACCTACTGAACATATTTCTTGGCCCAAAAGTACTTGATCTTGTACTTTCCATTCATACTCATAGACTCCAACAGACGCTTCCTAAGCCATAGAGAAGTCCATATCTGAAGTATTAAACTCATTTCTGGTCAAAGGTTCCTCACAAAGTTAAAAACAATATAAACTTTTAGACTCCTTCTGATGTTATATTAGATATACAAAGGTCAATTTCTGACCTTCAAGAACACATTTATGGCACATTTCCAGAAGGAAACGTGAAGTGGATCTTGAAGCGGCAAATCTCACAACCCGGTTGCTAGAGTGTTCTGGGAGGTTGCTACGGTGTTCTGGTTGGTTGCTAGGCGTTTTTAGGGTATTCTGTGTGATTTCTGTGGTGTTCTGGGTGGTTGCTAGGGTGTTGCTAGACGGTTGCTGGGGTGTTCCTGGTGGTTGCTATGGTTTTGCCAAATGGTTGCTGGGGTGTTCTGGTTTGTTGCTAGGGTGTTCTCGGTGGTTGCTAGGTTGTTGCTAGGTGGTTGCTAGGGTGTTGTGGTGGGTTGGAGACTTACTTCTCATGATGTCATTTCAGCCAGAAAAAAATATATTTTACGTAAAGAACATTTTTCTGGCCCAAAAGTACTTGATCTTGAACTTTCCATACATGCTCATAGACTCCAGTCGATACTTCCTAAGCCATAGAGAAGTCCATATCTGAATTAATGAAATCATTTCTGGTCAAAGGTTCCTCAAAAGGTTTTAAAACAATATAAACTTATAGACTCCTGATGTTACATTAGCTATATATGGGTCAATTTTTGACCTCCAGAAACACATTCATGGCATACGGGTTTTTGATCTTTGGGTTAATATAATACAGAGAGCTTTACTTTTCATGATGTCATTTCAGCCAGAAAGATATTTGACCTACGGAACATATTTTTTGCCCAAAAGTACTTGATCTTGTATTTTTCAATCATACTCATAGACTCCAACAGATCCTTCCTAAGCCATAGAGATGTCCATATCTGACCTATTGAACTCATTTCTGGTCAAAGGTTCCTCAAAAAATTTAAAACAATATAAACTTTTTGACTCCTTCTGATACATTAGATATACATAGGTCAATGTTTGACCTCCAGGAACACATTGTGGCACATTTCCAGAAGAAAACGTGAAGGGGAGCTTGAAGCGGCAAGTCTCACCACCCGGTTGCTCAGGTGTTCTGGGAGTTTGCTACGGTGTTCTGGGTGGATGCTAGGGTGTTGCTAGGCGGTTGCTGGGGTGTTCCTGGTGGTTGCTAGGGTGTTGCCATATGGTTTCTGGGGTGTTTGGTTTGTTGCTAGGGTGTTCTCGGTGGTTGCTAGGGTGTTGCTAGGTGGTTGCTAGGGTGTTTTGGTGGGTTGGAGATTTACTTCTCATGATGTCATTTCAGCCAGAAAAATATTTTACTCAAAGAACATTTTTCTGGCCCAAAAGTACTTGATCTTGAACTTTCCATACGTACTCATAGACTATGTAATATAACATTCTGATGTTATATTACATAGGTCAATTTTTGACCTCCAGGAACACTTTTCATGGCACACTGGTGCTTGATCTTTGGGTTAATATACCGAGAGATTTACTTCTCATGATATCATTTCAGCCAGACAAATATTTGACCTACTGAACATGTTTATGGCCCAAAAGAACTTGATCTTGAACTTTCCATACATGCTCAGAGACTGCAGCCGATGCTTCCTAAGCCATAGAGAAGTCCATATCTGACCTATTAAACTCATTTCTGGTCAAAGGTTCCTCAAAAGTTTTTAAACAAATATGAACTTATAGACCATTTCAAAAGATGTAAACAACACTGGTCCAGAAGCACTTCCTGTTTCAGTTTGTAACTGATTTCTTTATTTCACATGTAAAGAAAACTTTTTAAAGATGTTTGTTTAATTTTTGATTCAGTTTTAAATGTTCTGTTGGTTGTATTTTATCCCAGCTTTTATGTAATGTTAAAAAACTGAAACAGGAAGTGCTTCTGGGCCAGTGTTGTTTACATCTTTTGAAATGGTCTATAGACTCCTGATGTTGCATTAGCCATACATAGGTCAATTTTTGACCTCCAGAAACACATTTATGGCATACGGGTATTTGATCTTTGGGCTAATATACCGAGAGCTTTACTTCTCATGATGTCATTTCAGACAGAAAGATATTTGACCTACTGAACATATTTCTGGCCCAAAAGTACTTGATCTTGAACTTTCCATATATACTCATACACTCCAAGAGATGCTTCCTAAGCCATAGAGAAGTCCATATCTGACCTATTAAACTCATTTCTGGTCAAAGGTTCCTCAAAAGTTTTTAAACAAATATGAAATAGACTCCTGATGTTGCATTAGCTATACATAGGTCAATTTTTATACTCTAGAAACACATTTATGGCCCATGGCTATTTGATCTTTGGGTTCGTATACCGATGGATTTACTTCTCATGATGTCATTTCAGCCACACAAATATTTGACCTCCTTCTGATGTTATATAAGATATACATAGGTCAATTTTTGACCTCCAAGAACACATTTATGTCCCACGGGTACTTGATCTGTGGGTTCATAATACCGATGGATTTACTTCTCATGATGTCAATGAACTCATTTCTGGTCAAAGGTTCCTCAAAAAGTTTAAAACAATATAAACTTTTAGACTCTTTCTGATGTTCTATTAGATATACATAGGTTATTTTTTGACCACCAGGAACACATTTAATGCACATTTCCAGAAGTAAATATGAAATGGAGCCTGAAGTGGCAAATCTCACCACCCGGTTGCTAGGGTTTTCTGGGTGGTTGCTACGGTGTTGTTGGTGGTTTCTAGGCGTTTATTGGGGTATTCTGGGTGGTTGCTATGGTGTTTGTATGCGGTTGCTAGGGTATTCTGGGTGGTTGCCAAGGTGCTAATATTGTTAGGGTGTTGCTAGGTGGTTGCTGGGGTGTTCTTGTTTCCTGCTAGTGTGTTCTGGGTGGTTGCTAGGGTGTTGCTAGGGTGTTTTAGGTGGTTACTATGGTATTCTGGGTCATTGCTATGGTGTTACCAGCCAGGTGGTTGGAAGTGCTCACTTATAGTTACTATAGAGTTTCTATAATGTTTTTGGCATGATTTAGCTCTTAACTATTCGATTATTTTATTACATTTCATGTTTATATTGTTTGAAATCTTTTGAGGACCCTTTACCATAACAATACCAACGTATAGACTCCTTCTGATGTTGTAAGAAGGACAAGGTAAATTTTTGACCTCCAGGAACATATTTATGGCACATTTCCTGAAGAAAATGTGAAGTGGTGCTTGCACTGGCAAATCTCACCACCCGGTTGCTAGGGTGTTCCCGGTGGTTGCTACAGTGTTCTGGATGGTTGCTAGGCGGTTGTTAGGGTAGTCTGTGTGGTTGCTAGGGTGTTGCTAGGTGGTTGCTAGAGTGTTCTGGGTGGTTGCCAGGGTGTTGCTAGGCGGTTGCTAGGGTGGTCTGGTTGGTTGCTAGGTGTTGCTAAGGTGTTCTCGTTGGTTGCTTTGTGGTTGCTAGAGTGATGCTAGGGTGTTCTGGGTGGTTGCTATGGTGTTTTAGGTGGTTACTATGGTAGTCTGTGTGGTTCCTATTGTGTTTCTAGGTGGTTGGTAATGTCCACAAATGGTTACTATAGAGTTTTCATAAAGTTTTTGGCAATTGATTTCTGGCCCAAATCAATTTTTGATTTTGATTATGTATCATCAAAAGGTAGTTAAAATAAGGACTCTTGTATGGCTTCAGTGACATCAAAAGGAGTTAATGAGTGTGTTTAGACCCTTCAAGATCAAGTGTGCCACAACTATGTTCAGTAGGTCAAAAGGAACCTATCTATAGCTCATGTAATATCAGAAGGAGTCTCATAGTTTCTCTTTTTTAAAAACATTTAAGGACCCTTTGACCAGAAATGAGTTTAAATACATAAGATGTGGACATTCTATATGGCTTAAGAAGCATCAAAAATAGTCTTTGAGAATTTATAGAAAGTTCGAGACCTAGTACTCGTGGACCAGGACTATGTTTGTGGGTCAAATAGAAACCTCTAGTTCTAGGAAGCATAAGAAGTAGTCTATTTAGTATGTATAGAAAGTTCAATATCAGGTACTCGTGGGGGAGATATATGTTCAGTCAAATATCAGTCAAATATCTTCCCGCTCATAAAACATCACAAGTAGTAAAAATCAATGTATAGTAACATAACGATCAAGTACCCTTTGACCAGAAATGAGTTCAATGGGTCAGATCTAAACAATCCATGTGGCTAATATGTTCATTAGGTAAAATAAGGACTCTTGTATGGCTTCAGTAACATCAAAAGGAGTCAATGAATATGTTTAGAAAGTTTAAGATCTAGTACTTGTGGGCCAGAACTATGTTCAGTAGCCTAGGTCAAAAAGGAACTTTGTATAGCTTATATATCATCAAAATGTGTCTATAAACTTATATTGTTTAAAAACTTTTGAGGACCCTTTTACCAGAAACGAGCTCAATAGCTATACCATGCACTGTAAAGTGACATCTCATGTGATGTTTTCTCGTCTGTGCACAAATAAATTAATTTGTAAAATAAAAATGCATGCGAAATCACATTATATATTTTCATTGCAACGAGGAACAAGTCAGATAGGTCATGCAATGCACTGAAACACGTCTTAGGCGTTTTCCTTTCACCAAGCAGAGGTTAATTATTGCGTGCATACTGCATGACGAGGAACAAGTCAGATAGGTCATGCAATGCACTGAAAAACGTCTTAGCATTTTCCTTTCACCGCGCAGAGGTTAGTTGTTGCGTGAGTATTGCATGACGAGGAACAAGTCATATAGGTCATGCAATGCACTGAAACACGTCTCAGGCGTTTTCCTTTCACCACGCAGAGGTTATTACATGCATATTGCATAAAGAGGAACAAGTCAGGTCATGAAATGCACTGAAACAATTCTTAGGCGTTTTCCTTTCACCGCGCAAAGGTTAGTTATTGCGTGCATATTGCACGACGAGGAACAAGCCAGTTAGGTCATGCAATGCACTGAAACAGGTCTTATGCGTTTTCCTTTCACCGCGCAGACTTTAGATCTTGCATGCATATTGAATGACGAGGAACAAGTCAGGTAGGTCATTCAATGTACTGAAACACATCTTAGACGTTTTCCATTCACCGCGCAGAGGTTAAGTATTGCGTGCATATTGCACGATGAAGCACAAGCCAGATAGGTCATGCAAATGCACTGAAACACGTCTTAGGCGTTTTCCTTTCACCACGGAGAGTTTAGTTCTTGCATGCATATTGCATAACGATGAATAGGACAGATAGGTCATGCAATGCACTGAAACATGTCTTATGCGTTTTCCTTTCACCGCGCAGAGGTTAGTTATTGCGTGCATATTGCATGATGAGGAACAAGTCAGATAGGTCATGCAATGCACTGAAACATGTCTTAGGCGTTTTCCTTTCACCGCGCAGAGGTTAGTTATTGCGTGCATATTGCATGATGAGGAACAAGTCAGATAGGTCATGCAATGCACTGAAACACGTCTTAGGCGTTTTCCTTTCACCGCACAGAGTAGAGTTATTGCGTGCATATTGCATGACGAGGAACAAGTCAGATAGGTCATGCAATGCACTGAAAAACGTCTTAGCATTTTCCTTTCACCGCGCAGAGGTTAGTTATTGCGTGCATATTGCATGCTGAGGAACAATTCAGATAGGTCATGCATGCATGCAAAGGTTAGTTGTTGCGTGCGTATTGCATGACGAGGAACAAGTCAGATAGGTCATGCAATGCACTGAACACGTCTTAGGCATTTTCCTTTCACCGCGAAGAGGTTAGTTATTGCGTGCATATTGCATGACGGGGAACAAGTCAGATAGGTCATGCAATGCACTGAAACACGTCTTAGGCGTTTTCTTTTCACCGCGCAGAGGTTAGTTATTGCGTGCATATTGCATGACGAGGAACAAGTCAGATAGGTCATGCAATAAACTGAAACACGTCTTAGTCGTTTTCCTTTCACCACGCAGAGGTTATTGCATGCATATTACATAACGAGAAACAAGGCAGATAGGTCATGCAATGCACTGAAACATGTCTTAGGCGTTTTCCTTTCACCGCGCAGAGGTTAGTTATTGCGTGCATAATGCATGATGAGGAACAAGTCAGATAGGTCATGCAATGCACTGAAACACGTCTTAGGCGTTTTCCTTTCACCGCGCAGAGTTTAGTTCTTGCACGCATATTGCATAACGAGGAACAATTCAGATAGATCATGCAATGCACTGAAACACGTCTTAGGCGTTTTCCTTTCACCTCGCAGATGAGAGTTATTGCGTGCATATTGCATGACAAGGAACAAGTCAGGTCATGCAATGCACTGAAACACATCTTAGGCGTTTTCCTTTCACCGCGCAGAGGTTAGTTATTGAGTGCATATTGCATGACGAGGAACGAATCAGATAGGTCATGCAATGCAATGAAACACATCTTAGGTGTTTTCCTTTCACCGCGCAGAGGTTAGTTATTGCGTGCATTTGCATTACGAGAAACAAGTTAGATATATCATGCAATGCAACGAAACACATCTTATGGTGTTTTCTTTTCATTGCTCAGAGTTTAGTAATTTTTGTGCATATGCAGAACTTAGGAACAAGTTGGTCAGCATGATTTTTTCAAGACATGGTCCTGGATCAACATATTTTGATGATCCTGGATCAACATTCCTGTCCCAAAAATGTTGTCCTTAACCAATCCCTACCCCTAAACCTAACTCTACTCATAACTTTTGTGCATACGTATAACGAGGAACAAGTTAGATAGACTTAACAAATTAGTTAGAGGAACAAGTTAGATGCTTCCCTACATATACATAGAAGTCCATATCTGACCTATTGAACTCATTTCTGGTCAAAAGGTTCTTCAAAAGCTTTTAAACAATAAAAACTCATAGACTCCTGATGTTACATTAGCTATACATAGGTCAATTTTTGACCTCCAGAAACACATTTATGGCCCACGGGTTTTTGATCTTTGGGTTAATACCGAGAGCTTTACTTCTCATGATGTCATTTCAGCCAGAAAGATATTTGACCTACTGAACATATTTCTTGGCCCAAAAGTACTTGATCTTGTACTTTCCATTCATACTCATAGACTCCAACAGACGCTTCCTAAGCCATAGAGAAGTCCATATCTGAAGTATTGAACTCATTTCTGGTCAAAGGTTCCTCACAAAGTTAAAAACAATATAAACTTTTAGACTCCTTCTGATGTTATATTAGATATACAAAGGTCAATTTTTGACCTTCAAGAACACATTTATGGCACATTTCCAGAAGGAAACGTGAAGTGGATCTTGAAGCGGCAAATCTCACAACCCGGTTGCTAGAGTGTTCTGGGAGGTTGCTACAGTGTTCTGGTTGGTTGCTAGGCGTTTTTAGGGTATTCTGTGTGATTTCTGTGGTGTTCTGGGTGGTTGCTAGGGTGTTGCTAGACGGTTGCTGGGGTGTTCCTGGTGGTTGCTAGGGTTTTGCCAAATGGTTGCTGGGGTGTTCTGGTTTGTTGCTAGGGTGTTCTCGGTGGTTGCTAGGTTGTTGCTAGGTGGTTGCTAGGGTGTTGTGGTGGGTTGGAGACTTACTTCTCATGATGTCATTTCAGCCAGAAAAAAATATATTTTACGTAAAGAACATTTTTCTGGCCCAAAAGTACTTGATCTTGAACTTTCCATACATGCTCATAGACTCCAGTCGATGCTTCCTAAGCCATAGAGAAGTCCATATCTGAATTATTGAAATCATTTCTGGTCAAAGGTACCTCAAAAGGTTTTAAAACAATATAAACTTATAGACTCCTGATGTTACATTAGCTATATATGGGTCAATTTTTGACCTCCAGAAACACATTCATGGCATACGGGTTTTTGATCTTTGGGTTAATATACAGAGAGCTTTACTTTTCATGATGTCATTTCAGCCAGAAAGATATTTGACCTACGGAACATATTTTTTGCCCAAAAGTACTTGATCTTGTATTTTTCAATCATACTCATAGACTCCAACAGATCCTTCCTAAGCCACAGAGAAGTTCATAACTGAGCTATTGAAATCATTTCTGGTCAAATGTTCCTCAAAAGGTTTTAAACAATATAAACTTATAGACTCCTGATGTTACATTAGCTATACATAGGTCAATTTTTGACCTCCAGAAACACATTCATGGCATACGGGTATTTGATCTTTGGGTTAATATACCGAGAGCTTTACTTCTCATGATGTCATTTCAGCCAGAAAGACATTTGACCTACTGAACATATGTCTGGCCGAAAAGTACTTGATCTTGTATTTTCCATTCATACTCATAGACTCCAACAGATCCTTCCTAAGCCATAGAGATGTCCATATCTGAGCTATTGAACTCATTTCTGGTCAAAGGTTCTTCAAAAGGTTTTAAACAATATAAACTTATAGACTCCCGATGTTACATTAGCTATACATAGGTGAATTTTTGACCTCCAGGAACACATTTATGGCCCACGGGTATTTGATCTTTGGGTTAATATACCGAGAGATTTACTTCTCATGATATCATTTCAGCCAGACAAATATTTGACCTACTGAACATGTTTATGGCCCAAAAGTACTTGATCTTGAACTTTCCATACATGCTCAGAGACTGCAGCCGATGCTTCCTAAGCCATAGAGAAGTCCATATCTGACCTATTGAACTCATTTCTGGTCAAAGGTTCTTCAAAAGGTTTTAAACAATATAAACTTATAGACTCCCGATGTTACATTAGCTTATACATAGGTGAATTTTTGACCTCCAGAAACACATTTATGGCCCACGGGTATTTGATCTTTGGGTTAATATACCGAGAGCTTTACTTCTCATGATGTCATTTCAGCCAGAAAGATATTTGACCTACTGAACATATTTCTGGCCCAAAAGTGCTTGATCTTGTACTTTCCATTCATACTCATATTCTCCAACAGATGCTTCTTGAGCCATAGAGATGTCCATATCTGACCTATTGAACTCATTTCTGGTCAAAGGTTCCTCAAAAAATTTAAAACAATATAAACTTTTTGACTCCTTCTGATACATTAGATATACATAGGTCAATGTTTGACCTCCAGGAACACATTGTGGCACATTTCCAGAAGAAAACATGAAGGGGAGCTTGAAGCGGCAAGTCTCACCACCCGGTTGCTCAGGTGTTCTGGGAGTTTGCTACGGTGTTCTGGGTGGTTGCTAGGGTGTTGCTAGGCGGTTGCTGGGGTGTTCCTGGTGGTTGCTAGGGTGTTGCCATATGGTTTCTGGGGTGTTTGGTTTGTTGCTAGGGTGTTCTCGGTGGTTGCTAGGGTGTTGCTAGGTGGTTGCTAGGGTGTTTTGGTGGGTTGGAGATTTACTTCTCATGATGTCATTTCAGCCAGAAAAATATTTTACTCAAAGAACATTTTTCTGGCCCAAAAGTACTTGATCTTGAACTTTCCATACGTACTCATAGACTATGTAATATAACATTCTGATGTTATATTACATAGGTCAATATTTGACCTCCAGGAACACTTTTCATGGCACACTGGTGCTTGATCTTTGGGTTAATATACCGAGAGATTTACTTCTCATGATATCATTTCAGCCAGACAAATATTTAACCTACTGAACATGTTTATGGCCCAAAAGAACTTGATCTTGAACTTTCCATACATGCTCAGAGACTGCAGCCGATGCTTCCTAAGCCATAGAGAAGTCCATATCTGACCTATTAAACTCATTTCTGGTCAAAGGTTCCTCAAAAGTTTTTAAACAAATATGAACTTATAGACTCCTGATGTTGCATTAGCCATACATAGGTCAATTTTTGACCTCCAGAAACACATTTATGGCATACGGGTATTTGATCTTTGGGCTAATATACCGAGAGCTTTACTTCTCATGATGTCATTTCAGACAGAAAGATATTTGACCTACTGAACATATTTCTGGCCCAAAAGTACTTGATCTTGAACTTTCCATATATACTCATACACTCCAACAGATGCTTCCTAAGCCATAGAGAAGTCCATATCTGACCTATTAAACTCATTTCTGGTCAAAGGTTCCTCAAAATTTTTAAACAAATATGAAATAGACTCCTGATGTTGCATTAGCTATACATAAGTCAATTTTTATACTCTAGAAACACATTTATGGCCCATGGCTATTTGATCTTTGGGTTCGTATACCGATGGATTTACTTTTCATGATGTCATTTCAGCCACACAAATATTTGACCTCCTTCTGATGTTATATAAGATATACATAGGTCAATTTTTGACCTCCAAGAACACATTTATGTCCCACGGGTACTTGATCTGTGGGTTCATAATACCGATGGATTTACTTCTCATGATGTCAATGAACTCATTTCTGGTCAAAGGTTCCTCAAAAAGTTTAAAACAATATAAACTTTTAGACTCTTTCTGATGTTATATTAGATATACATAGGTTATTTTTTGACCACCAGGAACACATTTAATGCACATTTCCAGAAGTAAATATGAAATGGAGCCTGAAGTGGCAAATCTCACCACCCGGTTGCTAGGGTTTTCTGGGTGGTTGCTACGGTGTTGTTGGTGGTTTCTAGGCGTTTATTGGGGTATTCTGGGTGGTTGCTATGGTGTTTGTATGCGGTTGCTAGGGTATTCTGGGTGGTTGCCAAGGTGCTAATATTGTTAGGGTGTTGCTAGGTGGTTGCTGGGGTGTTCTTGTTTCCTGCTAGTGTGTTCTGGGTGGTTGCTAGGGTGTTGCTAGGGTGTTTTAGGTGGTTACTATGGTATTCTGGGTCATTGCTATGGTGTTACCAGGTGGTTGGAAGTGCTCACTTATAGTTACTATAGAGTTTCTATAATGTTTTTGGCATGATTTAGCTCTTAACTATTCGATTATTTTATTACATTTCATGTTTATATTGTTTGAAATCTTTTGAGGACCCTTTACCATAACAATACAAACGTATAGACTCCTTCTGATGTTGTAAGAAGGACAAGGTAAATTTTTGACCTCCAGGAACATATTTATGGCACATTTCCTGAAGAAAATGTGAAGTGGTGCTTGCACTGGCAAATCTCACCACCCGGTTGCTAGGGTGTTCCCGGTGGTTGCTACAGTGTTCTGGATGGTTGCTAGGCGGTTGTTAGGGTAGTCTGTGTGGTTGCTAGGGTGTTGCTAGGTGGTTGCTAGGGTGTTCTGGGTGGTTGCCAGGGTGTTGCTAGGCGGTTGCTAGGGTGGTCTGGTTGGTTGCTAGGTGTTGCTAAGGTGTTCTCGTTGGTTGCTTTGTGGTTGCTAGAGTGATGCTAGGGTGTTCTGGGTGGTTGCTATGGTGTTTTAGGTGGTTACTATGGTAGTCTGTGTGGTTCCTATTGTGTTTCTAGGTGGTTGGTAATGTCCACAAATGGTTACTATAGAGTTTTCATAAAGTTTTTGGCAATTGATTTCTGGCCCAAATCAATTTTTGATTTTGATTATGTATTATCAAAAGGTAGTTAAAATAAGGACTCTTGTATGGCTTCAGTGACATCAAAAGGAGTTAATGAGTGTGTTTAGACCCTTCAAGATCAAGTGTGCCACAACTATGTTCAGTAGGTCAAAAGGAACCTATCTATAGCTCATGTAATATCAGAAGGAGTCTCATAGTTTCTCTGTTTTAAAAACATTTAAGGACCCTTTGACCAGAAATGAGTTTAAATACATAAGATGTGGACATTCTATATGGCTTAAGAAGCATCAAAAATAGTCTTTGAGAATTTATAGAAAGTTCGAGACCTAGTACTCGTGGACCAGGACTATGTTTGTGGGTCAAATAGAAACCTCTAGTTCTAGGAAGCATAAGAAGTAGTCTATTTAGTATGTATAGAAAGTTCAATATCAGGTACTCGTGGGGGAGATATATGTTCAGTCAAATATCAGTCAAATATCTTCCCGCTCATAAAACATCACAAGTAGTAAAAATCAATGTATAGTAACATAACGATCAAGTACCCTTTGACCAGAAATTAGTTCAATGGGTCAGATCTAAACAATCCATGTGGCTAATATGTTCATTAGGTAAAATAAGGACTCTTGTATGGCTTCAGTAACATCAAAAGGAGTCAATGAGTATGTTTAGAAAGTTTAAGATCTAGTACTTGTGGGCCAGAACTATGTTCAGTAGCCTAGGTCAAAAAGGAACTTTGTATAGCTTATATATCATCAAAATGTGTCTATAAACTTATATTGTTTAAAAACTTTTGAGGACCCTTTTACCAGAAACGAGCTCAATAGCTATACCATGCACTGTAAAGTGACATCTCATGTGCTTTTTTCTCGTCTGTGCACAAATAAATTAATTTGTAAAATAAAAATGCATGCGAAATCACATTATATATTTTCATTGCAACGAGGAACAAGTCAGATAGGTCATGCAATGCACTGAAACACGTCTTAGGCGTTTTCCTTTCACCAAGCAGAGGTTAGTTATTGCGTGCATATTGCATGACGAGGAACAAGTCAGATAGGTCATGCAATGCACTGAAAAACGTCTTAGCATTTTCCTTTCACCGCGCAGAGGTTAGTTGTTGCGTGAGTATTGCATGACGAGGAACAAGTCAGATAGGTCATGCAATGCACTGAAACACGTCTCAGGCGTTTTCCTTTCACCACGCAGAGGTTATTGCATGCATATTGCATAAAGAGGAACAAGTCAGGTCATGAAATGCACTGAAACAATTCTTAGGCGTTTTCCTTTCACCGCGCAAAGGTTAGTTATTGCGTGCATATTGCATGACGAGGAACAAGCCAGTTAGGTCATGCAATGCACTGAAACAGGTCTTATGCGTTTTCCTTTCACCGCGCAGACTTTAGATCTTGCATGCGTATTGAATGACGAGGAACAAGTCAGGTAGGTCATTCAATGCACTGAAACACATCTTAGACGTTTTCCATTCACCGCGCAGAGGTTAGTTATTGCGTGCATATTGCACGATGAAGAACAAGCCAGATAGGTCATGCAAATGCACTGAAACACGTCTTAGGCGTTTTCCGTTCACCACGCAGAGTTTAGTTCTTGCATGCATATTGCATAACGATGAATAGGACAGATAGGTCATGCAATGCACTGAAACATGTCTTAGGCGTTTTCCTTTCACCGCGCAGAGGTTAGTTATTGCGTGCATATTGCATGATGAGGAACAAGTCAGATAGGTCATGCAATGCACTGAAACATGTCTTAGGCGTTTTCCTTTCACCGCGCAGAGGTTAGTTATTGCGTGCATATTGCATGATGAGGAACAACTCAGATAGGTCATGCAATGCACTGAAACACGTCTTAGGCGTTTTCCTTTCACCGCAAAGAGTAGAGTTATTGCGTGCATATTGCATGACGAGGAACAAGTCAGATAGGTCATGCAATGCACTGAAAAACGTCTTAGCATTTTCCTTTCACCGCGCAGAGGTTAGTTATTGCGTGCATATTGCATGCTGAGGAACAATTCAGATAGGTCATGCATGCATGCAAAGGTTAGTTGTTGCGTGCGTATTGCATGACGAGGAACAAGTCAGATAGGTCATGCAATACACTGAAACACGTTTCAGGCGTTTTCCTTTCACCACGCAGAGGTTATTGCATGCATATTGCCTAACGAGGAACAAGTCAGATAGGTCAAGCAATGCACTGAAACACGTCTTAGGCATTTTCCTTTCACCGCGAAGAGGTTAGTTATTGCGTGCATATTGCATGACGGGGAACAAGTCATATAGGTCATGCAATATACTGAAACATGTCTTAGGCGTTTTCCTTTCACCGCGAAGAGGTTAGTTATTGCGTGCATATTGCATGATGATGAACAAGTCAGATAGGTCATGCAATGCACTGAAACACGTCTTAGGCGTTTTCCTTTCACCACGCAGAGTTTAGTTCTTGCACGCATATTGCATAACGAGGAACAATTCAGATAGATCATGCAATGCACTGAAACACGTCTTAGGCGTTTTCCTTTCAACTCGCAGATGAGAGTTATTGCGTGCATATTGCATGACAAGGAACAAGTCAGGTCATGCAATGAACTGAAACACATCTTAGGCGTTTTCCTTTCACTGCCTAGAGTTTAGTTATTGCGTGCATATTGCATGACGTCGAAAAAGTCAGATAGTTCTTGCAATGCACTGAAACACGTCTTAGACGTTTTCCTTTCACCGCGCAGAGTTTAGTTCTTGCACGCATATTGCATAACGAGGAACAATTCATATAGATCATATGCACTGAAAAACGTCTTAGGCCTTTTCCTTTCACCACGCCGAGGTTATTGCATGCATATTGCATAACGAGGAACAATTCAGATAGGTCATGCAATGCACTGAATCACGTCTTAGGCGTTTTCCTTTCACCGCGCAGAGGTTAGTTATTGCGTGCTTATTGCATGACGAGGAACAAGTCAGATAGGTCATGCAATGCACTGAAACACGTCTTAGTTGTTTTCCTATCACCGCGCAGAGTTTAGTTATTGAGTGCATATTGCATGACGAGGATTGAGTCAGATAGGTCATGCAATGCAATGAAACACATCTTAGGTTTTTTCCTTTCACCGTGCAGAGGTTAGTTATTGCGTGCATATGCATTACGAGAAACAAGTTAGATATACCATGCAATGCAACGAAACACATCTTATGGTGTTTTCTTTTCATTGCTCAGAGTTTAGTTATTTTTGTGCATATGCAGAACTTAGGAACAAGTTGTTCAAGCCTGATTTTTTCAAGACATGGTCCTGGATTAACATATTTTGATGATCCTGGATCAACATTCCTGTCCCAAAAATGTTGTCCTTAACCAATCCCTACCCCTAAACCTAACTCTACTCATAACTTTTCCCTTATCAGAAGGTACAAAGGTGAATGACACTGATGTTTTTAAGTACTTCACTCTGGTTCTAAATTGACAAAAACTGTAAACTTGTTCCTCAAATCTGTTTGGTTGATTGAAAAAATGTTGATCCAGGATCAACAATGATGTTGATCCAGGAACATGTGGTAGTTGATGAAATCACGTTCACCGAACAAGTTAGATAGGTCATGCAATGCAATGAAACACATCTTAGGTGTTTTCTTTTCATTGCACAGAGGTTAGTTTTTGCGTGAACAGGCCTAATGAGGAAGAAGTTAGATATGTCTTGCAATGCAATTGAAACACATGTTAGTTGTTTTCCTTTCACCGCGCTGAGTTTAGTTCTTGCACGCGTATTGCATAACGAGGAACAATTCATATAGATCATATGCACTGAAAAACGTCTTAGGCCTTTTCCTTTCACCACGCCGAGGTTATTGCATGCATATTGCATAACGAGGAACAATTCAGATAGGTCATGCAATGCACTGAATCACGTCTTAGGCGTTTTCCTTTCACCGCGCAGAGGTTAGTTATTGCGTGCTTATTGCATGACGAGGAACAAGTCGGATAGGTCATGCAATGCACTGAAACACGTCTTAGTTGTTTTCCTTTCACCGCGCAGAGGTTAGTTATTCAGTGCATATTGCATGACGAGGAACGAGTCAGATAGGTCATGCAATGCAATGAAACACATCTTAGGTGTTTTCCTTCCACCGCGCAGGTTAGTTATTGCGTGCATATGCATTACGAGAAACAAGTTAGATATATCATGCAATGCAACGAAACACATCTTATGGTGTTTTCTTTTCATTGCTCAGAGTTTAGTTATTTTTGTGCATATGCAGAACTTAGGAACAAGTTGGTCAGCATGATTTTTTCAAGACATGGTCCTGGATTAACATATTTTGATGATTCTGGATCAACATTCCTTTCCCAA
The DNA here is from genome assembly GCA_038021265.1 of Cyprinella venusta. Taxonomy (NCBI): domain Eukaryota; kingdom Metazoa; phylum Chordata; class Actinopteri; order Cypriniformes; family Leuciscidae; genus Cyprinella; species Cyprinella venusta. The sequence continues at coordinate 26,810,771 of CM075875.1, read as the reverse complement.
AAATGTTGTCCTTAACCAATCCCTACCCCTAAACCTAACTCTACTCATAACTTTTCCCTTATCAGAAGGTACAAAGGTGAATGACACTGATGTTTTTAAGTACTTCACTCTGGTTCTAAATCTAAACCTAAAATTGACATAAACTGTAAACTTATTCCTCAAATCTTTTTGGTTGATAAAAAAATGTTGATCCAGGATCAACAATGATGTTCATCCAGGAACATGTGGTAGTTGATGAAATCACGTTTACCGAAGTTAGATAGGTCATGCAATGCAATGAAACACATCTTAGGTGTTTTCTTTTCATTGCACAGAGGTTAGTTTTTGCGTGAACAGGCCTAATAAGGAAGAAGTTAGATATGTCTTGCAATGCAATTGAAACACATCTTATGGTGTTTTCTTTTCATTGGTCAGAGTTTAGTTATTTTTGTGCATACGTATAACGAGGAACAAGTTAGATAGACTTAACAAATTAGTTAGAGGAACAAGTTAGATGCTTCCCTACATATACATAGAAGTCCATATCTGACCTATTGAACTAATTTCTGGTCAAAAGGTTCTTCAAAAGCTTTTAAACAATAAAAACTCATAGACTCCTGATGTTACATTAGCTATACATAGGTCAATTTTTGACCTCCAGAAACACATTTATGGCCCACGGGTATTTGATCTTTGGGTTAATATACCGAGAGCTTTACTTCTCATGATGTCATTTCAGCCAGAAAGATATTTGACCTACTGAACATATTTCTTGGCCCAAAAGTACTTGATCTTGTACTTTCCATTCATACTCATAGACTCCAACAGACGCTTCCTAAGCCATAGAGAAGTCCATATCTGAAGTATTAAACTCATTTCTGGTCAAAGGTTCCTCACAAAGTTAAAAACAATATAAACTTTTAGACTCCTTCTGATGTTATATTAGATATACAAAGGTCAATTTTTGACCTTCAAGAACACATTTATGGCACATTTCCAGAAGGAAACGTGAAGTCGATCTTGAAGCGGCAAATCTCACAACCCGGTTGCTAGAGTGTTCTGGGAGGTTGCTACGGTGTTCTGGTTGGTTGCTAGGCGTTTTTAGGGTATTCTGTGTGATTTCTGTGGTGTTCTGGGTGGTTGCTAGGGTGTTGCTAGACGGTTGCTGGGGTGTTCCTGGTGGTTGCTAGGGTTTTGCCAAATGGTTGCTGGGGTGTTCTGGTTTGTTGCTAGGGTGTTCTCGGTGGTTGCTAGGTTGTTGCTAGGTGGTTGCTAGGGTGTTGTGGTGGGTTGGAGACTTACTTCTCATGATGTCATTTCAGCCAGAAAAAAATATATTTTACGTAAAGAACATTTTTCTGGCCCAAAAGTACTTGATCTTGAACTTTCCATACATGCTCATAGACTCCAGTCGATGCTTCCTAAGCCATAGAGAAGTCCATATCTGAATTATTGAAATCATTTCTGGTCAAAGGTTCCTCAAAAGGTTTTAAAACAATATAAACTAATAGACTCCTGATGTTACATTAGCTATATATGGGTCAATTTTTGACCTCCAGAAACACATTCATGGCATACGGGTTTTTGATCTTTGGGTTAATATACAGAGAGCTTTACTTCTCATGATGTCATTTCAGCCAGAAAGATATTTGACCTACGGAACATATTTTTTGCCCAAAAGTACTTGATCTTGTGTTTTTCAATCATACTCATAGACTCCAACAGATCCTTCCTAAGCCATAGAGATGTCCATATCTGACCTATTGAACTCATTTCTGGTCAAAGGTTCCTCAAAAAATTTAAAACAATATAAACTTTTTGACTCCTTCTGATACATTAGATATACATAGGTCAATGTTTGACCTCCAGGAACACATTGTGGCACATTTCCAGAAGAAAACGTGAAGGGGAGCTTGAAGCGGCAAGTCTCACCACCCGGTTGCTCAGGTGTTCTGGGAGTTTGCTACGGTGTTCTGGGTGGATGCTAGGGTGTTGCTAGGCGGTTGCTGGGGTGTTCCTGGTGGTTGCTAGGGTGTTGCCATATGGTTTCTGGGATGTTTGGTTTGTTGCTAGGGTGTTCTTGGTGGTTGCTAGGGTGTTGCTAGGTGGTTGCTAGGGTGTTTTGGTGGGTTGGAGATTTACTTCTCATGATGTCATTTCAGCCAGAAAAATATTTTACTCAAAGAACATTTTTCTGGCCCAAAAGTACTTGATCTTGAACTTTCCATACGTACTCATAGACTATGTAATATAACATTCTGATGTTATATTACATAGGTCAATTTTTGACCTCCAGGAACACTTTTCATGGCACACTGGTGCTTGATCTTTGGGTTAATATACCGAGAGATTTACTTCTCATGATATCATTTCAGCCAGACAAATATTTGACCTACTGAACATGTTTATGGCCCAAAAGAACTTGATCTTGAACTTTCCATACATGCTCAGAGACTGCAGCCGATGCTTCCTAAGCCATAGAGAAGTCCATATCTGACCTATTAAACTCATTTCTGGTCAAAGGTTCCTCAAAAGTTTTTAAACAAATATGAACTTATAGACCATTTCAAAAGATGTAAACAACACTGGTCCAGAAGCACTTCCTGTTTCAGTTTGTAACTGATTTCTTTATTTCACATGTAAAGAAAACTTTTTAAAGATGTTTGTTTAATTTTTGATTCAGTTTTAAATGTTCTGTTGGTTGTATTTTATCCCAGCTTTTATGTAATGTTAAAAAACTGAAACAGGAAGTGCTTCTGGGCCAGTGTTGTTTCCATCTTTTGAAATGGTCTATAGACTCCTGATGTTGCATTAGCCATACATAGGTCAATTTTTGACCTCCAGAAACACATTTATGGCATACGGGTATTTGATCTTTGGGCTAATATACCGAGAGCTTTACTTCTCATGATGTCATTTCAGACAGAAAGATATTTGACCTACTGAACATATTTCTGGCCCAAAAGTACTTGATCTTGAACTTTCCATATATACTCATACACTCCAACAGATGCTTCCTAAGCCATAGAGAAGTCCATATCTGACCTATTAAACTCATTTCTGGTCAAAGGTTCCTCAAAAGTTTTTAAACAAATATGAAATAGACTCCTGATGTTGCATTAGCTATACATAGGTCAATTTTTATACTCTAGAAACACATTTATGGCCCATGGCTATTTGATCTTTGGGTTCGTATACCGATGGATTTACTTCTCATGATGTCATTTCAGCCACACAAATATTTGACCTCCTTCTGATGTTATATAAGATATACATAGGTCAATTTTTGACCTCCAAGAACACATTTATGTCCCACGGGTACTTGATCTGTGGGTTCATAATACCGATGGATTTACTTCTCATGATGTCAATGAACTAATTTCTGGTCAAAGGTTCCTCAAAAAGTTTAAAACAATATAAACTTTTAGACTCTTTCTGATGTTATATTAGATATACATAGGTTATTTTTTGACCACCAGGAACACATTTAATGCACATTTCCAGAAGTAAATATGAAATGGAGCCTGAAGTGGCAAATCTCACCACCCGGTTGCTGGGGTTTTCTGGGTGGTTGCTACGGTGTTGTTGGTGGTTTCTAGGCGTTTATTGGGGTATTCTGGGTGGTTGCTATGGTGTTTGTATGCGGTTGCTAGGGTATTCTGGGTGGTTGCCAAGGTGCTAATATTGTTAGGGTGTTGCTAGGTGGTTGCTGGGGTGTTCTTGTTTCCTGCTAGTGTGTTCTGGGTGGTTGCTAGGGTGTTGCTAGGGTGCTTTAGGTGGTTACTATGGTATTCTGGGTCATTGCTATGGTGTTACCAGGTGGTTGGAAGTGCTCACTTATAGTTACTATAGAGTTTCTATAATGTTTTTGGCATGATTTAGCTCTTAACTATTCGATTATTTTATTACATTTCATGTTTATATTGTTTGAAATCTTTTGAGGACCCTTTACCATAACAATATAAACGTATAGACTCCTTCTGATGTTGTAAGAAGGACAAGGTAAATTTTTGACCTCCAGGAACATATTTATGGCACATTTCCTGAAGAAAATGTGAAGTGGTGCTTGCACTGGCAAATCTCACCACCCGGTTGCTAGGGTGTTCCCGGTGGTTGCTACAGTGTTCTGGATGGTTGCTAGGCGGTTGTTAGGGTAGTCTGTGTGGTTGCTAGGGTGTTGCTAGGTGGTTGCTAGGGTGTTCTGGGTGGTTGCCAGGGTGTTGCTAGGCGGTTGCTAGGGTGGTCTGGTTGGTTGCTAGGTGTTGCTAAGGTGTTCTCGTTGGTTGCTTTGTGGTTGCTAGAGTGATGCTAGGGTGTTCTGGGTGGTTGCTATGGTGTTTTAGGTGGTTACTATGGTAGTCTGTGTGGTTCCTATTGTGTTTCTAGGTGGTTGGTAATGTCCACAAATGGTTACTATAGAGTTTTCATAAAGTTTTTGGCAATTGATTTCTGGCCCAAATCAATTTTTGATTTTGATTATGTATCATCAAAAGGTAGTTAAAATAAGGACTCTTGTATGGCTTCAGTGACATCAAAAGGAGTTAATGAGTGTGTTTAGACCATTCAAGATCAAGTGTGCCACAACTATGTTCAGTAGGTCAAAAGGAACCTATCTATAGCTCATGTAATATCAGAAGGAGTCTCATAGTTTCTCTTTTTTAAAAACATTTAAGGACCCTTTGACCAGAAATGAGTTTAAATACATAAGATGTGGACATTCTATATGGCTTAAGAAGCATCAAAAATAGTCTTTGAGAATTTATAGAAAGTTCGAGACCTAGTACTCGTGGACCAGGACTATGTTTGTGGGTCAAATAGAAACCTCTAGTTCTAGGAAGCATAAGAAGTAGTCTATTTAGTATGTATAGAAAGTTCAATATCAGGTACTCGTGGGGGAGATATATGTTCAGTCAAATATCAGTCAAATATCTTCCCGCTCATAAAACATCACAAGTAGTAAAAATCAATGTATAGTAACATAACGATCAAGTACCCTTTGACCAGAAATGAGTTCAATGGGTCAGATCTAAACAATCCATGTGGCTAATATGTTCATTAGGTAAAATAAGGACTCTTGTATGGCTTCAGTAACATCAAAAGGAGTCAATGAGTATGTTTAGAAAGTTTAAGATCTAGTACTTGTGGGCCAGAACTATGTTCAGTAGCCTAGGTCAAAAAGGAACTTTGTATAGCTTATATATCATCAAAATGTGTCTATAAACTTATATTGTTTAAAAACTTTTGAGGACCCTTTTACCAGAAACGAGCTCAATAGCTATACCATGCACTGTAAAGTGACATCTCATGTGATGTTTTCTCGTCTGTGCACAAATAAATTAATTTGTAAAATAAAAATGCATGCGAAATCACATTATATATTTTCATTGCAACGAGGAACAAGTCAGATAGGTCATGCAATGCACTGAAACACGTCTTAGGCGTTTTCCTTTCACCAAGCAGAGGTTAGTTATTGCGTGCATACTGCATGACGAGGAACAAGTCAGATAGGTCATGCAATGCACTGAAAAACGTCTTAGCATTTTCCTTTCACCGCGCAGAGGTTAGTTGTTGCGTGAGTATTGCATGACGAGGAACAAGTCATATAGGTCATGCAATGCACTGAAACACGTCTCAGGCGTTTTCCTTTCACCACGCAGAGGTTATTGCATGCATATTGCATAAAGAGGAACAAGTCAGGTCATGAAATGCACTGAAACAATTCTTAGGCGTTTTCCTTTCACCGCGCAAAGGTTAGTTATTGCGTGCATATTGCATGACGAGGAACAAGCCAGTTAGGTCATGCAATGCACTGAAACAGGTCTTATGCGTTTTCCTTTCACCGCGCAGACTTTAGATCTTGCACGCATATTGAATGACGAGGAACAAGTCAGGTAGGTCATTCAATGCACTGAAACACATCTTAGACTTTTTCCATTCACCGCGCAGAGGTTAGTTATTGCGTGCATATTGCACGATGAAGAACAAGCCAGATAGGTCATGCAAATGCACTGAAACACGTCTTAGGCGTTTTCCTTTCACCACGGAGAGTTTAGTTCTTGCATGCATATTGCATAACGATGAATAGGACAGATAGGTCATGCAATGCACTGAAACATGTCTTAGGCGTTTTCTTTTCACCGCGCAGAGGTTAGTTATTGCGTGCATATTGCATGATGAGGAACAAGTCAGATAGGTCATGCAATGCACTGAAACATGTCTTAGGCGTTTTCCTTTCACCGCGCAGAGGTTAGTTATTGCGTGCATATTGCATGATGAGGAACAAGTCAGATAGGTCATGCAATGCACTGAAACACGTCTTAGGCGTTTTCCTTTCACCGCACAGAGTAGAGTTATTGCGTGCATATTGCATGACGAGGAACAAGTCAGATAGGTCATGCAATGCACTGAAAAACGTCTTAGCATTTTCCTTTCACCGCGCAGAGGTTAGTTATTGCGTGCATATTGCATGACGAGGAACAATTCAGATAGGTCATGCATGCATGCAAAGGTTAGTTGTTGCGTGCGTATTGCATGACGAGGAACAAGTCAGATAGGTCATGCAATGCACTGAAACACGTCTCAGGCGTTTTCCTTTCACCACGCAGAGGTTATTGCATGCATATTGCATAACGAGGAACAAGTCAGATAGGTCAAGCAATGCACTGAAACACGTCTTAGGCGTTTTCCTTTCACCGCGAAGAGGTTAGTTATTTCGTGCATATTGCAAGACGAGGAACAAGTCAGATAGGTCATGCAATGCACTGAAACACGTCTTAGGCGTTTTCTTTTCACCGCGCAGAGGTTAGTTATTGCGTGCATATTGCTTGACGAGGAACAAGTCAGATAGGTCATGCAATGCACTGAAAAACGTCTTAGCATTTTCCTTTCACCGCGCAGAGGTTAGTTATTGCGTGCATATTGCATGACGAGGAACAATTCAGATAGGTCATGCATGCATGCAAAGGTTAGTTGTTGCCTGCGTATTGCATGACGAGGAACAAGTCAGATATGTCATGCAATGCACTGAAACACGTATCAGGCGTTTTCCTTTCACCACGCAGAGGTTATTGCATGCATATTGCATAACGAGGAACAAGTCAGATAGGTCAAGCAATGCACTGAAACACGTCTTAGGCGTTTTCCTTTCACCGCGAAGAGGTTAGTTATTGCGTGCATATTGCAAGACGAGGAACAAGTCAGATAGGTCATGCAATGCACTGAAACACGTCTTAGGCGTTTTCTTTTCACCGCGCAGAGTTTAGATCTTGCATGCATATTGAATGACGAGGAACAAGTCAGGTAGGTCATTCAATGCACTGAAACATATCTTAGACATTTTCCATTCACCGCGCAGAGGTTAGTTATTGCGTGCATATTGCACGATAAAGAACAAGCCAGATAGGTCATGCAAATGCACTGAAACACGTCTTAGGCGTTTTCCTTTCACCACGCAGAGTTTAGTTCTTGCATGCATATTGCATAACGATGAATAGGACAGATAGGTCATGCAATGCACTGAAACATGTCTTAGGCGTTTTCCTTTCACCGCGCAGAGGTTAGTTATTGCGTGCATATTGCATGACGAGGAACAATTCAGATAGGTCATGCATGCATGCAAAGGTTAGTTGTTGCGTGCGTATTGCATGACGAGGAACAAGTCAGATAGGTCATGCAATGCACTGAAACACGTCTCAGGCGTTTTCCTTTAACCACGCAGAGGTTATTTTATGCATATTGCATGAGGAGGAACAAGTCAGATAGGTCAAGCAATGCACTGAAACACGTCTTAGGCGTTTTCCTTTCACCGCGCAGAGGTTAGTTATTGCGTGCATATTGCATGATGAGGAACAAGTCAGATAGGTCATGCAATGCACTGAAACACGTCTTAGTCGTTTTCCTTTCACCACGCAGAGGTTATTGCATGCATATTGCATAACGAGACACAAGTCAAGATAGGTCATGCAATGCACTGAAACACGTCTTAGGCGTTTTCCTTTCACCGCGCAGAGGTTAGTTATTGCGTGCATATTGCATGATGAGGAACAAGTCAGATAGGTCATGCAATGCACTGAAACACGTCTTAGGCGTTTTCCTTTCACCGCGCAGAGTAGAGTTATTGCGTGCATATTGCTTGACGAGGAACAAGTCAGATAGGTCATGCAATGCACTGAAAAACCTCTTAGCATTTTCCTTTCACCGCGCAGAGGTTAGTTATTGCGTGCATATTGCATGACGAGGAACAATTCAGATAGGTCATGCATGCATGCAAAGGTTAGTTGTTGCCTGCGTATTGCATGACGAGGAACAAGTAAGATATGTCATGCAATACACTGAAACACGTATCAGGCGTTTTCCTTTCACCACGCAGAGGTTATTGCATGCATATTGCATAACGAGGAACAAGTCAGATAGGTCAAGCAATGCACTGAAACACGTCTTAGGCGTTTTCCTTTCACCGCGAGGAGGTTATTGCATGCATATTGCATAACGAGGAACAAGTCAGATAGGTCATGCAATGCACTGAAACACGTCTTAGGCGTTTTCCTTTCCCAGCTCAAAGGTTAGTTATTGCGTGCATACTGCATGACGAGGAACAAGCCAGTTAGGTCATGCAATGCACTGAAACACGTCTTATGCGTTTTTCTTTCACCGCGCAGAGTTTAGATCTTGCATGCATATTGAATGACGAGGAACAAGTCAGGTAGGTCATTCAATGCACTGAAACATATCTTTGACATTTTCCATTCACCGCGCAGAGGTTAGTTATTGCGTGCATATTGCACGATAAAGAACAAGCCAGATAGGTCATGCAAATGCACTGAAACACGTCTTAGGCGTTTTCCTTTCACCACGCAGAGTTTAGTTCTTGCATGCATATTGCATAACGATGAATAGGACAGATAGGTCATGCAATGCACTGAAACATGTCTTAGGCGTTTTCCTTTCACCGCGCAGAGGTTAGTTATTGCATGCATATTGCATGATGAGGAACAAGTCAGATAGGTCATGCAATACACTGAAACATACCTTAGGCGTTTTCCTTTCACCGCGCAGAGGTTAGTTATTGCGTGCATATTGCATGATGAGGAACAAGTCAGATAGGTCATGCAATGCACTGAAACACGTCTTAGACGTTTTCCTTTCACCGCGCAGAGTAGAGTTATTGCGTGCGTATTGCTTGACGAGGAACAAGTCAGATAGGTCATGCAATGCACTGAAAAACGTCTTAGCATTTTCCTTTCACCGCGCAGAGGTTAGTTATTGCGTGCATATTGCATGACGAGGAACAATTCAGATAGGTCATGCATGCATGCAAAGGTTAGTTGTTGCGTGCGTATTGCATGACGAGGAACAAGTCAGATAGGTCATGCAATGCACTGAAACACGTCTCAGGCGTTTTCCTTTCACCACGCAGAGGTTATTGCATGCATATTGCATAACGAGGAACAAGTCAGATAGGTCAAGCAATGCACTGAAACACGTCTTAGGCGTTTTCCTTTCACCGCGAAGAGGTTAGTTATTTCGTGCATATTGCAAGACGAGGAACAAGTCAGATAGGTCATGCAATGCACTGAAACACGTCTTAGGCGTTTTCTTTTCACCGCGCAGAGGTTAGTTATTGCGTGCATATTGCTTGACGAGGAACAAGTCAGATAGGTCATGCAATGCACTGAAAAACGTCTTAGCATTTTCCTTTCACCGCGCAGAGGTTAGTTATTGCGTGCATATTGCATGACGAGGAACAATTCAGATAGGTCATGCATGCATGCAAAGGTTAGTTGTTGCCTGCGTATTGCATGACGAGGAACAAGTCAGATATGTCATGCAATGCACTGAAACACGTATCAGGCGTTTTCCTTTCACCACGCAGAGGTTATTGCATGCATATTGCATAACGAGGAACAAGTCAGATAGGTCAAGCAATGCACTGAAACACGTCTTAGGCGTTTTCCTTTCACCGCGAAGAGGTTAGTTATTGCGTGCATATTGCAAGACGAGGAACAAGTCAGATAGGTCATGCAATGCACTGAAACACGTCTTAGGCGTTTTCTTTTCACCGCGCAGAGGTTAGTTATTGCGTGCATATTGCATGACGAGGAACAAGTCAGATAGGTCATGCAATGCACTGAAACACGTCTTAGTCGTTTTCCTTTCACCACGCAGAGGTTATTGCACGCATATTGCATAACGAGGAACAATTCAGATAGATCATGCAATGCACTGAAACACGTCTAAGACGTTTTCCTTTCACCTCGCAGATGAGAGTTATTGCGTGCATATTGCATGACAAGGAACAAGTCAGGTCATGCAATGCACTGAAACACATCTTAGGCGTTTTCCTTTCACCATGCAGAGGTTAGTTATTGCGTGCTTATTGCATGACGAGGAACGAGTCAGATAATGCACTGAAACACGTCTTAGGCGTTTTCCTTTCACCGTGCAGAGGTTAGTTATTGAGTGCATATTGCATGACGAGGAACGAGTCAGATAGGTCATGCAATGCAATGAAACACATCTTAGGTGTTTTCCTTTCACCGCGCAGAGGTTAGTTATTGCGTGCATATGCATTACGAGAAACAAGTTTGATATATCATGCAATGCAACGAAACACATCTTATGGTGTTTTCTTTTCATTGCTCAGAGTTTAGTTATTTCTGTGCATATGCAGAACTTAGGAACAAGTTGGTCAGCATGATTTTTTCAAGACATGGTCCTGGATCAACATATTTTGATGATCCTGGATCAACATTCCTGTCCCAAAAATGTTGTCCTTAACCAATCCCTACTCCTAAACCTAACTCTACTCATAACTTTTCCCTTATCAGAAGGTACAAAGGAGAATGACACTGATGTTTTTAAGTACTTCACTCTGTTTCTAAATCTAAACCTAAAATTGACAAACTGTAAACTTGTTCCTCAAATCTTTTTGGTTGATAAAAAAATGTTGATCCAGGATCAACAATGATGTTGATCCAGGAACATGTGGTAGTTGATGAAATCACGTTCACCGAAGTTAGATAGGTCATGCAATGCAATGAAACACATCTTAGGTGTTTTCTTTTCATTGCACAGAGGTTAGTTTTTGCGTGAACAGGCCTAATGAGGAAGAAGTTAGATATGTCTTGCAATGCAATTGAAACACGTGTTAGTTGTTTTCCTTTCACCGCGCTGAGTTTAGTTCTTGCACGCATATTGCATAACGAGGAACAATTCATATAGATCATATGCACTGAAAAACGTCTTAGGCCTTTTCCTTTCACCACGCCGAGGTAATTGCATGCATATTGCATAACGAGGAACAATTCAGATAGGTCATGCAATGCACTGAATCACGTCTTAGGCGTTTTCCTTTCACCGCGCAGAGGTTAGTTATTGCGTGCTTATTGCATGACGAAGAACAAGTCAGATAGGTCATGCAAATGCACTGAAACACGTCTTAGTTGTTTTACTTTCACCGCGCAGAGGTTAGTTATTGAGTGCATTTTGCATGACGAGGAACGAGTCAGATAGGTCATGCAATGCAATGAAACACATCTTAGGTGTTTTCCTTTCACCGCGCAGAGGTTAGTTATTGAGTGCATTTTGCATGACGAGGAACGAGTCAGATAGGTCATGCAATGCAATAAAACACATCTTATGGTATTTTCTTTTCATTGCTCAGAGTTTAGTTATTTTTGTGCATATGCAGAACTTAGGAACAAGTTGGTCAGTATGATTTTTTCAAGACATGGTCCTGGATCAACATATTTTGATGATCCTGGATCAACATTCCTGTCCCAAAAATGTTGTCCTTAACCAATCCCTACCCCTAAATATAACTCTACTCATAACTTTTCCCTTATCAGAAGGTACAAAGGTGAATGACACTGATGTTTTTAAGTACTTCACTCTGGTTCTAAATCTAAACCTGAAATTGACATAAACTGTAAACTTGTTCCTCAAATCTTTTTGGTTGATTGAAAACATGTTGATCCAGGATCAACAAGTTAGATATGTCTTGCAATGCAATTGAAACACATCTTAGTTGTTTTCTTTTCAATGCACAGAGGTCAGTTATTGCGAGCATATGCGTAACGAGGAACAAGTTAGAAATGTCATGCATGGCTATGAAACACATCTTATGGTGTTTTCTTTTCATTGGTCAGAGTTTAGTTATTTTTGTGCATACGTATAACGAGGAACAAGTTAGATAGACTTAACAAATTACTTAGAGGAACTAGTTAGTTGCTTCCCTACATATACATAGAAGTCCATATCTGACCTATTGAACTCATTTCTGGTCAAAAGGTTCTTCAAAAGCTTTTAAACAATAAAAACTCATAGACTCAATAGGTCATAGGTCATAGGTCAATTTTTGACCTCCAGAAACACATTTATGGCCCACGGGTATTTGATCTTTGGGTTAATATACCGAGAGCTTTACTTCTCATGATGTCATTTCAGCCAGAAAGATATTTGACCTACTGAACATATTTCTTGGCCCAAAAGTACTTGATCTTGTACTTTCCATTCATACTCATAGACTCCAACAGACGCTCCCTAAGCCATAGAGAAGTCCATATCTGAAGTATTGAACTCATTTCTGGTCAAAGGTTCCTCACAAAGTTAAAAACAATATAAACTTTTAGACTCCTTCTGATGTTATATTAGATATACAAAGGTCAATTGTTTGACCTTCAAGAACACATTTATGGCACATTTCCAGAAGGAAACGTGAAGTGGATCTTGAAGCGGCAAATCTCACAACCCGGTTGCTACAGTGTTCTGGGAGGTTGCTACGGTGTTCTGGTTGGTTGCTAGGCGTTTTTAGGGTATTCTGTGTGATTTCTGTGGTGTTCTGGGTGGTTGCTAGGGTGTTGCTAGACGGTTGCTGGGATGTTCCTGGTGGTTGCTAGGGTTTTGCCAAATGGTTGCTGGGGTGTTCTGGTTTGTTGCTAGGGTGTTCTCGGTGGTTGCTAGGTTGTTGCTAGGTGGTTGCTAGGGTGTTGTGGTGGGTTGGAGACTTACTTCTCATGATGTCATTTCAGCAAGAAAAAAATATATTTTACGTAAAGAACATTTTTCTGGCCCAAAAGTACTTGATCTTGAACTTTCCATACATGCTCATAGACTCCAGTCGATGCTTCCTAAGCCATAGAGAAGTCCATATCTGAATTATTGAAATCATTTCTGGTCAAAGGTTCCTCAAAAGGTTTTAAACAATATAAACTTATAGACTCCTGATGTTACATTAGCTATACATAGGTGAATTTTTGACCTCCAGAAACACATTTATGGCCCACGGGTATTTGATCTTTGTGTTAATATACCGAGAGCTTTACTTCTCATGATGTCATTTCAGCCAGAAAGATATTTGACCTACTGGACATATTTTTGGCCCAAAAGTGCTTGATATCGTACTTTCCATTCATACTCATATTCTCCAACAGATGCTTCTTGAGCCATAGAGATGTCCATATCTGACCTATTGAACTTATTTCTTGTCAAAGGTTCCTCAAAAAATTTAAAACAATATAAACTTTTTGACTCCTTCTGATATTTTAGATATACATAGGTCAATGTTTGACCTCCAGGAACACATTGTGGCACATTTCCAGAAGAAAACGTGAAGGGGAGCTTGAAGCGGCAAATCTCACCACCCGGTTGCTCGGGTGTTCTGGGAGTTTGCTACGGTGTTCTGGGTGGTTGCTCGGCGGTTTTTAGGGTATTCTGGGTGATTGCTATGGTGGATCTTGAACTTTCCATATATACTCATAGACTCCAACAGATGCTTCCTAAGCCATAGAGAAGTCCATATCTGACCTATTAAACTCATTTCTGGTCAAAACAAAGGTTATTCACTCTTCACTCTGGTTCTAAATCTAAGCCTAAAATTGACATAAACTGTAAACTTGTTCCTCAGATCTGTTTGGTTGATTGCACAGTTGATCCAGGATAAATCACTTTCACCAAAACGCGTCTTAGGCGTTACGTGATTTCATGTTCATGTTCCTGGATCAATATCGTTGTTGATCCTGGATCAACTTTTCAATCAACCAAACAGATTTGAGGAACAAGTTTACAGTTTATGTCAATTTTAGGCTTGGATTTAGAACCAGAGTGAAGTACTTAAACATCAGTGTCATTCACCTTTGTACCTTCTGATAAGGGAAAAATTATGAGTAGGTTTATGGGTAAGGACAACATTTTTGGGACAAGAATGTTGATCCAGGATCATCAAAATATGTTGATCCAGGACATTGTCTTACTTGAAAAATTCATGCTGACCAACTTGTTCCTAAGTTATGCATATGCACAAAAATAACTAAACTCTGCAATTAAAAGAAAACAAAACACCATAAGATATGTTTCGTTGCATTGCATGATATATCTAACTTGTTTCTCGTAATGCGGGGCAATAACTAACCTCTGCGCGGTGAAAGGAAAACGCCTAATATGTGTTTCATTGCATTGCATGACCTATCTGATTTGTTCCTCTTCATGCAATATACATGCAATAACTAACCTCTGCGCGGTTAAAGTAAAACGCCTAAGACGTGTTTCTGTGCATTGTATGACCTATCTGACTTGTTCCTTGTTATGCAATATGCATGCAAGAACAAAACTCTGTGCGGTGAAAGGATAACGCTTAAGACGTGTTTCAGTGCATTGCATGACCTAACTGACTTGTTCTTCTTCATGCAATATGCACGCAATAATTAAACTCTGCGCGGTGAAAGGAAAACACCTAAGACGTGTTTCAGTGCATTGCATGACCTATCTGACTTGTTCCTCGTCATGCAATATGCACGCAATAGCTCTCCTCTGCGAGGTAAAAGGAAAACGTCTAAGACGTGTTTAAGTGCATTGCATGACCTATCTGACTTGTTCCTCGTTATGCAATATGCATGCAAGAACTAAACTCTGCGCGGTGAAAGGATAACGCCTGAGACGTCTTTCAGTGCATTGCATTACCTATCTGGCTCGTTCTTCGTCATGCAATATGCACGCAATAACTAACTTGTGCGCGGTCTGTGGTGAACTAAAGTCTGGGCGGTGAAAGGAAAATGCGTAAGACATGTTTCAGTGCACTGCATGACCTATCTGGCTTGTTCTTCGTCATGCAATATGCACGCAATAACTAACCTCTGCGCGGTGAAAGGAAACGCCTAAGACGTGTTTCAGTTAATTGCATGAACTATATCTGACTTCTTCATCGTTATGTAATATGCATGCAAGAACTAAACTCTGCGCGGTGAAAGGATAACACAAGACGTATTTCAGTGCATTGGATGACCTATCTGGCTTGTTCTTCGTCACGCAATATGCACGCAATAACTAACTTTTGCGCAGTGAAAGGAAAACGCCTAAGATGTGTTTCAGTGCATTGCATGACCTACCTGACTTATTCCTCGTCATGCAATATGCATGCAAGAACTAAACTCTGCGCAGTGTAAGGAAAACGTCTAAGACGCGTTTCAGTGCATTGCGTGACCCATCTGGCTTGTTCTTCGTCATGCAATATGTCCGCAAGAACTAACCTCTGCGAGGTGAAGGGAAAACGCCTAAGACGTGTTTCAGTGCATTGCATGACTTATCTGACTTGTTCCTCGTTATGCAATATTCATGCAAGAACTAAACTCTGTGCGGTGAAAGGATAAAGCCTAAGACGTGTTTAAGTACATTGCATGACCTAACTGACTTGTTCCTCGTCATGCAATATGCACGCAATAACTAAACTCTGCGCGGTGAAAGGAAAACGCCTAAGACGTGTTTCAGTGCATTGCATGACCTATCTGACTTGTTCCTCGTCATGCAATATGCACGCAATAACTCTCCTCTGCGAGGTGAAAGGAAAACGCCTAAGACGTGTTTAAGTGCATTGCATGACCTATCTGACTTGTTCCTCGTCATGCAATATGCACGCAATAACTCTCCTCTGCAAGGTGAAAGGAAAACGTCTAAGACGTGTTTCAGTGCATTGCATGACCTATCTGGCTCGTTCTTCGTCATGCAATAACGCCTAAGACTTGTTTCAGTGCATTGCATGACCTATCTGGCTCGTTCTTCGTCATGCAATATGCACACAATAACTAACCTCTGCGCGGTGAAAGAAAAATGCCTAGGACGTGTTTCAGTGCATTGCATGACCTATCTGACTTATTCATCATTATGTAATATGCATGCAAGAACTAAACTCTGCGTGGTGAAAGGATAACGCCTAAGACGTATTTCAGTGCATTGAATGACCTATCTGGATTTTTCTTCGTCCTGCAATACGCACGCAATAACTAACCTCTGCGCGGTGAAAGGAAAAGGCCTAAGACGTGTTTCAGTGCATTGCATGACCTATCTGACTTGTTCCTCGTTATGCAATATGCATGCAAGATCTAAACTCTCTGAGGTGATAGGATGACGCCTAAGATGTGTTTCAGTGCATTGCACGACCTATCTGGCTTTTTCTTCGTCATGCAGTATGCACGCAATAACTATTTTCTGCGTCGTGAAAGGAAAACGCGTAAGACACGTTTCAGTGCATTGCATGACCTCTCTGACTTGTTCCTCGTCATGCAAAATGCACGCAATAACTAACCTCTGCGCAGTGAAAGGAAAACGCCTAAGACGTGTTTCAGTGCATTGCATGACCTATCTGGCTTGTTCTTCGTCATGCAATATGCACGCAATAACTCTACTGTGTGAGTTGAAAGGAAAACGCCTAAGACGTGTTTCAGATTACATGTTCTATCTGACTTTTTCCTCGTCATGTAATATGCACCCAATAACTAAACTCTGCGCGGTGAAAGGAAAACGCCTAAGACGTGTTTCAGTGCCTTGCATGACCTATCTGACTTGTTCCTCGTCATGCAATATGCACGCAATAACTAAACTCTGCTCGGTGAAAGGAAAGGTCTAAGACGTGTTTCAGTGCATTGCATGACCTATCTGACTTGTTCCTCGTCATGCAATATGCACGCAATAACTCTCCTCTGCGAGGTGAAAGGAAAACGCCCAAGACGTGTTTCAGCGCATTGCATGACCTATCTGACTTGTTGCTCGTTTTTTAATATGCATGCAAGAACCAAACTCTGCGCGGTGAAATGATAACGCCTAAGTCGTGTTTCAGTGCATTGCATGACCCATCTGGCTTTTTCATCGTCATGCAATATGCACGCAATAACTCTACTCTCTGAGTTGAAAGGAAAACGCCTAAGACGTGTTTCAGTGCATTGCATGATCTATCTGACTTTTTCCTCGTCATGCAATATGCACGCAATAACTAAACTCTGCGAGGGGAAAGGAAAACGCCTGAGACGTGTTTCAGTGCATTGCATGACCTATGTGACTTGTTCTTCGTCATGCAATATGCACGCAATAACTAACCTCTGCGTGGTGAAATGAAAACGCCTGAGACGTGTTTCAGTGCATTGCATGACCTATCTGACTTGTTCCTCGTCATGCAATATGCACGAAATAACTCTCCTCTGCGAAAACGCCTAAGACGTGTTTCAGTGCATTGCATGACCTATCTGGCTCGTTCTTCGTCATGCAATATGCACGCAATAACTAAACTCTGCGCGTTGAAAGGAAAACGCCTAAAACGTGTTTCAGTGCATTGCATGACCTATCTGACTTGTTCCTCGTCATGCAATATGCACGAAATAACTCTCCTCTGCGAAAACGCCTAAGACGTGTTTCATTGCATTGCCTGACCTATCTGACTTGTTCCTCATTATGCAATATGAATGCAAAGAACTAAACTCTGTTCGGTGAAAGGATAACGCCTAAGACGTAATTCGGTGCATTGCATGACCTAACTGACTTGTTCCTCGTCATGCAATATGCACGCAATAACTAAACTCTGCGCGGTGAAAGCAAAACGCCTAAGACGTGTTTCAGTGCATTGCATTACCTATATGACTTGTTCCTCGTCATGCAATATGCACGCAATAACTCTCCTCTGCGAGGTGAAAGGAAAACGCCTAAGACGTGTTTAAGTGCATTGCATGACCTATCTGACTTGTTCCTCATCAAGCAATATGCAAGCAATAACTAACCTCTGCGCGGTGAAAGGAAAACGCCCAAGACGTGTTTCAGTGCATTGCATGACATATCTGACTTGTTGCTCGTTTTGCAATATGCATGCAAGAACTAAACTCTGCGCGGTGAAAGGAAAACGCCCAAGACGTGTTTCAGTGCATTGCTTGACCTATGTCTGACTTATTCATCGTTATGTAATATTTATGCAAGAACTAAACTCTGCGCGGGGAAAGGAAAACGCCTAAGACGTGTTTCAGTGCATTGTATGACCTATCTGACTTGTTCCTCGTCATGCAATATGCACGAAATAACTCTCCTCTGCGAAAACGCCTAAGACGTGTTTCAGTGCATTGCATGACCTATCTGGCTCGTTCTTCGTCATGCAATATGCACGCAATGACTAAACTCTGCGCGGTGAAAGGAAAACGCCTAAAACGTGTTTCAGTGCATTGCATGACCTATCTGACTTGTTCCTCGTCATGCAATATGCACGAAATAACTCTCCTCTGCGAAAACGCCTAAGACGTGTTTCATTGCATTGCATGACCTATCTGACTTGTTCCTCATTATGCAATATGCATGCAAAGAACTAAACTCTGTTCGGTGAAAGGATAACGCCTAAGACGTAATTCAGTGCATTGCATGACCTAACCGACTTGTTCCTCGTCATGCAATATGCACGCAATAACTAAACTCTGCGCGGTGAAAAGAAAACGCCTAAGACGTGTTTCAGTGCATTGCATGACCTATATGACTTGTTCCTCGTCATGCAATATGCACGCAATAAATCTCCTCTGCGAGGTGAAAGGAAAACGCCCAAGACGTGTTTCAGTGCATTGCATGACATATCTGACTTGTTGCTCGTTTTGCAATATGCATGCAAGAACTAAACTCTGCGCGGTGAAATGAAAACGCCCAAGACGTGTTTCAGTGCATTGCATGACCTATCTGACTTGTTCCTCGTCATGCAATATGCACGCAATAACTAAATGCAATGAATCACATCTCATGTGCTTTCTTTTCACTGCACAGAGGTTAGTTATTGCGTGCATAATGAGGATTAGTTAGATATGTAATGCAATACAATGAAACACATCTTAGCTGTTTTCTTTTCATTGCACAGAGGTTAGTTATTGTGTGCATATGCGTAACGTGCAACAAGTTAGATGTTACGCAATGCAATGAAACACATCTTAGGTGTTTTCTCTTCACTAAGTTATTGCGTGCATATGCATAACGAGGATCAAGTTAGATATGTCATGCAATGCAATGAAATACATCTTAGGTTTTTCTTTTCATTGCACAGAAGTTAGATATGTCATGCAATGCAATGAAACATATCTTAGTTGTTGCGTGCATATGCATAAACGAGGAACAAGTTGGATATGTCATGCAATGCAATGAAACACATCTTGGGTGTTTTCTTTTCATTACACAGAGGTTAGTTATTGCGTGCATAAGCATAACAAGGAACAAGTTAGATATGTTATGCAATGCAAATGAAACACATCTTAGGTGTTTTATTTACATTTAGTTATTGCGTGCTTACGCATAACGAGAAACAATTTAGATATTCCTCGCAATGCAATGAAACACATCTTAAGGTGTTTTCTTTTCATTGCACAGAGGTTAGATATGTCATGCAATGCAATGAAACACATCTTAGTTATTGTGTGCTTATGCATAACGACAAACAAATTAGATATGTCATGCAATGCAATGAAAAACATCTTAGGTGTTTTCTTTTCATTGCACAGAGGTTAGTTATTGCGTGCAATGCAATGAAACACATCTTGGGTGTTTCCTTTTCATTGCACAGAGGTTAGTTATTGCGTGCATATGCCTAACGAGGAACAAGTTAGATATGTCATGCAATGCAATGAAACACATCTTAGGTGTTTTCTTTTCACTTAGTTATTGCGTGCAATATGCATGACGAGGAACAAGTTAGATATTCCTCGCAATGCAATGACAAACATCTTACGTGTTTTCTTTTCATTGCACAGAGGTTAGTTATTGCGTGCATATGCATAACGACAAACAAGTTAGATATATCATGCAAATGCAATGAAACACATCTTAGTTATTGCGTACATATGCATAACGAGGAACAAGTTGGATATATCGTGCAATGCAATGAAACACATCTTAGGTGTTTTCTTTTCATTGCACAGAGAAACATGTTGGTTATTGCGTGCATATTCTTTAATTTACAACGTTAGACGTTAGATGTTATGTTTTCGTCGGAATGAGAGTTATTGTATGCGTTGTAAGGAAACAGCTAATAGCACAGATTTCTCTCCATCGCAGAAATGCAACAATTAATGCAATTATTTCTCTTGTTACAAAACACATGCATTACACATCTCTCTGTTGCACAAAGGAACGAGTAAGTTATTGCATTGCACAAAAAGAATTAGTAGTAGAATCCATGCGAAAGAGTCAAAGGGTCCTCAAAGGTTTTAATAAATGCAACTTATTGGCTTTTGATGATTTAAAAGCTATAGATAGGTTCCTTTTTGTCCTAATAAACATATTTCTGGCTCACGGGTATTTGATTCCAAGCCAATGGGAAGTCCATATCTGACCTATTGAACTAATTTCTGTTCTATGTTTCCTCAAAAGTTTTTAAATAATATCAACTGATAGACTCAATCTGATGTTATATACAGAGGATGCTTTTTGACCAACTGAACATATTTCTAGCCTATGGGTAATTAATTGATCCTTCTCATGATGTTATTTCAGATAGACAGATATTTGACCTACTGAACATATTTTTGGCCCAAAAGTACTTGATCTTGAACTTTCCATACATACTCATAGACTCCAACAGATGCTTCCTAAGCCATAGAGAAGTCCATATCTGACCTATTGAACTTATTTCTGGTCAAAGGTTCCTCAAATGTTTTTAAACAACATGAACTTATAGACCTCCAGAAACACATCTATGGCCCAGGGCTATTTGATTTTTGGGTTAATATACCGAGAGCTTTACTTCTCATGATGTCATTTCTTGAACTTTCCATACATACTCATAGACTCCAATTGAGGCTTCCTAAGCCATAGAGAAGTTCATTTCTGACCTATAAAACTCATTTCTGGTCAAAGGTTCCTCAAAAAGTTTAAAACAATATAAACTTTTAGACTCCTTATGATGTTATATTAGATATACATAGGTCAATTTTTGACCTCCAGGAACACAATTATGGCACATTTCCAGAATAAAATGCGAAGTGGAGCTTGAAGCGGCAAATCTCAACACCCGGTTGCTAGGGTGTTCTGGGAGGTTGCTACGGTGTTCTGGGAGGTTGCTAGGTATTTTTTTTAGGATATTCTGGGTGGTTGCTATGGTGTTCCGGGTGGTTGCTAGGGTGTTGCTAGGCGGTTGCTGGGGTGTTCTGGGTGGTTGCTAGGGTGTTTACCAGATGGTTGCTGGGGTGTTCTGGGTGGTTGCTAGGTGGTTGCTATATGGTTGCTAGGGTGTTCTGGTTGGTTGGAGATTTAATTCTCATGATGTCATTTCAACCAGAAAAATATTTTACGTAAAGAACATTTTTCTGGCCCAAAAGTACTTGATCTTGAACTTTCCATATACTCACAGACTATGTCATATAACATTCTGATGTTATATTACATAGGTCAATTTTTGACATCCAGGAACACTTTTATGGCCCACGGGTCCTTGATCTGTGGGTTAATATACCGAGAGATTTACTTCTCATGATGTCATTTCAGCCAGACAAATATTTGACCTACTGAACATATTTCTGGCCCAAAAGTACTTGATCTTGAACTTTCCATACATACTCATAGACTCCAACAGATGCTTCCTAAGCCATAGAGAAGTCCATATCTGACCTATTGAACTTATTTCTGGTCAAAGGTTCCTCAAATGTTTTTAAACAATATGAACTTATAGACTTCTGATGTTACATTAGCTATACATAGGTTAATTTTTGACCTCCAGAAACACATCTATGGCCCAGGGCTATTTGATCTTTGGGTTAATATACCGAGAGCTTTACTTCTCATGATGTCATTTCAGCCAGACAAATATTTGACCTCCTTTTGATGTTATATAAGATATACATAGGTCAATTATATTAGATATACATAGGTCAATTTTTTGAACACATTTATGTCCCACGGGTACTTGATCTGTGGGTTAATATACCGATGGATTTACTTCTCATGAACTAATTGAACTAATGAACTAATTTCAGGTCAAAGGTTCCTTAAAAAGTTTAAAACAATATAAACTTTTATTATTAGATATACATAGGTCAATTTTTGACCACCAGGAACACATTTATGGCACATTTCCAGAAGAAAATGTGAAGTGGAGCCTGGAATTGGCAAATCTCACCACCCGGTTGGTATGGTGTTCTGGGTGGTTGCTATGGTGCTTTTATGCAGTTGCTAGGGTATCTGGGTGGTTGCCAAGGTGCTAATGTTGCTAGGGTGTCACTAGGTGGTTGCCAGGTTGTTCTGGATGGTTGTTAGGGTGTTGCTAGGTCGTTGCTGGGTTGTTCTTGTTTGTTGCTAGGGTGTTCTGGGTGGTTGCTAGGATGTTGCTAGGGTGTTTTAGGTGGTTACTATGGTATTCTGGGTTGTTGCTATGGTGTTACCAGGTGGTTGGTAGTGTTCACTTATAGTTACCATAGAGTTTCTGTAATGTTTTTGGCATGATTTAGCTCTTAACTAATCGATTATTTTATTACATTTCATTTTTATATTGTTTGAAACCTTTTGAGGACCTTTTTACCATAACAATATAAACGTATAGACTCCTTCTGATGTTGTATTAGCTATACATAGGTCAATTTTTAACCTCCAGGAACACATTTATGGCACATTTCCATAAGTAAATGTGAAGTGGTGCTTACAGTGGCAAATCTCACCACCCGGTTGCTACAGTGTTCTGGGTAGTTGCTAGGTGGTTGTTAGGGTATTCTGAGTGGTTGCTAGGGTGTTGCTAGGGTGTTCTGGGTGGTTGCTAGGGTGTTGCTGGGTGGTTGATTGGGTGTTAAGGGTGGTTGCTAGGGTGGTCTGGTTGGTTGCTAGGGTGTTAGTAAGGTGTTCTGGGTGGTTGCTAAGCGGTTGCTAGAGTGTTGCTAGGGTGTTCTGGGTGGTTGCTAGGGTGTTTTAGGTAGTTACTATGGTAGTCTGTGTGGTTCCTATGGTGTTTCTGGGTGGTTGGTAATGTCCACAAATGGTTACTATAGAGTTTTTATAAAGGTTTTGGCAATTGATTTCTGGCCCAAATCAATTTTTGATTTTGATTATGTATCATCAAAAGGAGTCCATAAGTTATTTCAATAGGTCAGATGTGAACAATTCTATGTGGCCTAGGAACCATCATAAGGAGTCTATGAGTATGTAGAAAGTTCAAGATCAAGTACACATGGGCAAGAAATATAGTCTGTAGGTCAAATAACTGTCTGGCTAAAATAACATGACAAGAGGTCATTCTCTATAGTATCCTGATGATCAAAGAACACTTTGGCCAGAAATATGTTCAGTAGTTAAAATAAGGACTCTTGTATGGCTTCAGTAACATCAAAAGGAGTTAATGAGTATTTTTAGAATGTTGAAGATCAAGTACTCATGGGCCAGATCTATGTTCAGCAGGTCAAAAAGGAACATATCTTGCTCATGTAATATCAGAAGTAGTCTAAAAGTTTTTCTTGTTTAAAATTTTTTTGCGGACCCTTTGACCAGAAATGAGTTAAATACATAAGATGTGGACATTCTATAGGGCTTACAGTAAGAAGCATCAAAAGGAGTCTATGAGAATTTAGAGAAAGTTCGAGACCTAATACTCATGGGCCAGGACTATGTTTGTGGGTCAAAGAGGAACCTCTAGGCCTAGAAAGCACAAGAAGTAGTCTATTTAGTATGTATAGAAAGTTCAATATCAGGTACTCGTGGGACCATGCACTGTAAAGCGACAGCCCATGTGATGTTTTCTCATCTGTGCACAAATAAATTAGTTTGTAAAATAGAAATGCATGCAAAATCACGTTATATCTTTTCATTGCAACGAGGAACAAGTTAGATATGTCATACAATGCGATGAAACACATCTTCAGTGTTTTCTTTTCATTGCACAGGGGTTAGTTATTGTGTGCAAATGCATAACGTGGAACAAGATAGATATGTCATGCAATGCAATGAAACACATCTTTTCACTGCACAGAGGTTAGTTATTGCGTTCATTTGTTACGTGTTATCGTTTCATTGCACAGAGGAATACGTTAGTAGCTCTTGAACTTTCTAAAGATGCTCATAGACTCCTTCTAATGCTTCCTCAGCTCAGCTTCCCCAACCTTCTAATGTCCATATCTGTTTTATTTATTTTTTTATTTATCCTTCATTTAACCAGGTAAAAAACTCATTGAGATTAAAAATCTCTTTTTCAAGAGTGGCCTGGCCAAGATGCAGCATAAATTACACAAAGACACATTTAAACAGATATAAAAATAGATTAAAAAAAACACATCAAATACACATGCATATATAAGATAATAGACCCTGTGCTGGAAGAGAGAGAGAGAGAAAAAAACCTAATACAATTTTTATGAACAGTTACACTGACCAATGTCTTCCAGTTCCCTAATCTTTAGCATTGAAACAAACTGTTTAAGAGGTAAAAGTAGTCATTCTTAATGATTTCCGAAGGAGGTTCCAGACTGAGGGTGCTGCAAACATAAAGGCTTTTTTGCCTAGTTCTGTTTTGACACTGGGGACCACCAAGTTTAATACATAATTTGAGCGTAATCTAATGGCCATAATTTTTTGTTAGAAGGACATTCAAATAAGTAGGAGCTAGTCCAAGAAGTACTTTATAAATGTAACATAGCCAGTGAGTGTACCTTCTCACATAAAGAGAGGGCCATTTAGCAGTATAATAAAGGATACAGTTATGTATCCTGTAACCACAACCAGTGAAAAATCGTAATGCACAATGATACACTGCATCCAGTTTTTTTTAAACATTTGGCAGAAGCATTCATATATATCATGTCACCATAGTCTAATATGGGAAGAAAAGTGGCCATCACCAGATATTTTCTAGCGGGGATGGATAAACATGATTTTGTTCTGTAAAGATAGCCAAGCTTTATCTTAAGCCTAGAATTTTCAACATGATTTTTAAAACTTAATTTAGAATCAATGATTATGCCCAAGTATTTATAACTGGTTACTAACTCGATTTCTTTTCATTCAAAGGTTAAAATACTTGCAGAAGAGACAGGAGGTTGTTTTGAGTTTGTAAATACCATTAATTTTGACCTTTTTTTACATTTAGGACAAGCTTAAGCTGTCTTAAACGTTCCTGGACAATATTGAATGCGGATTGCAAAAATTCAAAGGCTGTTGAACTCATTTCTGGTCAAAGGATCCTCAAAAGGTTTTAAACAATAGAAAGATTTTTTTTCTGATGTTATATTAAGGCCCTTCTGACCTACTGAACATACTAGATCATTTCTGGTCAAATGGCACTTGATCATTAGGTTACTATGATGTTTTATTAGCCAGGAAGGTGTCCTGCGCATTGAAGAGAAAACCACTGGATGCACCATTTAAGAATAACACTTTACATGTTTGCATGCAATACACTCTAAACATGCTGGGTTGTTTGTCCTTCACACCGTGAGAACGAGGAAATCTAGTGATAAACAAGGGAACACAACCAGACAGTGTGACAAGAATGCATAAAATAACTAGTACAGTGAATAAATAACACATCTGCGTTTTTTTATTGAAGTATAAACTATGCACTTATTTTATTGCATAGTATACAAGAAGTTACCATAGAAACTATTGTGTTGTGCATAACACAGCTTGACTGCAATGCAAACATTCCGTTGTGCTAGATAACCAGTGTTATGATTGCAATATACGTTTAAACTTAATCCGATATGCATTGATGAGATGACATTACTGTTTCATGTGATTGCTAGGCTATTGATCTAAGCATAAATGATTTCTGTCACAGCAATATCTGTGATCTGTGAGCAAGATATGTGATCTTCTGTCACATTCTGTCACAGCGTTTGTTTTCTTGCATGCACCACAATAGTGCAGGTCTCACTTTTTAAAGTTTTTTTTACAGTAATTTTTGTTTTTATTTTTATTTGAAAATCAAAAAGCAGAATTTTCTTCAGTGTCAGAGAAATTCGCACAGCAATAAATCAAGATGCATCTTTTCACGGGGAGAATACTTAGATTTTTACTCATTTCAATTAGTGCTTATTTGCAATGCATTTTATTGCATTCCTGCGGTGCATAGAACATCTAGTACATCAGATGAAAGCCATTGATAATGTTAAACGTGTGCCATGATTAATGGACGATTGCTGCCATCTATTGGAAACCAAACAAAAAATAAAAAATGTGACATTTCAACTAAAGCCGCTAGATGGCCATTTCCACACACATTCACATTTTTTTCCAGATGTGAGATGTTAATATGAGGGAAATAAATAAAATCCCATTAAAATAAAATAAATACATTGGAATACAGCATTTTATGCAAATCAGGAATATATAAAAAGCACGTGTGTGTAAGTGCGATTTAGTTCTCGTATGCAATGAGATGATTGAGATCGCTTGTGCAATCTGTGCATATCCGCAATGAAAAAGACATTTCTCATTATGTGTAACAGTTATAATTCGTGAAAATCTTATGCAAAGATTGCTGTCATCGAATCAAAAGCATGAAATGAAATAAAATGAAAATAACATGCAGTTTCCATAGACAGTAAAAGAAGCCAATTTCAGCAATGGCATGTGCCATTGCAAAGTATGAATCTATACGCAAGTTTCCCATTTACATTATGAGAAATTAGAAAATTGTCGCTACTAATATTCTAATTTAAACATTTCTCCTTTCATTTCAAAAGTTAAATGTTGTGTAATACAAGTTACAAGACCATTTCAAAAGATGTAAACAACACTGGTCCAGAAGCACTTCCTGTTTCAGTTTGTAACTGTTTTCTTTATTTCACATGTAAAGAAAACTTCTTAAAGATGTTTGTTTAACTTTTTGATTCAGTTTTAAATGTTCTGTTGGTTGTATTTTATCCCAGCTTTTATGTAGTGTTAAAAAACTGAAACAGGAAGTGCTTCTGGGCCAGTGTTGTTTACATCTTTTGAAATGGTCAATAATATATGGTCGCTCACGCAAACCCATTCTAAAAAAATAAATAATAAAAAACCCTCAGAAAACAGAAGAATACAGTATTTAAAAATAATGATTGTTGAGGAAGATCAAACGAGCGATTCTGTGTGTGTTATTTATTAGAGTACAGGACATCTGCTAAAGCAATCACATCCTGCTGTAGTGTTTTGTGTTTCCATGGTAACTGTTCCAGCAAACTTTTGTTTAATCAATAAATTGTGTTAAATTCAATTTAAAACAATTACTTGTACTATAAATATAATATTTATTTTGTTCTACAAGACAAGAAAACTCTGTCTTTTTGTTTATAATTAATATTTTGAGTTTGGCCAGTGAGTGACGTTATTGGTAACAGACTGGTCGAGCGCGGCGCGCCTGCTCTCTGAGTGAGAAAGCCTGTGATTAGAGAAAGCGAGGTATGTCTCTGCAATGCTCTTTATTTAAGAGCGAAAATATGCTGTATTACGTAAGTGAAGTTTTACCTTGATATCTATTATAGAATTGTCATAAAATGGGAACGAGTTCTATATTAGGGTTTTCTGTCCACGGTTTAATGTATTTTTGTAGTTTTACAAACGCACGTGTTTGTTTAATGTTTCTGCCTGCGCGCCAAATTAGAGTGCAGGTTTTCCAGTGTTAATAATTTTCTTCACAATTAATTTTGGTGGATGGATTTTGTAGATATGTTGTTTAGTTTGTTAAATGTGTGTAGCCTTCTTCTGGATGTTAAAATGTATGTTTTTAGCGTGTTCCCAGTGTATGATATGAATTGCAGTTAGAGGGGACAGTGTTTAACCTGTCTTTTCCTCTTACATCCTTCAGCTGAGAGAGAGTAAACCCTGAAGGCGTGTGTGTTGATTTCTGTCCTCTTTCAATAAACTGCAGGTATGTCACTTAGTTGGTTTTATATTCGCATATTCGCGGACTTCCGCGTTCAATAACTCGCGAACTAAACGTTGTTGCTACACACAGCACATATAACTACAGATAAAACACCAGAAGCTACAACATTAATTTTCTCAAAACGACCTTTCCTTCGCACTGGATAAAATACATTGATCTCTATGCGCAGGCTGCTAAGAAGGGACCATCTGCAAAGTGCAAACCCGGAGGAAAACAAGTTTTGAAGAGATTAAAACAATGTTATTTGTGTAGTAACAAATAGGCTATTCGGCTCACGAGATATTGAACACGGAACTCCGAAAATATGCAAAGCGAAAATAAAAAGATATATATATATATATATATATATATATATATATATATATATATATATATATATATATATATATATATATATATATATATATATATAATACTATAGGTCAATTACAGTTTATTACATACACATATGTAATAAACACATGTAATAATGTTTATTATATAAATATATTTGATAATTGTATAGTAGCCTAAGGGAGTTATTGTCAAAATTGCACTTGTAGTAAGTCAGTGTGGTCACTAGGAAAGCACTACAGCCTTTGAAACACACACACAAAAAATACTTTAGGGGAATTACAGTATCTTTTTAATAAACATTTGATAATTGTACAAACAGTAAGGGAGATATTGTCAAACTGTACTTTTGTTTCAATGTTCTTTTAAAGCAAATCATTCTTCTTTAAATGAAGTAAAGAAGTTACAGTTTTCAGCCATTACAGTAATAGATATATTTAGATAATGTAATATTTTTTTGATGGAAGGTGTGCTATTGAAGAACCCCATAGGAGTTATGCTACTCTTTTAAATGTTCACCTGTCAGGGGTGCACAGTCAAAGACCCAGAACCAGATATGATAAATGAAGAGCAGAAGTCAGAATTATATTAAATTAAAGATTTACTTAAGATAGTTTTTAATTTCATCAACAGAAGTCAGCTTCAAGACTCTCACAGGAGTTTGAAGGCCATTAACAAAGATCACTAAATGAGCAAGCATTGTTACTACATTGAGATATCAAACACAGAAAAAAAAAACATTACATGAAACAAACAAAGTAATCATACTGGTAACTTCTATAACTAAGTAAAATCTCACATGCCTATCTAAGTCATTCCACTCATGTGATATTTAGAAAGAAAACCTTGATTATAATCAGTCAAAATATACATTGAAGCAGCAGTTTATTCCAAAATCCACACCCTTCACACCCAAAACAACACCATGTTTGCTTTCATGCTTTCTGAGTACTTGTCAATAATCTGATGGATTCAGTACCATGGACAGTGATATTTCTGCAGGACTGTAAACATCAATCAATTCAAACGAATTGTGTTATTGTGAGAGTTTAACTTTAACTGAAGATGCTATACAACAGGAAAGAATAAAAAACCGTTGGGCCATTCTTTTTATTCAGCGCCTGGAGAACACTGTCACACTGTCTTTATTAAGTCTTTATATTGAGTCTGTATAAGTCTTTATTACACTTAAAAACAGAAAAACAGAGGTGGATAAACAGAAAGACATGGGCTGTAGTAGTATGTTCTGTAGGGTCCAGAAAAGACGATCCAACTTGCTTATGAACAGTCGGCCCATCCTTTTAAAACCTATTGAAATAAATCATATATTATTATTAAAACCAACACCAACACTGTTCTTGTTCATTTTGATTTCAAATAAATAGATAAACAAAAATTTAAACAGATGTAAAATGAAGCAATTAACTGTGTTCAGGAGATTACACATGATTTTCCACTTTCTACAGTCTGGATTGTTACCAGATTACAGTTCATGTAGCCAACATGTTCATTCTTTATTATTTCCTAAACACCTTTTTAAACACCATCATTATAATGCAGTTTTATTGTTGCTAAAGGACATTTTATTGCATTAGAACACATAGTTGGCTAGAATGTAATTGTCTGTTTGCACACGATGAAAAACAATGTTAAATTTTTAGACGGTCCATATCTTGGTTACCACACTACATTGAATATTCCCTAAATTATGCATGCATTAAAAATATACTTGCCCATTTTGATCGATTGTAGAAAAGGTTGTAGTTCACTATCTTGTAGCTGCTTCGAATCTGAAAAAAAATTGCTTCATTGACTATTTAATTGAAAAGTTCTTTAACGCGAATGTGCGAATATAAAACCAACTTTACCTAAGTAGGTATGTTTAATTGTTTTGAATAAGGAAAAAAACACTATACGATCTAAGAAATTGAGACATATTGGCTATAATATTAATGTAAAAATATGTAACTATTTTATTTTATTTCTTTAAAATGTTTTGTGTGAATGTGAATTTTTATAAATGAGAGACAAAGTTGTTGTAATGCAAAACTTGTAAACCCTGAAGGCGTGCGTATTGATTTTCTGTCCTCTTTCTCCACCGAAGCCAGTGGTGTCGTTGAGTTCTTTGGTGTGTGAGACGAGGTCCGCTACATTTGCTAGGCTGATCCAAATCCATCATTCTACATGATTGTAATGAATTGCCAAACTAAAGTTATTAATTTAGGAGAAATCAAATAGTTCCAAACATATCATCATGTTAAGGGTTACATTGTAAAAAAGGAAATAAATGTAAACGTTACAATATTACATTTAATTTGCTCTGTAATACACTGAAAAAATGTCAGTTCAACTTAAATGTACTTGATATGGTAACATGCAACTGGTTTTGTTGAAATGAATAAATTTTATAATTAAGTTATAATTAAGATTACGGGCGGAGTTAGCCTGACTTCGTCATGGACTCAGTTTCCTATCGGAAGATGAGTCTGAAACCCCTCCGTCTGGCTTTGATTATGAGGCGTGTCTTAACCGAACCAAGAAAAAAACAACTCTGCACTCAATTGGATAGTCGGTAAACCTACAACCAATCAGAGCAACGCAGTAAGTCAGCTACTTTGCATACAGTTGTCAAATACAGAACGTAGCCCAGCTTTACTTATTTTAGAAGTTAAATAACGACTGTTGCTTCTTTTACTTACTCCTTCATGAATGCGACCAAAGGAGAAACCACAACGACCACAGGCTTTTCATTACGTCCCATCTTAGCGACCGTCAGAGCCAGCTGATAAGTTACACTTTTCCCGAATCATGTGGGATGGCAAAATTATCTTTCCAATCGACAAATGCCTTGATTGAAGTTTTCTGTTTGTCTATTAAAATTAATGCCCTGTCGATTTTATTTCACAACAGACGCGACAGCGAAATCTGTACATCTCAATTCTCCAGCTGCAGTCAACTCTGAGGGAAGACAGTAAGCGCTCTTTGATAACGTGATGATTACGTCCCTTCAGATCACCTGTCCATCATCGTATAAAGCCCCCCCTGGCAATTTGATTGGCCCGATGGTTTCTGAACCGATCATAATTACTCCTCAATGGATCGAGTCCAGACTGAACTTCCCGTCCAAAAAATGTTGTGGGCGGAGTTCGGGCTGGCATCCAGGCTAGGGCGGAGTGGGACCAAAAAATCTTCCAGGAAATTTCGTAGAGCGCCGGCCCTCGTCGCCGGCAGGGCCGGATTAAGAGTTCAGGGCCCCCTGGGCAGGATGTCCCCTCTTAAAGGTTCTATAAGCGATGTCGGGGCAAAACATTTTTTGTCACGTACAGCAAACGTCTCCTAACTATCGGCTAGCTGCCTGTCCCCTAAACACACTGTAAAAAAACGCGGTCTCTGTAGACACCACAGGCTCCACAAACGGCAACAAAAACAATCATGTCTTACCCGGACCACGAAACCTAACAAACAGTGTTCCGGCCAATCACTGGCAAGAAGTATTTGAGGGTGGGTTTGGGGGTTAGTGCGCGTGCACATGAAGGGTGTGTGTGTGTGTGAAGGAGAGACAAGCGTCAGAGGGAAGTTTGAAAAATGCCCGAGACACGACCAAAGAGACATCGTTCTGAAGAACAAATTAAAAAGAAGAAGGAGTCGGATAAAGAACGTGCGAAGTTCCGAATTTACATCGGTAGCAAAGCTTTTGAACGATGGCGAGAACTCCGGCGGCAGAAGGGCTTCCAGTCCGACGGTTACAATTATTTCAGGAAGCACGGAAGGGAGGGGGAGGAGATGAGATGCGGAGGAGGCAGGGTCTAGCTAGCCTCCGATTTTTTGAAAATATTGCGAACGTCAACACCCCCAGGATCGCTTATAGGACCTTTAAGCAGGCCAAAGGTATATTTTTTTCTAAGGACTTTTTAATATGGCATTTACAGTTTTACTGACTTTAAAGGAACGTTGTTGTACTTGTGGATGTTGGGTGGACTCTGTGCCTCTAGGGGGGTTCGAGCACATTTTAAGGTTAAATGCATCAATCTCGTGCTCTCTGAGAGATTAAAATTAAGAGCTTCAACCCATGAACTGCTCGTTGAACAAAGTAAAAAACATTGATTTGTAACAGGACAATAAAAAAGGCTCAAACATCTTTTTAGGTACGAGAGTCTCAGTCTGCATTACATTATCAATGGTGTTTTAATGCCAAACAATTATTATAATAATGTAATGATTTATATAATTATTTCTATGATGTAAAAATCCATATAGCAAATGTATTATATAAATGAAAACGAATATTTCAAAATAATAAATGTGCGAAAATTAAGGAGCTCTGGAATGTTTAGTCGCGTCTCTGTGGGGAACTCTAACAAGGTTCTAAAGGCGTTGCCACTGGTAACCGATAGCGTCTCCTACCATCATACGTACAACCGGCACATCCGGGAACTTAACTGTCAATTTTGTCCCCGCCCCCTTTTGGGAAAAAACATACTAGACTCCCCATAGACTTCAATACAAAATAACGGCAAAAACCAACGTCCATCCACAGCCGACAGACGTAAATAACTTAAGAAATCACTTACATAAAACATGTCAAGTAATTATATGTCCACTCTGCCTGCCATAGAGCATGGAAGATACATACAAAAACTTAATTTGGCCAATTTAAAAACATGTCCCTTTATTCTCCCTATGTGAAATTGGGGTAACAACCCCACCCAGTGGCCAGAGGTGTCTTACCCGGACATTTATTTGTACCTCGTCGAGTCAACAGGCAAGCCAGTGAATGATTTTATTTCGTTTTTTTAAAGTAAAAAAACTTAAAGTATATCTTATGAATTTATGATGATGATAGCAGATAGCCTGGGCTTGATAACGGGTATAAAAAATGTATCTTTCACGCTCTATGGCAGGCAGGGTGGACATATAATTACTTGACATGGTGTATATAAGTATTTTCTTAAGTTATTTACGCATGTCGGCTATGTACGGGCGTTGGGTTTTTTTTTTGTATTGAAGTCTATGGGGAGTCTAGTTTGTTTCCCCCAAAAGTGGGCGTGAACCTATTCAGAGACATTCTATGACGCAGTGCCGGTTGTACGTATGGCCGACCAGCTCAAATCGGCACGTGACTCCTCATTCTCAATATAGTGTTGTTGCACACTTATACTAATGTTAAATAGTGCCTGCTTAGAGGCGGAGGGAGTGAAATGTGCGTAGTGTGTGTTATGTTGTTGTGGACTATTGCCGGGAGGAGATATTAAAAGAAGTAAACGATCTTCATGTTGTCGTCCTTCCTCTCACCATGAAGTGCGTTATAAAAACGTAACCAAAGCAGGAATACTACAGTGTATACTTGTGTTTTTTAAAAACTTTAGAGGAGACATTAAAAGTCTTCAAAATGTATAAATTTTGGGTTAACTTGTAAAGATTATCTTGATAGACAAAACGTGTAAGGGTCACAACTCTTAGTTAAACACAGATATTATTTTTTGCGATTTTCCAAAAGTCTATGGGAAAAATGCATAGATTTTCGATCAAGGGAACCCATGCGCCGCTAGCTTCCTAGTTGTCCTACAAAGTGACGTCATCACTTCGGCACTTCCAACACGAGAAGAAAGCAATTTCATTCATGATGATAATATGAAAAATGTGCCATGATTTAGGGGGAGGTTGCTGCCATCTGTTGGAAACCTAACACAGTTAAAGCAAGACGAAATTTCAATATAGCCACTAAATGTCTGCATTAATAAGAGTTTGTGGTCTTTGATACAGTTATGAATAAGTATCTGTAACAAGAAAGCTTTGTTGATGAAAATAATCTGTAATAATAAATAACCACTCTTGGTCAGTGATAAGATTACTGAATTATTCTCTATTAATAATAAATAACCACTATTGGTCATTGATAAGATTAATGAATTATTCTACTTTATGATCACCTGATCATCCGTGTTTCTGGTTCCCTTTGCAACATATTATGTGTTTTAGTATACACTGACCATAGAAGACCATAACTCACATAAAAATGACATGGTGTGAAGGTGACCAAACATTTTGAATAAAATAACATATAAACCTCTGTTCATTCTCAATAAGAGCTTCTGCTGACGTCTGGCAGAGATAAAGTCAGTTTAAGTGAAGCTGGTAATGCTGTTTGTGGAGGTGTTCAATCAGATCTTCAGAGATGCATTGTCTTCTTTTATTTCCATTTGATTCCAGGCTGTGTGGCATTAAGTCACTTATTGTGTATCTTCTGAGAGTGCAAGCATGATGTTAAACCAACATTGCATTGTAACATGATTCAATGCCATTACCATTGATTTTCGGATGAAATTTAAAAACTAATGTCTGCATTACTTGCGGGAGGAAAAGTGATGTCGATTCAGTGCAGTTATCAGACACATAAACATTGATTTAACATTGTTCCGAGGGTTGTAGGCAGTAAAACACATTCACACCTATAGAAAATGTGTCTGCAGTTCACTCATCTTTGGTGTGAGGGTAAAGACGTTCTCGCTCAGCTGGGACTCGAATCTTTCGCTACTTCCCTTAATATCAGACAAGAGACAGAGATGTGTTCACAGCAAAACCCTCAGTGTTAAATTACTGCTATGGTTTATAAAACACATTTGTTATACCCAACAAAACAAGACAAAATATGATCAGGTATTTCTTTTATTTTCAAAACCATCATGCCATGGCCTGGTTTTAATTTTGTGTGATTGACAGTATAATTCAACAGATCCAGTAATGTTATGCTTAATCACAGGTTTTTGAAAACCTGGTCAAAAGGAACTCTTAAATGTCATCATTTCATTCATAAGTTTATATTGTTTAAAACCTTTTGAGGAACCTTTGACCAGAAATGAGTTCAATAGCTTAGACATGGACTTCTCTATGGCTTAGGAAGCATCTGTTATATGAGTATGTATGGAAAGTTCAAGATCAAGTTCATTTGTGGGAAAGATAGTCATCTCAAAAATCGTCTGACTAAACTAAAATACAGAACTGTTCTTATCCATTTTAAGGGGTGAGGAAACAAAGCAAATGTAACAAAGCAAATGTAAATGCATGATTTATGGTTACAGGAAAATTCCCCAGCCCTGATCATGAGATGACAGCATAGCAGTTATTCGAGCCTTGAGATACTAATCCAATTAACCTGAGATTGATCGAACCTTTACTTTGTCAGTGAGACAAAGGGTGGGAGTCTCAGCAAACTGAAAACAGGATTAGCAGATATCATCCCCTGTTGCTAATGCTAAATTTAATATACAGAATCTAAATAAAAAAATATTCTTAAATTTGTAATCCAAGTTCAGGAGTATGGGTCAGAACTATGTGTCATGGATTAGAAGGACACAGATAGGTGAGAATAACCAGGTTTATTGAGAGAGGGAATAGAGTCAATGGCAGGTGAGTAATGCAGAGAATGTTCCGGGTAGAAGGGAACCAAGAGTCTGATGGAGTGTTTCTTATCTGGAGCAGGTTGGGTGAGTCAGACGTGCTGCAGCAGCGGAGCGGAGAGCAGAGGAAGACAGGAGCCGGAGCGGAGGATGAAGACTGGAGCTTGGAGCGAACAGGTAAGTGGATCTCTGGAGTCGGGTTAGTAGAGAGGGAGTCTGTAGGTCGCATTACTGACGAGACCAGACAATGACTGCTTGTGAGAGGTGAGTTTATATGGGAGAGTTAATGAGCCGGTGATTGAAGGGAACAGGTGATGACGATCAATACTCAGGGGAGCCGGAACGAGTGGGAGGAGTGCAGGTATCTGGTGCCGATGGATCCGTGACAGTACCCCCCCCCCCCCACGGCCAGCTCCAGCTGGCGGACGGGAACGACGACGGGGACGGCCACGGCCCCTGGGTGCTGGACGGTCAGGGTGCGCCGCATGGAATTCTTGGAGTAAAGATGGATCTAGGATGTCGTCACGATTGACCCAACATCTCTCCTCTGCGCCGAATCCCTCCCAGTCGACGAGGTACTCCAAGTGGCCGGCCCGTCGTCGGGAGTCGAGGATCTCGTGGACTCTGTAGATGTTGTCATCCACTGGATCTGTTGGAGGAGGGGGCACCGCCGTAGCACCAGATCCTGGGGAGGAAGGAGTGAGAGGGTTAGTGTAAGGCTTGAGTAACGAGACATGGAAGGTTGGTGCAATACGGTAGTGAGTAGGTAGGGATAGCCGGTAGGTGACGGGGTTGATCTGCCTCTGTATAGGGAATGGGCCGATATATCTGGGACTCAGCTTACGACAGGGCTGTCGAAGACGGATGTCCCGAGTTGAGAGCCAGACCAATTGCCCTGGAAGATATTGAGGAGCATCGGACCGTCTGACGTTGGCCTGGCTCTGATGTCTCCGAACAGCCCGCTGGAGGTGAATATGTGCTGAGTCCCAGACTCTCTCGCTCGTCTGGAACCAGTGATGGACTGCTGGAACGTCAGATGGCTCTCCAGACCAAGGGAATAGTGGGGGTTGGAAGCCGAGTATGCACTGGAATGGAGTGAGTCCGGTGGTGGTTTGACGGAGGGAATTTTGTGCATACTCGGCCCATGGCAGGAAACGATTCCAGCAGTCCTGGTGGTCATGACAGTAGGAACGTAGATACCTCCCGATCTCCTGGATCTTCCGCTCAGTCTGGCCGTTGGACTGGGGATGGTATCCCGAAGTGAGGCTGACCGTCACGCCAAGCAGGTTGAAGTATGCTTTCCACACCCGAGAGATGAATTGAGGTCCGCGGTCTGAGACGATATCCTCGGGGATTCCGAAGTTTCTGAAGATGTGTTGGAATAAGGCTTCTGCTGTTTCAAAGGCTGTAGGTAGACCTGGCAGAGGAATCAGTTTGCATGCCTTGGAGAAGCGGTCCACTACTACCAGTATACAGGTGTGCCCGTCTGATGTGGGAAGGTCAGTGACGAAGTCCACTCCGAGATGGGACCAGGGTCGAGTGGGAATGGGTAGAGGAACCAGTTTGCCTGCAGGGAGGTGGCGAGGAACTTTGGCCATGGCACAGACTGAGCATCCTTTGACGTACCGGGAGATATCTTGGGCCATACCCGGCCACCAATAGCGTTGTTGGACGAGCGAGAGAGTGGCTTGGCTGCCTGGGTGTCCAGAGCCCGGAGACGTGTGTACTGAGTCCATGAGGGACAGGCGTAGTCGGGAAGGTACATAAACCCGTCCCTCAGGACCTCCCGGCGGAGCAGGTTCGAGTTGGGTGGCTTCGGCTATGTGGTCATCCATACTCCACTGAAGGGGACTGACAACAATGGCTGGAGGGAGGATGGTTTCGGTGTCTGCAGGAGCAACATCGGGCTGGAACTGGCGTGACAGAGCATCCGCTTTCACGTTCTTGTGGCCGGGTCGGTAGGTGACGGTGAAATTGAAGCGAGTGAAGAATAAGGCCCACCGGGCTTGACGGGGGTTGAGTCTTCGGGCTTCACGGAGATACTCAAGGTTGCGATGATCAGTGATGACTGTGAACGGATGTTGCGCTCCCTCCAGCCAGTGTCTCCATTCTTCCAGAGCTAGTTTGATCGCCAACAACTCGCGATTGCCGATGTCGTAATTTTGCTCCGCCGGGGACAGTTTCTTGGAGTAGAAGGCGCATGGATGGAGTTGAGATGAATTCCCCTGCCGCTGTGAGAGTACCGCTCCCACCCCGTTGGTGGACGCGTCCACTTCGACGACGAAGGGTGAGGCTGGATCGGGCAGTGAGAGGGT
The DNA here is from genome assembly GCA_038021265.1 of Cyprinella venusta. Lineage (NCBI taxonomy): Eukaryota > Metazoa > Chordata > Actinopteri > Cypriniformes > Leuciscidae > Cyprinella > Cyprinella venusta. Next base: position 26,772,636 of record CM075875.1, on the reverse strand, counting down.
TGGAGCGGAACTAAAGGCCGTCTTCAGTGCTTGGAATGATTGAATGGCGTGGGTGTTCCAGGACAGAGACTTGGCCCCATTCTTGAGTAGGTCGGAGAGTGGTGCGCTGAGGGAACTGAAGTTGTGGATGAAGCGTCGATAGAAATTGGCAAACCCCAGGAAACGTTGGAGTTCCTTTCGGGTAGTGGGTTGCGGCCAGTGTAACACTCCTTCCACCTTCCTCTGGTCCATGGTGATGCCTTGGGGTGAAATGATGTATCCGAGAAACTGGATGGTGCGCTGGTGGAATTCACATTTTTCCAGCTTCAAATAGAGTTGGTAGTCTCGGAGCCGTTGGAGTACCGTTTGAACGTGATGAATGTGAGTATCCAGGTCTGGAGAGTAGATGAGGATATCGTCGATGTAAATGATGACAAATTGGTTCAGGAGGTCTCGGAATACTTCGTTCATGAAGCCTTGGAATATGGAGGGTGAGTTGGACAATCCGAAGGGCATGACAAGATATTCGTAGTGCCCTGCGGGAGTGATGAAGGCGGTCTTCCATTCGTCTCCCTCCCGCACACGGATGAGATTGTAGGCACTACGAAGATCGAGCTTGGTGTAGACAGAGGCCCCTCGGAGTTGTTCCAGTGCGGCGGGGACCAGAGGAAGAGGATAGCGGAACTTGACAGTTGCTTGATTGAGGGTGCGATAATCTATGCAGGGGCGCAAGCCTCCGTCCTTCTTTCCCACGAAGAAAAAGCTTGAAGCGGCAGGGGAAGTCGAAGGTCGGATGTATCCTTGCTGTAAAGCCTCGTGAACGTACTCCTCCATGGCCTTCTGCTCCGGGATGGACAGTGGGTAGATCTTACCACGCGGAAGGACCGCCCCAGGCAGCAAATCGATCGCGCAGTCCCATGGCCGGTGTGGAGGTAGAGAGGATGCCTGTTGTTTATCGAAAACATCCTGGAACGCCCGGTATGGCTTGGGGATCTCCGGTAGATCCTCGACTGGGGGACTCTCAATGGTGGTAGAGGATAGCGGCACCTTCACAACTGGAGTGATGGAGGGTCGGGTTGACTTGATAACGGATGATAGACAGCGATGGAAACAGTCGTTGCCCCACTGTAAAACCTCTCCGGTGGACCACTGGATACGGGGAGAATGGGCTTCCAGCCAGGGGCGTCCCAGGATGATTTCGGCTGTGGATCCCTCCAGCACCAGAAAGGATATCTCTTCTCGATGGAGCCAGCCAATCTCCAGTCCTAGGTCGGGGCTTCGATGTCCCACCCGACCGCGTCCCAGGGGTTGGCCCAGGATGGTTTGCACCTGGAGGTTTTGAGGGATGGATCGTTGTTTTGTTTGGAGCCGATGCAGCGTGGACAGAGAGATGAAGTTACCGGCGGAGCCGGAATCGATCAGCGCCTGGACTGAGATGGACCGGTTCAGATAAGTGATAGTAGCTGGAGTATACTTCAACGGAGAAATGTGTAGAGGTAAGTGAACTGTACTCACAGTGGGTCGGGCTGGACGAGTGGGACAGGAGGCCAGCAAATGACCCGAAGCACCGCAGTAGAGACATAAGCCGTTGGAGATGCGCCGATTGCGCTCAGAGACGGGAAGACGAGTGGTGCCGATGTCCATGGGTTCTGGTGCTGGAGGGTTATGGTCGAGCGCTGGGCGAGGAGGCGGAGGTGCAGGGCAGTCGAGCTGGCAGGCAGTGCGTCGCTGGTCAATGCGGATGGAACGCTGGATGATGCTTTCGATGCCGACCGCGTCATCGTAGATCGCCAACTGGAGGCGGATGTCGGGATTCAGCCCATGACGGTAGGCGGTTATGAGGGCTGACTCGTTCCATCCGAGAGTGGCGGCCAGGGTTCGAAACTGCAGAGCGTACGAGGACACTGACGATCGTCCTTGCCTCAAGCGGAACAGCTGATCTTGCACGGAGATGGTGTGAGCAGACTGAGAGAATACCTCAACGAAGTGACTGGAGAAGGAGGTAAACGTTCGTGTGACCGGGCCTCGATCCTTCCAGAGGGCGTGAGCCCAGCTGAGCGCACGTCCTCTGAGCAGGGAGATGAAAAAGGCCACCTTCGATCGATCCGTGGGGAATGAGTGTGGATTCATTTCCATGTAGAGCTCGCACTGCAAGAGGAATCCACTGCACTCCTCCTCCTCGCCCGAGTAGGGCGCTGGTTGGGCCATGGGACTGGCGGAGGCAGATGTCGAGGAAATAGTGACGGTGGATGTGGCCAGAGTGGCGGTGCTGGTTCGGGGAAGAGGTGGCGGAGCTGACTTAGCGGCAGTGCCGGTGCTTGGAGTGGGTTGTAACATCATGTTGGTCTGGTCTTCTGTCATGGATTAGAAGGACACAGATAGGTGAGAATAACCAGGTTTATTGAGAGAGGGAATAGAGTCAATGGCAGGTGAGTAATGCAGAGAATGTTCCGGGTAGAAGGGAACCAAGAGTCTGATGGAGTGTTTCTTATCTGGAGCAGGTTGGGTGAGTCAGACGTGCTGCAGCAGCGGAGCGGAGAGCAGAGGAAGACAGGAGCCGGAGCGGAGGATGAAGACTGGAGCTTGGAGCGAACAGGTAAGTGGATCTCTGGAGTCGGGTTAGTAGAGAGGGAGTCTGTAGGTCGCATTACTGACGAGACCAGACAATGACTGCTTGTGAGAGGTGAGTTTATATGGGAGAGTTAATGAGCCAGTGATTGAAGGGAACAGGTGATGACGATCAATACTCAGGGGAGCCGGAACGAGTGGGAGGAGTGCAGGTATCTGGTGCCGATGGATCCGTGACACTATGTTCATTAGGCCAAAATAAACCTCTGAATAGCTTATATTACATTATAAGGAGTCTATAAGTTTATATTGTTTAAAACCTTTAGAGAACCTTTGACCAGAAATGAGTTCAATAGCTCAGATGGACTTCTCTATGGCTTAGGAAGCATCTGTTGGAGTCTGAGTACATGTATGGAAAGTTCAAGATCAAGTACTTTTGGGCCAGAAACATGTTCAGTAGGTCAAATATCTGTCTGGCTGAAATCACATGATAAGAGGTCATTCTGTTTATGAGCTTAATTTTCAAGAACTCTTTGGCCAAAAATATGTTCAGTAGGTAAAATAAGGACTCTTGTATGGCTGAATATCAAAACAGTCAATGAGTACACTGTCAAAGAAAATAACTGTGATTTGTTTGACAATCATTTACTTTCATTTTAAATTGTACTCAAAACACGGTCAAATTACAAATAATATCTGTAAAATAAAAATGCAGCTGTTATTTGAGTTATTGTGACATTAATGACAAATTCCAGTCATTCACATTTTTTATACAGAAAATTAATTGTATTTTTCATACAGTATTTTTTCTGTTTTCTTAAATTGCATAAAAATGTATGTAAAATTACAAATATAATCTGTAATTAAACAGTAACAAAACAATTAAATGATAAAACGGTTAAATGACCGGCAGCCCCCGCAAAAAAACGGCAACATTATAAAGTAAAACATCCTAAATTAAATAAACCGAAAAACACACATTTACAGGTATTTCCTGCATTATAATGATCAAATATCTTCATTGTACAAAAATTGTAAAAAAAGGGTCAAATGACTGGCAGCAAACAAAAACCATAAAATTCACATAAAGTGCCATATAACCATATAATTCAAATAAAGTGCAAAAAACTTTAACTGTCACTGAAATGTGATGTCACCATGATTGAGATCAGATCTTGACCTTTATGTTTTTAATATTAGTGTTTCTCTGGCTGCTTTAACTGTGTTTTTTTACACCTTTGTTATGGCAATAGAAAACATCAGCTGATGTTGGTCATTTATTGATGATGTTATAGTCATCATATGGTGATCTGATTCACTGATATGACTCTGATAATAGTCTGAATAAAGAGTCTAGTTGACATTATTTTGTATATAGATGGACTTTATTTTTAAACAAAGTCTATGATTGATGTCATAATTTTCCCTATGAACCTTGAAACTACAGAAGAGACAATGAGAATGTTTGCCCTCATTGCATTTTTACAATGGGGTAATGTTGTTAAGATTTTACACAGCACGAAGCTTGATTTAAATTGTTCAATTAAATTGAAAAAAGTTGCACAAATAAGTACAATAGAATAAAGATACAATTAAAGACAAATAAAGAGAAAAGTTTTTATTCATAGACAGAAACTGAATAAAGTAATCAAATGAAAAATAACACTGGATAGTATTTTAGTCCTGAATAAATTAAATACATAGGCTATTAATCCTGATTCCCTTAACTTAAAGCTCTCTTTTGTTGTTTTGAAGTCAAAATTAATGACCGACAAATATGATTGCTGTCACTTTAAGAGCTAGTGCACGAATTCTGTGTTCATTATACTGGCATGTGTTTTATGTTTATTAAAGACAAAACCGACTATGTTTTGACTATTATACTCACGAAGACCGAAATTGACACAGTTTTGCATGTTAAAGCAATATAATCCGTGAAAAATAACTTTTGGTACTGGCCAGCTGTTCTTGAGGCGGATTTTCTATGAATGTGCGCATAGAAAATCATCCCACAGAGCGCGCGAGCGCTGATTAGTTTAAAATCGCTTGAATGTTTAAACTGGTAAGACTAAAAAGACGCGCAAATGGTAAACTTCATTCACGATGCACTGCTGGCCACTGCTGATGCACTGCTGCGGCCCCTTTTCCACCAAAGCATTTTGAGAACCGGTTCGGAGCTGGTGCCTGCGCGCGAACCAGTTCTGTATTCCGTCATTCCGTGATGTCACCATGACTGAGATCAGTGTTTGCTTTAGTTGGGCTCTTGACCTTTATGTTTTTAATATTAGTGTTTCTCTGGCTGCTTTAACTGTGTTTTTTTACACCTTTGTTATGGCAATAGAAAACATCAGCTGATGTTGGTCATTTATTGATGATGTTATAGTCATCATATGGTGATCTGATTCACTGATATGACTCTGATAAAAGTCTGAATAAAGAGTCAAGTTGACATTATTTTGTATTAGGGCTGTCAAAATAACGCGTTAATTTCGAATAATTAATCTGAGAAAAAATAACGCGTTAAAAAAAATAACGCAGATTAATCCATTCCGTATTGACCTTTGACTCTGAGCCGCCGTACTAGCCGTATTCGACTGCAAAATGAAGGAGGGAGACGAGAACGCGCTTGCTGGACCATTGATTGGAACATTTACCTATAAAAAACGGCCAGATGGAAGTGTTGATAAAAACAAAGTCATCTGCAATGTCTGCAGCAAGGAATTTGCCTACCATAGGAGTTCGTCAACTCTAAAATACCACATCAATGCAAAGCATCCAGGAGTTAACGTTAATCCGGAGGCAAGACCTAGCACGTCCCGTGATACCAACTCTAGCAGTCAGCGTCATCTTCAAACCACACTGGACCAAACACTGAAACGCAAACTTAGCAAATCTGTGTGTGACCGACTGAGCAATTCCCTTGCTAAATGGATCGCGATGTCCTGCAGACCCGTTTCGGTGATAGAAGACAGAGGGTTAGCAGAGGTTTTGCAAATTGCCTCTTCAGACGTAACGTATATCCCGCCATCACGAAACACCATTATGTTAAAAATTCAGCAGCTGTACGACACTGAAAAAAAACCAAACGGAGTTATATTGGTGGGAGCGGAATATATCGCGCTGACAGGGGATCACTGGACTTCAGTCAGCAATCACAATTACCTTGGTGTTACGGCACACATCATTGACTGTAAGTGGAAACTCCATTCATTTGCATTAGCAATGCTAAAAACGGACACTAGGCGTTACGCCGATGCCTGTGCCCAGCAGTTTTTGTCTGTGGCGGAGGCATGGGGAGTTCAACAAAAGATCACCACAGTCGGCACAGACAGCGCCCGAAACATGATTGCTGCGGCAAAAAAACTTCCATATGAGCACATGCCTTGTGTTGCTCATATGTTACAGAGAAGCATCACTGTTTGCCTCGCAGACAGTGGGTTTTGTGACGCATTGGCAAAGTGTCGTAAGATAGTGGGACATTTTAAACATAGCCCTGCAAATACAGAGGAGCTACATCAGCAGCAAAATCAACTTGGTCAACTGTCAGAAAGTCTGATTCAGGACGTTCCTACGAGATGGAACTCGTCACTCGCCATGATCTCTCGTCTCCTAAAGAACCAGGAGGCAATCAAGGCTACACTGAGCAGACAGAAGCACAAGTTGACTATGTTGACTACATCTGAGTGGGACAAACTTCAGAGGCTGGAAACCATCCTTGAACGATGCAGGTAAAAGCACACACACACACACACACACACACACACACACACGCGCACACACAAAAACGTTTTTTTTTTTTTACTTTATTATAAAAAAAGAAAAAAAAGAAATGTAACTTATTTTGCAAATTGTTGCAGTAGGCTAGGCTAAAACTATGACACTGATATAATAAATGTACTGTGTGCATCTCTTATCATCCACTGCAGATATGTTACTGAGCTCCTTGGAGGTGAGACTTATGTTTCTTGCTCTGTGGTGTTGCCTGCTCTCTGCCACCTGTACCGCACAATGGAAGTTTCGGAAGATGACCCAACCTACATAGCAAAATTCAAGACTGCCTTTAAAAAGGACCTGTCTGAACGGCAAGCAAACCTCAACAATGGATGGCTCAACATAGCTTCAGCACTGGACCCGCGCTTCTTGAAGTATCTTCAAAGAGGAGACAGAGAAGATGTGTGGACCAGCCTTGAGGTACTGCTGCAAAATAAACCCAGTACGGCAACCCCAGAGCCTACAGAAGAGCCACCGAAAAAGAGAAGCCTCCTACTCTTTGGTTCAGACACAGATTCCGATGATGATGGAACCAAGCAGGGCTCTGAACCGCTACAAAGCAGAGCCCAGCATCAGCATGGAGGAATGCCCGCTGCAGTGGTGGACAACTCATGCAGGAGCCCACCAACAGCTGTCTGTCCTGGCTCACAAATATCTGGCTGCCCCTGCCAGTTCTGTTCCTTGTGAGAGACTTTTTTCACTTGCAGGTAACATAGTGCAAAAAAAGAGGGCAGCCTTGAGCTCTGAGAATGTAGAGAAGCTACTTTGTCTCAGTGACTGGCTGAAGAAGTAGTAGAAGTGAGGAGATGTGTCTGACGAAATGTAAAAAATTAGAAAGTTGCTTTGTTGATTTTTTTCTTTCTTTCTTCTTTTTTTTTGTTAAATATAGTAAAAGGGGCTGATTTTTTATTTATTTATTTGTGGTTTATGTTCAGTTACACAAGAAAAGCCCTAAAATTGATATTGCACTATGTTAAAGTTTTGGTCTCTGTTGCCTGAGTTTATTTATGGCACATATAAGAGAAATTGTGTTGAAATTGAGGGGAGTGTTAATTTATTCATTGTGTCCCCTAGGTTATAACTGTGGCCTGAGATGCCTTGTATGTACAGTTAAAAAAATTCTTCCCAAAGCACTTTTGAATTTATTTCCTCAGCATATTAGGCCATATTTGTTGAATGTTATGGCCATTATTTGAACAGTGAAAATAATAAAAGAGTTTTTGAACTTTAATGTCTCTAATTCTGATTCATTGATTCATTTGATTTGAAATATTTTTAATACTTCACGGCAAAAATTATGTATGCGATTAATTTAGATTAATTAATCACAGAGTATGTAATTAATTAGATTAAAAATTTTAATCGATTGACAGCCCTATTTTGTATATAGATGGACTTTATTTTTAAACAAAGTCTATGATGTCATAATTTTCCCTATGAACCTTGAAACTACAGAAGAGACAATGAGAATGTCTAGAAATTTCAGGATCGAGATCTTTTTGGCCATAAGTGTTCAAAAGGTCAAATATCAATGATGATGAACAGCAAGATCGAGGACACTTCGACCACAAACATGTTCAATTGGTCACATAAGGACTACCATGTAACATCAGCAGGAGACAATGAGGATTTATAGAAAGTTAAGTTTCCAGGACACTCTGGCCACAAAAATGTTCAATGGGTCAAATTTGGACTAATATATGTGATGTGACAACATTATATGAATAATAAATAATATATTTGTTGTTATAAAGTCTATTTGTGATTTATGGCCTTTATGCCCCTGGGCTTGAGTTTATGTTTGGGCACTACAAACATCATGATGGAGTAGCAAATTAGATAATTTAAATATGCTTTGAGGTTCCTAGAACAAGCAATATGCAACATGCCTATAGTCAAAGTTTAGTGGCAGGCTTACAACGTCATTATAATACAATATAATGCAGGATCATTGTCATGTATCTGTCCTCTTATGTCAGATTCTTAAATAGTCAGATTAGTTAGTCAACAAATTCAATCAGAATGCAAAGACAAGGTTTATGGCTACTATGCAAAAAAAAAAAAAAAGTCGGTATCAATAAAATCAATTTTTGAATTGACACAGGCTGTTTAGACATGTCATGTGGATTTACACAGCAAATTATAATTGCATAAATTATGTTAAGAGATTAATGTTTTAAATGTAAAAAAATGTAGGTAGAATATGAAATGATTGAAAAAATTAAAATGAAACGTCTACTTTTTAACCAAGAAACTAACACCGCCAGTAGGTGGCGGCAAGTCTCCATCTTAATGAGGGAGTTGAATCCTTTATTCAAACGAGTCGTTCAAAAATCACAATTTGCTTAACCCAACAAACGACTGTATTTATAAATGGGTAGCGTGCTTGAATCATTTACTCGTCTGATTCAGTCAAAAATGCAATTTTGAGGAACAAAACGCGTGTTGCTCGAAGGCAACTGTTTTCTTGGACGGAGCAACAGAATGTGGCCTTTCTATAAAAGTTACTCAGTAACTTTATTGAACTCAGGGCTCCAGACTAACTTTTTTCACCTCCGTCCTGGAACCGTCCTAAAGTGAATGTCAACCGTCCCAAAATAAAAATGTTGTTTCTGTACTTCTGTTATCATCCATAGCTGTTATCTAAAACAATTCAGATGACTAAAATATAATAGGTTTAGTTCAACTGTAATGCATTAATTTAGAATTTCTCTAAAATTTCCAAACCTTTACTTCCAGAGAAAAAAATCTATTAAGCAGTTAATATGAATGATTTTAAAGTTTGAACATGCAAAAACAGATACAGATTTAACTGCTGTGACTTATTATTTATCTTGCCTGAATGTTTGCCCTCATTGCATTTTTACAATGGGGTAATGTTGTTAAGATTTTACACAGCACGAAGCTTGATTTAAATTGTTCAATTAAATTGAAAAAAGTTGCACAAATAAATACAATAGAATAAATTAAAGACAAATAAAGAGAAAAGTTTTTATTCATAGACAGAAACTGAATAAAGTAATCAAATGGAAAATAACACTGGATAGTATTTTAGTCCTGAATAAATTAAATACATAGGCTATTAATCCTGATTCCCTTAATTTAAAGCTCTCTTTTGTTGTTTTGACGGCAAAATTAATGACCGACAAATGTGAATGCTGTCACTTTAAGAGCTAGTCCACGGATTCTGTGTTCATTATACTGGCATGTGTTTTATGTTTATTAAAGACCGACTTGACTATTATACTCACGAAGACCGAAATTGTCACAGTTTTAAAGCAATATAATCCGTGAAAAATAACTTAGCTGTTCTTGAGGCGGATTTTCTATGAATGTGCAAAATCATCCCACAGAGCGCGCGAGCGCTGATTAGTTTAAAATCGCTTGAATGTTTAAACTGGTAAGACTAAAAAGACGCGCAAATGGTAAACTTCATTCACGATGCACTGCTGGCCACTGCTGATGAACTGCTGCGGCCCCTTTTCCACCAAAGCAGAACCGATTCGGAGCCGAGACTGGGCACAATGGCTAAGAAAAGGTATTAGGTGATCTGCTGGAGGGAGACATATTTATGTCATACGATGATATCAAAAGAAAATTTAACTTGGAGGGCCCTGACCATTTTTGGAAGTATTTACAAATCAGAGATTGTTTGAAAGGAAGTGTTAGGGGAAAATCCTATAGAGACCTTTCTGCTACTACCTCCACTACTGTCCAAAGCCTCAAAATGGTATAATATCTGCCCCCGGGTTAAAAACAATACAAGTAAAAGTCTGAAAGTAATATGGGAAAGAGATTTAGGATGTGCAATGGATGATGAGACATGGGATTCTATTCTGTCAAATAGTCAAGTCAAGTCACATTTATTTATATAGCGCTTTTCACAATACAGATTGTATCAAAGCAGCTTCACAGTGATAACATGAAAGTAGTACAACACAGATCGATAATATTGTTAAATATTAAATAATCCTAAATAATCCCGACTAAGCAAGCCAAAAGCAAGGCGACAGTGGCAAGGAACCAAAACTCCATCAGATTGGATGGAGAAAAAAACCTTGGGAGAACCCAGGCTCAGTCGGGGCCAGTTCTCCTCTGGCTTACATTCATATTTTTATATAAGTATTAAATATAAATATTGTTTATGTATAAAAGGGCGCCATAACATGTCGCAGGCGGTGAGTCGTCTCTTCACAGGCGTTGGTCTTCTCATTCGCCTGGCGGTGGGGCATCCGAAACCCCCGTGAGATGCTGGATAGAAGACTGGACCTGACGAACGCCATTTTTCTCGGGACAAGCGTCCCGAGATAACAGCAGAAAGGCAGATGGGAAATAATTAGCATAGCTGATGTTCATAATAATTTCCATTGTACGGGTGTCGGTGTTAGAAAACTACTATCTCATGAACTCTCTCTAATTGCCTTAGCAGCTAGCGACAACTGTAAATTAAAATACATAAATTATGTCAATACAATATTAACATTTAACATTATTTTATATTTTAAAAATATATATTTCATACACAGTCTGCTCTGATTCCCGACTTGCAGCTGAAATATGATGTAGCCTAAATATTTTTCCACCTTTAAATATTAGCGATTCATGCATTTCACACATTATATAAATATATCCTATAAAAGTCTGTCCACAACAGTGAATAAGATCAATGGATTTATTTCCATTCAAATTGATTGAAACCAAATTAATAACAGAACAAAGGCTAAGAGTAACTACGCAAACAAAGAAACGGAGAAAAAGGCCTTTAAAGATTTTATACCAGCCAGTCAAACATGTAAAGGGTACATTATGTGGTAATGCATCTCCGAAATGGGACATAATTTAAGCCAGATATTTTTTCACAAGACAGAACACAAGCTCATTAGAAGTCTTAACTCATTTTTTGACCAAATGTGTAGTTACTGCGCTTTGCCTTTGTAGGGCAGAGTAGACTTAAATGATCCCTTATGGTGCCCTCTAGTGGGCAACGTTAATAAAACACCCTTCATTTTTTCTTATGGTTTGAGCAGGGGTTATAATCAAAACTTTAATTTTAATAGATGTGTGAATTTGTGATTCTCGGGAGGAGAAAAGCAAATTAATCCAGGGGTTCTCAATTGATAAGGGTTGGAGCTAAACTCTGCAGGAGAGTGGACCTTGAGGACCAGAGATGACAACCCCTCATCTATTATAATTGGCTTGCCCTTCGTTTTGGTCATAAGTTACCATATTTTTCCTTTGTTGCAACAAGAAAATAATATTTTGACAATAAATTGATAAAACATAAGAAACTTAGAATTAAGGCGAGATCGCTAAAAAAATGCTACATTTATTTGATTCAAAATACAGCAAAAATTTTGCACACACAAGTTCAAACTAAGGGATTTCTAAAGCATCTACAACATTTATCAAGTTCAAGGATAATTGTGCACACATTAATAAATTATTATGATATTAAAATCATATAAAGTCAGCTATTGCCTACTATATATGTACAAAAAAATTCAGATGTTTAATTACACGTTAAGAATTTTCCTCCCATATAAAACCATAATGATAACGCTTAATGTGGCTTAATGCAGATTAGAATGTCCCCTTATGTCGAAATAACGATTTATTATGTCTAAATATATAATTATGTGTAATAACAGATATCGAAATAATGACGTATTATGTCGAAATAACGAGATATTAAGTTGAAATATATAATGTTTTAACAATAATATATAATGTTTTAATATAAAAAAAATGAAAACTTGTTTTTGTTTTCAAAAATGAAAACATAAAAAGAAAACACGTTTATATACTAAAGTAACGGCAAATATATAGACAGTCAAGTTAGTTAAGGCTTCATTTAGGCTATTTGATTCAAAATACAGCAAAAACAGTCATGTTTATATTATTATATTTATTTATTTATTCAATTTAAACTGTATCACAATTTATAATTTGTACAATTTAAACTTTTCTAATTTGATATATTTTAAAATGCAATTTATTTCTCTAAATTTCAGATAGTTGCTGTTGTTTTGAACTTTCTATTAATCAAATAATCGTAAAAACACAATTGTGCACAATTGTTTTTAACATTGATAATAATAATAAATGTTTTTTGAGCATAAAATCATCATATTAGAATGATTCCAGAAGGATCATGTGACATTAAAGCAAGGGCGAAATTGTCAATCACACATTGGGGGGGGGGACAGCTGTGGGACTTTTTGTGTTGGCGCATGCACATTTTTTTTTTAACAAAATAAAATAAAATAATTTTTTTTTCAAAACGCTATAAATCCATCCATTTTTTGTATCATTTTTAGTAGAGTCATTTTTAGTAGCCTAAAGTGTCAACTCAAACAAATAGTAGGCTACCAATTTCAACATATATGCATGAAAAAAATAATTATTAAAAAATGATCAATAATGAAAACGATATATTCAAAAAAGGGATGGGCACCCCTCCAGCACATGCACACTACATAGCATGTGAGCAAAGCGGTGACGCTTAAATATAGGCTAAGTAAAAAAAAAAAAAAAAAACTACATAAAAAAACATAAAATAAACATAGGCTATTCGTTTCACATATGTGTTTAATAATATTACATTACTTATTTTTATTATTTCATCTTTGTTGAGTAGGCTATGAAAAGGGAACCGCATGAGATGAGTAGGATCAAAATTCAAAAGCTGCCCAATATTGGAAACTATTTGGAGTGGGTCAGACATGATTTTGACCACTTATTAACTTTTGTTTTGTAGAAAGCTTGTACATTTCGTTTGATATAGATTGTATATTTATTTTAATAAATGGTATACTTTTAAACAAAACAATTAAAAACGAAAATAAATTGGCAACTCTCTGCGTATGTAGGCTAATTCGAAGTATGCGTTTCTAGGCCTATGCGCGTTCACTGCGAAGATGGCAAGATAAGTAGCCTAAGCATCATCAACTTTATCTTTGCTGCTGACACTGACAGAAAACACTAGTTTATTAATAAACAATTCATAAGTTTCATGCATAATCATTACTTTTGCCGGTTCTTTGTGGCAAGCTATGCATGCAAGATGCGGAATAGGCAATTAAATACGCACATGGTTTCTCTCCAATTTAATTAAATAAATATATTTGATTACTGATTAGACAAATGGCTTAAATTATTTACTTCTAGTCGACTAGAAAACTAGGACTCATTTTGAGGAATGAATGAACATAAACAAACCTCTGTTCAGAGTGCCGCCGTGCTGGATTGAGTGAACGCTCATCGAATTCGAGGATTTATCGCGTTTTGGCTAAAAACAGGGCTGGCGCTTATCGCGTTTTGGAAAGAAACTGTATCTTGCGGTACATTTTAAACAAGGAAATATAGCGATTTGGCATGAAACGTTGATGGAGCAGCGAAAGGGTTCTGTCCACAGAAAATTTAATTTTTTTTTTCCAATTTTCGGGGCCGGGATTTTATATTTTCGGAGCTGGAGAGAAAGACGTATTTGCAATCACATCGACATTGCCCGCATACAGTATGATCAAATATTGGGGGGGACAAATTTTCGTTCTTTGAATATTGGGGGGGACGTGTCCCCCTGTCCCCCCATATAATTACGCCTATGCATTAAAGACTGGAATAATGATGCTGAAAATTCAGCTTTGATCGCAGGAATAGTCTAAATTACATTTTAATATATATTCAACATAGAAAACAATCATTTTAAGTTGTATAAATAGCCTATTTTACAATATTACTGCTTAAAATATCTTACCGTTCAAAAACTTTTGACTGTATAGCCTAAAGCATTGAATAAACTTACAGTAGTTAGCCTAAGCACCGGTGGCCCTTTTTGAGAAATGAGTTTACTAATTACTGTAGGCTAAATAGCCTATAACAAGTACATCTTTGCAAACTTTGAAATGTTTAAAGGCGAAATACATACAACGTGAGAATCAGGTGTCTTATTAGGCGACGTGAAGAGGGACGACTGGTCAAATTTCGCCACTATCCAAACGCGTTTCATATTCTAAACGCCGGTTTTTACGCCGTTTAAGACGAAAAGACGCCGCAAATTACGGCGTACTGTGGTACAAACGCCGCAAATTACGGCGTTTACAAAGCAAATTCGCCGTCATTTTCGGCGTTTTTTTATCCAGACAATGACGCCGTTTCTGACGCCGCAGGCCATCTACAGTGCGCCGTTATTTGCGGCGCTTCTGTCTGACAAAGACGGCGTAAAAAGCGGCGTTTTGCCTAATATTATAATCGGCCGCCCCACCCTTTTCTTCAAAGTTCAGCCCATCTAATGAAGTAACGTTTGGTGGAAAGACATTTGTAGTAGATTGTCGATCTGAATAGCGATCCGTCTTTAAGGTTCTGTTTTTGGAATGTCATCATATTTTTATTTCTTCATTGGGCACGTGTAGGCTATCGCCTTTTCCCTTTATTGAATGTAGATATGTAGGCTAGTATGATTTTAGCCTCTGTTTACATTCATATCTGTGAAATCCATTAGTTTATACAGCCAATGTAACATCTTCAGTTGGGCAGTGCTCTACGTGCACGATCGACAAACAGTGTCGTTTAGCTCGTAGTGACAGAGGTTCGACTCGAAGGTCCGACCACCGTATTTTTATCTGCTTCGTTTCTTTTTTTAATGGTCTGTTGTATGTCTTTTAAATTTCGGAAGACTACCCGATAGCTGACAACTGATTGAGTAAATATGACAGCAGCAGCTGTTTTAAGCCCCCTACAGTGGCTGCGGTTATGGGTCCCTTTATTAGTGGTGCTTGCAAAGCAACACTATTGTTATCCTCCATACTTATTATTTTTTTTTTTTTTTTCAACTTCCGTGCGTTTTTTGGCACGCTACTCCTCCCGCAGCTTTTGTCACAGACCCATGAATGAAGTGTCAAATCGACCGGCTCATTTAGGAGAGGTGTGCTATGACTTTTCTAAGGGATCGGGGGTACGATGTTCGCCCCAGGGGCGAAAAACGGCCGAAAAAAATCCCATAGACTTAACATTGCGAAAAACTTTGACGACTCATAGCTCCAAACGAGGATTTCGGACAAACGTGTGATTTGCCACATTTGAAGAGGCTGATAGGCTCTGTAAGAACATACCACACAATGGGGTAAAAGTTGCACCCCTGGGGGGCAAGAGGCCCCCAAAGTTGCCCCATTGACTTACTATGGAGAAGGTTGTCCCATCAAATGCATGTGTTTTTCCTACTATGGTAAATTGCATAGGGATTTCGTATTGAACATAGCTCTGGATCACAGTGTCATAGAGACAAGGGGGTGGGCTCATTTTACTCAGACGACCAATCAGTCTCTCAGGATCATTGTGAAGCTATTAAGCCACGCCCTAGCAACCATATAGAGCACCTTAGCAACATGTCCCATAGACTTCTATTGAAATAGATCAAAGCGATTTCTCCGGATATAAGTGTCATAGAAACACGAGGGTGGTCTCGTTTGACTCGGGCCAGCAAACAGCCAATCCTGAATCACCTCAACACTTACTGGTCACGCCCTAGCAACCATTGTCAAGCACCTTAGCAACCAAAATCCAAAGAGAGATATCTTCCATTCTGAATGTCATACAGGCACGGGGGTTGGTTTATATCATTCATACTGACAAGCAGCCTTTGGTGTTTCACGATTGGCAGCTGCCAAGCCACTCCCTAGCAACCAAACAGAGTACCCTAGCAACCATTTTGCAAGACCTATAACTCTGCATCAAAACATCGTATAGAGATGGGGGTTGGTTTATACATTCACATTGATTTTGGAGCTTCATGATTGGCAGCTGCCAAGCCACTCCCTAGCAACCAAACAGATTACCCTAGCAACCGTTTTGCAAGACCTATATCTCTGCATCAAAACATCGGATAGAAATGGGGGTTGTATCTTTTTACTCATGCTAGCAAACAGGACTTGCTACATGCTACACATGCTAGCAGTGAATAGCTACATGCTAATATTGATTAGCTAAGTGCTAAATCATGCCATGAACATTATAAAAACTCTACAGTAACCATATGTGAACACTAACAACCACCTACTAACACCATAGCAACCACCCAGAACACCCTAGCAACCACCTAGCAACACCATAGCAACCACCCAGAACACCCTAGCAACCACCTAGCAACACCATAGCAACCACCCAGAACACCCTAGCATCCGCTTAGCAACCACCCAGAACACCATAGCAACCGCCTAGCAACCACCCAGAACACCCTAGCAACTGCCTAGCAACACCATAGCAACCACCCAGAACACCCTAGCAACCGCCTAGCAACACCATAGCAACCATCCAGAACACCCTAGCAACCACCTAGCAACACCCTAGCAACTATCCAGAACACCCTAGCAACACCCTAGCAACCACCCAGAATACCCTAGCAACCGCCTAGCAACACCCTAGCAACCGCCTAGCAACACCCTAGCAACCACCTAGACACCCTAGCAACCGCCTAGCAACCATCCAGAACACCCAAGCAACCACCTAGCATTACCCTAGCAACCACCCAGAACACCCTAGCAACTGCCTAGCAACACACTAGCAACCACCTAGCAACACCCTAGCAACCACCCAGAATACCCTAGCAACCGCCTAGCAACACCCTAGCAACCACCTAGCAACACCCTAGCAACCACCTAGACACCCTAGCAACTGCCTAGCAACACCCTAGCAACCACCTACTAACCACCTAGCAACACCCTAGCAACCACACAGAACACCCTAGCAACTGCCTAGCAACACCCTAGCAACTGCCCAGAACACCCTAGCAACCACCTAGCAACACCCTAGCAACCACCCAGAATACCCTAGCAACCGCCTAGCAACACCCTAGCAACCACCTAGCAACACCCTAGCAACCACCTAGACACCCTAGCAACCGCCTAGCAACACCCTAGCAACCATCCAGAACACCTCAGCAACTGCCTAGCAACACCCTAGCAACCACCCAGCAACACCCTAGCAACCACCTAGCAACACCCTAGCAACCACTCAGAACACCCTAGCAACTGCCTAGCAACACCCTAGCAACCATCCAGAACACCCTAGCAACTGCCTAGCAACACCCTAGCAACCACCCAGAACACCCTAGCAACCACCTAGCAACACCCTAGCAACCACCCAGAACACCATAGCAACCGCCTAGCAACCATCCAGAACACCTTAGCAACACCCTAGCAACCACTCAGAACACCCTAGCAACCACCTAGCAACACCCTAGCAAACACCTAGCAACCACCCATAACACCATAGCAACCACCTAGCAACCACTCAGAACACCCTAGCAACCACCTAGCAACACCCTAGCAACACCCTAGCAACCACCCAGAACACCCTAGAAACACCCTAGCAACCACCTAGCAACACCCTAGCAACCACCCAGAACACCCTAGCAACCGGGTGGTGAGTTTTGCCACTGCAAGCACCACTTCACATTTTCTTCTGGAAATGTACATTCTAGTTGCTGATTATTATGATGTAGATGGGCAGATTCTTCACGATCCATTTCGCTTTTTAAGATCACAAGACTCTGGAGTTTTAGCTGTTCCCAGGATACACGAAAGGAGGTAGAGCCTTCCTAAACGATTCAACTATTAAAAAAATAGATGACGCTCCAGCCCAAGCGCGGACTACCGCTGCTATCGATCATCGTAAGACAGACTAAATTATTTATTATCACGCTGCCCTTGCCTTAAAATAGACATTCATATTTGCTAACGCTGAATAATAGGCTATATTTTGAACTATCATCATTCTGATGTGATATAGCCTATTATAACGATTATATGACGTTTTTTATTTTAATTTTATTTATACTGTTTGCTGCCACATACATATTATTTTCTCGTAATAACGAGATGAGATCTTATTTTATTAAAACGATTTTTTTTCGCATAATAACAAGATGTTATGTCGCTGAAACTACATATTTTCATTTGTCACGGCACCCACTTTGGGAACCACTGCACCCAGGATTGATAAACGTGCGATTAGTCATTATTGCTTAAATTAATGACTAGCCTACTAATCTAGTAAAATCTTTAGTCTGGCACCTACATTTAATATTTGACATTATTTAATTAATTTATAGCTCTTTACATTAAAGTTGACTTTACATTATTATTAACTAATAAAGTAAAGTTTAAATTAAGATACCACCATATACCTATTTCTATTGCTTATTCCACCACACAAATGACTGTTTATAAGGCGACATTTCTTTACCTGTAAGATTGTAGGTAGTATCTTTAAGATTTTTTGTATTGATTTGGATTGTAAATTCTCTAATAAATACGAAGACTGACATTTCGTTAATTAAACAAAATAAGAACACAATGTTGTAAAAAAAATAAACGACTTAGGCTATTAAGTTTTATTTTTGTTAATAGACTTCATTACCTAGAGAATATATAGGCTATATATATATAGAAAACCTATAGCCTATATAAAATATATTTTGAACATGTAAGTGTTATATATATTTTTGAACGTATAAGTGTGATAGAGAGGTGATAGACTATAGGCTACATTTTATGTGGATAATAAAATGTGTATTTAGGCATATTATATTTTGTAGCCATGACACATGTCTTTATAAGGCCAAGAAAAATATGTAGTTTCAACGGCATAACATCTTGTTATTATGCGGGAAAAAATCTCCGCAATAAGATAAAATAAGATCTCATCTCGTTATTACGGGAAAATAATATGTATGTGGCAGCAAAGAGTAAAATAAAATTAAAATAAAAAAACGTCATATAATCGTTATAATAGGCTATATCACATCAGAATGACGATAGTTCAAAATATAGCCTATTATTCAGCATTAGCAAATATGAATGTCTATTTTAAGGCAAGGGCAGCGTGATAATAAATAATTTATAGCCTGTCTTGTACGATGGTCGATAGCAGCGGTAGTCCACGCTTGGGCTGGAGCGTCATCTCTTGTTGAATCGTTTAGGAAGGCTCTACCTCCTTTCGTGTATCCTGGGAACTGCTAAAACTCCAGAGTCTTGTGATCTTAAAAAGCGAAATGGTCTATATCGTGAAGCATCTGCCCATCTACATCATAATAATCAGCAATAAAGGGACCCATAACCGCAGCCACTGTAAGGGGGCTTAAAACAGCTGCTGCTGTCATATTTACTCAATCAGTTGTCATCTATCGGGTAGTCTTCCGAAATTTAAAAGACATACAACAGACCATTAAAAAAAGAAACGAAGCAGATAAAAATACGGTGGTCGGACCTGCGAGTCGAACCTCTGTCACTACGAGCTAAACGACACTGTTTGTCGTGCACGTAGAGCACTGCCCAACTGAAGATGTTACATTGGCTGTATAAACTAATGGATTTCACAGACATGAATGTAAACAGAGGCTAAAATCATACTAGCCTACATATCTACATTCAATAAAGGGAAAAGGCGATAGCCTACACGTGCCCAATGAAGAAATAAAAATATGATGACATTCCAAAAACAGAACCTTAAAGACGGATCGCTATTCAGATCGACAATCTACTACAAATGTCTTTCCACCTAACGTTACTTCATTAAGATGGGCTGAACTTTGAAGAAAAGGGTGGGGCCGATTATAATATTAGGCAAAACGCCGCTTTTTACGCCGTCTTTGTCAGACAGAAGCGCCGCAAATAACGGCGCACTGTAGATGGCCTGCGGCGTCAGAAACGGCGTCATTGTCTGGATAAAAAAACGCCGAAAATGACGGCGAATTTGCTTTGTAAACGCCGTAATTTGCGGCGTTTGTACTGTAACCCACTCGAAAATAGCTTACTAGCAGTTCATTACATTTTTAGTTTAGTATCTGATTTCTTGATTGCTTTAGTTGTGTTTTCCCTGCACACCATATTCGTCCAGTAGGTGGCAGTGGTGGCACTGCATAGAGAGGAAAGCTGATACACCGACTCTCGGAGAAGAAGACCGAAACCGCGAACAGCAGGACGATAGAGCTGAAGCCCTCTTTCCATTTTGGAATAATAGTTAAAAGAAAAGAATATAACAGTTAAAAGTGTTTTTCCCACCAAACCTACTTCTAAGGCGGAAATAACAGAGCAAAGGGTCGAAATTACAACAAGTTTACCTACTTTTGTGATTTTTCTCCGGTGAGTGTTTTATACATGCTCGTCATTTGTGTTACTAGCAGACATGGCGTGATAGATACAATTAATGAGTTAAGCATGTAAAAGTTGTCTTTATTTTTTCTAGTTTGCTGTAACTCGGTTGTTTAATGCATTGTGTGAAAATGTATTGATGAGATATGTACTCTATAAGCTAAACAAAAAAACAATCGGAGTTGAACATGAGTTATTTCATGCTATGTTGAAGCCATGTTACCACGTGATATGCTAGTGCTTGAGTTTCATGAATGTAGTGAATGTATAAATTGAAAATAAGGTTTAAAATAAATTTTAAACTACTAGATTTCATGAATATGAGTTCTATTTCCAGAACAAGTTAATTTACAAATTATTGAGAGAATAATTGAATGTTGCCCTGCTATGCAGGTTGTTTTTTTTTTGGATGCATGCTTTGAGAGGGAGTTCCATTGGACGGATTCACCATCGGACACGCGAGGTAGAAGAGCAGAGGGCGCGAGGGATCATCTTGCCTGCATCACGAACTGCTTCTACTCATCTTTTCCGCATTGCATCGTGCAGATAAGAGATTCACTCCACTAAAAAAACAAAAAACACACTACCCGGGTAGATGGACTTTATTTAATTTTCTTTTTGAGGTTTTTCAGAGCTCTGAGTTTTTTTATTTCTTCTCAACTTGTGTAAGAGACAAACAAAAAGTTGAGAACTAAGAGAAACACTGATTTTCACAACTAAAAGGACATTACAAAGAAAAGATAAACAAGGTCATACTGGTTGATGTTTGTTGTTCAATAAATGCCGGCTATATGTTCTGAGTAAACTATTTGGTGCTTTCATTTGTCTACTCCTCCTGTGAAAAGTTCCTTAGAAAGGTGGCACTTCACTTTACATTATAATAAGTGAGCCTTACAGTACCACAGTACGGCGTAATTTGCGGCGTCTTTTCGTCTTAAACGGTGTAAAAACCGCCGTTTAGAATATGAAATGCGTTTGGATAGTGGCGAAATTTGACCCATTTGGCTTTCCATAAAAAGATACCTTTTATCGCGTGTCGCGGCGTCGTGTGTAGTTAGGACACGGTGTAAGCGGCCGCTTCTCAAGTCTAGAATCTGAACTTGATTCCGATTGGCCAGTGTCAGACAGTCAGACCTGTCAGTCTCTCAGCTCGCTCAGTTTATCAAATAGCCTACGCTCAGTTTATTAAATGTCTCTTGCAAACTATAAAGAGACAATGATGAATCAATACACACTGACATGGCGATGCTGGACTGATTCTTTATCTACACCATCATACAGTAATTTTGTCGGTTGTTTATTACAGATATTAGCATGCATTTTATTGATCATCAGCTAATTTCATCAATTGACATCAATAAGAGAGAGTGGCAACAGCCCTGGTAAGAGTCAAGAGATCATTTCTTTCTTTACTTGAAGATGATTGTGTAGATGATTAAGCGTCTGTGACTTACTTTCACTTTTATTTGCGATGTTTGCACGTTGGTTTGACGCTCAGCTGCTGCTCATCTGCGGCGGTGATGCGTGTCGCAGTAGCGCCGTCATGTCTGACTATAACATAGCCTGTAAACGCTCTCACTCGTTTATTTTTTAGCATTTTTGGGAGGAGTAAAATATACATGTGTGATATCAACAACCAGATTGCGTTTACACGTAAAGATCCGAACACAATGCGAGCCAGACTACCTCTAGATGGTCAGGCAAATCGATCACAATCCGATCACAACGTAATACCTTGCATTAACATTTCTTTTTTATTATCCGGATAACTTATCTGGATACAGATCGCATTTTAATACCAGGTGTAGGGGTCTCAGAGACGAGACCGGCGAGAAACTTCACGAGACCGGCGGAATGCCTCCACAGGGCGGGGAGATACTATACTGCCTATGGGAGCGGCCGCTTCTCCGCTCTTGATTCCGATTGGCCAGTGTCAGACAGTCAGACCTGTCAGTCTCGCAGCTCGCGTCAGCTTCATGCGGCTTCATGAGAGAGACGCATAAGTCCGGAATTGGACAATTTAACAATATACTTACGATAGAATATATTTACAATTAATAATGATTTAAAAACAAAATACATAACGCGCCGGGCCGCCGGCCCAACCAGACCGCGGCCCACCGGGAATCTCCCGGTAGTCCGAAACAACCGACTTCCTGTTGGACTGGCTTAAAGTTGTTTGGGCTAATGAGATCTATAAGTGTACCGAGTTTAATATTATTATATGCAAGTGTGTTTGATTTATGGACCCAATTTTCAGATCAAGTTTATGGACCAAGTTAATTTAATTAATAAACTAATTATATAAAACTATTGTCAATGCACTATAGGGATCGACCGATATATCGGCCGGCCGATATATCGGGCCGATATTTGCGGTTTTTACGTGTATCGGAATCGGCCGATACACAGCTGCGCGTTCGCCGATAGTTTTTTTCCCCGACGTTATTTATAAGCAGGCGTTCATGTGCAGCTCTGTGCTGTTGCTGGAGACTGTAGCTCACGGGCCCCGCCCTCCCCCACTAGCAGAGCAACCTGCTCTTCACAAGAACGGTAACCTAAAATTTCAAAGCATCTTTTAAATGTTTGACAGCTGAAATATTGTCAAACACTTTGAAAATGGAAACACGTTGCTCTATAACTGTTATGTGCTTGCATATATATAGCTAAGCAAGTTTGTGAGTCCAAATGGAAAACGCGAATGCCTCGTCTATAAAACTTAACTGCTTGCCATTGTATTAGAGAGCTGCAAATAAGGTGTAGACTATCCGTTCAGTGTGCATTAGGGCTGTCTATGAATATTCTACATTCGAATATGTATTAATTTTGAAGGTGAAAATTAATATTTGAATGTGGAAAAACACGCCCGCGGTTGCAGACTAACGTTACCACAGCTGCTCAGCTCGCTCGGAGCGCTCACTGTCGGTTCAATATACTGTGAAACTTCAATCAACGAATGAAGCCTGCTATATTTGGGACAAGAGTCGCGAGTCACAACCTTAAATTGCTTGCACAAAACTCTTGATCAGCACTCAACATTTGTTTGTTGTTGATCATTTAACTGACGCGCAGAGAGCGCGAGCACGAGGGCGAGCGAGTGTGCCCGGGCGAGACGGTGAGTGAGCGAGAGAGCTCTGCGGTCTTGGCCATTAGTTGATTTACTTGCTTTTTAATACGTTGTCAAATATGTTTAAACTCAAATAAACTATCTAATACTAGTAGTTATGTCTCTTTGTATTAATGTGTTCTGTTATTGACGTAATGCGCGTCAATGACCAAATGCGCAACGGGATGTTCTAATATGTTTTTTAGAGGGAATTTGCAAACGCCATTTGAGCAATTTTGACAGCCCTAGTATGCATTCGGGTGCTGTAACGAACACTGGTCATAGGATTAAGTTATGGCAACGTTGTTCTGTAGTTTTTGTGAGAGATTTATTTAGAGCCCACCTGGCTGAGGTTTGGACGCGTGTGGTGTGTGTCTCCCTCGACATCGCAGTGATATTAGAGACTAGAAATGCTCATTTTGTTTTATGTAGAAAAAATGAAACCATGGCAGTACATAGTTCGTTTCTTTTAAAATGAAGTACAATGTGCACTTTATGCTGGTTGCTACTGTGTGCAATAGTGTAATTATTTAATTTATGCTTAAATATTTATTTTCAGCACTGAACTTTTTTTGTTCTACCTCATGTTTTTAATATTTGTTAAATTGTTTATCTACTTGTTCTTGTTCTACCTCACATGTTTTTACTATTTGTTAAATATTAATTTTTGAAGTTAATTAAATTTTACTTTTATTAAATTGAGACCTGTAACATTTGTTAACATCATGTATTTTTATGATGTAAATTGAGGGAGTAAAATGTATCGGCTCCAAATATCGGCTCAAGAAAATCGGCAGCCCGTATCGGTATCGGCTAAGGCTGATGGGAAAAAAATCGGTATCGGTATCGGCACTAAAAAATCCATATCGGTCGATCCCTAATGCACTAAAATTTAACGGCTTATATTATGCCTTCACTTATAAAAATTAAAATAAAAACTTATTTAAAACATACCAGGCTTAAGAAATGTATTAAGAAATTACACAGCAGAAAAAAGACACAGCAGTGAAATGGTTAAGCCCCTCCCCTACTAACACACACACAGACAGAGAGAGATGTTGGCTCAAAGGCAGCATGACCAGATTCAAACAAACATATCTTACTTTCTGTGGGTCCTAGCTAATGAGTGTCAATTAGAAAGTTGTCCGGCTCGAGGAGTACAATATACATACTGATTTTTGTAACTGTAGATAAAACTAACAACCCAACTTTTGTCAAAAGGTGGCGCTACTGAGCCCTCACCACGCCCGTTTCTGAAACTTTTCACATGTCTACTGGCTAATAAATGTGATGTGTCTGAGGAGTTTCATGCAATTTGAAGCATGCTAAGGGTCTCAAAAGCATCCTAAAAGAATGGTAAAGTTTGATGCGTCGCCACGGCAACAGTTTCAAAGATATCAAGAATCCATTCACAGGTCTACATCTGCCGTATGTTTACATTATACAGATGAAGTTTGAAGCAAATCAAGTTAAAATAAGAGGGTGATTTCAAAGCATTTTGAAAGTGACACACTTCCTGCTGCCAGTCGGTGGCGCTATAACTTTGACACACAATAGTCACATCCATGTGATCGTCCTCTTACAGCGAACACACTCCTGAAGTTTCATCAAGATCTGTTAATGTATGCTGAAGTTAGGACACACTTCCTGTTTCACGTTTCTCACCATAATTTTGTTTCCTCGCCACAGCCAAACCGTTCGAGATATCAAAAATCCCCTCGCAATTTTTGATCCTCTATGTCTTGACTTCAGGCTGACCGAGTTTCGTTCCATGCGGATGAATGCTCTAGGAGGAGTACATTAAATTCCATTGCATGCGTTTTAAAAACAACCGTAAATATCTGACTTCCTGTTGGGCTGGGGTAAAAAGTAAAAGTGCGATGTATACATGAAACAATGAGATCGACATGTGTACCGAGTTTCATATTATTACATGCAAGCGTGTTTGATTTATGGACAAAGTGTTCAGACCCTGTTCCAGGGGGCGCTGACGAGCCGCCCTGCCGCACCCGTGTACCAGCTTCAGCCCGGCTCTGATGGCCGCGGGTTCTGACCAGTGTGCAAAGTTTCAAGAGTTTTTAAGCATGTTAAGGGCCCCAAAAGTGCCCGGATAGTTGTTAGAAAAAAAAAATAAAAAAAAAAAAATAAAAAATATAGCTGCGAGCAGCGATTGCGGGCCCAAGCCGGTGGCACCGCAACCCCGGTGCCTTTAGTTACCTAAAGGCACCGGGATGGCGGTACCGCCGGCTTTGGCCCGCAATCGCTGCTCGCAGCTATATTTATATATATATATATATATATATATATATATATATATATATATATATTTAGCCGGTGGCACCGCCACCTTGGTGCTTTTAGGGTTATTCTACATGACGTGCAAAAACGTAACCCCCGCTTTGACTGTCAAAAAGAAGTGTGCTGAAGAGCTTGCAGCAGTGAAGGCTCTGCAAAAGTGCGGATCGAGGGCACATTTTAACCACAAAGTATGCATGAGCAACCTTCTGAAAGGTCAGGTGTACATCAAGGTCTACATCTGTACTTTGTTTACATTATAGTATGTAGGGATGCGCCGATCCGATACTCAGGATCGTTATCAGCTCCGATACTGCCATCTTTGCCGGATCGGGTATATTTACACCACTTTAATCAAACCACTCTTCTTTAAAACATTACGATGTGATTTTTTCCACATGTATTTTGTTACTCTTATTGAGCTATTTTGTCCACACACAGGATTCACTGCCAATCGTACGTGCTCACATCATTCTCTTTCTGTGAAAGCTGTATACTGCATTCACCAGTTTTCACTCTACAGCTGTTGACCAGAGCACTGAAATTATTTCTCACTTAAACTACAATCAAATGGATTTTCCCACACATTTTGCATTAGTCCTCTGCATGGCATTTTATTATTTTCTTAGCAGCTTCAGAAGTGCATGCACACAGCCTAGAACACATGACACGCACACACAGTCACGAGAGAGGCGCGATCGAACTCTGTGTGTGTTTGTGTGCGAACAATGGAAACTCCATTTTGTTCATACAGGAAAATATTCAGACTAATGTCTTGTGGGAGCAACAGAATACATGTAACAGCATTATGTAATCAGGAAACAAAAATCCAGTAACTGTATCTTGTTACAGTGAGTTACATCAAAAAAAGTAATCAGATTGCAGTTACTTTTTGAAAAAGTATACTTAAAGCCACTTAATATAAAGTGGGACCCTTTTTTATGAAATAATTTGTAACTGTATCAGAATACATTTTTTAAAGTAACCCTCCCAAGCCTGGTCTTGTGTGGACGTCGTGAAATTAGAAAATAGATATCGTTTATTTAGTTCTTTAGCCTGTATACATGTTTTTATATCCACATATTTTGTTCTAATGTCACAAATAATAATCTTAGGGTTTACTATAGCTTACATTTCACTCAAATATTTTTGTACTTTCGAGCAATAAACTGAAAGTAATGTGAATATTGCCATTCAGGGCTGGACTGGGACAAAAAATCAGCCCTGGACACTTCATCCAGACCGGCCCACTATGCAAACACACACACACACACACGTGCATTAATCTATACGTGCATTAATCTGCATGTAAAATTACTGATTAGATTTTATTTACTATCAAAACCAAGAAAAAACTATTAAATAATAAACAAAGGGAATGGGAATGATTTTATAAGGCTTTATTGTAAATAACTGGTCTGAATTTATGTGCCACTTAATATTCTAATAGAATATTCTTAGGCTATACTATATATATTTCATGAAGTGCAACATCACGGTGAGGACCTACAGAAATATATATTCTGTAACTCCTGGCAGTGATGTTTCACCTCATGAAATATAGTTTATATAATATAGCATAAGAATATTATGTTACAATATTATGTTCACATTTATGACACAGACAGTAGATAATATTATGTTCACATTTATGACACAGACAGTATAGGCTTCTGCCAGGCACTTTCAGGGAGACAAATTGAAAAAATATGTATTTATGTGCATATTTATATGCAAAATACTCCTTTTTTCACATCAACTATGTGCTATGGTCATTAAATGGCTATCCTTTTCACTTAGTCCAGCAAATAATTCATTTATTTTAACACATTTGGTGGCATCTGCCTCAAGTTATTGTCGTTGTTATGAAATGTCGTATGTTTGCATAGAATTCATTTTGAACACTATAATATTACATGCTTTCAAAATCTGAGGTAGGCTAAATTATCCGTTATGGCTTGTGGCACAGTGACCTATTTTTAACTAAAAATAAATAATGTGTACTCATAACCAGTGTAATTTCTTCATTCTGTCAGCCGCGACGTCGCAGAAATAGGAACCGTTTCTAAATTAGAAACTTCGCATGTCGCCGTCGCGTCTGGTTAGGACAAAAACTCTGATTTACATGGAAAAGATACCTTTTATCGCGTGTTGCGGCGTCGTGTGTAGTTAGGACATATTGTACTGTAACGGTAGTCGATACGCGTTCTTCTGATCATTAAAAAGAATGAGGTTATATTGACAGATGAATAGGCTACGCTCAGTTTATCAAATACGCTCAGTTTATTATGTCTCTTGCAAACTATGAAGAGACAATGATGAATCAATACACACTGACATGGCGATGATGGACTGATTCTTTATTTACACCATCATACAGAGTAATTTTGTCGGTTGTTTATTACAGATTTTAGCATGCATTTTATTGATCATCAGCTAATTTCATCAATAGACATCAATAAGAGAGAGTGGCAACAGCCCTTGTAAGAGTCAAGAGATCATTTATTTCTTTACTTGAAGATGATTGTGTAGATGATTAAGCGTCTATGACTTACTTTCACTTTGATTTGCGATGTTTGCACGTTGGTTTGACGCTCAGCTGCTGCTCATCTGCGGCGGTGATGCGTGTCGCAGTAGCGCCGTCATCTCTGACTATAACATAGCCTGTAAACGCTCTCACTCGTTTATTTTTTAGCATTTTTGGGAGGAGTAAAATATACAGGTGTGATATGAACAACCAGATTGCGTTTACACGTAAAGATCCGAACACAATGCGAGCCAGACTACCTCCAGATGGTCAGGCAAATCGATCACAATCCGATCACAACGCAATACCTTGCATTAACATTTCTTTTTTATTATCCGGATAACTTATCTGGATACAGATCGCATTTTAATACCAGGTGTAGGGGTCTCAGAGACGAGACCGGCGGAATGCCTCCACAGGGCGGGGAGATACTATACTGCCTATGGGAGCGGCCGCTTCTCCGCTCTTGATTCCGATTGGCCAGTGTCAGACAGTCAGACCTGTCAGTCTCGCAGCTGGACCAAGTTTATGGACCAAGTTAATTTAATTAATAAACTAATTATATAAAACTATTGTCAATGCACTACAATTTAACTGGTTATATTATGCCTTCACTTATAAAAAATAAAATAAAAACTTATTTAAAACATACCAGGCTTAAGAAATGTATTAAGAAATTACACAGCAGAAAAAAACACACAGCACTGAAATGGTTAAGTTAAGCCCCTCCCCCTACTAACACACACACAGAGAGAGACAGAGATGTAGGCTCAAAGGGAGCATGACCAGATTCAAACAAACATATCTTACTTTCTGTGGGTCCTAGTTAAAGAGTGTCAATTAGAAAGTTGTCCGGCTCGAGGAGTACAATATACATACTGATTTTTGTAACTGTAGATAAAACTAACAACCCAACTTTTGTCAAAAGGTGGCGCTACTGAGCCCTCACCACGCCCGTTTCTGAAACTTTGCACATGTCTACTGGCTAATAAATGTGATGTGTCTGAGGAGTTTCATGCAATTTGAAGCATGCTAAGGGTCTCAAAAGCATCCTAAAAGAATGGTAAAGTTTGATGCGTCACCATGGCAACAGTTTCAAAGATATTAAGAATCCATTCACAGGTCTACATCTGCCGTATGTTTACATTATACAGATGAAGTTTGAAGCAAATCGGGTTAAAATAAGAGGGTGATTTCAAAGCATTTTGAAAGTGACACACTTCCTGCTGCCAGTTGGTGGCGCTATAACTTTGACACACAATAGTCACATCCATGTGATCGTCCTCTTACGGCGAACACACTCCTGAAGTTTCATCAAGATCGGTTTATGTATGCTGAAGTTAGGACACACTTCCTGTTTCACGTTTCTCACCATAATTTTGTTTCCTCGCCACAGCCAAACCGTTCGAGATATCAAAAATCCCCTCGCAATTTTTGATCGTCTATGTCTTGACTTCAGGCTGACCGAGTTTCGTTCCATGCGGATGAATGCTCTAGGAGGAGTACATTAATTTCCATTGCATGCGTTTTAAAAACAACCGTAAATATCTGACTTCCTGTTGGGCTGGGGTAAAAAGTAAAAGCGTGATGTATATATGAAACGATGAGATCGACATGTGTACCGAGTTTCATATTATTACATGCAAGCGTGTTTGATTTATGGACAAAGTGTTCAGACCCTGTTCCAGGGGGCGCTGACGAGCCGCCCTGCCGCGCCCGGGTACCAGCTTGAGCCCGGCTCTGATGGCCGCGGGTTCTGACCAGTGTGCAAAGTTTCAAGAGTTTTTGAGCATGTTAAGGGCCCCAAAAGTGCCCGAATAGTCGTTAGAAAAAAAAAAAAAAAATCCTAAGGAAAACAATAGGGCCTCCGCCCTTTCAGGGCTTGGGCCCTAAATATAGCTGCGAGCAGCGATTGCGGGCCCAAGCCGGTGGCACCGCAACCCCGGTGCCTTTAGTTACCTAAAGGCACCGGGATGGCGGTACCGCCGGCTTTGGCCCGCAATCGCTGCTCGCAGCTATATATATATATATATATATATATATATATAAAGCCGGTGGCACCGCCACCTTGGTGCTTTTAGGGTTATTCTATTTGACATGCAAAAACATAACCCCCGCTTTGACTGTCAAAAAGAAGTGTGCTGAAGAGCTTGCATCAGTGAAGGCTCTGCAAAAGTGCACATTGAGGGCACATTTTAACCACAAAGTATGCGTGAGCAACCTTCTGAAAGGTCAGGTGTACATCCAGGTCTACATCTGTACTGTGTTTACATTATAGTATTTAGGAATGCGCCGATTCGATACTCAGGATCGGTATCAGCTCCGATACTGCCATCTTTGCCGGATCGGGTATATTTACACCACTTTAATCAAACCACTCTTCTTTAAAACATTATGATGTGATTTTTTTCACATGTATTTTATTACTCTTATTGAGCTATTTTGTCCACACACAGGACTCACTGCCAATCGTACGTGCTCACATCATTCTCTTTCTGTGAAAGCTGTATACTGCACTCACCAGTTTTCAATCTACAGCTATTGACCAGAGCACTGAAATTATTTCTCACTTAAACTACAATCAAATGGATTTTCTCACACATTTTGTGTTAGTCCTCCGCATGGCATTTTATTATTTTCTGCGCAGCTTCAGAAGTGCATGCACACACAGCCTAGAACACATGACACGCACACACAGTCACGAGAGAGGCGCGATCGAATGTGTGTTTGAGTGCGAACAATGGAAACTCCTTTTTGTTCATACAGGAAAATATTCAGACTAATGTCTTGTGGGAGCAACAGAATACATGCAACGGCATTATGTAATCAGGATACAAAAATCTAGTGAGTTACATCAAAAAAAGTAGTAATCAGATTGTAGTTACTTTTTGAAAAAGTATATAGTACTTAAAGCCATTTAATATAAAGTGGGACCCTTTTTTATGAAATAATTTGTAACTGTATCGGAATACATTTTTAAAGTAACCCTCCCAAGCCTGGTCTTGTGTGCACGTCCGTTAATTTCACTTTTTAAGTTAGCGATTTTTAAGGCCCCAATCCTACTGTATTACCTATTATACTGTACTGCCAACTGTATTAATGTGTGGATATTGATCCAATAGTTCTACCTAATTTTGAACACAAGAGGGCAGTATAGCACTATGAATGATTTTTTTCTTTTTTGACTAAACCATTCTGTCTGTTTTTAAACTTAAACATAATTCTTAAATTAAAAAAAAAAGGAATAAAATGGCTATAGTTCCAATATTGGTATAGTCTTATACGGTGTTGGGGTAGTTACTCAAAAAAGTAATTAGTTACTAGTTACTTCTGTAAATTGTAATGAGATTACTTTACTAGTTACTGCGTTGGAAAAATAACTTCACTACTTATTACTTTACTTTCCTGTTTCTTAATTTACCGTGTAGCCTACATGGACAAACATCAAATCAGTTTTTGCCCTATCATCATTTTATTGTAAAAATGTATACAAAATGACATGAAAGAACAATATCCCTGTCTGCACAAGTAAATATGCCGCACTGTCAAATTCACAAACAAAATGGGGTTCAAAATTCAAAATTTTAAAATGGTGTTTATCACAGAAGTTTCAAAACAGGCTGGGAGAATAAAACTCTTCTCCTGAGAACAAAACCAGCTTTTTATTCGACTCATGGTAATAATAATAATAAAAAAAAAATAAAAGATGTCAATGAAAAATAATAAAATAAAGGTCACTTTATCCCATAAAATTCTTAATCCTAATTTAAAATGTATTTTTCTAAACCTGGGGAATTAATGGTCGACAGGGGAAGCATGTCTTCTACAATGAACCCTGCAACAATCCTGTTCATTTCGTTTTCCAAGACTTTCGAGCCTTGTTTTTACTTGACGCGTCCGAACGAGCGGAAAGGTGCGCGCGGCAATCAGCGCACGCGATGCCGCATCCGAGGTTGAACGACAAGAAGCCGAACCTGCACCGAACATGGAGCCTACATCTCCGCAACGGCACCAAGTTTGCGCATCTAAATCAGTTATTTATGTTTACAAAATGAGCCTAAGATCCATGTTTTATAAAATGTCCACGAAACTTAATGAAATGTTTAGTAAAATTAGAAAATAGAGATCGTTCATTTAGTTCTTTAGCCTATATAGGCCTACATGTTTTTATATCCACATATTTTGTTCTAATGTCACAAATAATAATCTTAGGATTTACTATAGCCTACATTTCACTCAAATATTTTTGTGCTTTCGAGCAATAAACTGAAAGTAATGTGAATATTGCCATTTGTTGAAACCCGTCTCTCTCTCTCCACTTCCCTCTCTCTCTCACTCAAATCGGTCTCTATGGCAACGGCGCGCACGCACCACTAGACGGAACTCTCCACACAGGCAAACACGGCTTGGGTAACGCAGGAAAGCGCGTTCATTTAGTATAGTAAAGTAGTGTAGTTACCAATATTTTCAGTGTAATGCGTTACTTTACTTACCCACACTCGTTTGTAACTCGTTACCCCCAACACTGGTCTTATAGAAAATAAATGGTGAATAATTACATTTTTAATTCCTCATCCAATCATCCTTTTGTTATGGATCAATATCATAGCTAGAGACGTAGAAAAGGGCTGCACGGTTTTGCAATAAATAATAATAAATAAAATAAAATAAACATATAAATATTGTAATTGCAATTAAATTAGATTTGTGTGGCAGCTGCATGTACAATTATTATTATTAATAATAATAACATTAATAATAATACAAATGAGCTTAGACTAAAAAATTTAAATGGTTTATTACATTAAAAACAGGCCATATTTTTAATAAATAAATAAGCTATCATTCATAGTGCACTAAATTTTAAATATTTTAAATTACAACATTGTTTGTGAAAGTCCAACAAAGTTAAATGTATACTCAAACCTGAAAAGTTGTGTGGCTCCGTTTTCATTTGATTATCATTGTGGCAGCAGTTGGAACACTGTGTTACAACTAACCCCGCTGTGTATTACATATTTTAAACCTAGCTAACAGTCGCTAGGAATTACTGACATGTTTCAAAACGGTGCTGTGTTTGAGCCAACAAGACAGTGATTAAGGCAATATAAAGTTAGATTTGGACGCGTATACATCCAACCCGGAAACAGAAAAAAATCTACGATGAAAAAATTTACTTTCATGATGTCAAAACACTCTTTGTCCATTATCTTCACGAAATATAATCAAAACGTTCAGCAAATTCGCGGGAGACCGTCTTCTGGCAGCAAGAGAAAAAGAGCGGAAAGACAGCCGGCTAAATACTGACAAACTATGTAAAATGTCCGTGTTTAACCCCGCGTTAGGCCTACATTTATCCCCGCGCTCCCCTATTCTGTAGCTCCTGGCAGTGATGTTTCACCTGATGAAATATACTTTATGTTCACATTTATGACACAGACAGTAGATAATATTATGTTCACATTTATGACACAGACAGTAGATATAGGCTTCTGCCAGGCACTTTCAGGGATACAAATCGAAAAAATATATATTTATGTGCATATTTATATGCAAAATACTCCTTTTTTCACGTCAACTATATGCTATGGTCATTAAATGGCTTTCCTTTTCACTTAAGTCCAGCAAATAATTCATTTATTTTAACACATTTGGTGGCATCTGCCAGTTATTGTCGTTGTTATGAAGTACAGTCGTATGTTTGCATAATTCATTTTGAACACTATAATGCTTTCAAAATCTGAGGTAAATTATCCGTTATGGCTTGTGGCACAGTGACCTATTTTTAACTAAAAATAAATAATGTGTACTCATAACCAGTGTAATTTCTTCATTCTGTCAGCCGCGACGTCGCAGAAATAGGAACCGTTTCTAAATTAGAAACTTCGCATGTCGCCGTCGCGTATGGTTAGGACAAAAACTCTGATTTATTAACATGGAAAAGATACCTTTTATCGCGTGTCGCGGCGTCGTGTGTTGTTAGGACACGGTGTAAGCGGCCGCTTCTCAAGTCTAGAATCTGAACTTCATTCAGATCGCGCGTGCGACCGGTATTTGTGTTTGTAGCTCCGGAGAATTTCTTCATCAATCCTTGATTTGCTTCTTTTCCACTCATTTATAAACAAGCACATTTGATTTTTATATCATGTGAACTTATCCTCGATACTATTCCTCATAAAAAACAATTCGATTGCTCTGATATCGCTACTTATATCCAAACTTCCGAATCTCGGCTACTAGCCTTTAGCCCGCTAGCATTTCACGCGTAGCCTCTCGCCTATCGGCCGTCTCCTTTTACACCCGTTTCACTAAGGATACTGGTTATATCCGGCATTTTGTCCTAAATTAGTAGTGATATTTGTAGTATCACTACTAATTTACTGTTCATCCGTTATAATGGCGAACGAATCAGATGCGTGTCTAATTTTACCTTTGAGTGCAGGTGAAGACACATTCGAGCTCTTCTCGGTGAAGCAGGAGCTGGAATACGTCGAGAAACAGATCCGTGATCTGCTGGTGAAGAAAGCCGAGCTGTTGGATCGGCGCTCAACGCTTGAAGCATCACGCGCCGACGCTCACAAATCAGTGGTTAGTAATATTAACTCTTTGACCCCGACTTCCTCGACTCCGTGTGTTCATCTGCCCAGAAGGACGCGATCATCTCTGGCCTCATTCACCCCGGCACCAACACAACACCATGGACCATGGATCACACAGCGGAAGACTCGAGACAGGACCAGAGCTGCCTCTCCGCCCCTCCCGGTCTTCGAGGTCTCCACTCGGAACCGCTTCTCCCCTCTTCGCGAGCCGGAACGTGACGACGCCGTGATCATCGGCACGTCCATGGTCCGTCATGTCCGCGCTACCTCGGATAAAGGTAAGGTGTGGACTCACTGCTTTCCTGGTGCTCGTGTTCTTGATGTCGTTGCACAGGTTCCCGAGATCCTGAACGATAAGCGCGTCGGAGCTGTTGTGCTGCACGCGGGAGCGAACGATATCAGGCTGCGGCAGACTGAGGTACTGAAGAAGGATTACATGACCCTGATCGACACGGTACGCAGCACAGCTCCTGAAGCAACGATCATCGTGTCTGGACCGCTCCCCACGTACCGACAAGGACAGGAAAAGTTCAGTAGATTATTTGCATTAAATGAATGGTTAATGTCACTGTGTAATGACCAGAAACTGCTCTTTGTAAATAATTGGAATCTGTTTTGGGAAAGACCCAGGTTGTATAGTTCAGATGGTCTCCACCCCAGCAGAATCGGAGCGGCTGTTCTGTCGGACAACATCTCCAAGATGTTACAGACCAGATGACTAAGTCAAAGTCCAAAACACACCCTTTGTTGCCCAAACTTAACTAATTTGCACAGTGTGGAACATTATATAGAAACCGTGTCTATTCCTCGTTTAGTGAAGCCAAACAATAAATGTAGTGCAGGATCTAGCAAAAATCTTATTCTAATTAAACCAGAAAATCTAAATATCAGTGAACAAAAACAATCTCTAAAGTTAGGTCTTCTAAACATTAGATCGCTCACACCTAAGGCGGTTATTGTAAATGAAATGGTCACAGATAATAATTTCGATGTTCTGTGCCTTACTGAAACCTGGCTTAAACCAAATGAATATTTCGGTCTAAATGAATCTACTCCACCAGGATACTGTTATAAACATGAGCCCCGTCTGATCGGTCGTGGCGGCGGTGTTGCAACAATTTATAAAGATATTTTTAATGTTATTCAGAAAACAGGTCACAGGTTTAATTCATTTGAAGTACTTGTGCTAAATGTTACGCTCTTAGATGTAAGAAGGAAATCCATATTATCTCTAGCCTTGGCTACTGTATATAGACCTCCAGGGCCATATGCTGATTTCCTAAAAGAGTTTGCAGACTTTCTCTCAGATCTATTGGTGAATGTCGATAAAGCAGTAATTGTTGGAGATTTTAACATTCACGTAGATAATACAAATGATGCTTTAGGTGCTGCGTTTACAGACTTATTAAACTCCTTTGGGGTCAAACAAAACGTCAGTGGTCCCACTCATCGTCTAAATCATACACTAGATTTAATTATATCGTACGGAACCGATCCAACTGACATAGATATTATACCGCAAAGCGATGACATCACTGATCACTACATGGTGACTTGCATAATACGCACTGCTACGCATAATACGCATACGTACTAGATTCTCAAATACCTTACCTGATCTATCTAAATTGCTAAGTGAACCCAAACAAACAGATGAATTAGAGGAAATGACTAGCAGTTTGAGCACCATTCTCTGTAGTACATTAGATATTGTTGCACCAATTAGATTAAAAAAGGTTAGAGAGAAAACTAAAGCACCCTGGTACAACAGTGATACGCACGCTATCAAGAGAGAAACCCGTAAGTTAGAGCGTAAATGGAAACAAACTAACTTAGAGGTCTTTAGAATCGCGTGGAAAGACAGTATGTCACGTTATAAAAAGGCTCTAAAAACAGCCAGGGCTGAACATCTCCGCAAACTAATCGAAAATAACCAAAATAACCCAAGGTTTTTATTTAACACCGTGGCTAGACTAACAAACAAACAGACATCACCAGAGCAAAATATACCGTTACAGTTTAGCAGTAATGATTTTATGAATTACTTCAACGAGAAAATAGAAAGCATCCGAAACAATTATAAATGTACAATCCTCTATGGTGTCTTATGATTCAGCCGCACTTATGGCCCCTCTAGAACAACTACACCGCTTTACAACGATAGGACAGGAGGAGCTAAATAAACTTATCATTGCATCTAAACCCACAACATGTTTATTGGATCCAATACCCACTAAACTACTAAAAGAACTATTACGTGTAGTGGAAGAGCCTCTCCTCAATATTATTAACTCGTCTCTATCTCTAGGTCATGTTCCAAAAATA
This sequence comes from Cyprinella venusta, assembly GCA_038021265.1. Classification (NCBI taxonomy): domain Eukaryota; kingdom Metazoa; phylum Chordata; class Actinopteri; order Cypriniformes; family Leuciscidae; genus Cyprinella; species Cyprinella venusta. The sequence continues at coordinate 26,735,319 of CM075875.1, read as the reverse complement.
TTCAAGCAGGCAGTAATAAAACCTCTCATTAAGAAACCACAATTAGACCCAAATAAGTTAGCGAATTACAGACCCATTTCAAATCTTCCATTTATGTCCAAAATACTAGAAAAAGTTGTGTCCGCTCAACTATGCTCTTTTTTGCAAGAAAATTATATCTATGAAAAATTCCAGTCAGGATTCAGACCGCATCATAGCACTGAAACTGCGCTAGTTAAAATTACAAATGATTTACTTTTAGCTTCTGACCAAGGCTGTATCTCAATACTAGTCCTACTTGATCTCAGCGCTGCGTTCGACACTATAGATCATAAAATACTCTTGGATCGACTACAAAACTACACTGGTGTTCAAGGACTGGCATTAAGCTGGTTCAGATCGTATTTATCGGACCGTTATCATTTTGTCTGTTTAAACGGGGAAAAGTCAAAGATAACGTCAGTAGACTATGGAGTACCGCAAGGATCAGTTTTAGGCCCTCTGCTATTCTCAATATATATGCTGCCACTTGGTAATTTTATAAGAAAACATGGAATTAATTTCCACTGTTATGCTAACGACACTCAATTATATATTTCATCACGACCAGACGAAAACACTAACTCCTCTAAATTGACAGAGTGTCTCAAAGATGTAAAATGCTGGATGACGCGTAACTTCCTGCTATTAAATTCAGATAAAACGGAGGTATTACTTATTGGTCCAAAAAACCACTCACAAAATCTCTTACAACAAAACCTTAGTATAGACGGATGTCCTGTTACCTTGTCCACTACAGTAAAAGACCTGGGTGTTATACTAGACCGCAAATTATCTTTCGAAAATCATGTTTCATATGTTACAAGGACAGCCTTTTTCCACCTTAGAAACATTGCTAAGCTACGTAACATGCTATCTCTCTCTGATGCAGAAAAGTTAGTTCATGCATTCATGACCTCGAGACTAGATTACTGTAATGCTTTATTAGCCGGTTGTCCTGCATCCTCAATAAACAAGCTACAGTTAGTCCAAAATGCAGCTGCTAGAGTTCTTACTAGGTCAAGAAAATATGATCATATAACACCGATTTTATCATCTCTGCACTGGTTACCTATTAAGTTCCGTATCAATTACAAAGTACTACTACTGACCTATAAAGCCTTAAATGGTTTAGCTCCTATGTACTTAACAGACCTTCTCTCGCCCTACAATCCACCGCGTTCCTTAAGATCACTAAATTCAAGGCTTCTGGTCATTCCTAGGATATCTAAGTCCAGTAAAGGAGGGAGGGCGTTCTCGCATTTAGCTCCTAAACTCTGGAATAGCCTTCCCGATACGGTCCGGGGCTCTGACTCGCTGACACAGTTTAAAACTAGACTAAAGACGCATCTCTTTAGTCAAGCATTCACATAATGCTTACCTTTCAGTCCTCTTTTATGCCATACGGAACCGTTTGCCACTGAAATTGCTTAACGCACCAGTGGGGCTCGATAGCCTTTTAGACAAACGGGTCGGTCCGTATGGCTGAGTTGCGTTGCGGAGAGTTTGGGTTGCGGAGAGTTCGTGAGATAGTGGTTTTCTAACACCGACACCCGTACAATGGAAATTGTTATGAACATCAGCTATGCTAATTATGAACATCAGCTGTGCTAATTATGAACATCAGCTATGCTAATTATTTCCCATCTGCCTTTCTGCTGTTATCTCGGGACGCTTGTCCCGAGAAAAATGGCGTTCGTCAGGTCCAGTCTTGTATCCAGCATCTCACGGGGGTTTCGGATGCCCCACCGCCTGTGATGAGAAGACCAACGCCTGTGAAGAGACGACTCAACGCCTGCGATATGTTATGGGGCTGTTTTAGACATAAACAATATTTTTATTTAATAGTTATAAATAAACAATATGAATGTAAGCCAGAGGAGAACTGGCCCCGACTGAGCCTGGGTTCTCCCAAGGTTTTTTTCTCCATCCAATCTGATGGAGTTTTGGTTCCTTGCCACTGTCGCCTTGCTTTTGGCTTGCTTGGCTTGCTTAGTCGGGATTATTTAGGATTATTTAGGATTATTAGGGCCCAAGCCCTGAAAGGGCGAAGGCCCTATTGTTTTCCTTAGGATTTTTTTTTTTTTTTTTTTTTTTTTTTTTTTTTTTCTAACGACTATCCGGGCACTTTTGGGGTCCTTAACATGCTCAAAAACTCTTGAAACTTTGCAAACGGGTCAGAACCCGCGGCCATCAGAGCCGGGCTGAAGCTGGTACACGGGCGCGGCAGGGCGGCTCGTCAGCGCCCCCTGGAACAGGGTCTGAACACTTTGTCCATAAATCAAACACGCTTGCATGTAATAATATGAAACTCGGTACACATGTCGATCTCATCGTTTCATATATACATCGCGCTTTTACTTTTTACCCCAGCCCAACAGGAAGTCAGATATTTACGGTTGTTTTTAAAATGCTTGCAATGGAATTTAATGTACTCCTCCTAGAGCATTCATCCGCATGGAACGAAACTCGGTCAGCCTGAAGTCAAGACATAGAGGATCAAAAATTGCGAGGGGATTTTTGATATCTCGAACGGTTTGGCTGTGGCGAGGAAACAAAATTATGGTGAGAAACGTGAAACAGGAAGTGTGTCCTAACTTCAGCATACATCAACCGATCTTGATGAAACTTCAGGAGTGTGTTCGCTGTAAGAGGACGATCACATGGATGTGACTATTGTGTGTCAAAGTTATAGCGCCACCAACTGGCAGCAGGAAGTGTGTCACTTTCAAAATGCTTTGAAATCACCCTCTTATTTTAACCCGATTTGCTTCAAACTTCATCTGTATAATGTAAACATACGGCAGATGTAGACCTGTGAATGGATTATTGATGTCTTTGAAACTGTTGCCGTGGCGACGCATCAAACTTTACCATTCTTTTAGGATGCTTTTGAGACCCTTAGCATGCTTCAAATTGCATGAAACTCCTCAGACACATTACATTTATTAGCCAGTAGACATGTGCAAAGTTTCAGAAACGGGCGTGGTGAGGGCTCAGTAGCGCCACCTTTTGACAAAAGTTGGGTTGTTAGTTTTATCTACAGTTACAAAAATCGGTATGTATATTGTACTCCTCGAGCCGGACAACTTTCTAATTGACACTCATTACCTAGGACCCACAGAAAGTAAGATATGTTTGTTTGAATCTGGTCATGCTCCCTTTGAACCTACATCTCTGTCTCTGTCTGTGTGTGTGTTAGTAGGGGAGGGGCTTAACCATTTCACTGCTGTGTGTTTTTTCTGCTGTGTAATTTCTTAATACATTTCTTAAGCCTGGTATGTTTTAAATAAGTTTTTATTTTAATTTTTATAAGTGAAGGCATAATATAACCCGTTAAATTGTAGTGCATTGACAATAGTTTTATATAATTAATTTATTAATTAAATTAACTTGGTCCATAAACTTGATCTGAAAATTGGGTCCATAAATCAAACACACTTTCATATAATAATATTAAACTCGGTACACTTATAGATCTCATTAGCCCAAACAACTTTAAGCCAGCCCAACAGGATGTCGGTTGTTTCGGTCTGTACTGTATGTGAATGTTTTGCAAAACCAGCCTTTACATTTTTATTTCCCCCCTCTTAAGTAATTTTTAATTATTCCCACACCAAACTTCTTCAAAATTATGAAAATATATTAAAGATACTAAATCAGGCATATGTACTGGCCATCGGGACTACCGGGAGATTCCCGGTGGGCCGCGGTCTGGTTTGGCCGGCGGCCCGGCGCGTTATGTATTTTGTTTTTAAATCATTATTAATTGTAAATATATTCTATCGTAAGTATTTGTTAAATCATCCAATTCCGGACTTCTGCGTCTCTCTCATGAAGCCGCATGAAGCGGACGCGAGCTGAGAGACTGACAGGTCTGACTGTCTGACACTGGCCAATCGGAATCAAGAGCGGAGAAGCGGCCGCTCCCATAGGCAGTATAGTATCTCCCCGCCCTGTGGAGGCTTTCCGCTGGTCTCGTGAAGTTTCTCGCCGGTCTAGTCTCTGAGACCCCTACACCTGGTATTAAAATGCGATCTGTATCCAGATAAGTTATCCGGATAATAAAAAAGAAATGTTAATGCAAGGTATTACGTTGTGATCGGATTGTGATCGATATGCCTGACCATCTGGAGGTAGTCTGGCTCGCATAGTCGCATTGTGTTCGGATCTTTACGTGTAAACGCAATCTGGTTGTTGATATCACACATGTATATTTTACTCCTCCCAAAAATGCTAGAACATAAACGAGTGAGAGCGTTTACAGGCTATGTTATAGTCAGAAATGACGGCGCTGCGACACGCATCACCGCCGCAGATGAGCAGCAGCTGAGCGACAAACCAACGTGCAAACATCGCAAATAAAAGTGAAAGTAAGTCAGAGACGCTTAATCATCTACACATTCATCTTCAAGTAAAGAAAGAAATGATCTCTTGACTCTTACCAGGGCTGTTGCCACTCTCTCTTATTGATATCTATTGATGAAATTAGCTGATGATCAATAAAATGCATGCTAATATCTGTAATAAACAACCGACAAAATTACTGTATGATGGTGTAAATAAAGAATCAGTCCAGCATCGCCATGTCAGTGTGTATTGATTCATCATTCCCAGCAAGCAATTTTACGTCCAAAAGACGTCTAATAGCCGTCAAAACATAGCCCAGACGTCTAGGCTAAATCAAGGCTAAATTTGGGCTGTCAGTGAAAATCTAATAGACGTCTAACCATAGCCCAAGAATAGACATCTAACCATAGCCCAAGAATAGACTATAGTCAACAATTAGACGGCTATTGAACGACTACATTTATACGTCTAATAGGCAGTGCATATGGGTCTAGGCTAAAACAAGGCTAAATTTGGGCTGTCAGTGAAAATCTAATAGACGTCTAAATGTAGCCCAAGAATAGACTAGTCATCAATTAGACAACTATTAAACGACTACATATACATGCAATAGACAACAAAATGGTTAAAAGATTCTTTTCACTCAAATATAACAGGTTCACATAAATAACAAGCCATTCAAAAAAAAAAAACATATATAAAAGGCTTTATTTAGCAAAAGAACAACATTACGTAACTTCAAAACATAAAAATTACCACACCAATATTAAAATTAAAAATATAAAATTATTTTAACATGAACAACTTAAGATAATAAAATAGAAAACTCTGTTGCTGCTGGGAAGTTGGTCATCACAGCATCTGCCAAATAAGAATAAAATAATTAGCACAAGAAAAGCATTGTTGAAAGTACATGTACGTTTTGTGTGTGTGTGTGTGTGTGTGTGTTCTTGTGTTCTGTTTAGGTTTTAATGCACATCGGAGCTATTTGCATTATTGATATACTGGCGGATACTTTTTAGATTTGCTTATTTTATATAGCCAATCATTTGTATTTTTATGCTGTATTATAAAATTAATTAGAAAGTTTCAAACTTGAATTAATGAAGGCATTTTGAATGAAACTTCATCTTACTTTGCTTGTACAATAACAAACATTATTCTACTCTATTAGCTTATGCTCTCCAACAAGCCAATGTTCAGACAAATTTAATTTTATAATTTATATCAATGATGGACTTTGTCAAAGACAAGAGATTTAGTGAGGAAATGCTATTTTTATATCACAATGATCTAAAGAAAAGAGCCAAATATAATTGTGGATTTCATAACACTTTATAATAGATTGCATGTGTTTCATGTTTACAGCTTTGGATTCAGTAACGTTAGGCCTACACGTGCATGTACCATGACACACCCGCTAAAATGTCACGATTCCAACAACACATGATAACAAATAATTTATCTAAAAAATTAACACGTCAAAATGAAAACACAGATGCTTAAAAGACAAAAGTGGGAATGTATTTTACCTGTTGTCGTCGACCGTCAGCTGAATGCAATGCTCTGCCTCGTTTAAAATATTTGAGAATGGTCGATCGCGTGACCGGTGATCTGTGCTATCAAGACTCGCGTTGTCAGCAGTCATGTCTCAGTAGGGCTGTTGCCATCTAGCGGTTGAGAAATGTAATTGCATTTTTATTTAATTTAAAATAATAAAACAGTCAAATAAAACCGTAGATTTTTAATTAATGTGTGACTGTGACAGCAAACATGAAGCTGCGTGGGTGAAAAACAAGAAAACAATTTTAAGATTTATTTTGGCAATAGCCTACTAATCGCTGGTCTAAATCAGGGCTATAGCCAAGCCGTTAAACGTAGACCACTGATTGCCTCGATTTCGCCAGTGGGCTAAAAGCAGACTGCACATAGCCCATCCAATTCAGAGGATCGTGACTACAAATCGACCATGTCATGATATGACACTGGCACCTTGTAGATATGTTTACCAATGCGAACATGAGGGGATATCAACTATCTCATGCGTTGCCTGCCCAACAATTCATTAAAACGACAATTAATCAGTTTCGACTAGAAGTGGGCTATAAATAGCCGGACAGACTATACGAGCTAGATCGCGTCTTCACACAGCCTACACATAGAAAATGTCAAAGAAATCAAACCAAACACCTTGTAATCACAGTTGACTTTGCTTACATGATGGAATATAATACATTTTGCAAGTTATTTTGGAAAAAATACATTTAGCCATGATTCAATGTTATTTTGGCTAGAAGTGGGTTACACATAGCCGGACTATATCGGGTCTCTATTTAACCTAGACGGTGAAATGAGGGCTATTGCTTGCTGGGTTGTCTCTTCATAGTTTGCAAGAGACATTTAATAAACTGAGCGTATTTGATAAACTGAGCGTAGCCTATTCATCTATCAATATATATAGGCTAACCTCATTCTTTTTAATGATCGGAAGAACGCGTATCGACCACCGTTACAGTACAATATGCATGTATGTCCATTTAAACTCGATTTTGGGTCAAATATGGATTATATCATGACACTGGCAAGAATATGGTTACATTTAAAGATTTTGTGCCAAGCATGAGAATGCTACGTTCAGCTGCTTTTGAAATAACATGTTTTTTTCCACTTCCTGAAAAGTAACCGTTTTGGACATACGTGAGTTTCATCGGGCAGCGACGATATATTAAAGATACTAAATCAGGCATGTACTGGCCATCGGGACTACCGGGAGATTCCCGGTGGGCCGCGGTCTGGTTGGGCCGGCGGCCCGTCGCGTTATGTATTTTGTTTTTAAATCATTATTAATTGTAAATATATTCTATCGTAAGTATATTGTTAAATTGTCCAATTCCGGACTTATGCGTCTCTCTCATGAAGCCGCATGAAGCTGACGCGAGCTAAGAGACTGACAGGTCTGACTGTCTGACACTGGCCAATCGGAATCAAGTTCAGATTCTAGACCTGAGAAGCGGCCGCTTACACCGTGTCCTAACTACACACGACGCCGCGACACGCGATAAAAGGTATCTTTTCCATGTAAATCAGAGTTTTTGTCCTAACCAGACGCGACGGCGACATGCGAAGTTTCTAATTTAGAAACGTTCCTATTTCTGCGACGTCGCGGCTGACAGAATGAAGAAATTACACTGGTTATGAGTACACATTATTTATTTTTAGTTAAAAATAGGTCACTGTGCCACAAGCCATAACGGATAATTTACCTCAGATTTTGAAAGCATGTAATATTATAGTGTTCAAAATGAATTCTATGCAAACATACGACTGTATTTCATAACAACGATAACTTGAGGCAGATGCCACCAAATGTGTTAAAATAAATGAATTAATTGCTGGACTTAAGTGAAAAGGAAAGCCATTTAATGACCATAGCACATAGTTGATGTGAAAAAATGAGTATTTTGCATATAAATATGCACATAAATACATATTTTTTCAATTTGTATCCCTGAAAGTGCCTGGCAGAAACCTATACTGTCTGTGTCATAAATGTGAACATAATATTATCTACTGTCTGTGTAATAAATGTGAACATAATATTGTAACAGAATATTCTTATGCTATATTATATAAACTATATTTCATGAGGTGAAACATCACTGCCAGGAGCTACAGAATATATATTTCTTTAGGTCCTCACCGTGATGTTGCACTTCATGAAATATATGTAGTATAGCCTAAGAATATTCTATTAGAATATTAAGTGACACATAAACAAGCTCTTCAGCACACTTCTTTTTGACAGTCAAAGCGGGGGTTATGTTTTTGCACGTCATGTAGAATAACCCTAAAAGCACCAAGGTGGCGGTGCCACCGGCTTTATATATATATATATATATATATATATATATATATATAAATATAGCTGCGAGCAGCGATTGCGGGCCAAAGCCGGCGGTACCGCCATCCCGGTGCCTTTAGGTAACTAAAGGCACCGGGGTTGCGGTGCCACCGGCTTGGGCCCGCAATCGCTGCTCGCAGCTATATTTTAATATTGAATATTTAACAATATTATCGATCTGTGTTGTACTACTTTCATGTTATCACTGTGAAGCTGCTTTGATACAATCTGTATTGTGAAAAGCGCTATATAAATAAATGTGACTTGACTTGACTTGACTTGATTCCGATTGGCCAGTGTCAGACAGTCAGACCTGTCAGTCTCGCAGCTCGCGTCAGCTTCATGCGGCTTCATGAGAGAGACGCATAAGTCCGGAGTTGGACAATTTAACAATATACTTACGATAGAATATATTTACAATTAATAATGATTTAAAAACAAAATACATAACGCGCCGGCCCGCCGGCCCAACCAGACCGCGGCCCACCAGGAATCTCCCGGTAGTCCCGATGGCCAGTACATGCCTTAGTATCTTTAATATATTTTCATAATTTTGAAGAAGTTTGGTGTGGTAATAATTCAAAATTACTTAAGAGGGGGGAAATAAAAATGTAAAGGCTGGTTTTGCAAAACATTCACATACAGACTGAAACAACCGACTTCCTGTTTTGCTGGCTTAAAGTTGCTTGGGCTAATGAGATCTATAAGTGTACCGAGTTTAATATTATTATATGCAAGTGTGTTTGATTTATGGACCCAATTTTCAGACCAAGTTAATGGACCAAGTTAATTTAATTAATGAACTAATTATATAAAACTATTGTCAATGCACTACAATTAAACTGGCTATGTGCCTTTACTTATAAAAAAATAAAATAAAAACTTATTTAAAAAATCCCAGGCTTAAGAAATGTATTTTATTTATGCTGGCCAGACACACAGCAGTTAAATGGTTAATTAAGCCCCCTCTCCCTGCTAACACACACACACACACACACACACACACACAGACAGACAGGCAAAGGCTCAGACATATGCTCAGAGGGAGTATGACTACATTCAAACTAAAATATCTGACTTTCTGTGGGTCCTAGCTATTGAGTGTGAATTAGAAAGTTGTCCGGCTCGAAGAGTACAATATACATACCGATTTTTGTAACTGTAGATAAAACTAACAACCCCACTTTTGTCAAAAGGTGGCGCTACTGAGCCCTCACCACGCCCGTTTCTGAAACTTTGCATGTGTCTACTGGCTAATAAATGTGATGTGTCTGTCGAGTTTCATGCAATTTGAAGCATGCTAAGGGTCTCAAAAGCATCCTAAAAGAATGGTAAAGTTTAATGCGTCGCCACGGAAACAGTTTCAAAGATATCAAGAATCCATTCACAGGTCTACATCTGCCGTGTATTTACATTATACAGATGAAGATTGAAGCAAATCGGGTTAAAATAAGAGGGTGATTTCAAAGCATTTTGAAAGTGACACACTTCCTGCTGCCAGTTGGTGGCGCTATAACTTTGACACACAATAGTCACATCCATGTGATCGTCCTCTTACAGCGAACACACTCCTGAAGTTTCATCAAGATCAGTTGATGTATGCTGAAGTTATGACACACTTCCTGTTTCACGTTTCTCACCATAATTTTGTTTCCTCGCCACAGCCAAACCGTTCGAGATATCAAAAATCCCCTCGCAATATTTGATCCTCTATGTCTTGACTTCAGGCTGACCGAGTTTCGTTCCATGCGGATGAATGCTCTAGGAGGAGTACATTAAATTCCATTGCATGCGTTTTAAAAACAACCGTAAATATCTGACTTCCTGTTGGGCTGGGGTAAAAAGTAAAAGCGCGATGTATATATGAAACAATGAGATCGACATGTGTACCGAGTTTCATATTATTACATGCAAGCGTGTTTGATTTATGGACAAAGTGTTCAGACCCTGTTCCAGGGGGCGCTGACGAGCCGCCCTGCCGCGCCCGTGTACCAGCTTCAGCCCGGCTCTGATGGCCGCGGGTTCTGACCCGTGTGCAAAGTTTCGGAGCTGATACCGATCCTGAGTATCGGATCGGCGCATTCCTAAATACTATAATGTAAACACAGTACAGATGTAGACCTGGATGTACACCTGACCTTTCAGAAGGTTGCTCACGCATACTTTGTGGTTAAAATGTGCCCTCAATGGGCACTTTTGCAGAGCCTTCACTGATGCAAGCTCTTCAGCACACTTCTTTTTGACAGTCAAAGCAGGGGTTATGTTTTTGCATGTCAAGTAGAATAACCCTAAAAGCACCAAGGTGGCGGTGCCACCGGCTTTATATATATATATATATATATATAAATATAGCTGCGAGCAGCGATTGCGGGCCCAAGCCGGTGGCACCGCCATCCCGGTGTCAGACAGTCAGACCTGTCAGTCTCGCAGCTCGCGTCAGCTTCATGCGGCTTCATGAGAGAGACGCATAAGTCCGGAGTTGGACAATTTAACAACATACTTACGATAGAATATATTTAAAATTAATAATGATTTAAAAACAAAATACATAACGCGCCGGCCCAACCAGACCGCGGCCCACCAGGAATCTCCCGGTAGTCCCGATGGCCAGTACATGCCTTAGTATCTTTAATATATTTTCATAATTTTGAAGAAGTTTGGTGTGGTAATAATTCAAAATTACTTAAGAGGGGGGAAATAAAAATGTAAAGGCTGGTTTTGCAAAACATTCACATACAGACTGAAACAACCGACTTCCTGTTTTGCTGGCTTAAAGTTGCTTGGGCTAATGAGATCTATAAGTGTACCGAGTTTAATATTATTATATGCAAGTGTGTTTGATTTATGGACCCAATTTTCAGACCAAGTTAATGGACCAAGTTAATTTAATTAATGAACTAATTATATAAAACTATTGTCAATGCACTACAATTAAACTGGCTATGTGCCTTTACTTATAAAAAAATAAAATAAAAACTTATTTAAAAAATCCCAGGCTTAAGAAATGTATTTTATTTATGCTGGCCAGACACACAGCAGTTAAATGGTTAATTAAGCCCCCTCTCCCTGCTAACACACACACACACACACACACACACACACACACACACACACACACACACACACACACACACACAGACAGACAGGCAAAGGCTCAGACATATGCTCAGAGGGAGTATGACTACATTCAAACTAAAATATCTGACTTTCTGTGGGTCCTAGCTATTGAGTGTGAATTAGAAAGTTGTCCGGCTCGAAGAGTACAATATACATACCGATTTTTGTAACTGTAGATAAAACTAACAACCCCACTTTTGTCAAAAGGTGGCGCTACTGAGCCCTCACCACGCCCGTTTCTGAAACTTTGCATGTGTCTACTGGCTAATAAATGTGATGAGTCTGTCGAGTTTCATGCAATTTGAAGCATGCTAAGGGTCTCAAAAGCATCCTAAAAGAATGGTAAAGTTTAATGCGTCGCCACGGAAACAGTTTCAAAGATATCAAGAATCCATTCACAGGTCTACATCTGCCGTGTATTTACATTATACAGATGAAGATTGAAGCAAATCGGGTTAAAATAAAAGGGTGATTTCAAAGCATTTTGAAAGTGACACACTTCCTGCTGCCAGTTGGTGGCGCTATAACTTTGACACACAATAGTCACATCCATGTGATCGTCCTCTTACAGCGAACACACTCCTGAAGTTTCATCAAGATCGGTTGATGTATGCTGAAGTTAGGACACACTTCCTGTTTCACGTTTCTCACCATAATTTTGTTTCCTCGCCACAGCCAAACCGTTCGAGATATCAAAAATCCCCTCGCAATTTTTGATCCTCTATGTCTTGACTTCAGGCTGACCGAGTTTCGTTCCATGCGGATGAATGCTCTAGGAGGAGTACATTAAATTCCATTGCATCCGTTTTAAAAACAACCGTAAATATCTGACTTCCTGTTGGGCTGGGGTAAAAAGTAAAAGCGCGATGTATATATGAAACAATGAGATCGACATGTGTACCGAGTTTCATATTATTACATGCAAGCGTGTTTGATTTATGGACAAAGTGTTCAGACCCTGTTCCAGGGGGCGCTGACGAGCCGCCCTGCCGCGCCCGTGTACCAGCTTCAGCCCGGCGCTGATGGCCGCGGGTTCTGACCGGTGTGCAAAGTTTCAAGAGTTTTTGAGCATGTTAAGGGCCCCGAAAGTGCCCGAATAGTCGTTAGAAAAAAAAAATATATATATAGCTGCGAGCAGCGATTGCGGGCCCAAGCCGGTGGCACCGCAACCCCGGTGCCTTTAGTTACCTAAAGGCACCGGGATGGCGGTACCGCCGGCTTTGGCCCGCAATCGCTGCTCGCAGCTATATTTATATATATATATATATATATATATATATATATATATATATATATATATATATATATATATATATATATATATAAAAAGCCGGTGGCACCGCACCCTTGGTGCTTTTAGGGTTATTCTACATGACGTGCAAAAACGTAACCCCCGCTTTGACTGTCAAAAAGAAGTGTGCTGAAGAGCTTGCAGCAGTGAAGGCTCTGCAAAAGTGCGGATCGAGGGCACATTTTAACCACAAAGTATGCATGAGCAACCTTCTGAAAGGTCAGGTGTACATCAAGGTCTACATCTGTACTGTGTTTACATTATAGTATGTAGGGATGCGCCGATCCGATACTCAGGATCGTTATCAGCTCCGATACTGCCATCTTTGCCGGATCGGGTATATTTACACCACTTTAATCAAACCACTCTTCTTTAAAACATTACGATGTGATTTTTTCCACATGTATTTTGTTACTCTTATTGAGCTATTTTGTCCGCATAAAAGATTCACTGCCAATCGTACGTGCTCACATCATTCTCTTTCTGTGAAAGCTGTATACTGCATTCACCAGTTTTCACTCTACAGCTATTGACCAGAGCACTGAAATTATTTCTCACTTAAACTACAATCAAATGGATTTTCCCACACATTTTGCATTAGTCCTCCGCATGGCATTTTATTATTTTCTGAGCAGCTTCAGAAGTGCATGCACACAGCCTAGAACACATGACACGCACACACAGTCACGAGAGAGGCGCGATCGAACTCTGTGTGTGTTTGTGTGTGAACAATGGAAACTCCATTTTGTTCATACAGGAAAATATTCAGACTAATGTCTTGTGGGAGCAACAGAATACATGTAACAGCATTATGTAATCAGGAAACAAAAATCCAGTAACTGTATATTATTACAGTGAGTTACATCAAAAAAAGTAATCAGATTGTAGTTACTTTTTGAAAAAGTATAAAGTACTTAAAGCCAATTAATATAAAGTGGGACCCTTTTTTATGAAATAATTTGTAACTGTATCGGAATACATTTTTTAAAGTAACCCTCCCAAGCCTGGTCTTGTGTGGACGTCGTGAAATTAGAAAATAGAGATCGTTCATTTAGTTCTTTAGCCTATATACATGTTTTTATATCCACATATTTTGTTCTAATGTCACAAATAATAATCTTAGGGTTTACTATAGCCTACATTTCACTCAAATATTTTTGTACTTTCGAGCAATAAACTGAAAGTAATGTGAATATTGCCATTCAGGGCTGGACTGGGACAAAAAATCAGCCCTGGACACTTCATCCAGACCGGCCCACTATGCAAACACACACACACGTGCATTAATCTATACGTGCATTAATCTGCATGTAAAATTACTGATTAGATTTTATTTACTATCAAAACCAAGAAAAAACTATTAAAATAATAAACAAAGGGAATGGAAATGATTTTATAAGGCTTTATTGTAAATAACTGGTCTGAATTTATGTGCCACTTAATATTTTAATAGAATATTCTTAGGCTATACTACATATATTTCATGAAGTGCAACATCACGGTGAGGACCTACAGAAATATATATTCTGTAGCTCCTGGCAGTGATGTTTCACCTCATGAAATATAGTTTATATAATATAGCATAAGAATATTCTGTTACAATATTATGTTCACATTTATGACACAGACAGTAGATAATATTATGTTCACATTTATGACACAGACAGTATAGGCTTCTGCCAGGCACTTTCAGGGAGACAAATTGAAAAAATATGTATTTATGTGCATATTTATATGCAAAATACTCCTTTTTTCACATCAACTATGTGCTATGGTCATTAAATGGCTATCCTTTTCACTTAAGTCCAGCAAATAATTCATTTATTTTAACACATTTGGTGGCATCTGCCTCAAGTTATTGTCGTTGTTATGAAATACAGTCGTATGTTTGCATAGAATTCATTTTGAACACTATAATATTACATGCTTTCAAAATCTGAGGTAAATTATCCGTTATGGCTTGTGGCACAGTGACCTATTTTTAACTAAAAATAAATAATGTGTACTCATAACCAGTGTAATTTCTTCATTCTGTCAGCCGCGACATCGCAGAAATAGGAACCGTTTCTAAATTAGAAACTTCGCATGTCGCCGTCGCGTCTGGTTAGGACAAAAACTCTGATTTACATGGAAAAGATACCTTTTATCGCGTGTCGCGGCGTCGTGTGTAGTTAGGACATATTGTACTGTAACGGTAGTCGATACGCGTTCTTCTGATCATTAAAAAGAATGAGGTTATATTGACAGATGAATAGGCTACGCTCAGTTTATCAAATACGCTCAGTTTATTAAATGTCTCTTGCAAACTATGAAGAGACAATGATGAATCAATACACACTGACATGGCGATGCTGGACTGATTCTTTATTTACACCATCATACAGTAATTTTGTCGGTTGTTTATTACAGATATTAGCATGCATTTTATTGATCATCAGCTAATTTCATCAATAGACATCAATAAGAGAGAGTGGCAACAGCCCTTGTAAGAGTCAAGAGATCATTTCTTTCTTTACTTGAAGATGATTGTGTAGATGATTAAGCGTCTCTGACTTACTTTCACTTTGATTTGCGATGTTTGCACGTTGGTTTGACGCTCAGCTGCTGCTTATCTGCGGTGGTGATGCGTGTCGCAGTAGCGCCGACATGTCTGACTATAACAGCCTGTAAACGCTCTCACTCGTTTATCTTTTAGCATTTTTGGGAGGAGTAAAATATACATGTGTGATATCAACAACCAGATTGCGTTTACACGTAAAGATCCGAACACAATGCGAGCCAGACTACCTCCAGATGGTCAGGCAAATCGATCACAATCCGATCACAACATAATACCTTGCATTGATATTTCTTTTTTATTATCCGGATAACTTATCTGGATACAGATCGCATTTTAATACCAGGTGTAGGGGTCTCAGAGACGAGACCGGCGAGAAACTTCACGAGACCAGCGGAATGCCTCCACAGGGCGGGGAGATACTATACTGCCTATGGGAGCGGCCGCTTCTCCGCTCTTGATTCCGATTGGCCAGTGTCAGACAGTCAGACCTGTCAGTCTCGCAGCTGGACCAAGTTTATGGACCAAGTTAATTTAATTAATAAACTAATTATATAAAACTATTGTCAATGCACTACAATTTAACTGGTTATATTATGCCTTCACTTATAAAAATTAAAATAAAAACTTATTTAAAACATACCAGGCTTAAGAAATGTATTAAGAAATTACACAGCAGAAAAAAACACACAGCACTGAAATGATTAAGTTAAGCCCCTCCCCCTACTAACACACACACAGAGAGAGACAGAGATGTAGGCTCAAAGGGAGCATGACCAGATTCAAACAAACATATCTTACTTTCTGTGGGTCCTAGTTAAAGAGTGTCAATTAGAAAGTTGTCCGGCTCGAGGAGTACAATATACATACTGATTTTTGTAACTGTAGATAAAACTAACAACCCAACTTTTGTCAAAAGGTGGCGCTACTGAGCCCTCACCACGCCCTTTTCTGAAACTTTGCACATGTCTACTGGCTAATAAATGTGATGTGTCTGAGGAGTTTCATGCAATTTGAAGCATGCTAAGGGTCTCAAAAGCATCCTAAAAGAATGGTAAAGTTTGATGCGTCACCACGGCAACAGTTTCAAAGATATTAAGAATCCATTCACAGGTCTACATCTGCCGTATGTTTACATTATACAGATGAAGTTTGAAGCAAATCGGGTTAAAATAAGAGGGTGATTTCAAAGCATTTTGAAAGTGACACACTTCCTGCTGCCAGTTGGTGGCGCTATAACTTTGACACACAATAGTCACATCCATGTGATCGTCCTCTTACGGCGAACACACTCCTGAAGTTTCATCAAGATCAGTTAATGTATGCTGAAGTTAGGACACACTTCCTGTTTCACGTTTCTCACCATAATTTTGTTTCCTCGCCACAGCCAAACCGTTCGAGATATCAAAAATCCCCTCGCAATTTTTGATCGTCTATGTCTTGACTTCAGGCTGACCGAGTTTCGTTCCATGCGGATGAATGCTCTAGGACGAGTACATTAAATTCCATTGCAAGCATTTTAAAAACAACCGTAAATATCTGACTTCCTGTTGGGCTGGGGTAAAAAGTAAAAGTGCGATGAATATATGAAACGATGAGATTGACATGTGTACCGAGTTTCATATTATTACATGCAAGCGTGTTTGATTTATGGACAAAGTGTTCAGACCTTGTTCCAGGGGGCGCTGACGAGCCGCCCTGCCGCGCCCGGGTACCAGCTTCAGCCCGGCTCTGATGGCCGCGAGTTCTGACCTGTGCGCAAAGTTTCAAGAGTTTTTGAGCATGTTAAGGGACCCAAAAGTGCCCGGATAGTCGTTAGAAAAAAAAAAAAATAAATAAATATAGCTGCGAGCAGCGATTGCGGGCCCAAGCCGGTGGCACCGCAACCCCGGTGCCTTTAGTTACCTAAAGGCACCGGGATGGCGGTACCGCCGGCTTTGGCCCGCAATCGCTGCTCGCAGCTATATTTATATATATATATATATATATATATATATATATATATATATAAAGCCGGTGGCACCGCACCCTTGGTGCTTTTAGGGTTATTCTACATGACGTGCAAAAACGTAACCCCCGCTTTGACTGTCAAAAAGAAGTGTGCTGAAGAGCTTGCAGCAGTGAAGGCTCTGCAAAAGTGCGGATCGAGGGCACATTTTAACCACAAAGTATGCATGAGCAACCTTCTGAAAGGTCAGGTGTACATCCATGTCTACATCTGTACTGTGTTTACATTATAGTATGTAGGGATGCGCCGATCCGATACTCAGGATCGTTATCAGCTCCGATACTGCCATCTTTGCCGGATCGGGTATATTTACACCACTTTAATCAAACCACTCTTCTTTAAAACATTACGATGTGATTTTTTCCACATGTATTTTGTTACTCTTATTGAGCTATTTTGTCCGCATAAAAGATTCACTGCCAATCGTACGTGCTCACATCATTCTCTTTCTGTGAAAGCTGTATACTGCATTCACCAGTTTTCACTCTACAGCTATTGACCAGAGCACTGAAATTATTTCTCACTTAAACTACAATCAAATGGATTTTCCCACACATTTTGCATTAGTCCTCTGCATGGCATTTTATTATTTTCTGAGCAGCTTCAGAAGTGCATGCACACAGCCTAGAACACATGACACGCACACACAGTCACGAGAGAGGCGCGATCGAACTCTGTGTGTGTTTGTGTGTGAACAATGGAAACTCCATTTTGTTCATACAGGAAAATATTCAGACTAATGTCTTGTGGGAGCAACAGAATACATGTAACAGCATTATGTAATCAGGAAACAAAAATCCAGTAACTGTATATTATTACAGTGAGTTACATCAAAAAAAGTAATCAGATTGTAGTTACTTTTTGAAAAAGTATAAAGTACTTAAAGCCAATTAATATAAAGTGGGACCCTTTTTTATGAAATAATTTGTAACTGTATCGGAATACATTTTTTAAAGTAACCCTCCCAAGCCTGGTCTTGTGTGGACGTCATGAAATTAGAAAATAGAGATCGTTCATTTAGTTCTTTAGCCTATATACATGTTTTTATATCCACATATTTTGTTCTAATGTCACAAATAATAATCTTAGGGTTTACTATAGCCTACATTTCACTCAAATATTTTTGTACTTTCGAGCAATAAACTGAAAGTAATGTGAATATTGCCATTCAGGGCTGGACTGGGACAAAAAATCAGCCCTGGACACTTCATCCAGACCGGCCCACTATGCAAACACACACACACGTGCATTAATCTATACGTGCATTAATCTGCATGTAAAATTACTGATTAGATTTTATTTACTATCAAAACCAAGAAAAAACTATTAAAATAATAAACAAAGGGAATGGAAATGATTTTATAAGGCTTTATTGTAAATAACTGGTCTGAATTTATGTGCCACTTAATATTTTAATAGAATATTCTTAGGCTACATATATTTCATGAAGTGCAACATCACGGTGAGGACCTACAGAAATATATATTCTGTAGCTCCTGGCAGTGATGTTTCACCTCATGAAATATAGTTTATATAATATAGCATAAGAATATTCTGTTACAATATTATGTTCACATTTATGACACAGACAGTAGATATTATGTTCACATTTATGACACAGACAGTATAGGCTTCTGCCAGGCACTTTCAGGGAGACAAATTGAAAAAATATGTATTTATGTGCATATTTATATGCAAAATACTCCTTTTTTCACATCAACTATGTGCTATGGTCATTTACACTAGAACTACCGGAATTCCATAACTACTACAACGACCATAGCGGTCATTCTGACCGTTCAAACTTTAACGTTCATTTGGCTGTACTGAACGTCATTTTCGTCATGTCATATCTGCATTTGAACCTTTCTCTTTAAGTTTTCCAGTGACACTTATAATTCCTGTTGTCATGTTATAATGCCATCGCCCTTAAAACAAGCAAAATATTATATCATATTATAAAGCCAATACAAAAATATTTCCCGACAGGTGCTGCCGAGGAAAGTTTTGCGTCAAAAATATTTTTTCACCGCACTCTCCACGTGAATAGACATGCAAAAAATCTAGGAAACGTCAAAGCTTCATACAGTAGCCTACAGCCCTGTTATACAAATACAATCAATGTGAAATCTAAAAATAAATAGATATACAATGTTAAGATAGATGATAATAAAGATGTGGGCTCATTTGAACGGTGGAAACCCCCCTATTCATTCACTGACGTTACGCACACACACATAGGAAAACACCGCTTCGCGTGCAGCTTCAGTCCCCCTTTGTGACATTTGGCACATGACTCCTTGATTTAATTTTTGCAGTTTCTCCTTACTTGGCACTGCCTTCATCATCTTCGTCCCGGACCGCCTACCCGACTCTCGCACCAGTTGAGTGGCTTTTGATTTCATGTTGTCGGAGCGAAATTCGCTTGCCAGTTGCGTGATGGACGCGAAACTTGCTCATTTGTGCACTTCTACAATATGTGCGTGTTGATCGCGGGAAATATAGCGGACTTATGATATTTATAATGCGTGCGGTCAAAATGACCGCCATGGCCATTCTAGGTAGAAATAGGACGCAACTGTTTTGTGTTTTGTGATTGTAATAAAATAACAGTGCCAGAATAAAATATACACATATTTAGGAAAAGTCAGAGTCCTACAGCCACATTGATTTTATTTTAACAAATAAGTTATTACACTGTAAATTTTAAAAACGGTCAAAATGACCGCCTTGGGAGTTCTGGTGTTAAATGGCTATCCTTTTCACTTAAGTCCAGCAAATAATTCATTTATTTTAACACATTTGGTGGCATCTGCCTCAAGTTATTGTCGTTGTTATGAAATACAGTCGTATGTTTGCATAGAATTCATTTTGAACACTATAATATTACATGCTTTCAAAATCTGAGGTAAATTATCCGTTATGGCTTGTGGCACAGTGACCTATTTTTAACTAAAAATAAATAATGTGTACTCATAACCAGTGTAATTTCTTCATTCTGTCAGCCGCGACATCGCAGAAATAGGAACCGTTTCTAAATTAGAAACTTCGCATGTCGCCGTCGCGTCTGGTTAGGACAAAAACTCTGATTTACATGGAAAAGATACCTTTTATCGCGTGTCGCGGCGTCGTGTGTAGTTAGGACATATTGTACTGTAACGGTAGTCGATACGCGTTCTTCTGATCATTAAAAAGAATGAGGTTATATTGACAGATGAATAGGCTACGCTCAGTTTATCAAATACGCTCAGTTTATTAAATGTCTCTTGCAAACTATGAAGAGACAATGATGAATCAATACACACTGACATGGCGATGCTGGACTGATTCTTTATTTACACCATCATCATCATCATCATCATCATCCTCCGCTTATCCGGGGCCGGGTCGCGGGGGCAGCAGTCTAAGCAGAGATGCCCAGACTTCCCTCTCCCTCGACACTTCCTCCAGCTCTTCTGGGGGGATACCGAGGCGTTCCCAGGCCAGCTGGGAGACATAGTCTCTCCAGCGTGTCCTAGGTCTTCCTCGGGGCCTCCGCCCAGTGGGACGTGCCTGGAACACCTCCCCAGGAAGGCGTCCAGGAGGCATCCGGAACAGATGCCCGAGCCACCTCAGCTGGCCCCTCTCGATGTGGAGGAGCAGCGGCTCTACTCTGAGCTCCTCCCGAGTGACCGAGCTTCTCACCCTATCTCTAAGGGATCACCCAGCCACCCTGCGGAGAAAGCTCATTTCGGCCGCCTGTATCCGGGATCTTGTCCTTTCGGTCATGACCCAAAGCTCATGACCATAGGTGAGAGTAGGAACGTAGATTGACAGGTAAATCGAGAGCTTTGCCTTACGGCTCAGCTCCTTCTTCACCACAACAGACCGGTACACCGACCGCATTACTGCAGAAGCTGCACCGATCCGTCTGTCAATCTCCCGTTCCATCCTTCCCTCACTCGTGAACAAAACCCCAAGATACTTAAACTCCTCCACTTGAGGAAGGATCTCTCCACCAACCTGAAGTGGGCAAGCCACCCTTTTCCGGCTGAGGACCATGGCCTCAGATTTGGAGGTGCTGATTCTCATCCCAGCCGCTTCACACTCGGCTGCAAACCGTCCCAGTGCATGCTGAAGGTCCTGGTATGAAGGGGCCAGCACAACAACATCATCCGCAAATAGCAGAGATGAAATCGTGTAGTCCCCAAACCTGACACCCTCCGGCCCCTGGCTGCGCCTAGAAATTCTGTCCATAAAAATTATGAACAGAACCGGCGACAAAGGGCAGCCCTGCCGGAGTCCAACATGCACCGGGAAGAAGTCTGACTTAATACCGGCAATGCGAACCAAGCTCCTGCTTCGGTCATACAGGGACCGGACAGCCCTTAACAAAGGACCCCGGACCCCGTATTCCCGGAGCACCCTCCACAGGCCGCCTCGGGGGACACAGTCGAATGCCTTCTCCAAATCCACAAAACACATGTGGACTGGTTGGGCAAACTCCCATGAACCCTCCAGCACCCTGTAGAGGGTATAGAGCTGGTCCAGTGTTCCACGGCCCGGACGAAAACCGCACTGTTCCTCCTGAATCCGAGGTTCCACTATCGGCCGTATTCTCCTCTCCAGTACCCTGGCATAGACTTTCCCAGGGAGGCTGAGAAGTGTGATCCCCCTATAGTTGGAACACACCCTCCGGTCCCCCTTCTTAAAAAGAGGAACCACCACCCCGGTCTGCCATCCCAGAGGCACTGTCCCCGACCGCCACGCGATGCTGCAGAGGCGTGTCAACCAAGACAGCCCCACAACATCCAGAGACTTGAGGTATTCGGGGCGGATCTCATCCACCCCCGGAGCCTTGCCACCGAGGAGTTTCTTGACTACCTCGGTGACCTCAGCTAGGGTGATGGACGAGTCCACTTCCGAGCCCTCAGCCTCTGCTTCCTCAATGGAAGACGTGACGGTGGGATTGAGGAGGTCCTCGAAGTATTCCTTCCACCGTCCAACGACATCCCCAGTCGAGGTCAACAGCCGCCCACCCCTACTGTAAACAGCATTGGTAGGGGACTGTTTCCCTCTCCTGAGGCGCCGGACAGTTTGCCAGAATCTCTTCGAGGCCAGCCGATAGTCCTTCTCCATGGCCTCACCGAACTCCTCCCAGGCCCGAGTTTTTGCCTCCACGACCACCCGGGCCGCAGTCCGCTTGGCCTGCCGGTACCCGTCAGCTGCCTCCGGAGTCCCACGGGCCAGCCAGGCCCGATAGGACTCCTTCTTCAGCTTGACGGCATCCTTTACTTCCGGTGTCCACCACCGGGTTCGGGGATTGCCGCCTCGACAGGCACCGGAGACCTTACAGCCACAGCTCCGAGTAGCCGCTTCGACAATGGAGGTGGAGAACATGGTCCACTCAGACTCAATATCTCCAGCCTCCCTCGGGATCTGGTCGTAGCTCTGCCGGAGGTGAGAGTTGAAGATCTTTCTGAAAGGAGATTCGGCCAAACGTTCCCAGCAAACCCTTACGATACGCTTGGGTCTGCCGAGTCTGTCCAGCCTTCTCCCCCGCCATCGGATCCAACTCACCACCAGGTGGTGATCAGTTGACAGCTCCGCCCCTCTCTTCACCCGAGTGTCCAAGACATACGGCCGCAGGTCAGATGAAACAACCACAAAGTCGATCATTGACCTACGACCTAGGGTGTCCTGGTGCCACGTGCACTGGTGGACACCCTTATGCTTGAACATGGTGTTCGTTATGGACAAACTGTAACTAGCACAGAAGTCCAATAACTGAACACCACTCGGGTTCAGGTCAGGGGGACCGTTCCTCCCAATCACGCCCCTCCAGGTGTCACTGTCATTGCCCACGTGAGCGTTGAAGTCCCCCAGTAGAACAACAGAGTCCCCAGTCGGGGTGCTTTCCAGCACTCCTCCCAGAGACTCCAAGAAGGCCGGGTACTCTGCACTGCCATTTGGCCCGTAGGCACAAACAACAGTGAGAGACCTATCCCCGACCCGTAGGCGCAGGGAAACGACCCTCTCGTTCACCGGGGTAAACTCCAACACGTGGCGGCTGAGCTGGGGGGCTATAAGCAAACCCACACCAGCCCGCCGCCTCTCGCCATGGGCAACTCCAGAGTGGTGAAGAGTCCATCCTCTCTCGAGGAGTGTGGTTCCAGAACCCAAGCCATGCGTAGAGGTGATCCCGACTATCTCTAGTCGGAACCTCTCAACCTCACGCACAATCTCGGGCTCCTTCCCCGCCAGTGAGGTGACGTTCCACGTCCCTAAAACTAGATTCCGTGTCCAGGGATCGGGTCGCCGAGGCCCCTGCCTTTGGCTGCCGCCCGATCTTCTCTGCACCGGCCCCTTATGGCTCCTCCTGCAGGTGGTGAGCCCACGGGAAGACGGTCCCACGTCGGTTCTTCGGGCTGAGCCCGGCCGGACCCCGTGGGGAGAGGCCCGGCCACCAGGCGCTCGCATACGAGCCCCAACCCCGGGCCTGGCTCCAGGGTGGGGCCCCGGCTGCGCCATACCGGGCGACGTCACGGTCCTTGTTGATAATTTTCTCATAAGGGGTTTTGAACCGCTCTTAGTCTGACCCATCGCCTAGGACCTGTTTGCCTTGGGAGACCCTACCAGGGGCATATAGCCCCGGACAACATAGCTCCTAGGGTCATTCGGGTACTCAAACCCCTCCACCACGTTAAGGTGGCAGTTCAAGGAGGGGCATTTACACCATCATACAGTAATTTTGTCAGTTGTTTATTACAGATATTAGCATGCATTTTATTGATCATCAGCTAATTTCATCAATAGACATCAATAAGAGAGAGTGGCAACAGCCCTTGTAAGAGTCAAGAGATCATTTCTTTCTTTACTTGAAGATGATTGTGTAGATGATTAAGCGTCTCTGACTTACTTTCACTTTTATTTGCGATGTTTGCACGTTGGTTTGACGATCAGCTGCTGCTCATCTGCGGCGGTGATGCGTGTCGCAGTAGCGCTGTCATGTCTGACTATAACAGCCTGTAAACGCTCTCACTCGTTTATTTTTTAGCATTTTTGGGAGGAGTAAAATATACATGTGTGATATCAACAACCAGATTGCGTTTACACGTAAAGATCCGAACACAATGCGAGCCAGACTACCTCCAGATGGTCAGGCAAATCGATCACAATCCGATCACAACGTAATACCTTGCATTGATATTTCTTTTTTATTATCCGGATAACTTATCTGGATACAGATCGCATTTTAATACCAGGTGTAGGGGTCTCAGAGACGAGACCGGCGAGAAACTTCACGAGACCTGCGGAATGCCTCCACAGGGCGGGGAGATACTATACTGCCTATGGGAGCGGCCGCTTCTCCGCTCTTGATTCCGATTGGCCAGTGTCAGACAGTCAGACCTGTCAGTCTCGCAGCTGGACCAAGTTTATGGACCAAGTTAATTTAATTAATAAACTAATTATATAAAACTATTGTCAATGCACTACAATTTAACTGGTTATATTATGCATTCACTTATAAAAATTAAAATAAAAACTTATTTAAAACATACCAGGCTTAAGAAATGTATTAAGAAATTACACAGCAGAAAAAAACACACAGCACTGAAATGGTTAAGTTAAGCCCCTCCCCCTACTAACACACACACAGAGAGAGACAGAGATGTAGGCTCAAAGGGAGCATGACCAGATTCAAACAAACATATCTTACTTTCTGTGGGTCCTAGTTAAAGAGTGTCAATTAGAAAGTTGTCCGGCTCGAGGAGTACAATATACATACTGATTTTTGTAACTGTAGATAAAACTAACAACCCAACTTTTGTCAAAAGGTGGCGCTACTGAGCCCTCACCACGCCCGTTTCTGAAACTTTGCACATGTCTACTGGCTAATAAATGTGATGTGTCTGAGGAGTTTCATGCAATTTGAAGCATGCTAAGGGTCTCAAAAGCATCCTAAAAGAATGGTAAAGTTTGATGCGTCGCCACGGCAACAGTTTCAAAGATATTAAGAATCCATTCACAGGTCTACATCTGCCGTATGTTTACATTATACAGATGAAGTTTGAAGCAAATCGGGTTAAAATAAGAGGGTGATTTCAAAGCATTTTGAAAGTGACACACTTCCTGCTGCCAGTTGGTGGCGCTATAACTTTGACACACAATAGTCACATCCATGTGATCGTCCTCTTACGGCGAACACACTCCTGAAGTTTCATCAAGATCAGTTAATGTATGCTGAAGTTAGGACACACTTCCTGTTTCACGTTTCTCACCATAATTTTGTTTCCTCGCCACAGCCAAACCGTTCGAGATATCAAAAATCCCCTCGCAATTTTTGATCGTCTATGTCTTGACTTCAGGCTGACCGAGTTTCGTTCCATGCGGATGAATGCTCTAGGAGGAGTACATTAAATTCCATTGCAAGCATTTTAAAAACAACCGTAAATATCTGACTTCCTGTTGGGCTGGGGTAAAAAGTAAAAGCGCGATGAATATATGAAACGATGAGATCGACATGTGTACCGAGTTTCATATTATTACATGCAAGCGTGTTTGATTTATGGACAAAGTGTTCAGACCCTGTTCCAGGGGGCGCTGACGAGCCGCCCTGCCACGCCCGGGTACCAGCTTCAGCCCGGCTCTGATGGCCGCGGGTTCTGACCCGTGTGCAAAGTTTCAAGAGTTTTTGAGCATGTTAAGGGCCCCAAAAGTGCCCGGATAGTCGTTAGAAAAAAAAAAAAAAAAAAAAAAATAATCCTAAGGAAAACAATAGGGCCTTCGCCCTTTCAGGGCTTGGGCCCTAAAAATCCTAAGGAAAACAATAGGGCCTTCGCCCTTTCAGGGCTTGGGCCCTAATAAAAAAAATAATCCTAAGGAAAACAATAGGGCCTTCGCCCTTTCAGGGCTTGGGCCCTAACAATAGGGCCTTCGCCCTTTCAGGGCTTGGGCCCTAATAATAATCCTAAGGAAAACAATAGGGCCTTCGCCCTTTCAGGGCTTGGGCCCTAATAATCCTAAGGAAAACAATAGGGCCTTCGCCCTTTCAGGGCTTGGGCCCTAATAAAATGATCCCCTTCAAGAGATTTAAATGCCTGAATGTACACACAAAAAAAATTAATTGTTTCCAAAGACAGAAGTTCACAAATGTATTACTCAAATAAATAAATAGACACTCTTATATAGCACAATATCAAAAGTTCAGAGACAGGAAAAAAAATAATCCTCCTTAAGCAAAACTTAGTTCAGTTCAACAATATATTTAACACTGTCACTTTAAGACAAATTTCTCTTTTTTTTCACTCACAAATCTTTGAGATTTTTTTTTTCACTCACAAATTTGTCAGATTGCTTCCGTTGACGTAGAAACCAACGATCCGGGTCACGGCACCAAAGATGTAACCCTCTTCGTCTGTGCGCTCCCCTAGAAGTCTCTGCGTTGTGTTTGAATGGTGTTGAATGAGGAGGACACAGAGATCGTTGTCATCACGGTAGCAGCTTTATTTTGGGCTCTCTCAGGGCCGTTTGAAGGAATTTGGGGGCCCCAAGCAAAATGGACATGGAGGCCCCCCCCTTTTTTTTATAATATAATTAAAAAGGGTTACAGAGCAAATATTGCTGTTGCATAATACTGTGCATAAATAAAAAATGTTTACAGTGAAATTAAGATAAGCTATGAAAAAAAATCATGCCTTATTCAGGTTAAATAATGTTTATAGATGGGTAAGGTTGCAAATTATTTATTAAATAAAAAGACTTTATACAAACAGTTAAATTACAATAACTAAAGATTAAAAGCAATTTACCATCTATTATAATGATGGTTATATTATAAAGTGTTGCCGAAAACTTAAAGATATGTTAGCATTTATGGGGTGGAAGGGTTAGAAGGGAAGGGATACTGCTTTCACTACCAATGCTTAAAAACATCCCAAGCTAATGTTTGATCTACGGAATTTATTGTGTGGTTTTCCTAACCCCCATTGGTAAATATATGATCATAGTTAGTAGCATGCTATGCCACTTTCATCAAAACCTTCTATAGCCTAACGTTACCTGCTGCAAAATTACACCATATGTACAAGACAAGTAACATTACAGTTATTTTTATGCAGTGTAATTTATCACTTTACCACTATCTTGTCTTTTTCTTATCCTCCTCTTCCTTTCTCTTCTTTCTTTTTTCTGACTTTATAACACATAATTGCGAGTTTATATGTCGAAATTCTGACATCTTTTCTCAGAATTGTGAGATAAACTCATCTTACAGATAAACTCGACTTATCAGGCCAATACTTAGGGGAAAAATACTAGTGTAAATCTAACAATTCTGACTTTATATCTCACAATTCTGACTTTATTTCACGCAATTGCGACTTTATATCTCGCATTTCTGTCTTTATAACTCGCAATTCTGACTTTATGACTCGCAATTCTGACATTATAACTCGCAATACTGACTTTATAACATGCAATTGCGACTTTATATCTCGCAATTCTGTCTTTATAACTCGCAATTCTGACTTTTTAAGTCACAATTCTGACTTTATATCACGCAATTCTGACTTTATATCACGCAATTCTGACTTTATTTCTCGCAATTCTGAGAAATAATGTCAGAATTTCGAGAAGTAAACTCGCAATTGTGAGGAAAAAAGTCAGAATTGCGGAAACAAGCTTCCATATAATTCCGCTTTATGACTGCCGAGGAGGTTTGTATTTTACCGGCAGCAGAGATCGCGTGGTTGGCTGGCTGCTGTCAGCGACTAGTGAGGGGGGCCCCCTTGAGGGGGATTCCGATAACAGTGTTATTGCACTTTTCTGCATTGACTATCAAAGGGGCGCTCACAGTTTGTCGTTGCATTTTATTCTTAAACGGTCGTTGTCTTGGGGCCCCCGTCCAGCTCGGGGCCCCAAGCAATTGCTTGGTTTGCCTGTCCTGTCGCGACGGGCCTGGGCTCTCTTATTCTGCATCAGCCAGTACGCAGCACACCGCAACATCTTTTCACAAGGCAAATAGAACTGTTAGTAAACAATACTATAAAATAAAACACAACACAGCCTTACGTAGCACAACAGACTTAGCTGCAGTTATATTAACAATCAAATCACGGGGATTCTCAAAGTTTGGAAAAAAATAACTTTCCCCATATGACAATTAAATGTCAAATGTCATATACATCCAAAATACAAAGAACAAAACCAAAAATACTCAAGACAGATGTTAATCACCATACAATACACAGAAAATATACCCCACCACATGGAATTTACAGCTCATTAAATAATATCAGAAATACAAAACCATCCATCACAAAACTGCTCCTATATGTTAGTTACCATCTTTAACAGTTATATATGTCTTCAAATAACATGGATGGCCAATATAATTCAAGAAATTAAATAGATGTGGCAGAGAACAGTGAAAACGTCTCGGTTACGGATGTAACCCTCGTTCCCTGAGTAGGGAACGGAGACGTTACGTCAAGGAGTGACGGAGAATGGGGGTTTCGCACAGAAAGCCAATCCTCTTCGAGTATTTAACAACGAGCCAATGGCGTGAAAATGCCATGGGTCTGCAGAATTTGCATAGCGTACTCCGCCCACCCATGTGGGTATAAAAGGAGGAAGCAAACGCAACCGCAGTATGTCTTCGCTGAGGAGCCAAGACTGATCTCAGGCGTCACCCAGCGGTACAGCAGAAGTGGCAGGGAGACGTAACGTCTCCGTTCCCTATTCAGGGAACGAGGGTTACATCCGTAACCGAGACGTTCCCTTTCGTAGTCACTCCGAGTTACGTCAAGGAGTGACGGAGAATGGGGGTCTATGCCATCACGCCATCTTCCAGCTGTCTTCCAGTGCTCTGCGAAAGTCTAGACCTCTAACACAATATTACAAAAAGGTCCCACTTTGACACAGAATTACCAAGGTACACTGGGAAACATATCCCGGGAGGGACATGCTACCAGATGCCTACCGAAGGGAGGACTTACAAAACGCATATGGCCACTGGGGCTGCATATGGAGAATACTGGAGCGCCAACCGCAGGTGGCAACAAGCTCCAGGGGTGGCAGATGGCTTGCCAAGGGAAGACACATGCTCAGAGAGGCTTACAGTGGATAATACACATGAGACAGTTACCAAAGGGGAACCGTGCATGGAGGCACCTAGCCGGCACCAGAGCAAGCGCAGTGGTGCCCGCATCATAAGTGCTGGAGGACTCAGGGCTTCAAAGACGGTACTGTAAGGTCCACCCATTGGCCCAACGACGGAATCCAATGGCTGGGCGAAGGGATAATGCGTGTATGTCTTTTCAGCGCTCCAGCGAAGTTCACTTAATTTATTAGAATTTAGTTTCAATATTACTTTAGCTCTATGCTTAATCTGACTCCAATTTTTACTGATGATCAAGTTTAGATTGTGTTTCTTATTAGAAAATAACCATAACTATTGATTATGATTTTATTTAGATCTTTGATTATTCTGTGTTTCTTACACTTTCAATTATTCGTTCATTATGGACCCGATGCCGCATAGAGATCACGTCGGCCATATCGTGTTTCTCACGGACACAAACCTTGTCAGTTCTGAATTTAGTCAGAGGGTGCAGGGTTAGCTAATACTTCTTAAGTCGGTTGCCTACTGCTCACTCGTACAAAAGAATGTAGTTTATTTTAGCCATTTCCATACAACTTGCTAAATCAGTGATAGACAGAAATCAAAAGGTCTCCAGAGGACGTGCCTACTGCTCCATTCACATCTGTGCCTTTAGTTTGACCTATCCTGCAAGATTTGCGGTAGCACCAGCCTCCTATAATTTACTAAAATAATGACGTCAGAATACTTCAGAATAAATCAAGATGTAACAATTTATTTGTCAGGAAAAATGTATCATGCCAATTATCCAAGCAATTAAAAGCAAATTCAGATATAATAAATACATGACATCAATTACTCAAAGATGATTCTAAAAGTAAGCAATGCATTCCTGACAGAGACACACAGCAGTGTGTGAGTGCTTTCCACCGGGAAAACACTGACACAGCACTGTATGGGGGTCTTCCTGGTTACAGGTTCCCCCCTGACTGCTCTGTTACCTAGCCTTAAATACCCAGACCAGAACAAAAGGGTTGTACTATCAATAATTTTCAGAGTTTGTTTTGGGTCATTTACTGCACCCCAGGGGGTAACACCTGGTCTCGGGGGGAGAGGGAAGATATCTTGAAAAGACATCACCCATGGAGAAAAACAGGATTCTCCTAAGTTCTCAATCTTTCTCCTATTTCCAATGACTGCAATGAAATTAAGACCATTTTACCAATCGCACTTAAAATGATACCAAACATGAAAAGAAAAAACATTAGATTCACAAGATACATCATATGTGTTATATAGACATTTTCAGTGAACTTTTAGTGACTTTAGGTCAGGGTGAGAGGAAGGGAGTAGGGAGAGGGGGATGCAGAGTTAATGAACAAGAAACGTTTGGACAGGACAATTTCCTGTGGTCTTTCTTTGCGACCTTTAGTCCAGGGTGCATTTTATTGCTTTATGCTGATTTTTTTCTCAGCTTTTGTCTTCAGCAGGAAAACCAGTTCTTACAGACGACCCCTGGCCCCTTGGGACAGAATTAGATCAGGCCTAAGGGGACATTTTTAGACGTTTTCCTGTTCCACTTTTTCAGTGTGATTTTCTGAGTGGCCATATGACTGACACCTGTAGTTTGCAGCGTTAGTCCATGGGTGCAGGAGTCACGTAGTCACCTGAAATAACAGCATTAAGACAGGTTGAGCGTTAAAATGAAAGTCCTGCAGAATACACCTCTGTGACACAGTCCCTTTAAGTGGAGGCGTACTGCGCGTGGGGGATGCTGCAACAGCAGGATAGGATGTCACATCTCTTGATTGGCTTTGCTTTCATCTGCATGGGGTTGTGGTGGTTCAGTCTGTGGAATGACTCGTGGTTTCAAGTCTGTTTGCGTTGGTCAGCATGATCAGAAAGTGTCAGTGGAAAGTGTCATTACACTTTGCGGTGTCCTCCCTAGGATGTTTAACTGACCCTTTGAAAAGTCCTCGGTCACCTTTAAGCAGACGGTTGGGTTTGCCGGGCTGGTCAGAACTCCATAGGTAAAGGAATCATTTCACTGTTGACGCTCCATTGCGTGCGAAACACCTGAACAACATCTGAATGACCAAGCAACAACTGAACAATGACCTATTTGTAGTTCTTGTAAAATGGGGAAAAAGTTGTTAAACACAAGGACACAAAATAACAAGCACAAGATGCAGTCATGTCAAAAGTGCGAGTGGTAAATAAGGTCTCTTTTTCAGAATCATATATTTAGTGACCAGGTCTCATTTAATCACCAAATTCTTCACTACCACAGTGATGTGGTTGTGGAATTTAGACTGGGTCTGGATAAATCAAAGAAATGTAGCAGAACGTCAACATAACTAGTATATTTACCAGTGGTATGCATAATTAAAATAAATCACATAATTAATCATGGAACTACACAATTTCTTAATTATAAAATTGTCTACTTTAGTTGTTTAAGTGCAAATCATCAATTGAACCTTAATATGTTCAGTTAGAGAATGAAATGTACAGGAACAGAGATTTAAACTCTAGTTTAACTTTTGTAATCATCCTCTGTGCATTTGATGTACAGGCTAAGTCACACTCAATAATGCACGTCTGATTGGGAATTTAATAGTTGACCAATGCCTGCATTTTAGATCCAACTGGTTATATAATTTGTATTGTCATTAGTCATTTGTTGGAAACTAGGGGGCCCTCCTGGTTTGCAACAATGCTAACGACTGGACATAATAAACATTTTGTCCAAAGACCAGTTGCGTTGATGAACAGGTCTCACTTAGATTTTATATGTGGAATTTAAAGCAATTGAGGTGTGACTATAGCCATGCACATGTTCTTAGCACATCACAGCGTTTACATACAGGAAGTTGACAAGACTGTATTGCTGTAAAATTATTAAAAAGAAATTATTAAAATAATTCCCCTTGTCCTATATGTATGAAGGTGAATGATGTATTATTTGCATTTTGTGAATAATTTTGGCCTGAATAGTCTTATGATCTATGCCAGGTAGAGATGTTCTAAAGTTGTCATAGTGTTGGGGTGTATTGTGTATGTTTATGTATAGGAGATGTGTGGTTTCTATATAATTATAATCTGTGTTGCATAATTTAGTTCCGGTGCTACACCGGGAGGCCACATACAGTAGCTACTTCTGTAGTGTTATGAGGTGTGAGTGGCCCCTTGAAGTTTCTCCACCCATCTCCTACATGTCAAGTTGTGTGTGTCCTGCTTGATGCAGGCAAGACCAGACCCTTGTGGAATCTGGTTCTGAAGAAAGCCAGTTGCCAGCCTGTACGGGAATAGACCTAGAGAGAAAAGCACAGTTTAATCTTGAGCCTTTACACAAATTGCATTCAAATAGATGCTGTCAATATTTATTTGATGGACTAAGCCAGAAGGTTGTTACTGATGGCTTTGATCTATTAAGATTTTATTTCATTAGAAGAAAATTTGCTACAACAACATGTATCATTATCATGATCATGTTTCTGCAAAGACAAGGCCAATTAAACTGAGTGTTAATGGTCAGATCTTACTGCTATTGCAGTTGAACTCACACAGCCTGCTGTGTTGTGAGCAGTACGACCCCCAGATCTGCTGGGGAAATCTCTTTACATGCTGTTGTTTATTTACACTAGCCAGATCTGTGCTCAGAGCAATTAGATCACCAGGTGTGGTGCTGTGCTTGTTTGTTTAGCATTAGGAATTTATGGTGCCATTCAAACTCTTGACCATTTGGATCTCTGTGGTCCATAAGGGCAGTAGATTTTCTGCCTGATGTTTACATTTCACACAACTTTCCTTACATGTCCAGTAACATATCTTCCCTGATCAGATCCCATGTAAGCTGACATTCCCAGAGAGGAGTTTAACACTTGCACCACTTTGTTTGTGGTTTTGTTGCAAGAGAACATTAAAACATGTACCTCACCTTGTCCCTGGGTTAAAGATCTATTAGATCAAAATGAAATCATCCTGTGGCTTTGGATGGAGTTTCAGGACATGGCAATCAAGTTGATCATTTTAGTTGGTACTACTGGACATTGTAATTTTGCTCATTAAAGATTCTTGCACAAATAGAAGGTAAAGAAGTTCTTTCTCACTATTTTCCTTTCCGTTTTCTTTCTTAACAATCCTTTCTCTACCCATCCATTGTCTCCTTCTTCACCCCATTTCAACACTAGTAGTGTACCCGCTATCTTGCTCCCTACATGTACATTCCCTCTTCCTACATTCTGATTCTTTTCATTCTTCTTCAACATCCTTTCTTCTTCTAACCCAATGCTGAATCATCAAGAGATTAAAGCCATTCCTGGGCATTAGTCTAATATATATTATATCTGGTCATAATATAAATTATATTTTAGAAAATTGTATAAATCAAAACTAATTTTATTTGCTGGTCTCTGGGGTCTCTGACTAAGTAAATGTCCATACTGACTTGTTATCTTCTCCCTGATCTTTTAGAGGGCATTTGGCCCTGCAGCTCCAGTTGTGCTGCCATGAGCATTGTGTGCACAGCAACAAACCAAACTGGAAAGCTATAGCTGATACTGTGAACATTCAATGCACTGCAAGCACTGAGAAGCATGGGTCAAATCATTGCTCACTTTAAAGATTTTAGTGTATACAATATAAAATTTGACCCAATTATCTTGTTTTAGGCTAAGATTTTATCAATTGCATTCTATGAAGAATCTATTTGCATATGAAAAAAGGGTTGGACAAACAGGTCTGGTGGAGGGTGCCAAGATTGTTTTTGGTTTGTTACTTTTGTCAGTCTCTTTTGAGACCTCGAAAAATATACAAGAGCACAGCGATTGCAAAGTCTGATCTAAAACCAAATTAAAAGCTATGTTTTATAAGACTGTGCCTTAAATGGTGTTGTTTAAACCATATTTTGGAACACTAGTCATGCATTTTTTAGCATTATTGTAAGATTTTCCAAGAATAGCGATTAATTTGATGTAATTCATTCTTTGTCTAAATTCTCTCATGGGACAAAAACCAGCTGGGCATGGGTGAAACTATCAGGCCTGGCTACAAGCCTTTTAGTAACACACTAATTGTCATTATATGCATTAGTTTTAACAGTTTGCATATTCTGATGAATTTCAGTCTGTAGGACTTCTGTATGGCAGCTGTTCTCTAGGACTGAGAGGTGATTTCCCAGATAATTTCTTTTGAAATATTCAAATTTCATCGCACTATTTTGTCCAACTCTACATTTTGCACACAAATGATTCAAGTGAGATATTTTTCTTGTAACCTTTTAGCTCATCAAATCACAAGATCTTTTTCTAAGTTAGCGTGATCATTTTCTTATTTCCAATGTTGCAATCTTGTTGCAGCACACAAAATAATCAAATGTAATGACATATTTACCTCAGAATTTAAGTTAGGGTTACGGTTAGTTTTAAGCCCACTGTCGAGTACCAGGATAAAATTTGAATGAAATTATTTAAATTTTGGTTTTGTCTCTTGTTGCGTGGGCAAACAAGGGTTATTTAAAGTTAAAGCAAGGGATATCATTACCCATCTACACTGCTGCCATCATGTCCCTAGCATGTGTTTTCATTAATTCTCAAGCCCCACCGGATTTTGCGTACTCCGGTCTAACTGGGTATGCCGACCCATTCTACAAATGTGTCTATATGAGGTGCGTCTGAACATTCCCTCAACACTTCTAAAAGGCAAAAAGAATTTACTTACCAAAACAGCTGAAGAAAGAGAAGGAGATCAATCCTCTTACTTGTTGCAAGTTCCAATATTTTGCTGAAAAGACGCTCACAATCTGGAGATCACGTCGGGGTCACCAAACTGTAAGGTCCACCCATTGGCCCAACGACGGAATCCAATGGCTGGGCGAAGGGATAATGCGTGTATGTCTTTTCAGCGCTCCAGCGAAGTTCACTTAATTTATTAGAATTTAGTTTCAATATTACTTTAGCTCTATGCTTAATCTGACTCCAATTTTTACTGATGATCAAGTTTAGATTGTGTTTCTTATTAGAAAATAACCATAACTATTGATTATGATTTTATTTAGATCTTTGATTATTCTGTGTTTCTTACACTTTCAATTATTCGTTCATTATGGACCCGATGCCGCATAGAGATCACGTCGGCCATATCGTGTTTCTCACGGACACAAACCTTGTCAGTTCTGAATTTAGTCAGAGGGTGCAGGGTTAGCTAATACTTCTTAAGTCGGTTGCCTACTGCTCACTCGTACAAAAGAATGTAGTTTATTTTAGCCATTTCCATACAACTTGCTAAATCAGTGATAGACAGAAATCAAAAGGTCTCCAGAGGACGTGCCTACTGCTCCATTCACATCTGTGCCTTTAGTTTGACCTATCCTGCAAGATTTGCGGTAGCACCAGCCTCCTATAATTTACTAAAATAATGACGTCAGAATACTTCAGAATAAATCAAGATGTAACAATTTATTTGTCAGGAAAAATGTATCATGCCAATTATCCAAGCAATTAAAAGCAAATTCAGATATAATAAATACATGACATCAATTACTCAAAGATGATTCTAAAAGTAAGCAATGCATTCCTGACAGAGACACACAGCAGTGTGTGAGTGCTTTCCACCGGGAAAACACTGACACAGCACTGTATGGGGGTCTTCCTGGTTACAGGTTCCCCCCTGACTGCTCTGTTACCTAGCCTTAAATACCCAGACCAGAACAAAAGGGTTGTACTATCAATAATTTTCAGAGTTTGTTTTGGGTCATTTACTGCACCCCAGGGGGTAACACCTGGTCTCGGGGGGAGAGGGAAGATATCTTGAAAAGACATCACCCATGGAGAAAAACAGGATTCTCCTAAGTTCTCAATCTTTCTCCTATTTCCAATGACTGCAATGAAATTAAGACCA
Organism: Cyprinella venusta; assembly: GCA_038021265.1. NCBI lineage: Eukaryota > Metazoa > Chordata > Actinopteri > Cypriniformes > Leuciscidae > Cyprinella > Cyprinella venusta. Next base: position 26,699,095 of record CM075875.1, on the reverse strand, counting down.
TTTTACCAATCGCACTTAAAATGATACCAAACATGAAAAGAAAAAACATTAGATTCACAAGATACATCATATGTGTTATATAGACATTTTCAGTGAACTTTTAGTGACTTTAGGTCAGGGTGAGAGGAAGGGAGTAGGGAGAGGGGGATGCAGAGTTAATGAACAAGAAACGTTTGGACAGGACAATTTCCTGTGGTCTTTCTTTGCGACCTTTAGTCCAGGGTGCATTTTATTGCTTTATGCTGATTTTTTTCTCAGCTTTTGTCTTCAGCAGGAAAACCAGTTCTTACAGACGACCCCTGGCCCCTTGGGACAGAATTAGATCAGGCCTAAGGGGACATTTTTAGACGTTTTCCTGTTCCACTTTTTCAGTGTGATTTTCTGAGTGGCCATATGACTGACACCTGTAGTTTGCAGCGTTAGTCCATGGGTGCAGGAGTCACGTAGTCACCTGAAATAACAGCATTAAGACAGGTTGAGCGTTAAAATGAAAGTCCTGCAGAATACACCTCTGTGACACAGTCCCTTTAAGTGGAGGCGTACTGCGCGTGGGGGATGCTGCAACAGCAGGATAGGATGTCACATCTCTTGATTGGCTTTGCTTTCATCTGCATGGGGTTGTGGTGGTTCAGTCTGTGGAATGACTCGTGGTTTCAAGTCTGTTTGCGTTGGTCAGCATGATCAGAAAGTGTCAGTGGAAAGTGTCATTACACTTTGCGGTGTCCTCCCTAGGATGTTTAACTGACCCTTTGAAAAGTCCTCGGTCACCTTTAAGCAGACGGTTGGGTTTGCCGGGCTGGTCAGAACTCCATAGGTAAAGGAATCATTTCACTGTTGACGCTCCATTGCGTGCGAAACACCTGAACAACATCTGAATGACCAAGCAACAACTGAACAATGACCTATTTGTAGTTCTTGTAAAATGGGGAAAAAGTTGTTAAACACAAGGACACAAAATAACAAGCACAAGATGCAGTCATGTCAAAAGTGCGAGTGGTAAATAAGGTCTCTTTTTCAGAATCATATATTTAGTGACCAGGTCTCATTTAATCACCAAATTCTTCACTACCACAGTGATGTGGTTGTGGAATTTAGACTGGGTCTGGATAAATCAAAGAAATGTAGCAGAACGTCAACATAACTAGTATATTTACCAGTGGTATGCATAATTAAAATAAATCACATAATTAATCATGGAACTACACAATTTCTTAATTATAAAATTGTCTACTTTAGTTGTTTAAGTGCAAATCATCAATTGAACCTTAATATGTTCAGTTAGAGAATGAAATGTACAGGAACAGAGATTTAAACTCTAGTTTAACTTTTGTAATCATCCTCTGTGCATTTGATGTACAGGCTAAGTCACACTCAATAATGCACGTCTGATTGGGAATTTAATAGTTGACCAATGCCTGCATTTTAGATCCAACTGGTTATATAATTTGTATTGTCATTAGTCATTTGTTGGAAACTAGGGGGCCCTCCTGGTTTGCAACAATGCTAACGACTGGACATAATAAACATTTTGTCCAAAGACCAGTTGCGTTGATGAACAGGTCTCACTTAGATTTTATATGTGGAATTTAAAGCAATTGAGGTGTGACTATAGCCATGCACATGTTCTTAGCACATCACAGCGTTTACATACAGGAAGTTGACAAGACTGTATTGCTGTAAAATTATTAAAAAGAAATTATTAAAATAATTCCCCTTGTCCTATATGTATGAAGGTGAATGATGTATTATTTGCATTTTGTGAATAATTTTGGCCTGAATAGTCTTATGATCTATGCCAGGTAGAGATGTTCTAAAGTTGTCATAGTGTTGGGGTGTATTGTGTATGTTTATGTATAGGAGATGTGTGGTTTCTATATAATTATAATCTGTGTTGCATAATTTAGTTCCGGTGCTACACCGGGAGGCCACATACAGTAGCTACTTCTGTAGTGTTATGAGGTGTGAGTGGCCCCTTGAAGTTTCTCCACCCATCTCCTACATGTCAAGTTGTGTGTGTCCTGCTTGATGCAGGCAAGACCAGACCCTTGTGGAATCTGGTTCTGAAGAAAGCCAGTTGCCAGCCTGTACGGGAATAGACCTAGAGAGAAAAGCACAGTTTAATCTTGAGCCTTTACACAAATTGCATTCAAATAGATGCTGTCAATATTTATTTGATGGACTAAGCCAGAAGGTTGTTACTGATGGCTTTGATCTATTAAGATTTTATTTCATTAGAAGAAAATTTGCTACAACAACATGTATCATTATCATGATCATGTTTCTGCAAAGACAAGGCCAATTAAACTGAGTGTTAATGGTCAGATCTTACTGCTATTGCAGTTGAACTCACACAGCCTGCTGTGTTGTGAGCAGTACGACCCCCAGATCTGCTGGGGAAATCTCTTTACATGCTGTTGTTTATTTACACTAGCCAGATCTGTGCTCAGAGCAATTAGATCACCAGGTGTGGTGCTGTGCTTGTTTGTTTAGCATTAGGAATTTATGGTGCCATTCAAACTCTTGACCATTTGGATCTCTGTGGTCCATAAGGGCAGTAGATTTTCTGCCTGATGTTTACATTTCACACAACTTTCCTTACATGTCCAGTAACATATCTTCCCTGATCAGATCCCATGTAAGCTGACATTCCCAGAGAGGAGTTTAACACTTGCACCACTTTGTTTGTGGTTTTGTTGCAAGAGAACATTAAAACATGTACCTCACCTTGTCCCTGGGTTAAAGATCTATTAGATCAAAATGAAATCATCCTGTGGCTTTGGATGGAGTTTCAGGACATGGCAATCAAGTTGATCATTTTAGTTGGTACTACTGGACATTGTAATTTTGCTCATTAAAGATTCTTGCACAAATAGAAGGTAAAGAAGTTCTTTCTCACTATTTTCCTTTCCGTTTTCTTTCTTAACAATCCTTTCTCTACCCATCCATTGTCTCCTTCTTCACCCCATTTCAACACTAGTAGTGTACCCGCTATCTTGCTCCCTACATGTACATTCCCTCTTCCTACATTCTGATTCTTTTCATTCTTCTTCAACATCCTTTCTTCTTCTAACCCAATGCTGAATCATCAAGAGATTAAAGCCATTCCTGGGCATTAGTCTAATATATATTATATCTGGTCATAATATAAATTATATTTTAGAAAATTGTATAAATCAAAACTAATTTTATTTGCTGGTCTCTGGGGTCTCTGACTAAGTAAATGTCCATACTGACTTGTTATCTTCTCCCTGATCTTTTAGAGGGCATTTGGCCCTGCAGCTCCAGTTGTGCTGCCATGAGCATTGTGTGCACAGCAACAAACCAAACTGGAAAGCTATAGCTGATACTGTGAACATTCAATGCACTGCAAGCACTGAGAAGCATGGGTCAAATCATTGCTCACTTTAAAGATTTTAGTGTATACAATATAAAATTTGACCCAATTATCTTGTTTTAGGCTAAGATTTTATCAATTGCATTCTATGAAGAATCTATTTGCATATGAAAAAAGGGTTGGACAAACAGGTCTGGTGGAGGGTGCCAAGATTGTTTTTGGTTTGTTACTTTTGTCAGTCTCTTTTGAGACCTCGAAAAATATACAAGAGCACAGCGATTGCAAAGTCTGATCTAAAACCAAATTAAAAGCTATGTTTTATAAGACTGTGCCTTAAATGGTGTTGTTTAAACCATATTTTGGAACACTAGTCATGCATTTTTTAGCATTATTGTAAGATTTTCCAAGAATAGCGATTAATTTGATGTAATTCATTCTTTGTCTAAATTCTCTCATGGGACAAAAACCAGCTGGGCATGGGTGAAACTATCAGGCCTGGCTACAAGCCTTTTAGTAACACACTAATTGTCATTATATGCATTAGTTTTAACAGTTTGCATATTCTGATGAATTTCAGTCTGTAGGACTTCTGTATGGCAGCTGTTCTCTAGGACTGAGAGGTGATTTCCCAGATAATTTCTTTTGAAATATTCAAATTTCATCGCACTATTTTGTCCAACTCTACATTTTGCACACAAATGATTCAAGTGAGATATTTTTCTTGTAACCTTTTAGCTCATCAAATCACAAGATCTTTTTCTAAGTTAGCGTGATCATTTTCTTATTTCCAATGTTGCAATCTTGTTGCAGCACACAAAATAATCAAATGTAATGACATATTTACCTCAGAATTTAAGTTAGGGTTACGGTTAGTTTTAAGCCCACTGTCGAGTACCAGGATAAAATTTGAATGAAATTATTTAAATTTTGGTTTTGTCTCTTGTTGCGTGGGCAAACAAGGGTTATTTAAAGTTAAAGCAAGGGATATCATTACCCATCTACACTGCTGCCATCATGTCCCTAGCATGTGTTTTCATTAATTCTCAAGCCCCACCGGATTTTGCGTACTCCGGTCTAACTGGGTATGCCGACCCATTCTACAAATGTGTCTATATGAGGTGCGTCTGAACATTCCCTCAACACTTCTAAAAGGCAAAAAGAATTTACTTACCAAAACAGCTGAAGAAAGAGAAGGAGATCAATCCTCTTACTTGTTGCAAGTTCCAATATTTTGCTGAAAAGACGCTCACAATCTGGAGATCACGTCGGGGTCACCAAACTGTAAGGTCCACCCATTGGCCCAACGACGGAATCCAATGGCTGGGCGAAGGGATAATGCGTGTATGTCTTTTCAGCGCTCCAGCGAAGTTCACTTAATTTATTAGAATTTAGTTTCAATATTACTTTAGCTCTATGCTTAATCTGACTCCAATTTTTACTGATGATCAAGTTTAGATTGTGTTTCTTATTAGAAAATAACCATAACTATTGATTATGATTTTATTTAGATCTTTGATTATTCTGTGTTTCTTACACTTTCAATTATTCGTTCATTATGGACCCGATGCCGCATAGAGATCACGTCGGCCATATCGTGTTTCTCACGGACACAAACCTTGTCAGTTCTGAATTTAGTCAGAGGGTGCAGGGTTAGCTAATACTTCTTAAGTCGGTTGCCTACTGCTCACTCGTACAAAAGAATGTAGTTTATTTTAGCCATTTCCATACAACTTGCTAAATCAGTGATAGACAGAAATCAAAAGGTCTCCAGAGGACGTGCCTACTGCTCCATTCACATCTGTGCCTTTAGTTTGACCTATCCTGCAAGATTTGCGGTAGCACCAGCCTCCTATAATTTACTAAAATAATGACGTCAGAATACTTCAGAATAAATCAAGATGTAACAATTTATTTGTCAGGAAAAATGTATCATGCCAATTATCCAAGCAATTAAAAGCAAATTCAGATATAATAAATACATGACATCAATTACTCAAAGATGATTCTAAAAGTAAGCAATGCATTCCTGACAGAGACACACAGCAGTGTGTGAGTGCTTTCCACCGGGAAAACACTGACACAGCACTGTATGGGGGTCTTCCTGGTTACAGGTTCCCCCCTGACTGCTCTGTTACCTAGCCTTAAATACCCAGACCAGAACAAAAGGGTTGTACTATCAATAATTTTCAGAGTTTGTTTTGGGTCATTTACTGCACCCCAGGGGGTAACACCTGGTCTCGGGGGGAGAGGGAAGATATCTTGAAAAGACATCACCCATGGAGAAAAACAGGATTCTCCTAAGTTCTCAATCTTTCTCCTATTTCCAATGACTGCAATGAAATTAAGACCATTTTACCAATCGCACTTAAAATGATACCAAACATGAAAAGAAAAAACATTAGATTCACAAGATACATCATATGTGTTATATAGACATTTTCAGTGAACTTTTAGTGACTTTAGGTCAGGGTGAGAGGAAGGGAGTAGGGAGAGGGGGATGCAGAGTTAATGAACAAGAAACGTTTGGACAGGACAATTTCCTGTGGTCTTTCTTTGCGACCTTTAGTCCAGGGTGCATTTTATTGCTTTATGCTGATTTTTTTCTCAGCTTTTGTCTTCAGCAGGAAAACCAGTTCTTACAGTACAACTGAGGAAATATCGCACTTATCCAATCTGAGGAGTGGAGTGGCGAGCAAGCGAAGACACTCAAGCGGTTCCAGCACTAGCGGAGGTGAGTACGTGAGAGGAAACCGGCTCGATTCGCAAATTATAAAATCTTGCGAAGGTGTTAGGTGTCGCCCAGCCTGCAGCCTTGCAGATGTCTGTTAGCGAGGCGCCATGCGCTAAAGCCCAAGAGGAAGCCACACTCCGAGTGGAGTGGGCTGTCACACCAAGGGGGCACGGTCGACCTTGCTGCTGGTAAGACAAAACAATGGCGTCCACTAACCAGTGAGACAGCCGCTGCTTTGAGAGAGCCCTTCCCTTCTGGCTCCCCCCATGACAGACAAAGAGCTGATCTGAGGTCCTGAAACACCGCGTTCTGTCAACGTAGGTGCGGAGTGCACGCACCGGACAGAGCAGTGCCAAGGCTGGGTCTGCCTTCTCCAGGGGCAGCGCTTGCAAGGTCACCACCTGATCCCGGAAGGGAGTAGTGGGGACCTTGGGCACGTATCCGAGCCGGGGTCTCAAAACAACGTGAGAGTAAGCCGGCCCGAACTCTAGGCACGCTTCGTCAACAGAGAATGCGTGCAGGTCCCCTACCCTCTTGATGGAGGCCAATGCAACCAGGAGTGCTGTCTTCATGGACAGGAACTTAAACTCAACCGATTGCAAAGGCTCAAAGGGAGGCCTCTGCAGAGCACTTAACACTACCGAGAGGTCCCAAGAGGGCACGAGGGGAGGACGAGACGGATTTAGCCTCCTCGCTCCCCTCAGGAACCTGATGACCAGGTCGTGCTTTCCAACGGACTTACCTTCAACTGCATCATGAGAGGCGGAAATAGCCGCGACGTAAACTTTGAGGGTGGAGGGCGACAGCCTACGCTCCAACCCATCCTGCAGGAAGGAAAGCACAACACTGATCGAGCATCTCCTGGGGTCTTCTCCGCGAGAAGAGCAGCAGTTGACGAAGAGGTTCCACTTCAACGCATACAGGTGTCTCGTAGACGACGCTCTAGCGGAAGTGATGGTTGCTGCCACCGCAGGTGGTAGCGAACTCAAACCTGCCTCGAGCCGTCCAGGAGCCACACATGTAGCCTCCATAGATCGGGACGAGGGTGCCACAGAGTGCCCCGTCTCTGAGTGAGCAGATCTTGTCTCAGAGGAATAGGCCAAGGAGGTGCTGTCGCGAGGAGCATGAGTTTTGAGAACCACGTCTTGGTGGGCCAATAAGGGGCTACCAGCAGGACCTGCTCCTCGTCCTCCTTGATCTTGCACAAAACCCGTGCAAGGAGTCTCACTGGGGGAAACGCATACTTGCGTGGGCCCCGCGGCCAGCTGTGCGCCAGCGCATCTGTACCGAGCGTGCCCTCGGACAGGGAATAAAACTGGACGCAGTGGGAAGAGTCCCGGGAGGCGAACAGATCTATCTGAGCCTCCCCGAACTGGTCCCAGATCAGCTGGACCGTCTGGGGATGGAGTTGCCATTCGCCGGAGATAGGGCGGATCCGTGACAGCTCGTCGGCTGCCAGGTTCCGGACTCCAGGAATGTACACAGCACGAAGGGACCTCAGGTGCTTCTGACTCCATAGTAGGAGGTGGCGAGCGAGCTGCGACATCCGACGTGAGCGTAGACCCCCCTGGTGGTTGATGTACGCTACTGTAGCGGTATTGTCTGAGCGGACAAGTATGTGTTGACCCCTGAGCAGTGCTCGAAAGCGGTGCAGGGCCAGGCGTACTGCCAGCAGCTCGAGGCAATTGATGTGCATGAGGCGCTGGGGTCCTGTCCAGGAACCCGCGGCTGCATGCCCATTGCACATGGCACCCCAACCCGTGGTAGATGCATCCGTGGAGATGACGAGATGCCTGGAAACTCGCTGGAGAGGGACACCTGCCCGAAGAAAGCTGAGGTTCAACCACGGGAAGAAGGTTCGGCGGCACGCTGGAGTTACTGGAACTCGGAGCGAGCCACGATGCCATGCCCACCTCGGGACTTGATCGCGAAGCCAGAGCTGAAGCGGTCTCATATGAAGCAATCCGAGTGGCTTAGCCGCGGCTGCGAATGCCATATGCCCCAGGAGCCTCTGAAAGAGTTTCAGTGGAACCGCACTCTTGCCGTCGAACTGTCGAAGACAAGTCAGCAGTGAGTGTGCGCGCTCGCTCGTAAGCTGCGCGGACATGGCGACCGAGTCTATCTCCATGCCGAGAAAAGAGATCCTCTGCACGGGGCAAAGTTTGCTCTTTTCCCGGTTGACCTGAAGGCCCAGACGGGCTAAGTGCTGAAGCACTAGATCTCTGTGTTCGCAAACCTGTTCTCGAGAGTGAGCCAAAATCAGCCAATCGTCGAGATATTTCAGGATGCGAACCCCGTGTTCGCGAAGGGGAACAAGGGCTGCCTCGGCGATCTTCGTGAAGACGCGAGGGGACACAGCTAATCCGAATGGGAGAACCGTGTACTGATATGCCTGGCCTTCGAAAGCAAACCGAAGAAACGGTCTGTGTCGAGGCAATATGGAGACATGAAAGTACGCATCCTTCAGGTCGATCGCTGCAAACCAATCCTGATGCCGAACACATTCGAAAATGCGTTTGTCCGTGAGCATTTTGAACGGCATTCGATGCAGAGTGCGGTTCAAAACGCGCAGGTCCAGGATCGGTCGTAACCCACCGGTCTTCTTGGGGACAATGAAGTAGGGGCTGTAAAAGCCGGACTTCACCTCGGCTGGAGGGACAGTCTCGATTGCACCCTTCGCCAGCAGGGTCGCAATCTCCGCTCTCAAAACCGGGGCATTGCCACCGACTATAGTGGAGCGAACTCCCCTGAAACGGGGAGGAGATCGTGCGAACTGAATCGCGTAGCCGAATCTGATCGTTCTGATGACCCAGCGGGACAGACCGGGGAGCTCGAGCCAAGCTCCGAGGAACCGAACCAGCGGGGTCATACGAACCACAGACGTCCCCCCGGAGGGGCAGCGGGGCGGAGTGACTGGCCTGCGTACGGGAGATACCACATGTGGGTGCGTAGTCGAGCTCCGCTCCCCGACAGAGGAGACCAGGGAAGGACCAGCGTTCCACGGGGGTCTGTTCTGCCGGGGGTCTGGCGACAGAGGGGGAGGAGAGCGGTGTGGTCCTCCTCGCGCTCCTCTCCGCGCCCTCAGAGACAGAGGGGAATGAACGGGGCGACACTCTGGAGCATCGTGCTCGCTCATTCCGGTCTGTGCGCTCAGTGATAGTGTCAAGTCTTTCTTTAACCAACTCAGGGTGCTGCTCACCCGTGGGTGAGCAGCGGGGAGCGGAGAACAAAAGATTCTCCCCCGGCCCTCCACCGGGGGAAGGAGGGGGCCTGCTACCTCCTCCTGGGAAAAACTCGATGCCATCACTGAGCAGCCCGTCTCAGGAACGCCGCTTAGCCCGGCGTTTAGCAGGGGGCGGAGCCTGAGGGGGCTGTGACGCTCCTCTGCGACCGCCTCTACGGCGCGACCTGGGTGGAGGCTGCTGCTGGGGTCGCTCCGGAGGGAGGGAAGTCGCAGAGGCTCGTCCTCGGCGGCGAGCAGACTGAGGCGGCTGCACCGACGGCTGGGTGGAGGCAGCAGCTGGCCGTCGAGGCAGGATGTGTTTAATCGCCTCTGTCTGCTTCTGGGCGGTCGAGAACTGCTGGGCAAAGTCCTCAACTGCACCGCCGAAAAGGCCAGCCTGGGAAAGGGGGGCGTCGAGCAGACGGGTCCGCTCAGCGTCCCGCACTTCCGCCAGGTTGAGCCAAAGATGACGCTCCTGGACCACACTAGTGGCCATCACCTGACCAAGGGAACGAGCCGCCACTTTAGTCGCCCGGAGAGCGAGGTCGGTGGCCGCTCGAAGTTCATTGAACGACCCTTGATCAGTCCCGCCCTCATGCATATCTCTGAGCAGTTTGGCTTGGAAAACCTGCAAAGTGCTCATCGCATGCAGAGCAGCGGCCGCCCGTCCCGCCGCGCTATAGGATCGCGCCGCCATAGACGACGAAAACCTACAGGCTTTGGAGGGATGCTTGGGTGGCCCCCGGGAGGAGGCCACCGGAGGAACCCCAGCATACCCACGGGCAGCTGCGCCGTCGAGGGGAGGAAAGGCGGGGGAAGCTGACGGGCGAACGCGGGAAGACAAAGGAGCCTGCCACGTCTTCGTCAGTTCCGCATGCAGCTCGGGGAAGAATGGTATTGGGGTCGGCTGTGGCTTTTCGGCGGCGGCTTTGCCCAAGAACCATTCATCCATCCGTGAGTGATCGGGGTGGGCCGGAGGATTCCAGTCCAACCCGATACTCACGGCGGCCCGAGAGAGCATAGCCGTCATCTCGGGATCCGACACGGGCAGCGCTGGCGCTCCCGAGGGAGGCAGCGCAGCCGCATCCTCACTTCCCGAGGAATCAAGCCCGCCTTGTGATGCCGCGATCGACATCGCGTCTTCCTCTGGAGCGCCGAACGATACAGACGGTACCTGCGAACAGGCAGACGTCTGAACCGTTTCGGCGCTCGCTGGCTGCAACACTGTTGCGGTGGGTGGGACCCGAGGAGCTAGCGTCGGGGGTTTGTTCCACACCGTCACCGACAGATCACCCTGGCCGCGAGCCGAAGAGCTTCCCCGGGTAGAGGAAGCTGAACGGGTAGCGGAGACGGGGACTCTCACAGTAAGATCATTGAGTCTCGATCTAAGTGTTGAGATGGTCATATTACCACAAAAGGCACATGACTCATCCACGAAAGCTGCTTTAGCATGACAAAGACCCAGACATACAAAGCAGCGATCGTGCCCATCAGAGGACGACAGATATCGACCGCACCCAGAAGAACACGGGCGAACCATCTTTAAAAAGACGTGCCGCGTGTAGCTCTTTCAAAGGAGAGGAGGAAATTCACTCTTTCAGCGCCGAGGCGACCAGGGAGAAGCGCAAAGTCTGGCAGACCACTGCACAGATCGCAGGCAATGCAGAATCTCGCTGGGTACCGCCGTCACACCAACACTGAAGAGGACGCTCGTCTCGAAGAGGCTTTTTAGTGATATGGCTTGTGGAGAGAAGAATGCTCTTGGCTCCGAAGCAAAAAACATACTGCGGTTGCGTTTGCTTCCTCCTTTTATACCCACATGGGTGGACGGAGTACGCTATGCAAATTCCGCAGACCCATGGCATTTTCACGCCATTGGCTCGTTGTTAAATACTCGAAGAGGATTGGCTTTCTGTGCGAAACCCCCATTCTCCGTCACTCCTTGACGTAACTCGGAGTGACTACGAAAGGGAACCCTCCTTACCTTTTCACAAGGCAAATAAAACTGAATTAAAAACAGCTCCACCCATATGAAGAAGGCCATAGAACACAGCTCCCCCTTAAGGCTGGGAGAAACATTTTACATCATTCCTACACATGTATTCGTGTTTTTTCTTTTTTAAAAAGTCTTATTTTTCATAAACTTCACCTTTATAGGCTCTATGCACAACTGCACTACTTCCTGAACTTCAGCCAGCTCCTTGTTTCCTGTATACCATTATTGGACAATTTGATTAATTCAGGTGTGCTTGACCTCAGTAGTCATGGCAACAATAATCAAACACACCTGAATTAATCAATGTGTCCAATTATGCCAGACAGGAAACAAGAAGCTGGCTGAAGTTCAGGAAGTAGTGGAGCTGTGCATAGAGCCTATTGTCAGCCGCGCTCTCCTCTGTCCCCTGAACGAGCAGTTTACTTCCTGAGTCTATGAAAACACTCCCTCAGAAACACGTAGTGGGCTCAGATTGGTTCGTTTGGGCGGGTGTGTTGCGATTGGCTAAACTGTCGCTCACGTTGTCCGGAAGATTAACGCCCATTACCCATTTCGGGCGAAACGGGCATGCCAAAGGTGGATACCATAGACGGTGGATACACGTAAATAATGATGTCGAGACCGCAGTATCAGTGAGGCAGAATCAGACCGAGAAAGCCGCGATGAACATCACCACACACGGTTCTTACTAAACATTTCTGAATTAAAATCGGCCCCGTTTTTTAACCATATACACGTTTGTTTTACACAATAGCATCTGACTGGCAACGATAGCAACTGACTGGCTTCTAATGCTAAGCACAAACAGCACTGGCAAGTTTACGTTCTTGATCAAATCGAAAATAACGTCATAAAGCATATACAAATGAAAAATACATTTACAACATTAGTACTTATACAAAATTCAGGTCCATAATGTTTGTACGTGTTTGTCGTAGACACAAAATACTAGCATAACTAGTAGCCTAGTGGCTATAAAGCCAGCGCTGGCATTTGAAAAAAAAATATAAAATAAAACACAGGCTAACGTTACATCTGGAATTATACATGCAAATACATTTAAAATGATTAAGTCTTAGCCTACTTACATGTTGTGGCCCAACAACTGCTGCCTCTGGTTTTAAAGTTGGATCTGCTTCATGGTTTATTAACATTTTCTTCTTGTATCTTGCATTGAACTCGTGGAGATTTTGGAAGCTGTCTTCCATAAAATGCGCAGCACTGACAGAGAGCTAGATTACGATCGTCACTTTCAGGAATATAATCAAACATAAATTGTATCCATTGTTGACGAAGTACATCCGTGGGAAGCTCGAACACAGAAGACCTGACAGCTGGGTGAACACAACTCACTCAACGTGCTACAGAAATATGCCATTTCCTGCATATTCCGGAGGGAGTGGTTGATGCAAATGTGTGGGTTAGTGACGTACCATAACCCGTTGTAGTCCCAATCGAGTCGTTTTTGTAGGCGTTTACACTTCCTGGTTTTTAAAAGACGATATCTCTGCTTACATTGAACTTTCAGAGCTGCAACTTTGGAGATACTGTTCATGCACTGTTTATGGATTTAAAAATTCACCTGCCACAGAGACTTTTTACCAGCCACTTTTTTTTTGCCTCATATTTTGCCTTATAAAGGTGAAAAAAAAAACGGGAATTTCACAATATTGTTCTTTCACTTGTAAGAATATACATTTAAGTGCTGTCAAGTAATAATAATAACTGTAAGAACATACATTTTTAAATCTTCTTATTCATTGATTTTGGCACTCACACGTCATATATAGTATAGGCTATATAGTATAGGCTATACACAACAGAAAGACCTACCGCAGCTTGTATGTAAACAAATCACACGCGGCTGTGTTGATGGCTGATTTCAGTCATGTACAGGGACGTGGGAACTATTTTGTGAGGAGGGGGGGGGGGGGATTCCGGGGTGGGGTGCTCTGTCGAAGTTACGCACGTTTCTTAAATCTTTATATTTGTAATATTTACCTCATCTTTCATTTCAAATTCTTTCATTTGATCAATAAATTCAGTTATAATAATCAGACACTATAGGGCAGGGGCAGACTGGGACCAAAAAGTGGCCCTGGACTTTCTGGCCCACAGCAGCCCACCGTATGGTGGCCGAGAAAGCTCAACGTGCTGCAACTGAAGCAAATACTTGCAAATAGAAAAAACACCTGCAAATTAAAAAAACGTTGTCTTCAGTTTCACAACACATGTGTGCTCCAAATACAGAAATGAGCTGCAAAAGTTCACATCCAAATACAGAAACGCGCTACAAATAACACAGACCACAATGGAAATGTTTCCGGGTAAACCAAATTGGCCAAAGTGACGAAGCGCTAAAATATGTGTGAATGTGTGGACCCTTCATTACCTAATATTTCTTATGAAACTTTTCTTTATGAAAAATTTAAACATAACAGGTAACAATTTTTACAGTGTAACGGATTAAAGATAAATATCTTTCCTTCATGTTCTTCTCTATCTTTATTTATTTAGTTAAGTTTTCAGCTCATTGTTCTTTTCTCATTTGTATTCTGATGACATTGAACATATTGTTAACACATTTTGAATATTGTATACAAATTATTTGTCATACAAATGTAATCTCTGTACGTTTTGCAAAAAATAAATAATTACATAAAGTAGAATTTTAAGCCGTAAGGGTTAACGTTAGTCACTTATTTCGTTCCCCTGGAAAGATTTCCATTGTGGTCTGTGTTATTTGCGCGTTTCTGTATTTGGGTGGTGTTGTGAGTATTTGGTGCACACGTGTGTTGTGAAACTGATGAAGATGTTTTCTTAATTTGCAGGTGTTTATTCTATTTTCATGCGTTTCCATTCAGTTGCAACGTGCTGAGCTTTCTCAGCCTCCGTACCACCACATCCCAAATCATAACAAATTGGCTCATTAATGTGCAGAATATTTTTAACACCACTAATAGCATAAAAAATATAACACAATACAAAGCTATATGCTATTTAAACATTTATTTTAAATAACACAACGCTAGTCAGGGGTAGCTAACTTTCGCCTTAACTTGAACCATGTTCATAACCTGTTGAACTGCTACTCTTCGCGCCAAATGTATAACCTGTTAATTTGAAGCATTTCACACATAGATTTCACAGCATCTACCTCTAGCTAACAGCTGGCTGTAGTTCTCTCGGTGTTCAAATGGAGCTTTTTTTCCCACGACACAGGTGACGATGCGAGGGAGTCAGCTTTCATCTGCGCGCCGCGCTTGTCTGTGTGTGTTCTCTTTCATAGGTTCACTCAACGCTGCGGAAGCGCAGTGGGATATTCTCTGAATGTGCCAATTGTCTGAAGCCCAATAGAATCACGCCAATTCATTGGCTGATGGCGCTCGCGCAATCTGGCCCCGCCCGACGCAATCACATCGCATAATCATATAGCTACGCGCGTGCGCCATCTTCTCCTCAGATTTAGCTGCCTTCACAAAGCGATGCCAGGAAACGCGGCCTACCGCGGCCTACTCTGAGCTCGTGGAAGTGCTTTCGCGTGCCACGGAGAAACTCGCGATTGACTGGCCTGACGAGCCCCGCGAATCGCAGTCCTCCAAACTCGATGAGAGGTTTCTCCGTGGCCCTAATTCTAGGCCCCAACGGAGAAAACTGCCGTTTTTTAACGACCTGCATCGGGAAATTTCCAGATCCTGGAAGCAGCCTTTCTCTTATTCGCGTCTCACTAATGCATCAGCTGCTGATTTCACCAACCTCGTGGGTTCTGTGGAATAGGGCTACTCTGCCATTCCGGCGATTGAGGATACTTTGGCCAGCCATCTTGCTCCATCGTCGGCGCCATCTTGGAGGGCACGTCCTCTCCTTGCATCTAAGGCATGTAGAACCTCTTCCTCTCTCATCGGGAAATCCAACATGGCGGCTGGTCAGGCAGGCATGACTCTTCACACTATGGCCATCCTTCAGGCCTACCAGGCCAATATCCTTAAAGAGATGGATGAGGGTAGCGGTGTCACTCCTGAAGCTGTGAAAGAGCTGCGTATGGCCACGGATTTGGCCTTGAGAGCCACTAAACATACCGCACGTGCGGTGGGCCGCTCCATGGCTGGCGCGGTTGCTGCGGAACGCCACTTATGGCTCAACCTCACTGAAATTCGCGATAGAGATAAGGTTTTCCTCCTCGACGCCCCTATCTCTCAGTCAGGTCTGTTCGGGGAGGCGGTGGTCAAGAAATTCCGTTCCTCCAAGTCTCAATCCGCTGCTTTTAAGCAGTTCATGCCCAGGAGAGTTAGGGACCTCGTCCCGCTCCTGACCCCTTGGTCAGGAAAAGGAGAGCTCCTCCACAGGCACGAGGTTGGGACAGACCGCGCAAGTGTTTCTGTCCACCTCCAACCAGCTCTCCTTTTCTTACCCTGTCTCCTTCGCCACCCAGGGTGTTTCGAAGAGCAGGCCACATTTCGCCACTTCTACGCAGTCCGGTGCGAGAGAAAGTAGACACCCTGGGTTTTCTCCCCTCTCCCCCGACACTCTCTTTGACTGCTGGTCACGTCCTCAGAAGCTCTCTTCCTGTTTCTCTGGAGCAGGCAGGCCCGGTCACCCAGACCTCAGCATTATCACCCCTCATCGCATGTCAGGACGCCAAGGGCTCTCCTGCACAGCCAACCTTGCAACTCCACGACCTTCAGTACGACACCCTCACTCAGGTATGTCATATGCATTACAACACCCCTCTTCCTCTTTCACATTTCTTTCCAGAATGGGAGCGGTTACAAGGGGTATCGCCGTGGATTCTTCGCACAGTTCGGTTCGGCTACACTCTCCAGTTTTGCCGGAAACCCCCTCGGTTCAACAGGATTTTTCCTAATGTAGTCAACAGCGCCACCCAGGCTTCTGTGCTACAGCAGGAAATTTCTTCCCTCCTTCTCACAGGTGCTATCCACCTTATTTTCGAACGCGGAAGTAACTGTAGGTCCAACTTCCGTTTTTTTGTGCGGCACTTCCGTTTCTTCGCTTTCCTGTGCAAACTAACGTTAGCTTAACTAAGTTGGTGAACTATGTCGTAGGAACATTTCCAAAAATCACTAAACAATCGAAATGGCAGGTCAGTGCCACACCCTCAAACTATTCACGAGTGGGACGATGACACGAAGAAGTGGCATCATTTAACGTACGTTGTCACTTGGTGCGGATGGGTCTACAATGCGCAACTACAAAAGTACCTCCACAGTGGAAAAGTTGGATAACAACATCGATGACCTGGTATTCATGAAGGCTGATGTCCAACCAAGCCAAAGCAAGTTTGACGTTCACTCTGCATGGACTCCCTGTATCGCGGGTCAGGGGAAGTCCTGCAGTCACGCAGCGGCGATCTAATGGAAGGTATGCCAATGCAATGATTTGTCTGTTCAGTTGTCTGTTTTATATACAGTATATAGTTCAGTGCCATAACACACTAGTTGTTGCCTTGTTGTGATTGGATTGCTAGTCATATTTTACATAGCAGTGATACATTTTGGGATTTAACTAACATTGCAATTTGATATATCTAAATGTTAAGTTAACTGATGCCTACCTCAATGTGTAGGCTTGAAGTTTGGCACATTGTACCAATCTGATGTGTACTCACATAGCTCTTGATGAAAGTTTGTCACATTAAATTTTAAGCTAGATTTGCATTGAAGCATCCGATACCCAAACAGTAGGCCTACAAATAAGATAGAAATAAAACTTTTCTTTTTTATTTATACTGTTTGGATATCAAGTAGAAGAGTGGATGGAAACTTTGGCTTCTAAGGCATTTGGTAAATAAAATATAGTATATGACTAACATTTTTTTTTAATTAACAGATTGTGCACCTTTTCCAGCTAAGTAAAAGTCTAATCTCTTGTTCATTGATGCTGCTTGGGTATGTTCAAGTACGTTCAAGTTTGGGTAAAGTCATATTCTATCAGCACACCACATTTTTGTGAACCACCTCCTTTCTGTGTAGGTACGTACCAATTCTAATTCATAATTCATGAAATGTTTAAATTTAGTGTTGTTTTACATTTTAAAAGTGAATAATTGTAAATACATCAATGTAAACAAATGTCATGAGTTAATAAATTCCATTAGTGAAATACTGTAACTTCTTGTTTCCTTGTCTTTTTTTTTTTAGTTATTTACATGTGGTTAGGACAACATCCACTCGATCAAAATGACTAAATACAACAAATTACATTAGCAATTCAAATTTATAAAGATAGAAAATTTTAATAATACACATTTCAGTTGGACAAGTTAAATATCATGTTTTTGTATCTGTAAACAATTAAATAGTCTAAAAATAAGTTGATATTATACAATATGTGAAAAGTGATTACAAAATTGAAAACATCAAGGTTTCAAACTCAAACTATTTAGTATAAAACCTGAGATCCAAAACACATTATTGTGTATTATAATTCCATTTTACAATTTACTGGTAAATCAGCAGTGCAGAATATACCTGAAAAAAAACTGAAAAATAGAATGTTAAAGACAAATAAAATGTGAAAATGATAGTATAATCAAGGCACTGCAGGCTGTCAAATAATTATTTACAAGTATTATGGAAATTTGAGTTTCATCATGGTCATCAACATTTGATCCATTTCATGCATCTTAAAGTTTGCTTTATAGAACTGTTCCAGGTATTTAACATGATCAAAAAAAGGCACTGAGAGATAGGCCTGTGTACAACACACAGCTAGTGTTGTTCTTCAGGAGAGCATGGGTACTTCTCCACCACATTGTGTTTCTCTGTCGCATACATCCTTCATCTTTCCTCCTAGGTGTGTAGGTGTGATCCATCAGTGCCTGAACCTCCCACTGAGTGTCAGCATCTCTACGCAGAGTTGCCTCTGACTGTGGAATGGTCTGGTCAGCCTCCTCATCACAATGGCTGTCATCTGCCAAACATAAGACCACATTAGCCCAGTTTAGCAAACAATAAAACATAACGCTAGAATACTTACAACTACCTTAACAGCAAGCTAATAGAGCAACACCTATATTAATGCTCATTCAAATAATCATATTGCATATATTGCTTCCAATTATTACAAATGCCCTGGCTAGCAGGGATGAAAAAAAAAATGCAAATATATCATTAACCCTTGTGCATCCTTATGGACATGTTTGTTATATATATATATATATATATATATATATATATATATATATATATATATATATATATAATTATTTATTTATTTATTTATTATACAGCCAATTTGGGTAAATTACGCAACGATATTTGTGTGGGTGTGTTGGTATGGATGTCAGACTGTGGTTAGTATGTGTGTTACAATATATATACAATATATATATGCTCGTGTGTGTTTGTAATATTGAGAGAGAGAAATTCAACTACAAAAAAAAATAAAAAAATAACAAATCCAATCACTGTGTGCACTAGTGGAATTTTGCTGGCACCCACTGGAGAACATCTGTTACTGTCTCTAACCAAAATCTTACAAAAAGTTTTTTGGTTTTTTTTTTAGATTTATGGCTTTGATTTTCTAGCTGTTTTACAGTTCAACTTGTTTCATAAAATATAGATTTTATATAAAATAATGTTCACGAATAATTTTCATTAACGTAAACCTATCTAACTAAATTTTTACTTCAGCAATGATCGCCCACGGGTCTTCTTTAAAATGATACCAAACTTAAGTCTGTGCTCCCAAGCTTATAATTAAATGACAGTTTTTTGACACGGGCATTTTTGTTCTCTATGTAACTTCTTTTAATTGATGCACAATAGATAAATATAAGGAGAAAACAAACTGAAAAGACAGTTGGCTTTATGTGAAAGATATTAATTGTCAAGAGGGACACAAACTGAGAACTAAAAAGAGTTAACATTAACTTACCTGTGTCTGCTAACCTCTGGACACGTCTCCTTTGTGTTTTTATTGGTAGTTCGTAGCCCAGCCACTTTTCTGGTATCGGGTGGTCTTCTGGGTCTTTGTGCCCACGAAATTAAAAGAACAAACATACGGTCGCGTCGGTGGTTTCTTCAAATTTAAAGCTTTAAACCACACAGGCGAAGGGATTCTTCATTCTTCGGCGGAGGTTGAAAGTCGTAGAGCGCCTTGCATCAACATTCAGCTCTCGTACGCGATCGATGATCAAAACACTCCTGCTCCAAGTAAATCTTTCTTTTGTATCAGTTATTATGACAACTTCTGTTCCGGTTTTCCCCGAAGCCATAAATATGAGTAATTAGTTAATGGAGACTTGTTTGATTAACCACTAGACAGTTACCGGAAGTGCCAGACCGGAAGTCTCGCACAAAACACCGTCAAAATGGCTGCGTCCGTAATTCCGTTAAAAATAAGGTGGATAGAGGAGGTTCCTTCGGAGGAAACCGAACAAGGCTTCTACAGCCGTTATTTCCTGGTTCCGAAGACAGGCGGCGGTTTGCGTCCCATTCTAGACCTCCGCAGACTAAATTTCGCCCTTTTCAAGGGGAAATTCAAGATGTTGACGTTGAAATCCATCATCGCTCAGATTTGGCCAGGAGATTGGTTCGTGACAATAGACCTCAAGGATGCCTATTTTCACATCCAGGTTGTGCGGCGTCACAGAAAGTTCCTCAGGTTCGCCTTTGGAGGGAGAGCGTTCCAGTACAAGGTCCTCCCCTTTGGGCTTGCCCTGGCACCGAGAACGTTCACAAAATGCGTGGATGCAGCACTGGCCCCCTTGCGGCTCCAGGGCATCCGCGTTTTCAATTACCTGGACGACTGGCTCATTCTGGCCCAGTCCAGGGAGATGGTTACCCACCACAGGGACATTGTTCTCCGTCATATTCAATCTCTCGGCCTGAGGTTGAACGTGGAGAAGAGTGTTGTTACTCCAGCTCAGCATACAGTTTTCCTGGGTGTGCACATGGATTCCGTTCGTATGCAGGCCCGTTTGGCTCCTGCACGGATTTGCAGTTTGATGAAATGTTTGACCCGTTTTTCACTAGGCCATCATGTTTCTGTGGGCACTTGCCGCAGGCTTCTGGGCTTAATGGCCGCAGCCTCCCCTGTGCTGCCCCTGGGTCTGCTCCACATGAGACCCTTCCTGTGGTGGATGAAGCTCTCAGGCATCCGGCCCACTGGGTCAGCCTTTCGCCTGTTGAGGGTGTCGGGCAGTTGCTCTCGCGCCCTGTCGATTTGGCGGGACCATTCCTTTCTTCAGAATGGGGTCAGCATGGGGACGCCAGATGCTTACGACGGATGCCTCTCTAACCGGCTGGGGAGCAGTTTTCGAAGGCAGGCCAGCATGTGGGGTCTGGACGGGCGAGACCCTCACTTGGCACATAAACTGCTTAGAACTGAGAGCAGTCTTCCTGGCTTTGCGTCATTTCCTCCCTTTTCTAAAGGGTCACCATGTCATTGTCAGGACGGACAACATGGTGGTGGTCTCCCATGTAAACCGGCAAGGAGGTTCTCGATATCGCACCCTGGACAGGCATGCGCGTCATCTTCTTCTATGGTTTCAGAGCAGGTTCCTTTCTCTGAGAGCGGTCCATGTCCCAGGGGTTCTGAACCTTGCAGCGGATTTTCTATCGAGACAGAAACTCCAGTCGGGGGATTGGATGTTGAACCGTCAGACAGTTTCCCTGATCTGGGAGGTGTTCGGGAAAGCGGAGGTGGACCTCTTTGCCTCGCAGGAGTCATCCCAGTGCCCGCTCTGGTTCTCCCTGAATCCTCCAGCTCCGTTGGGGATAGATGCATTCGCCCACCCTTGGCCGATGCAGAAGCTCTACGCCTTCCCGCCCATCAAACTGATTCAGGCGGTTTTGGCCAGAGTGAGGGAGAGCGGAGTCTGCCTCCTTCTGGTAATTCCTCTGCTGGAATCGCCCCCCTGGAAGATTCCAGTCAGAGAGGATCTGCTTTCCCAATTTCAGGGCAGGATTTGGCATCCTCGCCCGGACATGTGGAAGCTGTACGTTTGGCCGATCAGGGGTCGTCGACATTAGGCTCAGATCTCCCTACTGACGTTCAGGAGACCATCGCTAGTGCTAGAGCTCTTTCTACAAGGAAACTGTATTCTTCCAAATGGAAGGTTTTCGTGTCTTGGTGCTTGGCACGTGATAGGAACCCAGTTATTTGCCCTGTCGCTTCAGTGTTGGAGTTCCTGCAAGAGAGGTTTTCCTCTGGGGCGGCGGCTACCACCCTCAGGGTCTATGTTGCAGCCATTGCGGCACATAGAGAGTCAGATGAGATTCCTTTGGGTAAACTGAGGTTAGTTTCGGCTGGTTAGAAAAAAAACGCCTGAAACCAGTTCGCTCCCCTAGAGTTCCATCATGGGATCTTTCTGTCGTCTTGGAGGGTCTAAAGGAGGCCCCCTTCGAACCCTTGGAGTCAGCTCCGGATCGGATTCTGACTCTTAAAGCTGCCGTCGGCAACAATTTTTTGATCATATTCAGTGAAATCGACACTATAATCCGACAGAACAACATAAATAAAGTGATTTTAGAAAAAAACCTGAGCTTCTAACTCCACCTGGAGCGTGTTATTTGTTTTGCAAAAATTCTGTGCTCCCTGTTCACTGTGTCCAATCAGCGCAGGGGGGTGTGAGATCTGCCTGTCAGTCACAGATCGGGCACACGCCACCCCTCGCTCACGTTACAATCACATGCACACGCCTGAAGTTCGCGCAGTAGGAAGAGTGATGGCGGAACACTAACAAACCAAGTAAGCTCATTTAGAGTACAAATGACGTTAGCAATTGCATATTGGTATATTAGCCAGGACAGCATACCTCAAAATAATCCATGGTGTTGATGAATGCTGATGAGACGGTCGCGTTCACAGAAAACCTGGTATGCACGCACTTGCGCACGAACTCTGTGGGAGGGTATCCGTTGATAGTGGGGGAGGGCCATACGAGTTGTAAACATTCAAAATGTTGCCAAATCCACTCAATCAGCCAGGGTTACCGACGGCAGCTTCAAGGTGTCACTTTTGTTGGCTTTATCTTCTTTAAAGCAGCTAGGGGACTTAAAAGCTCTTTCTGTTAGCGAGTCATGCTTAGACTTTGCTCCCGGGTTAGTCAAAGTTTCCTTGAGACCTAGACCAGGCTATGTTCCTAAGGTTCTCTCCACAGCGTTCCGCTCTCAGGTTGTTAGCCTTAACGCTTTCCATCCTCCGCCTTTTGCCTCTGAGGAAGATAGGAAGCTTAACCCATAAGAACCCGGACCAATTTCCCCTTTTAAGAAAATTATGGGGCATTTAAAACAGACTAAATGGACCACTTAAAACATGTTTCTGCTGTTGTTTTTTAAATACAACCACTCCTTGTCAAAAATCTGTAATGTGTCATATATGTCACATTGGGCGTTTATGCTCATTTTTTTATGTGACATATATGTAACATTGGGCGTTTATGCTCATTTTTTTATGTGACATATATGTCACATTGGGCTTTTATGTCTCATTTGGAAAAAAATAAAATTTTGTCAGTTTTCTTGCTAAATAACATTTTTTTTGTTTTTTTTTATTTTCCACAACATTTTCAAAATAATAACTTTCTGGGAAGATAAATAAAACAAAAAAAACTTTTTCAGAAGTAATAGTTCCCTTTCGTAGTCACTCCGAGTTACGTCAAGGAGTGACGGAGAATGGGGGTTTCGCACAGAAAGCCAATCCTCTTCGAGTATTTAACAACGAGCCAATGGCGTGAAAATGCCATGGGTCTGCGGAATTTGCATAGCGTACTCCGCCCACCCATGTGGGTATAAAAGGAGGAAGCAAACGCAACCGCAGTATGTTTTCGCTTCGGAGCCAAGAGCATTCTTCTCTCCACAAGCCATATCACTAAAAAGCCTCTTCGAGATGAGCGTCCTCTTCAGTGTTGGTGTGACGGCGGTACCCAGCGAGATTCTGCATTGCCTGCGATCTGTGCAGTGGTCTGCCAGACTTTGCGCTTCTCCCTGGTCGCCTCGGCGCTGAAAGAGTGAATTTCCTCCTCTCCTCTGAAAGAGCTACACGCGGCACGTCTTTTTAAAGATGGTTCGCCCGTGTTCTTCTGGGTGCGGTCGATATCTGTCGTCCTCTGATGGGCACGATCGCTGCTTTGTATGTCTGGGTCTTCGTCATGCTAAAGCAGCTTTCGTGGATGAGTCATGTGCCTTTTGTGGTAATATGACCATCTCAACACTTAGATCGAGACTCAATGATCTTACTGTGAGAGTCCCCGCCTCCGCTACCCGTTCAGCTTCCTCTACCCGGGGAAGCTCTTCGGCTCGCGGCCAGGGTGATCTGTCGGTGACGGTGTGGAACAAACCCCCGACGCTAGCTCCTCGGGTCCCACCCACCGCAACAGTGTTGCAGCCAGCGAGCGCCGAAACGGTTCAGACGTCTGCCTGTTCGCAGGTACCGTCTGTATCGTTCGGCGCTCCAGAGGAAGACGCGATGTCGATCGCGGCATCACAAGGCGGGCTTGATTCCTCGGGAAGTGAGGATGCGGCTGCGCTGCCTCCCTCGGGAGCGCCAGCGTTGCCCGTGTCGGATCCCGAGATGACGGCCATGCTCTCTCGGGCCGCCGTGAGTATCGGGTTGGACTGGAATCCTCCAGCCTACCCCGATCACTCACGGATGGATGAATGGTTTTTGGGCAAAGCCGCCGCCGCGAGGCCACAGCCGACCCCAATACCATTCTTCCCCGAGCTGCATGCGGAACTGACGAAGACGTGGCAGGCTCCTTTGTCTTCCCGCGTTCGCCCGTCAGCTTCCCCCGCCTTTCCTCCCCTCGACGGCGCAGCTGCCCGTGGGTATGCTGGGGTTCCTCCGGTGGAGCGCTCTGTCGCGATGCAACTGTGTCCGCAGAGCGCCTCCTCCCGGGGGCCACCCAAGCATCCCTCCAAAGCCTGTAGGTTTTCGTCGTCTATGGCGGCGCGATCCTATAGCGCGGCGGGACGGGCGGCCGCCGTTCTGCATGCGATGAGCACTTTGCAGGTTTTGCCCCACGAGGGCGGGACTGATCAAGGGTCGTTCAATGAACTGCGAGCGGCCACCGACCTCGCTCTCCGGGCGACTAAAGTGGCGGCTCGTTCCCTTGGTCAGGTGATGGCCACTAGTGTGGTCCAGGAGCGTCATCTTTGGCTCAACCTGGCGGAAGTGCGGGACGCTGAGCGGACCCATCTGCTCGATGCCCCCCTTTCCCAGGCTGGCCTTTTCGGCGGTGCGGTTGAGGACTTTGCCCAGCAGTTCTCGACCGCCCAGAAGCAGACAGAGGCGATTAAACACATCCTGCCCCGACGGCCAGCTGCTGCCTCCACCCAGCCGTCGGTGCAGCCGCCTCAGTCTGCTCGCCGCCGAGGACGAGCCTCTGCGACTCCCCTCCCTCCGGAGCGACCCCAGCAGCAGCCTCCACCCGGGTAGCGCCGTAGAGAATCTTTTGTTCACCCACGGGTGAGCAGCACCCTGAGTTGGTTAAAGAAAGACTTGACACTATCGCTGAGCACACAGACCGGAATGAGCGCGCACGATGCTCCAGAGTGTTGCCCCGCTCATTCCCCTCTGTCTCTGAGGGCGCGGAGAGGAGCGCGCGTCGTCCCGGACCACACCGCTCTCCTCCCCCTCTGTCGCCAGACCCCCGGCAGAACAGACCCCCGTGGAACGCTGGTCCTTCCCTGGTCTCTTCTGTCGGGGAGCGGAGCTCGACTACGCACCCGCATGTGGTATCTCCCGTGCGCATGCCAGTCACTCCGCCCCGCTGCCCCTCCGGGGGGACGTCTGTGGTTCGTATGACCCCGCTGGTTCGGTTCCTCGGAGCTTGGCTCGAGCTCCCCGGTCTGACCCGCTGGGTCATCAGAACGATCAGATTCGGCTACGCGATTCAGTTCGCACGATCTCCTCCCCGTTTCAGGGGAGTTTGCTCCACTATAGTCGGTGGCAATGCCCCGGTTTTGAGAGCGGAGATTGCGACCCTGCTGGCGAAGGGTGCAATCGAGACTGTCCCTCCAGCCGAGGTGAAGTCCGGCTTTTACAGCCCCTACTTCATTGTCCCCAAGAAGACCGGTGGGTTACGACCGATCCTGGACCTGCGCGTTTTGAACCGCACTCTGCATCGAATGCCGTTCAAAATGCTCACGGACAAACGCATTTTCGAATGTGTTCGGCATCAGGATTGGTTTGCAGCGATCGACCTGAAGGATGCGTACTTTCATGTCTCCATATTGCCTCGACACAGACCGTTTCTTCGGTTTGCTTTCGAAGGCCAGGCATATCAGTACACGGTTCTCCCATTCGGATTAGCTGTGTCCCCTCGCGTCTTCACGAAGATCGCCGAGGCAGCCCTTGTTCCCCTTCGCGAACACGGGGTTCGCATCCTGAACTATCTCGACGATTGGCTGATTTTGGCTCACTCTCGAGAACAGGTTTGCGAACACAGAGATCTAGTGCTTCAGCACTTAGCCCGTCTGGGCCTTCGGGTCAACCGGGAGAAGAGCAAACTTTGCCCCGTGCAGAGGATCTCTTTTCTCGGCATGGAGATAGACTCGGTCGCCATGTCCGCGCAGCTTACGAGCGAGCGCGCACACTCACTGCTGACTTGTCTTCGACAGTTCGACGGCAAGAGTGCGGTTCCACTGAAACTCTTTCAGAGGCTCCTGGGGCATATGGCATTCGCAGCCGCGGCTACGCCACTCGGATTGCTTCATATGAGACCGCTTCAGCTCTGGCTTCGCGATCGAGTCCCGAGGTGGGCATGGCATCGTGGCTCGCTCCGAGTTCCAGTAACTCCAGCGTGCCGCCGAACCTTCTTCCCGTGGTTGAACCTCAGCTTTCTTCGGGCAGGTGTCCCTCTCCAGCGAGTTTCCAGGCATCTCGTCATCTCCACGGATGCATCTACCACGGGTTGGGGTGCCATGTGCAATGGGCATGCAGCCGCGGGTTCCTGGACAGGACCCCAGCGCCTCATGCACATCAATTGCCTCGAGCTGCTGGCAGTACGCCTGGCCCTGCACCGCTTTCGAGCACTGCTCAGGGGTCAACACATACTTGTCCGCTCAGACAATACCGCTACAGTAGCGTACATCAACCACCAGGGGGGTCTACGCTCACGTCGGATGTCGCAGCTCGCTCGCCACCTCCTACTATGGAGTCAGAAGCACCTGAGGTCCCTTCGTGCTATGTACATTCCTGGAGTCCGGAACCTGGCAGCCGACGAGCTGTCACGGATCCGCCCTATCTCCGGCGAATGGCAACTCCATCCCCAGACGGTCCAGCTGATCTGGGACCAGTTCGGGGAGGCTCAGATAGATCTGTTCGCCTCCCGGGACTCTTCCCACTGCGTCCAGTTTTATTCCCTGTCCGAGGGCACGCTCGGTACAGATGCGCTGGCGCACAGCTGGCCGCGGGGCCCACGCAAGTATGCGTTTCCCCCAGTGAGACTCCTTGCACGGGTTTTGTGCAAGATCAAGGAGGACGAGGAGCAGGTCCTGCTGGTAGCCCCTTATTGGCCCACCAAGACGTGGTTCTCCGAACTCATGCTCCTCGCGACAGCACCTCCTTGGCCTATTCCTCTGAGACAAGATCTGCTCACTCAGAGACGGGGCACTCTGTGGCACCCTCGTCCCGATCTATGGAGGCTACATGTGTGGCTCCTGGACGGCTCGAGGCAGGTTTGAGTTCGCTACCACCTGCGGTGGCAGCAACCATCACTTCCGCTAGAGCGTCGTCTACGAGACACCTGTATGCGTTGAAGTGGAACCTCTTCGTCAACTGGTGCTCTTCTCGCGGAGAAGACCCCAGGAGATGCTCGATCAGTGTTGTGCTTTCCTTCCTGCAGGATGGGTTGGAGCGTAGGCTGTCGCCCTCCACCCTCAAAGTTTACGTCGCGGCTATTTCCGCCTCTCATGATGCAGTTGAAGGTAAGTCCGTTGGAAAGCACGACCTGGTCATCAGGTTCCTGAGGGGAGCGAGGAGGCTAAATCCGTCTCGTCCTCCCCTCGTGCCCTCTTGGGACCTCTCGGTAGTGTTAAGTGCTCTGCAGAGGCCTCCCTTTGAGCCTTTGCAATCGGTTGAGTTTAAGTTCCTGTCCATGAAGACAGCACTCCTGGTTGCATTGGCCTCCATCAAGAGGGTAGGGGACCTGCACGCATTCTCTGTTGACGAAGCGTGCCTAGAGTTCGGGCCGGCTTACTCTCACGTTGTTTTGAGACCCCGGCTCGGATACGTGCCCAAGGTCCCCACTACTCCCTTCCGGGATCAGGTGGTGACCTTGCAAGCGCTGCCCCTGGAGAAGGCAGACCCAGCCTTGGCACTGCTCTGTCCGGTGCGTGCACTCCGCACCTACGTTGACAGAACGCGGTGTTTCAGGACCTCAGATCAGCTCTTTGTCTGTCATGGGGGGAGCCAGAAGGGAAGGGCTCTCTCAAAGCAGCGGCTGTCTCACTGGTTAGTGGACGCCATTGTTTTGTCTTACCAGCAGCAAGGTCGACCGTGCCCCCTTGGTGTGACAGCCCACTCCACTCGGAGTGTGGCTTCCTCTTGGGCTTTAGCGCATGGCGCCTCGCTAACAGACATCTGCAGAGCTGCAGGCTGGGCGACACCTAACACCTTCGCAAGATTTTATAATTTGGAATTTTGGAACCGCTTGAGTGTCTTCGCTTGCTCGCCACTCCACTCCTCAGATTGGATAAGTGCGATATTTCCTCAGTTGTACCTTCTTTGAAGCCCTGAGTCCTCCAGCACTTATGATGCGGGCACCACTGCGCTTGCTCTGGTGCCGGCTAGGTGCCTCCGTGTGCACGGTTCCCCTTTGGTAACTGTCTCATGTGTATTATCCACTGTAAGCCTCTCTGAGCATGTGTCTTCCCTTGGCAAGCCATCTGCCACCCCTGGAGCTAGTTGCCACCTGCGGTTGGCGCTCCAGTATTCTCCATATGCAGCCCCAGTGGCCATATGCGTTTTGTAAGTCCTCCCTTCGGTAGGCATCTGGTAGCATGTCCCTCCCGGGATATGTTTCCCAGTGTACCTTGGTAATTCTGTGTCAAAGTGGGACCTTTTTGTAATATTGTGTTAGAGGTCTAGACTTTCGCAGAGCACTGGAAGACAGCTGGAAGATGGCGTGATGGCATAGACCCCCATTCTCCGTCACTCCTTGACGTAACTCGGAGTGAATACGAAAGGGAACGTCTCGGTTACGGATGTAACCCTCGTTCCCTGAGTAGGGAACGGAGATGTCACGTCTCCCAGCCACTTCTGCTGTACCGCTGGGTGACGCCTGAGATCAGTCTTGGCTCCTCAGCGAAGACATACTGCGGTTGCGTTTGCTTCCTCCTTTTATACCCACATGGGTGGGCGGAGTACGCTATGCAAATTCCGCAGACCCATGGCATTTTCACGCCATTGGCTCGTTGTTAAATACTCGAAGAGGATTGGCTTTCTGTGCGAAACCCCCATTCTCCGTCACTCCTTGACGTAACGTCTCCGTTCCCTACTCAGGGAACGAGGGTTACATCCGTAACCAAGACGTTTTTGCAATTTATGTGCTTTACCACATATTTCAAAACCAAATAACCGTGACCATAACTGTGACCATAACTGTGACCTTTTCAGGTGTACGGTTTAATCAGAAATCATTTTTTAGATTATTTTTTTTACAACTCGAAAATGTGCAAACTGTAAAAAAATAAATAACTACCTCACACTGGAGGTCAACATGTTGAACATGCATGTAGTGCAATAACATTGCAAAATTCTACCTTTTCAGGTATACGGTTTAACCAGAAACACATTTTTTGATTATTTTTTCACAACTCAAAAATGTGCAAACTGAATAAAAATAAATATTGTGTTTTATACCATATGTTGCATACCTGTTTTAGTTACAGGTATGCAAAATATTTTCAAAATACATTTTATTAAAGGGTAAACCCTAAACCAACTTTTTTAGTAAATGATCTGTAAGACTAGGGCTTTTTTTGCTGTTCATTGAATTTTTTTGGACATTTGGGTATAAAGTGATTTAATAATTCAATATATGGTGTAAAATAAAAACATCAGAGTGCTGCCCTCTTCAGGTTGAACAGTGGCTACTGCAGTTGAATTTTCCTATTGGAAGTTGTGGTGTGACGTAAGCAGGTACAAGCTAATCACACCCCTGCCTACAGAGAGATGTGTTTCCGGTGCACACCAACCCCCCTCCGCTGGCCTCCGCCCACTTTTCCAGCATTTTTCAAATATTGCCAGTGGGTGGAGTCAGGCTCTGACCAGGGGGTTATTTACCCTTTAACAATGTTATTAATTTGACTTTTTTTGTTTACATGTGTTAAAATATGTTTTTAATTGAGCAACAGAATATATATAACACTAAAATAATTTAATCAGCTAAATTATTTGAGTAGGTCATTACCATTTTTCTTAATGTGACACATACGTCACATCAAAATTCCACCTACTGTTTTACTGTTAAAAGCCCGTTGTGACACATATGACACAACAACATTTTCAAAACTGGTTTTATATCAATTTATACAAGAAATGTTTTAAAATCAGGTCAAGTGTAATCTAGGATATGTTATTAAAACATTAGAAGTGTTGCATGGGTTGAAACATACCTTTAATAACAAAAACAAGTGTTTATAAAAATTGCTGAAACTGCAACATGTGCACACCAGACAGGCCACCATTTTGGAAATGTTACCATGGCAACAAAAATGCACACATTGTCACATGACTGAACCTGGGTGTTCCTTAAATTACCTTTAGGGACTTCCTGGGTTGAAATTGAGGAATAATGCTTTAAAAAAACCTTTTCAGACGATCACCAGTGTTTGTGACACCCACGTCACATCGGGTTCTTAAGGGTTAATCTGCTCTTCCCAGTTTGGTCTTTGAAGTTTTATGTAGACCGCTCCAGCTGTTGGAGAAAATCTAACCAGCTTCTGGTTTGTTTTGGTGCTGGCCGCCGTGGGCTTGCTGCATCGAAACAGAGGATTTCTCATTGGGTCACAGAAGCGATATCGTTGGCCTACCAGGCGCGTGGTTTGCCTTCGCCTCTTAGCATTAGAGCTCATTCCACCAGGAGTGTGGCATCCTCTCAAGCTCTTTTCAGAGGAGCTCTTTAAGAGGACATTTGTGTTGCGGCCGGCTGGTCCTCTCCACACACTTTTGTTCGTTTCTACAATTTGGATCTTGACATGACTCCGGGTTCCCAGATTCTTTCTGTTTGAACCGTTTTTAGTCATCATATTGATACCAGTCATTTCAGCGCTCTTTGCTTGGCGAGTTTGGTATCCCGTTCCCACTGCGCTTCCGCAGCGTTGAGTGAACCTATGAAAGAGAACGTCTCTGGTTACTTACGTAACCTATGTTCTCTGAATAGGGAACAAAACGCTGCGTTAGCGACCAAGCTCCTCGCGCTACTGACAGTCATCTTTTCGGCAGAGAAATCTGAGGATTTACGCACGCGCGTATTAGTCCATGAGCCCAGGCCCCAATTTTCACTAATCGGTACCACCCAAGGTGGCAAATTCTAGTTTGATTTTTTTTTAGTCCACATCTCTAGATGATATTTCAACATGATAACTTTTTGTAAGTGGTAGCTTTGTCACAGAAATTAGCCTTCAATGACACAAACCGTTGAGCCAGAGAATGAAAAAAAATCTTGTAACTATTTGAACAGAACATGCCATACAGAAGAAAAACAAAATAATTATACCTTATTCACAAACTTATTTGGTCATTGCAAAATGTTTCTGTTTATTCATCATCATGGTAGCTGAGGAACTCATTGAATCGTGTCCGAATGCATTGGCATGAATCTTGCTCGAGGGTCCCCTCAAGGTTAGGTGCCACAAGGTTAGAGTCATCATTTGAACAGTGTATTAAACACTTGCTTGCCATACTTCTCTATTTTGTGATGTACCTTGCTTTGAAAATAACAGAAATACTGGTATATCTAGAACAATGAACATCTAAATTTCTGATGCCAAAAATAGAAAGAATTGTGAAGTAATCTGGTTTTGAAATCACATGAAATTTCAGCCGTCATAGCCCTCAATCGGATCATGGGGTCTACGACCCCAATCAACTTTTACTTACAGTAATAAAAAAAAGCTTCCCTTCATCTCAGTGGAATAAGATTTAACAGGGTAACATTCAACAATGACCGACCATGACTGACTGAATGAGGGAGAACTAAATACAAGCAGGAATCAAACATAATGAGGTGAAAACAGGTGATACAGATGAACAAGATGATGAACAGGAGGCTGATGAGGGAGTCAGTTCAGGTGTGGCGACAAGAGGATCCTGGGAAGTGTAGTGCTGATGACAAGACAGACTGGTGCAGACGGACTTTGACAGAACTCCCCCCTCCCGGAAGGCGTGGCCTCACGCCGTAGAACAGAGGAGGGAGGGAGGATGACCTGAAGGTTGACCGGGGCGTGGCCAGGGTGGAGCAGGCTGAGGGCGTGGCCAGGGCGGAGCAGGCTGAGGGCGGAACCATGGTAGAGCTGATGGAGGGAGGAGCCACGGAGGCTGAAGGGCAAGGGGTTTGGTGGCGATGACAGAGAGAGGGGGAACCGATGACAGGGAATGACAGGGAGGAGACGGAAGTTTGCTAGGACACAGTGGAGCAGAGGGTTCAGATTGACAGGGGGAATCTGCAGGCTCAGGCGACCAAAGTGTAGATGGGGTTACTGAAGGGCAGACAGAGGGACTGAGGACAAAGGATGAGCATAAGGGAGAGAGGAGTCCAAGGGAGCCAGGGGGTGAAGGGACGAGGTGAAGCCAGAGGAGAGAAGTCCAAAGGTGAGGGAAGGTTGACGAGAGACCAAAGCAGATCCGGGGGGACGAGGGAGCCTGGCGCAACTGGTGAACTGAAAGATCACGGTGGAGCTGAGGGAGGTAAGAGCCAAGGGTGAGACAGTGGAGTGATGGGCCGATGTGGAATCCTGGACGAAGCAACTGTAGGCAGAACCCAGGAATCCACAGTTGTAGAAGATTTTATTATTTAGAAAACAAGTAATTTAGCTATATGAGAATCCACATTTAGTTCCTGAATCTTTGGGTCTGACATTTAGTTGCCCAGTGCTGAAACAACAGAGTACTATTTCTGTATGTCACATGGTACAAGGTATTTTTAAAACTATCTATAGGGTGTCTGTCCTTCTATGGTAGAGAATGTATGTATATAACTCTGAGCAAATAACATTCGGGAGCGCACTAGGGCCGGAGGGCCGGAGGGCCAGTGGGCCAGAGCGTTAGAGCAACTATGCTGCAGAAGTTGCTCGGCTTTGTTTGTGAATAAAGTCTAATATTTCTGGCATCAGAGATCTCTGTGAAGTTATTTAAAAAAGACAGAAACCACTTCACAGTCCAGGATGATGCTGGGGACTGGAAGCCCCACAGCGAGCCCACTAATCCACAGAATTCTGGAGGGTGAGTGACAGGGCTGACAGGAGGCAGAGGAGATGAGGAGGGCTGAAGACTGATGAGGGGAGGCGGGAGAGGGAGGCTGGGTGGGATCATGGTCTCGGGGTCAGGCTGGTCTCCAGCTGGACGGTCTCGACAGGGCTGGACGGAACCAGCGTTGAGGAGGGTTCAGGCTCGGCGGGGCTGGACGGAACCAGCGATGAAGAGGGCTCAGGCTGGAAGGCGATGATTGCTGGTGAAGTGAAGATTGTGGGTGTGTGTGGTTGAGTGGTGCTGTCATCTTCAGCCTCACCAACGGTGAAGGCTGACCCACTCAACCACAACACATGGTCCAGGTAACCGGCGAGGGTTCCTGGAAACACTGCTGCTGGGGCTTGCTGGTACAGCTGATCGTCGAGGCCCAACCAAAAGACAGTCTTGGAGATATCATCTGACCAGCTTACCCCAGCAGAGAGTTCCAGGAATTTGGCGACATACTCCTCTATGGCCTGACCATCTTGGAAAATGTTGAAGAGCATGAGAGCTGGGGTGAGGAGAAGTCCCATGCTGCCACTACTTTTGGTCGGTCGTTCTGTCACGGTTTGTTGTGGGGTGCAGGCAGAAGAAGACAGAAGAGGCAAATGCTCCAATTCAATTAGTTTACTGAAGACTCAAAACAGGTACAGGTATACGAAGACGGGCAGGAACACTCACAAACTCAGGGTAACATTCAACAACGACCGACCATGACAGACTGAATGAGGGAGAACTAAATACAAGCAGGAATCAAACATAATGAGGTGAAAGCAGGGGATACAGATGAACATGACGATGAACAGGAGGCTGATGAGGGAGTCAGTTCAGGTGTGGCGACAAGTGGATCCTGGGAAGTGTAGTGCTGATGACAAGACAGACTGGTGCAGACGGACTGTGACAATTAGATTGCTTGTAGAACAAAAATGATCTGAGTAATCTTGATTTGAAAACTCTAATTAAAATAAAACAAAGTTGCAATAATCTGTAATTTCGCTCATTTCTCACAGCTGAGTCATAGTTGAATAAGTCGAGAAGTGCCTGCAGCCTCCAAGGATAACATATATATAAATAAACTGCAAGACTCACCTTTTCAGATAAACATAGTGGCTTATCTGTACAACAAGGTATGGAGGAGTAATATGAAACTAGCACCAGTCGTTTTTGCATAATATTATTTCATATACAGCATATACATATTTTTTTCAAATTGCTAGATCATGGATTGCCCCACCATCATGGTTCTGAGATCACCAGATTACAGACAGTCTTGTCTATCCATATCTGAAAAGATACCCCTTAACATCAATATCTTTTGAGATAGACTTACAAATATACAATTTAGTAGATGCAAAAAAATAGTTTTCTTTAACATAATATATGAAGTATACCTAATATAAAACGTAGGGCCTATACCACAAATATAATTTCAAATTATGGCAGATCTGGATAGCCCTGACTGTCCTGAAAAAACAAACATATAGCATGTATGGTTACCTCTTATAATAGATTTCATTCAAACTTGTGGGGCAGATACTGTAGGACGACAATGGCAATAATAATGATTGTCCCAAAATATTAGTAAAGCTACTCATTTGAAAAGGTTATCATGTTACAAAGTACTTATATGGACTCTACAAACAATCTGGTACCAAAGAGATTTTGCCACCTTTGGTGGTACCAAATTCTTGCTTGGCCCATGGACTATATATGATTATGCGACGTGATTGCGTCGGGCGGGGCCAGATTGCGCGAGCGCCATCAGCCAATGAATTGGCGTGATTCTTTTGGGCTTCAGACAATCGGCACATTCAGAGAATATCCCACTGAGCTTCCGCAGCGTCTCGTTCCCTATTCAGAGAACATAGGTAACGTAAGTAACCAGAGACGTTTTTCCAGGACGTGAAAGGGGGCATCTGTTTCAAGATACGCAACGGAGCAGACCAAACAAATTTACAGGGAGAGACAGTCATATTCATTCACACGAAACGCACTCCTTGTCGGCCGCGCGATCGATTCCATTATACATTTGCGTAGAAAAGAAATGTAATATTTTGACTTCCGTCATTGTTTTATATATATTTTTGATACTTGATATTTGTACCGGTGTGGTAAAGAGATGGGTCCCCCCTGAAGAGATGGGTCCCACCTTACGACCCAAGCGATCCGATTGGTTCAAAGCTAGTTTTATGGATAATCGCTTTAGTGCCTGGTTACAAACAGTTACAAATTAGAGAAAATCACTTTAAGAGACGTTTGAAGTACGTTATAACGAGTCATTAATGTTTTGATGTATTATTTGTTTGTTTGTTTGTTTGTTTTATTTGGATCTCCATTAGCTTCAGCATAAGCTAAAAGCTATTCTTCCTGGGATCCTCAAAACTTCCATGTGACAATACTATTCATTACATCACATTACACACTATGTGCACAGGACATTTATACAACATTCATACATATTTACAATTAACGCCATAATTTACAAAAATAATAATAAAAATAAAAATGAAAAATAAATAATAAAAAAACAATTTAAATACAATGACGCTACTCCAAATAAATCTATATCAAAAATAAACCTACAACAGTATCTCCTAAATTAACATTAACTATTTAAATTTCTTTGAAGATAATATTTCTTAAGTGAAGTTTTGAACCCATACAAGGTATTTTGTTGTTTGATAGTATTTGGGAGCGAATTCCATTCACACATTGCTCTATAGACCTTATTCAGAGCAGCGCCATGACAGGTATAAAAGTGAGACTGTGAGGGATAGACTTACCGTGTTTCCAATGGCATCCGCTGTAAAAAGCTGAATAAAGCTCAAATTACTGACAATTTTTCCACAGCTTACATTGTCGGGAGTTTTTTGTCAACTGAAATTTCTTGGAAAGATATTTTTCATGTGTTTCATGAGCAGAACAAAACGAAAACACATTAAATAAACAGTACAGCCCATTGAAGAGATGCATGACTATCCCTCACAGCCTCGCTTTCATTCTCATTAAAAATCAAAGATGGCGCTGCCGTGAATAAGGCGTATACCCAACTGAACGTTGAATTGATTTAGTTTTAACTCTAGGTAAAATAAAACTATTGTATTGTATAGTATTGTGTATCAATACTAAAGGATAGTTTTGTATATAAAGTAAGAGGTGTTCTATGTGTTATGACATTATATAAAAATACCATTAATGAATACACCAATCTATTTTTAACTTTAAACCATAAAAGGCTTTCATGCATTTTGTCAACATTTGATCTAAACCCACATGAGTGAGCAACACGTGCAGCTTTATTCTGGATTACTTGTAGTTTTTTTATGTTTGTTGATGAAGTATTCGACCAAACCACAGAGCAATAATCAAGGTGTGAAAAAAACAAAGCATGAAGTACTTGTTTAACAATCTGCGGTGTAAAATATTTTGCACACCTTTTAATAATTGACAAAGTATTGCCCATTTTTGTTAACAATTTCTGAACATGTCTGTCCCAACACAATGTATTATCAATTATCACTCCTAAAAGTTTAGCCTCTTCTCTTTGATCAATAGAATTTAGCTCTATGGTGAGTTCAAGTTTCGGTTTGGAAAGTAAAGAAAAAGGAGTTCCAACCACTAAACAGGTAGTTTTGGATACATTGAGAACCAGTTTGTTACTCCTTATCCAATCCACCACTATGTAGTTTTATATTTAAATCACTAATATCAGTTGCCGCTAAATATATAGTGGATTCATCTGCAAACATTGAAATACTTGCCTTATCTAAAACAGATGGAAGATCATTGGTAAAGATTGTGTAGAGGAGCGGCCCAAGACAACTTCCTTGAGGCACGCCGTGCTCCACAACCCTCACCTTTGAAAGACTTCCATTAAAATAAACTAGTTGTCTTCTATCTGACAAATAACTTTTCATCCATAACAATGCTGTTTGTGCAAAACCATAATACTCCAATTTTCTTAACAGTAAGTCGTGGTCAAAAATATCAAATGCTGCAGTGAAATCAAGCATTACAACACCTATTATTTTCCTCTCCTCCATATCCTTGTACCAGTCATCAACATCTGAGTCAGTGCAGTTGCTGTTGCCCATCTCTTCACCACACGGGCCGGCTGCAGACCCGCAGCACCATAGTAGATCTATGCGCAGCACCACCAGTTTCAGAACCCCAGTTTCAGAACCCCAGCGCCAGAACCGGAAGTGAGGGAGGAGCGGAATTATTATTATTGCATTATAATTATTTTAGCAAGCATGTAAGGACAAAACGGGCCTTGATTTCCTCATTTGATACATTGTAGTTAAATTTAAACAAAATTGTTGTGATAAAACAGGCCTAGCTTGGGTTGAATTGATCATTTTGTATTGATTTTTAACAAAACAATGCCGAATTTTCTCTCTTTTTTAGATTTTGACATTATTTTACACGAAAAAAGCATGCTGCACATGTTCTTGTGAAATAAAGTAGCTTATATTTTATAAAAAAAAAATACCCATGCATTTTTATTTATTTATTTATTTATTTATTAAACAATCAAAATCATCTTACAAATACATCTTCAATATCAAAACAATTTAAGATTTTTGTAAACACAATAAATAAATAAATAAATAAATAAATAAATAGAACATAAAATATCACAGAGGTCTAATGAGTTATCGTGTATAATTATAAAAACCTCAAATGATTGTCTTGTTTTATATCTTTCAAAGCTTTATTATACAAAGTTAACTCCTTCATAAAAACAAATGTCTTATCTTCCTAAATCTACACGTGTATAAACTGCTTAGCTAAAATTATTAAACTGTTATACATAAAAATGCCCATAAGTTGCCCATAAGTATTATTTTTTTTCACCATCATGATCAGGAAGTAACTCATAATACATTGAAACGAATAACTGAAACTATATACAATTATTTTACACAAAATCAATGTTTTAAAATGCTTATTGTACAGTAATGTTTAGCATTATAACATACGTAGAGAGCAGGACGTTTCTTGTTCAATAAAACCGGTTTCATGTGTAAAATACCCTCCAAATTACGTTAGGTGGCGGCGGTATAGAGCATAGACATCATATAGGTAGACGCCCTATCGACCGCTACTGCCTATTGGCACGGACGAGAATTGGAGCCGCCATCTTAAACCGGTCATCCGCTCCGCTCAGTGTAATCTGAATGGCAGGTGAAATGAGCTGTCAGCGCATTAAATTAATCATATCTCACTGAATACTGAACTGATTTTCACGCGGGTTTTTTTTGCTGCAAAGGTCATTCATGTAGCTATGATATAGGACACATGATTCGGCGTATTTTAATATCCATTGTAGGTTTAACAATAATATAATATTCTGAAATAAGATAAAAGTGACCAAACACAATATATGTGATGAAGGATATCATGTATTTTATAAATCACACACTATAAAAAATAATAAAGAAGCAGAAACCGATAGTAGCAGCAGTAAAGTAAGATATTTTAATAAGTTGAAGAAACAATTTATGATTGACACACGGATATACACACGCACATACATACGAACAGACACACGAACACACACACACACACACACACACTCTCTCTCTCTCTCTCTCTCTCTCTCTCTCTCTCTATCTCACACACACACACACACAAGAACGCAGCCACTTGTAATAAAAATTGAGAAGAAGCTTTTCAAGGTTTTTGCATCAGTAATTTCTAAATTCGTACAACATTAAGCCTATACCTTTTTATTATATGTGGATTTGGGAGGGGAAAATGTTAATGTTAATCCTTTTCGGATTAACTTTAGGCTGAAGTAAGTTAATTTTACCACAGGACTTCTGTAATATCAATAGCCAAATCGCATGTGATAAGATATAGGTTATCAATAAAACTAGAAGTTAGAGGGGTAACTCAATTTGCGCATCGCTGTCATGCGTACATAACGTTGCTTCCTGATGTGCGCAAACACAAATAACCTATAAAACAGGCCAGTTGAATGCTTATCTGATAACCTAGAAGCTCTTGTAATTATTACTTTAACAGTTACCCCACCTCTTCATGCCGGGTGAACACCGGCGGCTGATGCAGTAAACAGCATTTCACAACGATTTCAGTACAGTAATAGCAAATATCTTTGCTCCTTCTCCATTATCTGGTAATATTCTATTCACAAAAGACAACCAATAGTACGGTAATGTTAAGACTTACTTGTGAAAAGCACTATTTTCGGTGGTCCGGCGATTAGAACAGAAAAATGCTCCACAGTGCTCTGGCATCCTATCTACTGCCACGCAACGAGACAAGAGTACGACCGGTTCAAGATGGCGGCCGTATTTCTCGTTTTTCAGAGGCCAATAGGGTATCTAGTCTCCATAGAGAGCCTAAGTCCCGCCCCTTCCGGTCGACCACCATGGGACCTAACTTCGAAAAAATATTGAATGGTAGTCAATGGCAAGAGACAACAAATATTTTGATCTGGTTTGAATTGTGCCCTGAATTACACATATGATGTTTGTCAATTTAAAAGATACATTTTAAAGTAAAGAAGGTCGCAGTTTGATGTAAAACCGTTGAGGTATAAGACTGTAAAAATACGTAATTACAAAGACTACAAACCCCAAAGGTGCACATTTTCTCTCAATGAATGAAGCTAACTTTACTGAGGCTTTCTGTCATTGTTTCTCCAGTCTTACGTTATGATCGTAACGTTACGCCGTCCTACCTGAGTGTTTTGTACCAGAATGCACACACACGAGCAGCGGATCTCGTTTCGCTTCCCTGGAGATGTAGTTCATAGAGCGATTTTCACATAAAACTAAATGTTACTCTTCTGTTGTATGACAAACTGCGAGGTTTTTGACTTTGAGAATCATCTTTTAAATTGACAAACATCATATGTGTAATTGAGGGCACAGTTCAGACGGAATAAAAAGATAAGTTGTCTCTCCCCATTGACTTCCATTCATATTTTTTCCGAAATAAGGTCCCATGAGCCAGAAGCGAAGGGGCGGGACTTAGGCTCTCTATATGATATCTATGGTATAGAGATCCTAAGTCCCTCCCCTTCCGGTCGACCACCATGGGACCTTAGTTCGGAAAAATATTGAATGGTAGTTAATGGCGAGAGACAACAAATATTTTGATCTGGTTTGAATTGTGCCCTGAATTACACATATAATGTTTGTCAATTTAAAAGATACATTTTAAAGTAAAGAAAGTCGCAGTTTGATGTAAAACCGTTGAGGTATAAGACGTGACAATACGTAATTACAAAGACTACAAACCCCAAAGGCGCACATTTTCTCTCAATGAATGAAACTTTACTGAGGCTTTCTGTCATTCTTTCTACAGTCTTACGTTATAATCGTAACGTTACACTGTCCTACCTAAATGTTTTGTACCAGACTGAACACACACGAGCAGCTGATCTCGTTTCTCTCTTTTTACTATAGGGCTGTTACCAATCAAATGAAATAATTTACACTACAAAATTATTACTGTTATGGGCTTAATGTTTTATATTAACGTTTGAATGCAACCTACGAGGAAAAAATGCAATCATATTTAAACAGAAAATAGATGGCGCCAAGTGGCCGTGAATGAGTGAGTCATTCAAACAATTCTTTAAATATTTTTTTATTGATTTTTAAGAATTACAACCTACAGTCGATCAGTACAATCACAAGTTGTCTACAATGTACAAGTAGTCTACAGTACAAAATGAGTAAATCAAATAAACAGAAAAAGAAACAGAAATAGTGACAAACTTACAAATTTACACATTGAAACACACTTTGCAGCTTTCTTATTTTTCAGACCCAATATTGGGTTTAGGTATTGTTGAATTTTAAAACAATGGCTGGTTTCATCCAAATTTACATTTATGAACACTAAATTTAGCTAACAGAAGAAGGAGATTAATTAAGTAATATTCCTTATGATAAGATTATTGCCATAAGAGAAAAAACAAAAAACAAATAACACATTGTTAAAGCACAGTTGAAAGCAGTTGAAATAAAGGAACAGAAATCTGACCAAAAACAAACTGAATGACGACAATAAATGATAAAATGTTTCATCCTGTAGATCCTAAAATGTACACAATTTATCAATATTACAATTAAAACTGTTCAAACTGTTCAAATAATTACATGAGTAATATTTATAAATGAGTTTAATTGAAATTTCTTTGATTTTTGCCTGTGATTAAATATTTATAAGGAAGGTTCCAGATTAGCAGGTTATCAGCACAGCTATTCCAAAATTATATAATAGCAGGTATGGAGAAATATCCCTTTGAAACAAAGCCTGTAGTAACTGGAATATTATATTTGATGGGTAGAATAAATCAAACCCCTAACAACAGCCATATGCCCTTATTTAATGGAAATACTCCAGAGTTTTCTGGTCAGGCGGTTAGTGACAATGTAATTCTAGAGATTTTAAATATTGGGGTTAGGGTTTTGATTATTGAAAGGGGCACATCAGTCCAGATGATGAAATATCCCAAGTAAAGAGAGTTAGAATGTAAAATCAGGGTTTGAAGGGAAAATCCATCTAAATTCAATCATCATAAATCATATTTGCAGCAAAGCAGAATGTTCACAATGTAACGTTTAATATAATGTATAATGCTAAACAGTTGAAAAGTTTTTTTTCATTTCATTTCATTTATTGTTATATATTTTACAAAATAAGTATTTTGAATCAATGTCATGTCTTCAAGAAATACATAACCTTTAAATTAATATTATTTCTAAATACTATTGTAGCATTTTATGATATTTTGCTCAAAATGCCACTTCAAAAACCTAAATATGTGTTAAAATACACTCTTAGAAGAAAAGGTTCTATAGACCATTTCAAAAGATGTAAACAACACTGGCCCAGAAGCACTTCCTGTTTCAGTTTTTTAACACTACATAAAAGCTGGGATAAAATACAACCAACAGAACATTTAAAACTGAATCAAAAGTTAAACAAACATCTTTAAAAAGTTTTCTTTACATGTGAAATAAAGAAAACAGTTACAAACTGAAACAGGAAGTGCTTCTGGACCAGTGTTGTTTACATCTTTTGAAATGGTCTATATAGAACCTTAAAAGGTTCAAAAGCACTATGTATTTGGAACCCCTAAAATGCAATGCATGAAAGATAACAAAATTCAAGATATGGGGGTTAAAAATGTAATTAATCAATATCACACGAAGAGTGCTATTTCAGTTTTTATCCTTCAAAAATCAGCATGATTAAAATTGGATATTAAGTTACTACAACAGTTTAATAAACAATATTTTAATTACAACTGCAAAATGTTGCAGAATAATGTAATATATGAATGAATAATATAAACCTTTGTGCCAAAACGGTTCTTTCTTGTCATTATCATCATTTTTTTGCATAAAAGGTCCTTTGCAGTTGAGTAAAGAACCCTATGCTACGAGTGTAGAATCATTATATTATTAATAATAATAATAATAATGGATAAAATTTCAATCTCAACAGATAATTGCCGAAAAAAACTTTTTTTGCTTTGTGTGATATTGTTTGGGTTTACAATTTTGTGTGTGTGCCTAAAGTGTACCTTGCAGGATTACATTTTATTTTAGGTATTACATTCAAATAGGTGGATGATAGTGTTAATTTAGTCCATGGTAGAATATATAATGCAGATAAACAAAACTTGTGTTAATGGAGTTCATTAACTTCCCAGAAATGTTCTGTGTAACTTAGCTACATAAACGGATAACGGACGTAACGTTACTACAACCTGCAGCTGTGTGTGTAGGCTAACGTTACGTAACCATTGACTGTAAAGGTAGTTATCTGAAAGTAACGTTAGTGCTGAGTAAGTGTATTTGATATTAATAGTGATATTACTTTATTTTATTTTTTTTTGTCGTAATATGTCATAATAAAATGTTCATTGGGTAAAAAAGAAAAGTCTTGTGATGTGTCAATAAATATGTTAATGGATTTGAAGTAGGCTATAATTAGTTGAAGTGTGAAGTTGAATTGAAGTGTGTTTAAATATATTCTGGTATAGTTTTATTTATTTATTTTCTAAAGATGATGGTGCCCACATTTCTCTGGTGCATAAGGTCTATTACATAATTTAAGTAGAGTAATTAGCTCACGATTTACTTACCTCCAAGCCATCCTAAGTGTATATTACTTTCTTCTTTCAGACGAAACAATCAGAGTTATATTAATAACCACCCTGACGCTTCCGAGCTTCGTAATGGCAGTGGATTGCAACTATTAGTTTGAAGTTTAAAAAAGAGCATCCATCCATCATAAACTCCACACAACTCCGGGGGTTAAAGGTGCCCTCTGGCATTTAAAATCAAATTATACACCATATTGCATACCAGATGGGGGCAGTATACCTCCAAGAAATACCTCCGCCGCCGCGCGCACTTACGTCTTCAAACAACACGGGCGAGCGCTGTGTTGCTCTGTCTCCCTACCGCATATTAATCAAATCAATTGACACGATAGTAAAAGGTTGGAAGACCGCAGTTTCACGTGGAGCATTTGGACATTTTTACAGATTAGAGACTCAATGAACAACATCTCAAAGCCCGTCTCATAGACAAGTCGATGCATTTCGACGATATGGGAAAATTAAAGCCCAGGCTATTATTACTAGTTTTATGGTATTCGTTTTGTTCATATTACATTTTTATCATTAGTTTTAATAAATTTGACAGACAGCATTCCCTGTTGTGGACCAAGCTAGCGTCTTTCAGAGCTGGTAACTCTCACAACACTTTTCACTCACTCTAGCCACACATTAATTTTGTCATGCACAGAAAAGGACACGGAGACCGATGTCAGCTCTCAGATTCTGTTAATTTTATTACGCAATTCAAACAATAAATGCAGTTTTGGCGCTTGTTAATGTTACACCACAGATCCCTAGCGCACGTGAGCCGATCATCTCTACTAGCTAATGGTAAAAGAACACAAACAGTGTTGAAAGATACAGTATGCTACTACTTACCAAAATGTATTCCTCATGCATAATATCGACCAATCATCTTTTTAACTCATCCCTGAACTGAAATGTAGTAGTGGGCTGTATTTTCCACACGACTGACATCAGTTTCAAGTAAACACAAGCCGCCGACTTATACTCGTCTATTGCAGTTTGGCTGGTGGTAATGTTGCCCGCCCGCATACCGCCTCCCATGGCCGAAACTGGTATTACGACACCTGCCGGGCTGGGGCTAGTAATTTAGCATGCTAATTCAGGTTAAGATCTCGGCAGCACTATAACTTGTCATTTTTTTAATGACATCATCAACCTTATTTCTTCTCATTCTTTTGATGCATGTAGCTCATTTTTGGTATATTTTAACCTCAATTTTTACAGATGGCACCTTTAATAAAGGCCTTCTGAAGCAAAGTTTTTGTTTGAAAAATATCCATATTTAAAATAAAGTAAAATAACTAGCGTCCGGCCAAATGTCCATAAGCAGCCTACTTGCATATAAAGCACAAATTACACAATTTACACAATTAAACACTAACTTCTCACCTTAAAGTGGACATATCATGCAAAATCCACTTTTTAAGCCCTTAAATGCATTTTGTTGTATATTTGGAGTGTTTATAAGTACAGAAAAGATGAAATCATTCTCTTCAGGTGCTTCGTTTATATCTTTATATTCTGTTTTGGTCATATTTTTCAACCTGTTCAGATTTTTCCCCTATATGGGGAGGCTGCAGACCTGGGGTCTCATTTATAAAGCGTGCGTACGCACAAAACAGGGCTGGAAACGTACGTACGCCAGTTTCCACGCTAAGGTTGTGATCTATAAAAAACAAACTTGACGGGAGAAAGCGCGCACCATTAAGCAAACTTTGAGCCGTGCGTACGCACATTCTGGAGACAAAGGGAATTGGCGACACCGATGGTGAGGTGTAGTTA
This sequence comes from Cyprinella venusta, assembly GCA_038021265.1. Classification (NCBI taxonomy): domain Eukaryota; kingdom Metazoa; phylum Chordata; class Actinopteri; order Cypriniformes; family Leuciscidae; genus Cyprinella; species Cyprinella venusta. The sequence goes on along the minus strand of CM075875.1, from coordinate 26,654,471 downwards.
AATGTCTTTTTGGTCACTTTTTGACCGAAAATCTAAAGAAAATTATAGCCTATCTATAGACTACAAAAATAAAATAGCCTACAAATAAAATTTCACTCACCAAGCGAATCACTTGAAGCCAATATCCATCCCTTCTTAAGTGTCTGCGCCAGCACGCGCACTGGGCTGTTTAGTGAAACTGACGTGCATAATCTAACTGCAGATGAACCGTAGGGCTATATCTTCATGAGTAGGCTAATAAATACAGTGCACGTTCTCAATAACAGTTTAAATAAATGAAATAATGATTTCAACTATGTTTTACTTCTGATATAAACATTTAGATTAAATTTGCCATTCTCATTAATGGAGTTAAACATTTAAACTACATGAAATCATTACTGAGAAGTTACAATATATATATATATATATATATATATATATATATATATATATATCAATAAATACAAATATATATTTGTTGTGGATGCAATGCTTTTGAACACTTTCCCTCTGGCATGCAGTGTTTTAATGTTTTATCTACAGATAATTGCTAATCATGATAATAGCAGATTGTCTGAGAAAATAATTCCATGCAAATAATGCACAACCATGTCTTTCCATTAAAAATATAAATTCATTAAAAATACTATTTGGCCAGTGGAAAAGATTGAGAAGATTGATCTTTCTCTGAGATGTATTTGACAATATTTGATTTATACATTCAAAAACAAGGCAAGGATATAGGCAACGAAAAAAATAAAATAATTTATTGTGACACGGCACATCTGTATTTCATATTTTCCTAACGTCTTGTACGTTAACATGGTATCACGTGGATGAATAATCACATGCAAATGATATGCAGATGAGGATATGCATATTTAAACTAGCCGTTGTAAGCTCCATATATGGTTATTTCGGGGAGGAGACGCGTGTGCGCACAATCTTCGGCTGACTGGGATTTATAAAGTGAATTCTGCGCAGGTTCTGGCGTACGCACGGTTTTATAAATCTCAATATTTTTTGGCGTACGCCATTTTTGGCTTTCGGGCGCACGTACACTTTTAGTAAAGATCCTACGCACAGTTTTATAAATGAGACCCCTGGAGCCGACAGTTTTACGGCCCTGGCATTTTTACGCCCCGACAGTTTTACGCCCCTGTTGTTCCTGATGCGTCCAGTAGGGGGAGAAGTATATGCAGTGAAATAACATAAAAAGACTCTGGAAACAAACACATTAATAACCGTCCCGACTTTTACTAATTTGTATGTATTTGTTTATTTAAATAAACGTTATAGACAGTGATATATGCACTAAGAGATATATGCACTAAGGATTAAAACATCCAGATCAGTTGGGCTTCTCTCTTCACTCAGCCTACAGAAGATTTGTTTTTGTAAATTTAAAAAATAATACATAGTTGGATCAGATGGACAAAGTAGGCCTAATGATACTTGACCTACTGTATAATTAATCGTTTTTAAACTGTTTTGTAAACAGGAAACTGACTGATATATGTTGTTGTGAATTTACATAAAGTTACATTTGTATTAACCATATTTAGCCCATTAGACATTCAGTACTGTGTAATCAAATGGATCCTTAATGAAATATCTGCTTTACTATTCACAATTGGTCATCATACAGCTACAGAACAGTGTCCTACATAACATTTAATGAAGACAAACACAATTTAACCCTTTTCTAAAATCCCAAGGGCCATTTAAAAGAAAGATGGGTGTTTATAAACGTTTAGAGAAAGAGATTTTAATTTTCTTAAGTAGCACACACCTTAAAGGTATAGTTCACTTTAAAGGTATACAGTAATTCCCTTTGAAAATAATTTTTGATATGTTGTAGCTTACCTTTTTTTCCACAATATTTTCAATTTTGACATTTTTAGGTCAAACCGTTCTTGTCTGTCAGTCATATAATGGAGGTATATGGGGTCCACCTCGGAGCATGCACAGACAAGTGCAAAAAATAAACATGATTTAATGACTCGTAAATGTAAGAACTCATCGATGGCCTAAGACACGAAACGAGCGATTATCAATATGTATCAATGCAGCGCAGATAAAATCGCCCTCGCCCTCAGATCACTTGGACGTGACTGTGATTACAAGAGGTAAAAACAATATAAATACTGTTTGTTTTCTCACACAAAATGCTTGTTTCATGTCTTAGGCCATCAATGTGTACTTACATTTACGAGTCATTAAATCATGTTTAATTTGGACTTCTCTGTGCATGCTCTTTGAGGTGGTGACCATAGACCTGCATTATCTGACTGACAGACAAGAACACTTTGACCTAAAAATATCAAAATTGAAAATACTGTGGAAACAAAGAAACCTACATCTTGGATGCCCTTGAGGAAAGCTAAAACATAAAAAAAATTTCATTTCAAATTGAACTATCCTTTTAATGAGATACATAGTTAAAAAGAACTAAAGACAGAGTATGATAACACTCATTAAGTGTACATACATTTTAGTCCAAATCACTAAGCTATTTTAAGAAAATTGTGTTATACATTAGAAAATTAGGTCATCTCATTTATTAGAAACAACTTAAACCAAAATCTACCTTTAAACCATATGGGACCAAAGGTTTTAATGTGGGCTTTATAATGCATTATGTTTGTATGTATTGTATGACAAAATATTAGAGTGAGCATGCAGTTCGAATCTTTACTTAGAGAGATTTGCAGTCAAATACATACATACATACATGCCTATTATAAATGTGTTTGTGTACACATCATAAACTGTAATTAACACATTTCCAATATCCACTCTAATGTTGCTCCAGAAACCACGTGGAATAGGCTATGTTTAAATGCAAAGAAGTAAACAGGGTCTTACAAGAAGATGCCATGTCACGCAAGGTAGACAGACAAGATAAAAATACAAATTAAATGAATTTTAAAAGTGAGTGAGACAGAGCAGGTAAAGAGAAGACTAGGGTAGCTTTTAAACCTATAGCCTATGTGGTTAAGTTTGCTAAGTTTGAGCCAAAAGTGGCCAACTTTTATTTTCTCTCGAAATAATAGAGACTTGTATTAAATTATAGACCCATCTTTTGAATTGAAATCGAATCTTAGCAAATCGTATATAAATAATTAATATTGCATCATTACAATACAATCAACAACAATAACTTTAGCAGATTATTTAAAATACCTCAATTCGTGTCGTTTTAAAAAGGTCTGTAATGATCGGTAATGATATAGGACTAAGCTCATTTAACTTTACTAATGTAGTCTAATGTAGTCTTCCCCCTACTGGATGCATCAGGAACAACAGGGGCGTAAAACTGTCAGGGGCGTGAAACTGTCAGGGGCGTAAAACTGCCGGCTCCAGGTCTGCAGCCTCCCCCTACTCAATTTTTCTGTTTTCTATGACGTTTTTTGAACAATAACGTCACAGGATTTGCAGCGGAACTGCCAAATAAGGACATCAACTACCGGTCCAACACTTCGAGCAATAATCCGCCATTATTATTTCTCGCTCCGATTTTGTAGTCCAAGCTCAATGATGCAGAAGTTACGAGAGGGCAAGTCAAAATGTTCGGTTGTTGGATGTAGTGACCTGAAGCACTTCAAGGATTCCCACTTCAACCTCCGCCAGTATAAAGAATGGTTTGCCGATCGACTTCGTCTGAATGGGGGGTAAATTCCTTCTATCATTTAGCTGCTGTGTTTGCTGATGCTTTTCTAAACGTAAGTTATCATATTATTATCAATACAGATTTTTAGTGGTAAGATTAGACTGTAGTCATTTATCTTGTCAGTGTGCTTGTTTTAACAAGAGAAATAGTCGACTTTCACTAATAACACAACATAGTTAACTTTACATACCACTGCATCCATATGAAGACGTTGTTCTGCAGGTTCGTCGTCGTCTTTTTCAAATCGCTCGCTCTGGCTCGAATATGTAACGCTTGATGGACAAGTCTTCCGTTGTTGACATTTTGTTGACGTGTGAATAAAAATGTTCTTTGAAACTATAGTAATCGTATATCTTATCAAACTACAATAATGGCCGAACGCGGGGAGTTGAACCAAACGTGAACTCAGCGACCTGGAGAGCGGGCGGGGAAAGACGCAACTCCTTTTTATTTAAAGGAGACGCTTCGAAACGGGTTGCTCACAGAAGCACATCAGAAAAGAGGTAGAAAAGGGGCCTGTTGAGCTATAATAATGTGGAATTCAGACCCAAGCATTGCAGTTATGCTTTATATAGACCACAAATGTATGATTTATAAGTAAAATTTAATGATTTAAAAGCATGATATGTCTCCTTTAAGTGAATTAAGACTTAACCTTTACATTAATGTTGAACCATGGTATTATGGTATTAATAAAAACTATAGAGAGCAGTAAGAGCAGAAATGTTGCTTGCTTCATTTATCCAATTTCCACCATCATGAAAAAAAATGGCCGTTCTTGGGCCTAAAACTCCTGGGCCCGTATTCATAAAGAATCTTAATGCAAAAAGTAGCTCCTAGTGACAAAATTCTAAGGAATTTCCCCTAAAAGTGACACGAAAATCCCAGTTAATATAAAAGCTATTCCTCAAGATTCTTAGCGCTTAAAAGGGCTCCTAAGGCGAGATCTGCTAAGAGCAGGGAAGAGGACTTTTAGTGGCTTAGGAGTTCCCCTAAGCAGCTGCACAAAATTTCTTTTTTCCTTTTTTTCTCCATTTTCTGTTTGTAGGATATTTGTTAACAAGCCTTCATAAATAGTCCAGCCAGCAATCACAGACATTGATAAAAGCTGAGCCGTGTTACCCTTGTGAAGACCACACTGAGTTGTAACGTTGCAATTTCTACTTCATTAAGGACATTTCCTTGAGATAGGCCATGTTGTTTTCAATGGGGTCCATATGGGAGTGAAAGTACAAAATATGCCAGCTAGGATATTAATATGAGCAAATAAGACACGAATCATTATTTGAATGGTGTAATGAGCTTAAGTTTTCACAAATTTTAGATTCTAATGTACGGCTATAACCCCTACAGCTTACTGTTCATTTTCCAGATATTTTCTTGAATGTGAAATATTATTTACAATTACAGTCTGCATAAGATTAGAGTGTATAATTATGTTTATTGATTTGAGGGTACATCCTTTGCTCATTATCACCAAAAGTTCATTTTCATCAAACTTGTAGGATCAACCAATCACGGCTTTTGAAATGATGACTCATACCTAGCAACGGGGTCAACCACACACCTCCTCACTAAGATAGGATTTTCCATCCATTCTTTGCTCAGAGTTCACTGAAAATGTTCTGGAATCATTTCTAAGCTAAAACTCCTGGCAAGGAATTTTTAGGTTAAGTTAGGAGCTTTCTGCGAGGATTCTCAGAATCTTTAGGGATACGGGCCCTGGGCTGAAAAGTGGCCCTAATCTGGCCCTAATCTAATGGTTGCAATTCACTGCCATTATAAAGCTCAGAAGCTTTGGAGTGTTTATTAAAGTTGCAAAATGCAAGTATCTGAGTTTTTGCAGAACTACACCCCCTCTGGCACAAGGGAAACTGCGTGCGCACTCATGGAACACACACCTACACTCACATTTGCACGAGCTGTTCATAAGCAAAGGAACATCAGCTGCCGCACAATGTGCGGCACACATTTTTTGTTACAGTCATAATGATCTAATACAGTTATAAATCTGCAAGTCATTTAAAATATATAAAAGGAAAGGTATTTGAGTAAATTGTGTGTGAGGGGAAAACGGGGGTAGGAGAAAACTGTGGTTTTTGTTTCCATCTATCTCCATGTTGAACTGTTTAATGTGCTTACTGTATCCATTTATGCTTGTATACGGAGCCCCTAAAGGGACGTGGTGGTGGAAAAAAATTTTAGGATGGAAGAATTTTTTTTTTCAAAACTTTTGCGTTCCCCCGAGAAACTTTGCGTTCCCTCGCAAACATATTTGCGTTCCCTCGCAAAGATATTTGCGTTCCCACGCAAAAGTTTTGCGTTCCCTCGCAAAAATATTTTCGTTCCCTCGCAAAACCTGTTGGCAGGTCGTACAGTCACTGTTTAATGTCCCGCTGCATGTTTTAGAGTTTCGTACGTTAATGGAGCGTTTGTTTGAACTTGGACTCAAAATATAAAGAAATGCGGTCAACTCAAGCAGTGAAGTTGGCAATATATTCACATGCTAATCGAACTTCCCGGATCAATATTCTTCAGCAAAACGTTGTTAAAACACAGACGACACCTATTTACAATCACAGTAACCTAGACAACGAGCTTACAACCCAATTCTCATCAAAACGAGCTTTATAATATAATAAATTTGTCTTTAACCGGCCGATTGACAGACAAGTCCGAAAAAGGGACCGTCTGCAAAGTGCAACTCCCAAAACCCTTCTGCACGTTTTATATTATTTAACATATTCAGCTTATTATATTATATCTTCACTGTGATGCACTGTAGCCTACTGTCACCAAATTCAGTTCCAATAACTTTACCCTTTTCTAGAAAAAATATTCAGTAACTTCACACTGTGTTATACAGTGTTGTCATCAAATTCAGTAAGAAAATACATGGCAAAAGCTATGGTTGTTACTATTATGCTGCGTACAGTGCCAATATAATTTGTGTAAAATCCCAGCAAACATTGGTCCGACGGCGACGTCGTGTCCCTGGCCAAAAATAGTTGCGGCCAGGACGTCGATAAATCGGTAAAAATATGTAACACAGAAAAAATCCTAAAAATGCATTCAGATACATTTGTACATGTCTACAGTTGCATGCATAATCGTTATTTTAACTTTTAGGTACGTGTAGTTTATACAGTGTATCGGGTGAGAGGACGTCACCTGGCGACGTCTTTTACACGTGCATTTATAGTCCATCTTGACCCTCTATGAAATCCTTGTTAAACATGCAAAGGCTGCGCTTAATCCTCGCATCGTTTATACCGCAATAATTAATGTAACTGACGAAGCAGTAGGCTGTGATACGTCCACTGACGTCTTTTGCACGTCTAGTCTAGCAAGACAGAAAAAAAAATTATCAGGAATTATCTTTATGAAATACACGATTTGTATACAATGTAAATATCAATTATAATCACAAAATGTCCAGTGTAGTCAAGTGACTACAAAGCCACAGCATTTTATTCATGTTATGGATCAGTTGTGAGTTGACGTCCTGGGTTGAGCCTGGGTTCTCCCAAGGTTTTTTTTTTCTCCATCCAATCTGATGGAGTTTTGGTTCCTTGCCACTGTCGCCTTGCTTTTGGCTTGCTTAGTCGGGATTATTTAGGATTATTTAATATTTAACAATATTATCGATCTGTGTTGTACTACTTTCATGTTATCACTGTGAAGCTGCTTTTGATACAATCTGTATTGTGAAAAGCGCTATATAAATAAATGTGACTTGACTTGACTTGACTTGACGTCCAGTAGGTGACGTCCTTTACACGTGCATTTATAGTCCATTGGTCACCTCTTTGAAATCCTTATGAAATATGAAAAAAACCATTATGCTTACACCTTGGCTGATATTGAAGTAAATAATTTAAATGCCCCAAGTAGTTTTTACGAGGTTCTAAAGTACACTTACGTCCTCAACCTTAAAAAACTGAGCTACCGAGATTTGATAACAAATCCCGCGATATGGCAAAATCCCGCGATATGATGGATTATCTCGCGATAAAGCGATAGCCAATTTCCTGTTGTTTTTTTTTTTCTTCCAACCACGACGAGGCGAGAAGGATTTGATAATCGGGGGCAAAAAGTTGACGAACTACAACAAATCTGCTGTTTGGTAAGTAAATTTTTTTATTATTTTATAAATGTGATTTGAGTTTTGTAATTTGACTCGAAGGAACCGGAATAAATGATGCGTACACTTAAGTTTCAATTGAAAGGTTTGAGTTTGGATAAAATTAACAAGGCAGAATTTCATATTGCGACCATTTTTTTCCGCCGGTGGGACCAGATTTTGTTATAAGTCGCGCTTATGCGACCGCAACGTTGCAAAAGCAGCAAAAGTCAAACAAAATCAAAACGGAACGAATCTGCGAAACTAAAGCGGAACGATTCTCCGCTAAACCTGTACGGACACTTCATTAATTCGGACCATTAAGGATGTTTCCATCAAGGCTCTATGCACAACTGCACTACTTCCTGAACTTCAGCCAGCTCCTTGTTTCCTGTATGCCATTATTGGACAATTTGATTAATTCAGGTGTGCTTGACCTCAGTAGTCACGGCAACAATAATCAAACACACCTGAATTAATCAATGTGTCCAATAATGCCAGACAGGAAACAAGAAGCTGGCTGAAGTTCAGGAAGTAGTGCAGTTGTGCATAGAGCCTATTTCAGGTCCAAATCAGGTTGTGTTTTGCAAAATTGTTAACATAATATCCCAAAACGGCTCTGTGATTTACTGTGTTTATATCTCATACTACAATAAAATTTTATTTTTTTGTGCAGGTGAGGTTGTTGGCACATATCTGGAAGGAGACTACCTGATTCCTCACCTATGGCCTCAGCTTTAAATGTTAAGTATGACTGTACATTTTTTTGCACATTGATTATAAATACTGTCTGTTTGCAAATAACAAATCTTGTGTTTCTGATAATATTTGTAGTGTATTGTGGATGTATTATTGTTACTTAGAAGGAAGTTAAACGTACAATATGTAATTTTTTTTGGCCACCAGGGGTCACTCATTTCACATAATAACAAAGACGTACTTTGATGACGTCAGGAAAGAGCGTGGGCTCACGGGAATTGTTGTCGCTGTCAATGACAACCAGCTCAGCTCATGACATGACATGATCGTTTTTACAAAATATACGGATATACGGCATCTCTCTGTAGATTTAGCTTGTCAAGAAGCTTTAAATGCAACCCCAATGTTTACCTGTGTTATGCTTCTCCTGCGCGGCTTGCTAACAGCAACAGTTGGCTGATTTGAATGAGACGACCGCGCGAGCAGCACCGGGGGACAGTGCGTCTCGTCTGAGTGAGCGCTCGTGAGCGGGCACGTGATTTTCACGCATAAAAATACGTCTTACTTTTTTTTCTTTGTCATTTTCTATGCTTTCTTGGCGGTAGTCCAGTGTTCCCCTTTGTGTTTGGTGGTTTCGCCGGGTTCCGCAAGGAAGTTAGAGAAAATAGAGGAGTCAAAGGTTATATGACGCCATAGACGGATGACGAAACGGAAATAAAGAAACGTCCCGTGTCTTCGAATTAAACTATAAATTTCTCCGTATTTGAAAGTTGGTGGAAACTGTCGGGATAATGTAAGTACACATCTAATAGAAATATATAACATAGATACAGTTATTTTTGCTATTTTTAAAGTCGAAAAAGTACAGATTGTGGCTTTAATGTGCTCTCTATAATAAGGCAGATTTCCAGTTTTGCTCTGTTATAAGTCTATAACCATACTCTAAAGATTACCAATTTCAATCACTTTTGTGAGGTGAAGTGAGGGTAAGTATGTTAATGTTTTATTTAGCCATGGGGTTGTCCTATCTAAAACTGAATTTACATTTTACAAATATTTACATTTTGAAATAGGTGGCACCAGACCCTCAAGGAGTGCTCACCCCATGTCAACTCAAAGTATTATATGTGGTGTGGAGTTCGCTGTCAACCTTTGTTAGAAGTACAAGTATTTAACTAAGTATCAAATGATTATTGATACCATTTTTATCACTCGCTGTCAATTCAGTCTAACCTAAATTGACCTTTATGTGGACTTTTTTGTTTTGTTTTGTTTTTTGAGGTGAAGTAATCCTGTGTAATTTCTTTCAAAGAATCATGTCAAATGTCTTACTGGTGAGGGGTGGTGGCCAAATTGATAAGATGCTTTTCCACGCAACACCTTTGTACTAAGTAATTCAAGGTAATTTTGGCCTAATGACATAAAAAAAAAAATCTCTTGTTCCTTGTCTTAATATTAATGTAATTTTTATTGTTAGCTTTTATCAAATCAGGGGACATTCTTTAAAAGGCCACCTGTCTGAATATTTTATTTTAATTATTTCACTATTCAAACGCATTTAATCCAGAAAAACTTTTATTAGCATAAGATTATTATGCAGGAAAATAACATTGCTATTTTCAGACATTTTCGAAAAACGTACGTAATTAACCTAAAAATTAGCCTTTTTTAAAACCGCATTCTCTTCCTTCAGATGCTGTGACGAGTTGGAGCCCAAACGCCACAGATTAAGACGTTGATGCACTGCAGCAATGACGGACACCTGAAGCACACTTAAGAAGAGCTGGATATAAAAATTGCCATAAACAAAACCAAAACCTTAAAGCCATAAACAAATTTCAAAGACTCTAAATAATTTTATTTATGCCTGTTTAACAGTAATGCAAGACTGAAGTAACTGAAAGTTAGTACTGCCACAGCTCTGACTTCTATTTATCAATGGTGGAATATTTTTAGAAAGACTTTTCTGTAATATTATAGAATGTGTTGACTGTTCCTGTACTTTTGTTAGGCTATATTCTGGTTTGATTAATGGCTGCTTAACCTTAATGTGAAACTGTTAAGGAAAATGTCATTGTACTATTTTTATTATTTTTTTTACCAGTTTAACAACTGTAAGACATTTCAAATGTAATATTCTTAATAAAATGTTGTTGTAAATTATAAGTTTTTTGCTTTAGTCCAGAAGTAATGTGTTGATGGACACGTGTTTAAACGGTTGTATAGACGTCCAGGTCTGACCGGACCGGTTTTGGACCTTATTTAGAACCTAGTCAAGCTCAGATGTGTAGAAATATCCTGATTGATTGCCTTTCACGAACTTACACAATATGGGTGTAATTATTTTATATGCAGGAATATATATATACACACATACAATAGGTAGCAACAAATCCCGCAGAACTAAAAAAAATAAGCCCATAGAGACGTCTGTGGACGCGCAGAAAAGACGTCCAATTCACGGCCAGATGACGTCGAAGACGTCGGTTCAACTTCCATTTTGGAACTATTTTTCAACCATGACGGGACGTGTCGGATGGACGTCTTTTCAACGGTCAATAAACGTCAAAATGTTTGCTGGGCAAGCACAGTATCAGGCCCGATACTGATACCGGTATCATCCATGCCTGTTTAAAACCGTGTATTGGCTGTGGAACACTGAGAAAAGTAAGGAATAATCTAAATTTCCTTCTGTTGTTTTACATCTCACCACAATTGAACATTCTGCAGCTCCACGTCACCAAGAATCTCCAGCTGATCAATGGAGGTCAAGTCCTGCACTCTGTGCTTGTAATCCAGCAGGTGCAATCCATTAACTGCTATCTTAAACTGATGAAGCTGACATAGGATGATCATCTGACAAGATGAAGCAAAAAAGGAAAAGAAAGTTAATTGTTATCCCATTTCACAACTACACAATTCTTACTTCTGAAGACAAATAAAGTAACTCATATAGAACATGCTACTATTTGATACTATTTAGGCTCATTATTATTCTTTCGATTCTTATTCTCAGACCATATTTTTTAAAATGAATCTGTGGTAAAACTTTGGTAATGCTTCCTTTTACAGTACAGTACTTACAGTGTAATTACAGTGTACCTACCTAGAAAGTATTGGCTAATATAAGGTAAATACATGGAACAGGGGTAGGTTTAAGGGTAGGTTCAGGGTTAGTACTAGTTATTACCCAGTAATTGTGGTTACTAAAATAAGTACATAGTATTTACATGGGTAAATGGACTGTAAAAGGAAGCGTTACCAAAACTTTATTTATAAGATAGATACTGTGCCATATCCCACAGTACATGTACTTACTATAGTAATAACAGAAAAAATGTACATATTCATATGCAGCTAACGCTAAACCAAACCCTAAACTATGTCTTAGTTGAAACTAAGCTGGGGTCTGGTGTTGTGCCAAATGTCGAATCAATGTTAAATCATCTCTGTTTTTGTTTATTATCTCCTTTGTTGTGCTAGTTCAACCCCAATTAGTGCAACTTTGTTGGGCTACTGCAACTCTACTAAACCCTAATTGTGTTACAGTGGAGGCTCCCGTTCCGCCTCCTCTCCGCCACCAGAGGGAGCCTTCACCCGAGTATTGATCATTGGCGTTAAACTCAAATTCCCATCATGCCTCGTACCTGGGACTGATTGCGTCACACACCTGCACGCCATTAACACACACACATAAAAGCCACGTCCACACACCACACCAGTGCGAAGTCTTGATTTGCCCCTGTGATCATCTCTGAGCGTTATTCCCTGTTTCTGGTATTCTGGTTGTGAACTTTGGACTGTCTCTGATTCTGTGATTGATCTCTGCCTGGCCTGACATTGGACTGATTCTTGGACTGTGATTATTGCTGCCTGCCTCGATCTCTGCCTGTTATCTGGATTACCCTTTTGCCTTGCCCATATTGCTCTGTCTGCCCGTTTTGACCCTGCCTGTACGACTACGATTAATAAAGCTGCAAATGGATTCCTCTGTGTTACGTGAATCATTACAGAAGACTTCGCCAACAACCAATCCAGCAGCCGTCATGCAGTTAACCAGCGAACTCACCACCCAAGCATCACGTTTGGATTTACATCACCATCAGCTGAGTCATCTGACTACCCTGAGTGAGCAGCTCGTACAGGCAATGCTAGAACTCCGCACTGCTGTGGGTGTCACATCAAACGCACCAGTTTCTCCTCCGACACCGAATGTGCCCCCAGACCCTGTGAATACAGCAGTCAATCCTCGACTCGCTTTCCCGGACAAATTCGATGGCACTCCAGCCAAATGTAAGGGTTTCTTGTTACAATGCACACTCTTTGTCGATCAGCAACCTGCACTGTACGCCAGTCACAGCAGTCGCATTGCTTTTGTGTGCTCACTTCTCACTGGCAGAGCGTTAGAGTGGGCTACGGCTGTATGGAGACCAGAGGGCAACACTTTCGCTACTTTTCAGGAGTTCACTCAGCAGTTTCGTCAAGTTTTCGAATATACTACAGAGAAGGGAGATGCTGGTGATCAACTCTTGAATCTCACTCAAAAGAAAGAAACCGCTGCAGATTATGCTCTCACTTTTCGAACGCTTGCTGCACAAACTAACTGGGTCGAGGACAGTTTGAAAACCATTTTCAGACGAGGACTTACCATTGAACTCCAGTCCGAGTTAGCCTGTCGTGACGAGGGGAAAAGTCTAAATGAGTACATCTCTCTGGCCATCTCAATCGACAATTTGATGCGTTCCAGACGCAAAACCCAGGCACCCATCCAGGTTTCGTCCGAAGCAGTTAACTCTCATGAACCCATGCAGCTCGGATTTACTCATATTACCCCCGAAGAACGAGATCGCGACTTCAGCTCAGACTATGCTTATACTGTGGTCAACCCGGGCACATGAAGTTATCCTGTCCAACCAGACCATCCACTCGTAATCAAGCAGTGAATTCACAAAATAAGTTCCAAACTGTCACCTCAAGTCTCACTCTCCCTGTCCGAATAACTCTCCAAGATCAATCCATAGACACATCCGCATTCATTGACTCCGGCGCTGCGGGAAATTTCATTTCACAAACTTTTGCCAAACAGTTTAACATAAAATTAAAACCCTGTCATTCCTCTCTCACAGTGGAGGCGCTAGATGGACATCCCATCGGAGAGGGAAAGATCAGGTGCGTAACAGAGGAGGTCCGAATGCAAGTCGGATCTCTTCACTCTGAAGTTCTACAGTTCTATGTCATTCATGCTCCACATCATTCCATCATCTTGGGTCACCCCTGGTTGCAAACTCACAACCCCCAGATTTCATGGAGAGAAGGCCAGATTACTCGTTGGGATGAGAATTGTAGCGCCCGTTGTCTCCCCAAAGTCACCCGTATATCCAGTCCAGCATCAGTAGCTTTCACTGCCATATCCGAGTCGACGAACTTACCCGCTGAGTATACCGACTTAATCGAGGCATTCAGCAAAGAAAAGGCAGCGCAACTCCCTGAACATCGACCCACAGACTGTGCTATAGACCTTATTCCCGGTTCCACTCCTCCAAGAGGGAGAATCTTTCCCTTATCTAAACCAGAATCCGAGGCTATGAATCAGTATATCGAGGAGGAACTTGCTAAGGGCTTCATTCGACCCTCCACTTCTCCTGCAGCAGCGGGGTTTTTCTTCGTGAAGAAGAAAGATGGCAGTCTAAGACCATGCATCGATTATCGTGGATTAAACGACATCACCGTCAAGTACCGCTATCCTCTGCCTCTAGTTCCAGCCGCCCTTGAACAGCTTCGTCAGGCTAGATTCTATACTAAACTCGATCTACGCAACGTCTACAATTTAATCCGCATACGAGAGGGTGACGAGTGGAAAACTGCTTTCTCCACCACTAGTGGGCACTATGAATATTTGGTCATGCCTTTCGGTCTGTCCAACAGCCCTTCCGTGTTTCAAGCTTACATGAATGACGTCTTCCGTGACATGCTGGACAAGTGGGTGATTGTTTACATCGACGACATCCTGATCTACTCCAATTCTCTTGAGGAACACATCCAACATGTCAGGTCAGTCCTTCAACGACTCATTCAGTGTCACCTATACGCCAAGATGGAGAAATGTGAGTTTCACAAGACCAGCACCTCTTTTCTGGGCTACGTCATCAGTCATGAAGGGGTCGCTATGGACGACAAGAAGGTGCAAGGAGTTGTAGACTGGCCTATACCACAAACCCTCAAAGAACTGCAAAGATTCCTGGGATTTGCCAACTTTTACCGTAGGTTAATTCGAAACTTCAGTCTAGTAGCCGCTCCCTTAACTGCCCTCACCAAACGTCACAGCCCACGCATTTCATGGAACCCTGAAGCACAGCAAGCATTCCAAGAACTGAAAACTCGCTTCACCACTGCACCTATTCTACGCCATCCAGATCCAAATCGTCAGTTCATTGTGGAAGTAGATGCTTCCAACACAGGAGTGGGGGCCGTGCTGTCACAACGTCAAGGAGAACCAGCAAAAATGTATCCTTGTGCCTTCTTCTCTCGGAAGCTTTCCTCAGCCGAACGCAACTATGATGTGGGAAATCGCGAACTATTAGCCATGAAACTGGCCTTAGAGGAGTGGCGTCATTGGCTGGAGGGAGCATCAGAACCGTTCGTAATTCTCACAGACCACAAGAACCTGGAGTATCTACGATCGCCCAAACGTCTCAATCCCCGTCAAGCTAGATGGTCCCTATTCATCACCAGATTTAATTTCACCGTTTCATACCGTCCCGGATCCAAGAATACCAAGGCTGATGCACTTTCCCGCCAGTCAGAAGAAACAGTCTCGAATCCCAATCCAGAAAACATCCTGAATGAAAGCCTGCTCATAGCTCCCGTCCAGTGGGATGTCATAACAGAAATCCAACAGTCCAACCGTCAAACTCTAGTTCCCATCGAATGTCCTGCTGATCTGCTCTTTATACCAGAAACACTAAGACCCCGTCTCCTCGATCAAGTGCATTCAACCCCCAGATCCGGTCACCCAGGAATTAATGCCACCATTCAACTCCTTCAAAACCGGTTCTGGTGGCCCTCTCTAACAGCCGATACCATCAACCATGTCCAAAGGTGTGTAAACTGTCAAACTTCCAAGTCCACCAGAAAACTACCAGCCGGGCTACTGTGTCCACTGCCAACTCCACAACGACCCTGGTCTCACATAGCAATCAACTTTATAACTGATCTACCCAACTCACACTGTAATACCACCATACTTACTATAGTGGATCGTTTCTCTAAAGCCTGTCGTCTTATTCCTCTGACCAAACTTCCCATCGCTTTTGAAACAGCAGAGCTGCTATGTAATCAAGTATTCCGCTTCTATGGATTGCCCGAAGATATCGTGTCTGATAGAGGACCACAGTTTACATCACGAGTATGGTCAGCTTTCTTCAAACACCTCAACATCAACATCAGCCTCACATCCGGTTATCATCCACAATCCAACGGTCAAACTGAACGCCTCAACCAGGACGTAATCCGCTTCCTCCGATCCTACTGCCAACAACAACAAAACGAATGGAGTCGATATTTGTTCTGGGCCGAATACGCTCAGAACTCACTGATCAAACCATCTACAGGTATCACACCCTTCAAGTGTATCCTTGGTTTTCAACCTCCCCTGTTCCCATGGTCGGGCGAACCCACTGAACTACCCTCCGTCACAGAGTGGCTACAAAAGAGTGAGGAGGTCTGGGACCAAGCACACACTCACCT
This sequence comes from Cyprinella venusta, assembly GCA_038021265.1. Taxonomy (NCBI): domain Eukaryota; kingdom Metazoa; phylum Chordata; class Actinopteri; order Cypriniformes; family Leuciscidae; genus Cyprinella; species Cyprinella venusta. Next base: position 26,638,248 of record CM075875.1, on the reverse strand, counting down.
AAGGCATGCAGTACGACGCCAGGAACAACAAGCCAACCGCCATCGCCGTCCAGCTCCAGAGTACCAGAATGGGCAATGGGTATGGCTCTCTACCAGAGACCTCCGACTCAAACTTCCTTGTCGCAAGCTCAGTCCCAGGTATGTTGGTCCATTCCAAATCGTTAGAAGAATTTCTCCTGTGTCATACCGTTTAGACCTGCCCGCTAATTATCGTATCTCTCCCACTTTCCATGTATCTCTGCTGAAACCCGCTGGTGGCCCGAGAGGAGAAGCGGAGGGGGAATCCACTTCTCAGAGTCCTCCACCCATCCTGGTCGATGGCGAGGAGGCGTACCGTGTGCACCAGTTGCTTGACTCCAGACGTCGGGGTAACGTTCTCCAGTATCTGGTCGATTGGGAGGGTTACGGTCCGGAGGAACAGTCCTGGGTCAATGCGAGAGATATCCTGGACCCCATTCTCACGGAAGAGTTTCATAGGACACACCCGGAGAAACCGGCCCCCAGACCTCGTGGGAGACCTCGTAGGAGACCCCTCGCGTCAGGAGCCGCTCACAGGAGGGGGGCTCTGTTACAGTGGAGGCTCCTGTTCCGCCTCCTCTCCGCCACCAGAGGGAGCCTTCACCCGAGTATTGATCATTGGCTTTAAACTCAAATTCCCATCATGCCTCGTACCTGGGACTGATTGCGTCACACACCTGCACGCCATTAACAATTAATTGAATTGCATTCAAACTGATTTAAACACACTTCAAATTGAGCACCTGCATAGGGGTCAAGTAACCTTTAGATTAGTAAGGATACAGTAGTAATAAAACCCAAATCGAAATTATTAAGAATAATTTGAAATGGTAATATGGAAATAAAGTCATAAAGCAATACCCAATGGGGAATGATAGACTTAATTCAATTTAACTTTGAAATTTGTTTGTTTCAAACCAAATTTGAATAAGATTAGGAAATTAAAGGTTGGTGTTATATTTGATGACAATCACGATTACAGTGAGGGATCAGTGATAGTAACCAAAACAAAACCAACTGGGAGAGAGAGCCATTCAGAACAGTGATGTTAGGTGATGATGACTTAGCAAAGGGGCGGCCACAAGGGGGCGTTTTCCTCTAAGTGGTCATCAGAAGCTGCTAGGACTTAATTCTGAATTTTAAATTCAAACGTGGTTTGAACCAAATTCAAAACAAGTGTACACAGTCAAGGTAAAGAAAATCATGTTACTACAACGAGGCTGTAAATTACACATGCATTGAAAGTTAGAGAAACTAGTTCAAAATTTTAGCAAGAAAATAGTAATTTTCTAACAGAGAATTTTGAGGAAAAGATGACCTAGCTGTTAGTGTCCACACGAGGGCGTTACTGGGCTCATGCGGGGTAGAGCCAGGACAATGGTGGTAATTTGATACTGCAGAGCACTCAAGGGCGCACCCTAGTTGGCAGTAGTATTACAACCAGCCCGTTGCCCCGGTGATAGATTAAGAGGGATTGGAGTGTTACCTTCTCCCCGCTGCATAATCACAAATATTACGGAATTTTAAATCTCGACAGATTTCTTTCCGGTACTATATTTTACAAGCACATCTGGCAGGATTTTTTCTTTTTCGCTGCGCTGTGCAAAAGAGAAACAGGAATTGCTCGTCTGTTTCAGAACTCCAAATAACATTTATCATAACTAGTATTAATGATTAGAATGTTTTCAGTTTTGGATTTTTCTAGATTTACAGGCACTTTTAGCAGGACTCGTCGCTGCGTGTGCAGAAGAGAACAGGAACTATTCGTCTGTTCCAAGATTCCAAATAACATCTATCACAACTAGCGTTAATGATTAGAATGTTCTCAGTTTTGGATTTTTTTGGTGCTATATTTATTTAAAACACGTTCGCAGGTTTTCGTCGCTGCTTTGTGCGAAGGAAAACAGGAATTACTCGTCTGTTTCCTGCTCCAACAGGCATATACCACATAGCACCTATGATAATATGCTTGTCGGTTTTATACATTGAGTAGCTAAGTCAATGTTTTTTCAACCAGGAGCTTATCGTTACTCTAACGATTATAATGTAAGGCCTTTTAGGAACAGTAAAAGAGCATCGTTTTATCGTTTATCCTGTCTTCACACGGTTCGAAGAATTTCGTTCGGACAGTGGAGTTAAAATTATTAAAAATGTCGTTTATGCGCAGAGGATTCTCTTCCATCTGTGCCAGAACAAATTTAATACTATGGAAACTGCAGTTTACTTTTAACAATTAACAGTGACAAAAATGTGTAACATTTTAGCAGCATGTTAAATGTTCTTTGACTGAGGCTTTGTGCCCAGATCAGTCAGATCGGGAGTTCGCAAGCGTTCACTCCGATGCGCGCGTGTAATATTAAATATTACATAAACAATATTAAATAACAATATACACATCTGACTGAAACTGACTGCTCACAAACAAGTTTGAAATGTGCTAAGCGTCTGTCTGCATCAGTTAACCAAAATTTTCATACACGGCTTAGCCTGTATTAGATAGCTCGCTAGACGTAGAACGAACTTGTGTTGTGTTCCTCTCGCCCACAGTAAAGCCAGTATGTTCCGGTCTTACAGTCCCACAACCCGCTGGGACAACCTGGAGACGGACCCGAGATTCATGACATCTCCATCCGTGCCCAAAGTCACCAGCGACTCAGAGCCCCGAGCCAGGAGCAGCTGACAAAGACTGGGCCAGACACGGCACAACCTCGCTTACCAGCTCACCGCACACGCATGCCTCCGCGAAAGGAGCCGCATCGCCCGGGAACACAAGGTGGCAACGCCGAGAATGACAACGACCCCGAGCTACTTAAGGAAGTGTAAAGACTTCAAACTGCCCTGTCTAATCTTCTACACAGACTGAAGAGGATAGTCAGAGAAAAGAACCAGAGAAGAATTCAACGAGAAACTCCGACGAAGTGAAGACTCTTGCAAAGAGCAGAGACTGAACTGAAAGAGATTCGAATATTCGAATATATAAAACCCCAAACTATTCTGAACTGCAAACCCAGAAGACACACTGCACGAACGACGTGCAAAACTCTGCTAAAAGGTCCATGATCAACACCGGACGTAGAACTTTTAAGAGTAGATGAAAATGTGTGCGCAAGTAGTTGCAAGACTCTGTGTTTGTAGAATTAGAATTTTACTTAGTTAAAGGAATCTTAGATAGACATGTAAGCCTCAACGGCCTACAGACTATGCACGACTCTCTTTTGAAACAAGCAGTTTCTAGATGTTGTTTAAAACGACACCATTAAACATTAGGTTGTGTGACAGTGAAGAGTCACAGAAAACACCAACTCCAAATAAGGCATACTTTGCCTTGACGACAGAGTGTAGTAAAAGCACCCGAGTTTAAACTACTGTTAATCAATAGGCGTGCACTCGAGCTTCGTGATCCAACTAAAACCCAATGTGCAATACGCATTTTGATCCCTGGCTTGTCTAAATGCAGATAAAACAAATAGCTGAAATTAACGTCTCTACTTCAAAAGAAAAATTAGGCCTTAGACTCCCAACTGGTATCAAGAACTTCAGCATTAAAGCGTAAGTCTGTGTAACAAAGCTTTCATCTCAGCAGCTTGTAATCTGTACCGATATCTTTTCTGCTTTGGTTAAAAGGAAATCCAAATTGCGGTATGACTAAACCTGTTTCTGACAAAGAAAGCTCAGGACAGAGTTAAATGTATGTGGACCTGTCTACAAAGTAAAGGCCTTAATTTCATTGTTAGATTGACGTAATTCACCTGAATTTTAGCTGCATCTACAAGCGGGAAGCCACTAAATGATCAAAACAAGTAACTCGCGGAAAAGTCAGCATTCATGCATGAGAGAGACGTACTTATATGTGCTTAGACAAGCTTTGACTTGCAGCAAATCTATTTCCTTACTCTGTAAACAAATAGAAGATGTGTAAAGTAAAGAACATAGTTCCATGTGAAAATTAGCAAATGCCAAAACACATTTGCATATTACTGGATGCAACCGAGTTCTCGAAAATTATAAGTATAGGCGCCTCCGTTAAAACGCGCATGATGCATGTAAAATATACAGGCATTCTTCAGGTACTGTTGAATTGCTCTGACACGCTCTGTTCCCATGACAACAACTTGTCACAGGAAGTGTTAGCTCTTAATGTCACTTTTGTAAACATACCAGCCTGGGTGGCTAAGCTAACCTAGCCTAGCATCAAGCTAACTTAGGCTAAGCTAAACTAACCTAGCTCCCTTCCAACGTAGGCTAAGCTGAATAACCTCCACAGTTAGCAGTTAGCTGCGTTTACGTGAACCCTAAATCATCGCTTGTGTTCCACAGGACAAAGTATTCTGAAATACTTTCTCAACGCCAGTTAGGGTTCCTAATTAGTAATTTTTCTATGTTTACAATTCTTATTAACTAAAGTTCACCTTCACTGGGTTAGGAATACTCCTTGCTAACCGTTGAAGACGAACCTCGCAGACACCTTGTTAATTAAACTTAAGTTTAACTACATGTAAACTGCGTAACCAACTACAGAAGAATTCGTATAACCATATGAATTTTTACCGGCATGTTGACTAAACCTTTGGAAAGACACGCATAATGTGGTTTGAACGACCAACCACTACAACCCATTATAGAGTGTCGATCAAAGCAAATCCAAAATTTACCCACTAATGCTATTGAATAACTCTCGACTTCAGATCATTCCCGTGTTTTGATCATTTTTATTTTCTTTTTGCTTTAATTTTATTTTTCCTCATTAGTTATTTTATTCCATTGACCTTGATAATAATAGCAAGCCGCTATTCCCTCGGTCAGTTATTTTAATTTCACTCCCTCTCTTGTCCGAGTGTGGTTCCACTACCCATAGGACCCAGAAAGGAAATAGAGACACGCTTACTTGTTATTTTGGCTGAGTTCAACCAGTGCACTCGTTTTGTGACCCTGCAACACAAGTAATTTCAACAATTTACTAGGGCACTACTAGAGTCCTGAGGATCGATAATAAGCAGAATTTAAATAAGAAAGCTGTCCTCTTCCTATTATCGTTCACTTAGTCGAGCCATAGTGAACCACCAGCTAAGTCTAGAGAAATAATTTAGTCATAAGAACCACCTTATGTCATTTGTTTCATCTCGGCTATGTCCTTTCCAGGAAATACCCTAGGAACCACACAAAACTTAGCCCCCTAACACTCACAGCTAAGATAAGGACACAAGAGACATTTAGCTTTATGCTAAATACCCAACGAACCTATTAAGCAGTGGTTCTGAACTTTTAGGGCCATACATTAGTCACACGCAACAAGTGTGCCAGAATGCCACAAAAGCCCCTGCTTAACCTGACCTCAACAGTGGTTCTGAACTTTTAGGGCCATACATTAGTCACACGCAACAAGTGTGCCAGAATGCCACAAAAGCCCCTGCTTAACCTGACCTCAACCTTCCAAGGAACCGCTGCCCAAACCACGGCATGGCTCCAAAACGGATTTAACAGAGCTAACCAGAGAGGTCCCGACATTCGCCCAGAACCCTGCATCAAACCACGACATGCAGATAAGACTTTCACTTGCAACGTGTCAAATCAACCTGACCGCATGAAACAGATTCTGCTTGATATGGATTACGTCCAGTCGTGAGGTGTACAGCTTCCCAGATCGTCAGACAGAGACTGTCAAAATGGACTATAAGCTGTTGCAATAAGCTCTGATCACTTAACTCCCTGATCCAGAATCAGACCAAGGGTTATCAACGCCGTGGACATCAAGTGAAACCGACTTGAAACTCCACCGACTTCTGCAAGCCTACTTCGAAACGCAAACCACCAGGTATGAAAGGATGACAGTTTCAGAACTTTGTTCCTTCAAAACCTGCATCTCCCTGAGATGAAAAAATATTTTAATTGAAAAATATAAACCTTTGTTAATTAAAATGTAAATAAATCTAATTAATGTATGTTTTTCTTTTTCTTTTTTTCTTTTTCTTTTTTTTTTAGAAAAAAGTGCCAAAGACCCTCGTGTTGAACGCATAACATCTATCTGCAAGAAAGTCGTCAGTACATTCTCTTTCAGTTGGAAGAAAAAGAGGGAATTAATTAAAGCTCAAACAGAGCTGAAACTACCACAACATAAACTCATCACTGAATCTCCTACACGATAGGGTTCCAGACTGAACATGATTGAGAGAGTGCTTGACCAGGAAAAGGCCATTTCGCAGGTCCTGAAGGCAGACCGGAAGGCGAGGCATTTGGTCCCATCATGGCAAGACATTGACGTGATGGAGTCTGTGAAAAAAGCACTGAGTCCACTGAGAGACTTCACTGATGCACTCTCCGGTGAGGACTACGTGAGTGTGTCCTACATAAAGCCAGTGCTTTTCCCTGTTGAAAGTCAACATCTTGAGCCCGAATGATGATGACACTGAACTAACAAAAACAATGAAGCAAACAGTTCTCGATTACCTCACTGACAAATATCAGGATCCCTCCACTGACGACCTGTTGGATATGGCTTCGCTTCTTGATCCCAGGTTCAAAACCCAATACACTGCCAGCGACAAGATAGAGGAAATACAAGCCAGAGCTGTATCTGAGCTGGAGTCTTTGCTGACCGTAGAGTATCCAGCAGCATCGGTTCAACAGTGTACATCTGCCTCCACATCAGAGAGCCCTGACGCAGAACAAACCCCACACAGGAAAGTAAAGAAATCACTTGCCAGCTTTTTGAAAGCCTCAGGTGTTGCAAGTGCATCTGCTGCAGTTTCAGGATCAACTTCCTTTTCTCTAAAAGAGGCAATAGAAGGGGAACTGAAGGGATACATGTCCATACCGAATGCAGAAAGTGAGGTGAATCCCTTGGAATGGTGGAAAGTCCATGAGGCAAACTTTCCAAGAGTTAGCAAACTTGCTAAAAAGTACTTGTGCATTCCGGCCACAAGTGCTCCCTCGGAAAGAGCTTTTAGCACTGGTGGCAATATCGTCACATGCCAGAGGGCAACTCTCAAGCCAGATAAAGTCAATCAACTGGTTTTCCTCTCTAAAAATTTGTGATTGGGATCAGTCATACTTTACGTTCTTAGAATATATATACTATGTAGGAATTTGAAAGTTTTGTTCTAAAGCTGAGTTAAGTCTAAGTTTAAAAGAGTCATGATTCAGAAATATGTTTGCACCTTCAGTTGATTGTTTGGTGGTTCCTGAATCACATTGCACTATTTATTGTGTTTTTTTTACCTTTTGAAGAACATGTTTATTTGGGGATTTATCCTATAGTGTTTGTTTGTACTTAATTTATAACTAGTTAATATTTTTTATTTAAACATTTTTACTTAACTTTTTAAGCTTAATTGTTTTTGATGCATCTGTTTATCTATATTTTTCATGCTAGATGCTACCTCAAAAGATTGAAAGATAGAAACATGCAGACATGGGTTTTGCTCAGGGTCAGTCTACTGGCTGTTTACAGCTGTTATCAATGTTTGATTTTTTTTTTAAACACTGTTCATTTTGTGATGAGAAGTGTGATTGTAATGCAAGTCCTGTTCACTGTTTTTACTTTGCACAATTGCTCTTCCATTAAACGTACACTTGATTAATATGCTACTTTGTCTTTTTTCCCCTTTTATGTTTTGTTACCTTGTATGGTTATATTTTTTAAATAGGGATATAGGTTTTCTTATATTGCAGCTCTGTAATTTGCAAAATAGTCTTAAAAAGCAATATGAAAAAGAATCGTGATAAAATCGTTAATCGTGATTTTTCCTGAAAAAATCGTGATATGATATTTTTTCCATATCTCCCACCCCTATTTTATAGGTAGGAAGGCTAATTCTAGTGGCCACAGAATTCGCCTTCCGAAAAAAAACTATAAATTAATTGAGCTATTTGATTTTGCCTGTCTTGTAAAACGTGGTCCTGGTAATTAATAACAATTAATTTGTGGTTAATTGCAGAGACACACATGTATGCATATAGGTAAAATTGAAATAAGCCTTCCTAAATGGGAGATTTATTAACATGTAAGACCGGTCGGATCCAAATCTGTATGAATAATTATTAATTATCAATTATTAATTATGATATGCAAATTCCCCCTTCGATCAGACCGCCTAGTTTTCTTACATAATTATTTCCCATCTGCCTTTCTGCTGTTATCTCGGGACGCTTGTCCCGAGAAAAATGGCGTTTGTCAGGTCCAGTCTTGTATCCAGCCTCTCACGGGGGTTTCGGATGCCCCACCGCCTGTGATGAGAAGACCAACGCCTGTGAAGAGACGACTCACCGCCTGCGATATCTTATGGTGCCGTTTTATACATAAACAATATTTAATTTTTAATATTTATATATAAACAATATGAATGTAAGCCAGAGGAGAACTGACCCCGACTGAGCCTGGGTTCTCCCAAGGTTTTTTTCTCCATCCAATCTGATGGAGTTTTGGTTCCTTGCCACTGTCGCCTTGCTTTTGGCTTGCTTTTGGCTTGCTTAGTAGGGGTTATTTAATATTTAACAATATTATCGATCTGTGTTGTACTACTTTCATGTTATCACTGTGAAGCTGCTTTGATACAATCTGTATTGTGAAAAGCGCTATATAAATAAATGTGACTTGACTTGACTTGACTTCTTCTCGTGTCCATACGGTAATCTCAATACTATGCGACCGAGAGTCGCGTGGGTATGACGCAATCGTTAGCCTACTTTTACTAAAACTGCTTCTACAGGGCCATAACATAAGCTACAAGGTAATGGAGCTATTTATACATTGTCGAGTTTCTTTAGAAATAAATAAAGGACAAATTGGGTCTTCAAACGCCTCAGATGTAAAGTTATTCACTGTCAAAGTGACGCCAAAATGAACGGGAGTCAATGGGAATGCTAACGCAAGTGAAGTTCTGCCACAAGATGTCAGCTCCCGCAAGGCTTCAACTTCCGGTCGATGGATTATCCCCTTGGCCTAGCTCTATGTCTATCATCGGAGCTGCTAACAAGCTCTGCCCTCTGTGCTGGGAACAGCTAATTTGCATTTAAAGGGACACACAAACAATGCATTTTTGCTCAACCCAAAAAAGTGACAATTTTAACATGCTATAAAAACAATCTGTGGGGTATTTTTAGCTAAAACTTCACATGCACACTGGGGACATCAGAGACTTATTTTACATCTTGTGAAAGGGACCCCTATAAGATGGAAGAATGTATGGAAGAAAATATATATAAGATGATTATATAAAAATATATAAGATGGAAGAAAAGTTTTACAGATGCTAGAAAAGTGCCTTTCAAATGAAAGATTGGTATCAAAAAGCTCACCCAGGTCCCTAACCGACGACAAAGACTTCATCCATCATCCATCAAGTGTTAGATCAAAGACAGATCATCCATCAAGTGTTAGACAGTATTCTAGGTTATTACGTGCAGAGATTTTTGGTCCAATAATGATTTTTCTCTTTCTTCAAAATTAAGTAGTAGGAAATTACTAGACATCCTTTTTTATAGCACTTATGCATTCCGTTAATTTTGTGAATTGGTAAGTTTCGTTAGAGCTCGAAGAAATATACATTTGAGTATCATTAGCATAACAGTGAAAACTAATGCCATGCTTCCAAACAAAGCGTTCATGATATCAAGGCTAGATTATTGTAATGCTCTACTGGCTGGGTTGCCCTGCACGCTTAATAAACAAACTACAGCTGGTTCAAAACACAGCAGCTCGAGTTCTTAAAAGAACCAGGAAATATGACCATATTAGCCAGGTATTGTCAACCCCGCATTGGCTGCCTATTAAACATTGTATACATTTTAAAATTGCTCATTACTTACAAAGTACTAAATGGTCTAGCTCCCCATCACTTGAGCGAGCTCTTAACGCATTACAGTCCTTCACATCTATTGCGATCTCGAAATTTGAAATTTCGGCCAGTTGATAATACCTAGAATATCAAAATCGACTGCAGGCGGTAGATCCTTTTTCTATCTAGCACCAAAACTCTGGAACAATCTTCCTAACATTGTCCGGGAAGCAGACACACTCTGTCAGTTCAAATCTTGACTAAAAACATCTTTTTGGCCTAGCATACATATAACACACTACAGACCTCCTTAATTCAAAATTAGGCTGCTAAGTTTAGATCAGTCGGAACCGGGAACACGTCCCGTAAATCCTGATGTACTTGGTACATCATAAGAAGGATGCCGTCTACGCTAATATTAATCTCTCTGTTCATCCTGAGGGACCCTCAGGATGAACAGGTGGACCTGCGCCTGGATCCATCCCAACACATCCTTAAGTGCTGGCCTCATCGTCACGACAGCCATCAGCACTGATCCTCAACAACTCATCTCCATAGCGGCGTGATTAGTTCCTTGCCACTGCTGCCTTGGCTTTTGGCTTGCTTAGTTGGGGACATTTAATATTCAACAATATTATTACTCTGCCTTACTCAATACAATCTGTATTGATACAATCTGTATTGTAAAAAGCACTATATAATTAAAGGTGACTTGACTTGACAAAGGTCAGAGGTACCTCAAAGTAGTTTCCAGCTGAAAAGGGAAAGTATGGCAGTTCACGCTCCTCTGGTCCCCACGACTGGCTGAGAAGAGAGTTCCTGACAAGTGTGCCAGATTTGATGTGTGAGTTAACGTGCAGGGCGATGTTGTTTGATTGGCTGCACCTTAGGTTAACAGTGAAACTTGAGAAAAGACAAACAAGATAATCAGGTGTCAAAGGCAAAAACTTTATAAAAGATAAGTTTAGTATCTACCTGTGAGGGAATAAGCTGATCTGCCCTTTGATTGTTATATGCTGCCCTGGAATGACTCCTTTAAGTAAACTGCCCTTGTAAGGTATGCTCTGCAAAATGACAGTTCATGTTGTGTTTTATCATGTTAATATGAAGTACATTTTATATATATATATATATATATATATATATATATATATATATATATATATATATATATATATGCAAAATCAGTTGTTGATGTCAGGTGCATGCTAAACTTACTTGGTCATCTGTTTTTGAAAATATTGCCTGTGCAAAATCAGAAAATATGTCATTGCAAAGTTGAAATCCATATTATTTAACCTTTTCAACAACATCCTTTCATCTTTTATCCTTACGTATGTTTTGTAAACAAATATAATTGTATTATTATATACAAAAATGGGTAACACTTTAAAATAATGGTCCGTAGTTAACAAGTAGCTATGCAGGAAGTAATAGGTAGTACTGCATTAACACCGAAGTTAATACTATTAACTAATATGGAAGCAATATTAACTAAGCAGTAAGTAATAGGTAATTTAGTACAAAGGTAGTTCCTTGGTAGGTATTTGATTGTTACTAAAGAAATATATCCTCATTGAGTACTACTTGTGAACTAAGAATTAATAACCAATTAATTACTAATCACAAAAGTAACATGTCTAAAAAGTGAACAATTGTGGGGGTTTTATTTAGCATGGTCATAACATTTCAGAAGCATGTGCCTCAAATGGGTTCTTTAAGGAAAAAAGTTTATGAATATTACATCCCCCCAAATACATTAGCTAGGTTGAGATTGTGACTACTACTCTTGCCAGGATGGACGCATGTTCTCTGTTTATTTAAAACTTAAACATAAAATAATACTAATAATGACAGTTTTTAAAAATAAACCTTAAATAATTAGGAAGTGATGCTGACACATGATTAGATTAGTTCACTATTATGAGCTCTATTGGATGTCTGTCACATATATCTCAGACTCCAAAGACCTATAACTTTATGTTACAGTAGCTGCCTGAGGAGGACTTCTCTTTAGGACATGAATATAAACATTGATGTTCACTTGTCAAAAACAAGCATCTTTAATGAAGAAATTGGCAGCATTTATGTTACGATAAGCGCAAAACCACATCTTCCAGATTACAGTGTTTGTTAGAATATTAGTGCCTCACAGAATCTGTACAGTATGTGTCAAATATAAAATTAAATTACTTGTATCATTTGTGAAAAACATGTTAACTCCTCAATAACTACTTAAACGCTTATCGCTTAACTACAAGCGTTACCTTGTGTAAACATTGCGGGATGACAAGGTAACGCTTGTAGTTAGTTAGGAGTTAACATGTTTTTCACTTTAAAATAATGGGCCACATCACTAGTAGTCCCTGCGGGATGACAAGGTAACGCTTAAGTAGTTATTGAGGAGTTAACATGTTTTTCACAAATGATACAAGTTAATTAATTTTATATTTTGACACATACTGTACAGGTTCTGTGAGGCACTAATATTCTAACAAACACTGTAATCTGGAAGATGTGGTTTTGCGCTTATCGTAACATAAATTCAGCCAATTTCTTCATTAAAGATACAAATTGTTTTTGACAAGTGAACATCAATGTTTATATTCATGTCCTAAAGAGAAGTCCTCCCCAGGCAGCTACTGTAACATAAAGTTATAGGTCTTTGGAGTCTGAGATATATGTGACTGACATTTAATAGAGCTCATAATAGTGAACTAATCTAATCATGTGTCAGCATCACTTCCTAATTATTTAAGGTTTATTTTTAAAAACTGTCATTATTAGTATTACTTTATGTTTAAGTTTTAAATAAACAGAGAACATGCGTCCATCCTGGCAAGAGTAGTAGTCACAATCTCAACCTAGCTAATGTATTTGGGGGGATGTAATATTCATAAACTTTTTTCCACAAAGAACCCATTTGAGGCACATGCTTCTGAAATGTTATGACCATGCTAAGAGTATAAAACCACCACAATTGTTCACTTTTTAGACATGCTACTTTTGTGATTAGTAATTAATTGGTTATTATTACTTAGTTCACAGTAGTACTCAATGAGGATATATTTCTTTAGTAATAATCAAATACCTACCAAGGAACTACCTTTGTACTAAATTACCTATTACTTAATGCTTAGTTAATATTGCTTCCATATTAGTTAATAGTATTAAGTTCGGTGTTAATGCAGTACTACCTATTACTTCCTGCATAGCTACTTGTTAACTACGGACCATTATTTTAAAGTGTTACCCAAAAATGTATACCAAATGATATTAAGTATCCATGATTGTGGATTATGCATGCATGGAGTTGAACTAACTGTATAATACTGTTTAAAAACCTTGGTCAGTCTATGCACTGTAATCTAAGCACAGCAACTATATATATATATATATATATATATATATATATATATATATATATATATATATATATATATATATATATATGGTATCACTTTATTTCGATAGTCCACTTTAGACATTCTACTAACTATAAGTAACTTTTCAACTACATTTCAACTAACTATCATTAAAGTATTGCTGTCAGCTTAATATCTGCTAACACGTTATTTTGTTGATCCCCCAACAGACATTCAACTGACTATAAGTAACTTGGCGACTACAAGTAATTCTATTCTCCTAAGCCAAACCCTAAAGACCTAACCAGTTAGTTGACATGTAGTTGAAAAGTTACTTATAATTAGTAGAATGTCGAAAATGACTATCGAAATAAAGTGTAACCATATTTGTAATATAAAATGCAGACTACAGCATGTATATATACTATTTATATACTATTTATAAAAAATATATATTTATTTTATTTGGTCACTATATCATTGCCATACTTGAATGTTAATGACTTAATTTTTTTGAAATTTTTGATTAGCAGTGTTTGTCACTTACTGAGTCAGGGATAAAGCCAATGGCATGCAGTTCTACTTTTCCAGAGACTGAAAATGTGTCGACCATCTCAAGAGGAATTCTGTGTTCATACTCCAAAATGTGAACTCCATTTACTGCTACCTTCAAGTAAATGAGTTAAATTCCTGTCACTTAACAAATCTAAAATTTCTCTCTTGAAATAGCTCTGTTACAACAACTACTACGAATAATAATTAATATCTGCTTTAAACCAAATATACACTAATGACTGTTAACTAGCTTTGTTTACCCGTAATATTTCACACTCACTTTGAAAACATCACAAAGTACCAAGATAATAGTCTCAAAGGTAGCTCCTTGTTTGAAAGGCATGCGGTCCAGATTTTCTTCTTTTCCCCAGTTTTCATGTTGTAAAGTGTTGCACACAATCTGCGGAGAGCTGCTGAAGCGAGGATTGAAGTGAAAGGCAACATTCGCCCGTGGCTTAGAACTGCAGCCACATGTCAAATCAAACTGAAACCTATGGAAGCACATATTGAATTACACTGGTTTAGGTGTACTACAAATGAGGCCTACTAAAAAGGAAGGTACAACTTTTTAAATGTACTTGGAACCTACTAAGGCAACTGAAATGAGAAAATAACATTTAGATGAAAGGTTTTTTAATTGAGTATACCTACTGTATTCATATAAATGGAGTTATTGCTAAATACCACCTGTAGTGAATCTAACCTGGCTGTACCACAACTTTAATGTGAAAATTAAGGTGAATTGTAAATTCTTATTTATAAATTACTGGCAATATAAATATTTTATATAAAAAAGGGAGTTTAAAGATATGCTATGGGTGGCAAAATCCACCCATAGCATATCATTGTCAGACAATGAACAGTGTATGCCATAGTCCTAATATATAAAACTTAAAAATCACTCAAATGAATGAATGATTGATTTGACGTTGCTTATATTACAAAATACGCAAACGCATTATAATTTGTGGGTGGAATATTCAGACTGTTCCAGACTATGGCATGCTTTTAAGATTATGATGCAATATACAATGAGAATAAAGTAGCCTAGCCTTGGCCTAACATATGTATTGACTTTACCTGTCGGCATCATTATGAACACATCCCTGTACAACAATCATCTCTCCTGGGTGAAGGCCACCCGGTATAATCTCAGTGAAGGGGACAGTCTGATGAAAATCAAAATGAAAACCACGATGTAAACATAATCCTTTTCCATTTTATTGCAGTCTATTATGATGCTAGAAACAGAATGCTTAAAACAACAACAACAACAACAACAACAACAACAACAACAACAACAACAAAGCAGATAAACGCTTGAGAATGTCGTAGGCTATGTAGCTACAGTAGGCTAAATAGCTACAGTATTGTTGTCGTTGCAAGGGCATCTCATATAAATAAATCGATGACTTACCGGATTGAGAATAGTCTTTTTTGCATTTGCGACTGACATTAAAACTCCTCTATTTAACAATAATAAACTTAAAGTTATCAAAACACGGCCTTGCTAAATTCCCGTTTTCTCCATTGACAAAGGAGTGACAGGTTGCGTCTCAAAATCTACGGAGCTGCATGCTAAAACGTTTGAGCATCATTTGTAGGAGGATCCAGACGGAACATTTTCCAACAAACGCGAGATAGATCAATTCTTTCTCCGCGAGAGAAATATGGAGTAGGCAACGACTGAATTAATGTATAATGCTTTCACTTATTTGCCCCCCGTATTATTGGTTATATATTTCCTGCAGATTGTTGTTGTTTTAGGCTAGTTTCACCCCAACCCACCAGAAAGATTATTTCATTTTATTTTCATAATAATTTTTCTACATTAAAAATACTAGATTTTTAATAAACTTCCCTGTAAATTCAGCTCAAAATATCTTGTTTTTCTGGCGATCTCTTGTGAAAAATATATAAAGTATATGTAGTAGGCTATAACATGTTTCATGACTCTTGCCACTAGATGGCCATATAGCGCTATGGAGAAAATGTTCTGAAAATGGAAAATCTGTTCTGCTGGGTCATAAACAGTGTTGTGCAGTGTTGTGCAAGTTACTTCCAAACTGTAATACATTAGGTATTACTTGTTACTGTTATTTAAAAGTAATTCATTACCTTACAATATTACTGTCTCAGAATTGTAATGCGTTACATTAATCATGTATTACTTTTGAGTTACTTTCACCAAAATAACTAAGTAGAACTTAACTTTGGGGCTGTAACGATATGCAATAAGAAACCGAAATCGCAATTCGCCACACGACTCAGATTCACGAACCGAATCGCGACAGACCTCTTCCAACTCCAGCGTTATTCTCCTTACCGTCCAGATCCAATGCTGCCTATCTTTAAATTAGGCTTAGTATTATTTGAAGTTAACATTATAAAATACATAGACCTACACCACAAAACTAGTTGAGGATAAATTATTTAAAATCGGGGAAGTCCAGCATTATGGACATGACATTTGCAGTCAAAACTTGAAATAAAAATTCTCAGAAAATACATGTATTGAAATGTATATAAGCTACTTCCTTAAAGGACTCCAGACATTAGACAAATATCAGTCTTTGTTTTATTTTTAATATTAGGGAAAAGACATTCATGCGTGACAAAAAAAATAGGAGGCAAAATATAGGCCTATTTTTGTAATTCTAATTACACTGCGCAAATCGGATGAGGAAGGGTTGGCTCTCCAGTCTCCATAGAACTTAAAATATTCATTTTATTTTAGTTTTCGTGTTCGCATTTATGAGGAAAAACAATGTTACAGACGCTCTGAACTGGCACTAAAGACTGCTTTAAAACTTTCACATAGTCTGTTGCCTTTAAGAAGTAAAAGCAGACAATACACTCTAATACAACTGTAATACAAGCCTCACTGAACATAACGAGTAAAATATTACTGAAAATTGATTAGTAATGCCTTACACTACTGCGTTACATCAAAAAGTAGGCCTAATATGTTACTGTAATGTATTACTTTTGTAATGCGTTACTCCCAACACTGGTGTTGTGCAAGTTACTTCCGAACTGTAATACATTAGGTATTACTTGTTACTGTTATTTAAAAGTAATTCATTACCTTACAATATTACTGTCTCAGAATTGTAATGTGTTAGCCTACATGTATTACTTTTGAGTTACTTTCACCAAAATAACTAAGTAGAACTTAACTTTGGGGCTGTAACGATATGCAATAAGAAACCGAAATCGCGATTCGCCACACGACTCAGATTTACGAACCTACAGAATCGCGACACACCCCTTCCAACTCCATGTGTTATTATTCTGCTTATTACCGTCCAGATCCAATGCTGCCTTATCTTTAAATTAGGCTATTAGTATTATTTGAAGTTAAAATACGTAGACCTACCACAAAACTAGTTGAGGATAAACTATTTAAAATTGGGGAAGTCCAGCATTATGGACATGACATTTGCAGTCAAAATTTGAAATAAAAATTCTCAGAAAATACATGTATTGAAACGTATATAGGCTACTTCCTTAAAGGACTCCAGACATTAGACAAATATCTGTCTTTGTTTTATTTTTAATATTAGGGAAAAGACACATTCATGCGTGACAAAAAATAGGAGGCAAAATATATTTTTTGTAATTCTGTTAATTACACTGCGCAAATCGGATGAGGAAGGGTTGACTCTCCAGTCTCCATAGAACTTAAAATATTCATTTTATTTTAGTTTTCGTGTTCGCATTTATGAGGAAAAACAATGTTACAGACGTGACCGCTCTGAACTGGCAGACTGCTTTAAAACTTTCACATAGTCTGTTGCCTTAAAGAAGTAAAAGCAGACAATACACTGTAATACAACTGTAATACAAGCCTCACTGAACATGTAACGAGTAAAATATTACTGAAAATTGATTAGTAATGCCTTACACTACTGCGTTAGCTACAGCAAAAAGTAATATGTTACTGTAATGTATTACTTTTGTAATGCGTTACTCCCAACACTGGTCATAAAGACAATTATTCATCATTATGCATTCAGATATCTATTTAGAAATTTTAAAAAATAATTTCAGGGTACATTTTAAAAAAAAATTAAGTTTGACATTTTTTTTAAGTTTTCTGTATAAACAGAAGTGTCAGATATTGTAAGAATTCAAGTGAAAAAGAGTAAAACCTTAAAAACTTATTTGAAAATGCTGATTTTTAATTCATAATAAAATAAATGCTGTTCATTCATTCCTATGGCGGTCATCGACTTTCTTTTTTATTTCAACCACATAAACTCCTCTATCCATTCAATTGTTTTCATGCAAAGTCAGGGAACAAAACTGCTAAGGTCTTGGACCACTCTGATTAACGAATACTCGATTTAAAATAATAATAATTATGATAATAAAATATTTTTTCGGGTTCAAATGACCCGCTGGAAGGATGAAGAAACACAGCCGGATCATTTCCATTGGACAAGGATAGGTCATTATCAACAAGATTGTGTACCAAGAGCAGATTAGCATCTGGTTTAAGATACTTTAAATTGACATTCTCTGCTAGCACAAACTTTTGGAAATCACCTTGCATGATTCAATGAAATGCTCTCCTCCCATAAATTAATATGTGAACTAAGCAATCACTTTACAACAGCTGTCTGGCATGTAGTTTTACAAGTTTGTACACTGCCCTAAACATTTGACTCACAAACCTGAAGATTGATGACTTGTAGAAAAAATGTTAAAAGGCGAGCTATTAACATCACAACACAACAAATAACCAACAATAAAGACAAAACTGTTTTTTTTTTAAATGTATTTATTTTTTGGTCAGCAAACAGAGAAACAACAATTCTCTTACAAACCAATTCATGCTGGGAAATCACCAATTCATGCTGGGGGGAACAACATTTGGGTGAATTGTGTTGGTCTACCACGGTGTTTTAGGTTAAGGTTCAAAGTAATTCTTCTTAGCACTACTTGAATCAAATGGTCTCATAAACCATTGTTTTCTTTCTGTTTTTTTTTTAACAATGTAACTAATTGCTTTAATTAATCCAACTTTTAAACATGTTTTACCTATACACTTGACATATGGTTAAATGGATGAAAAGAAGATAGTTTTAGAGCCCCACATAAGCAAACCAAAACCAACAATGGCAAAAAAAAAAAAAAAAAAAAAAATAGTTTAAACATTAAAAAAAGGGTAGTGTAAGCTTTAATCTTTGCGTATGACTAGTTCATTACACTATCAGTCAGTTTGCAATATTGGGTCTAAAATGCAAGTTACTAAATAACTTTTTTGTTGCACTCTTTATAAAAGTAATATCAACACAAATATTGTTGTTTGTCTGAATAGCATGGATGCGATTACCTGTGACATTGTCTCACAACTATTATCATAATTATATTCCTTTTAAATATATTATATATTCTAGCATAATCCACAATGATTTCATATTTGAGAGAGGGAAAAGGTGGTGTTTATATATTTATCATTTTATGAGTCAGTGTCCAAAGAGGTCACAGTGGAATACACAGAACAAAAATTCTGTGTGAACAGGCTCTTAACTGTGTACTATGTTAACTATGTTGAGAAGTACAATGAAAAATGTTCAATGTAAAAGAAGCTGTTACTGTAGAATAGCAATTCTGGAAGATACAAAGTGATTGTGCCTCTACATTTAGACACTCATTCCAACTTATGTAGAAATGTGGAATCTGGATATCAAAACAATCATACAAGAAGTGGTATAATTCTTTCTAATAATTAAAGAACAACAATGTGTAATGTGAAACACTGAATAAAAATAAAATAAAAAAGGAAATAATAAGCAAAACAATTAAGAGTATGTGGGCCTCTTACCAATTCAAACGAAACTGTGGATGAAATGCCTAAATCAATTTTACACTTTCCAAGAAAAATAACTAAAAGAATTCCCTGACGCGATGTCTTTGCAAGCCATTTGCACAGCCAAACATAGTTTTCCATGTGAAGATGAAATGTGAATTGCAGTATTCATGTGGCTTTAAGTAACCTTAAGTAGTCTTTTTAACCACATGGATGAAATAACAGGGCACTTCTCCTTGCCCTGGGGTGTATTGCTTGAAGTCACCATATACATTGTGCTCGCATTTTCCCAAAAATGATGCTCTTAACATCTCCTTAAAACTCTCCACACGATGGGGGTAGTATGACAGGCGGAATTTACTAAAAGACATAAAGAAAAAAACATATTACTAAAAACATGTATAACAAATTCCTGAAACACACATTCATTTTCAATGTAGTAATAGATCAACAAAAACGACAAGTAGTGAGTTATTGAAAAGAACTGTTGAACATCTAAACATATTCATTCCAATTCAACTAGGGTGACCACCTGCTAATAAGCCCAAGGGGGGACAAGGGGTATGTTTCTGAGGGACAATGTGGGACACTGTTTGGCACGGCGGTGCCCCCACCCCACGGGCAGACTCACTGATAGTTTACCCATATCTAGAATTGTTACTATTGCCTAACTGTTTGTACATGAATAATTGTTCAAAAAAAAAAAAAAAAAAAAAAAAAAAGCACATACCTTAGCACACACATTAATAATGCCCTATTTCCTAAACATGATGAATAGGCCAACCAATGTGTATTTTTTTCTAAATAAACATTTATGAACATTTTGAACATTATTTTTTACATTATTTTTTTTGACATTTTGAACATTATTTTTGAAAATATTTTGAACGTTAAATGAATTGACAGATGCACTTCCACTTACGATTTACTTTAGCTATTTAATTTTATTTACTTTTCATTACAATTAGTTCACTTTAAATAAATAAAAATATAAAATTATAGGATAAACAGGAATTATAGTTGCTCAACACACAAAAAAAGTCTAAAAAAAAGTCTAAACTCACAACTTCAGAGAAGAAGAGGAAGGTGCGCTGTCATGACAACAATGAAAAAGTTGACATCAACCTAGTCAGCAGGTCACGTGGGAGTGGCAACCAGTGTTGGGGAAGTTCACTTTCTACATGAATTAGTTAAGTTCAAAGTTTGCACAGAAATGTAAGATTTTTCCCATCTCCACCGACCTCGTTATAAAATCCGTTTAAATTATCATACGACGCCTTTGTCGACGGCGGCCGCGGTGCGACACTGGTGGCTTGTGTTGCCAGATTGGGTGTTTTTTTCGCTACATATTAAGCTCTGTTTACTGTGAGTTTTAGCCGGTCTTTCGCCTGGAATGATCTATAGAAATCTGGCACCCCGTTGAACGAAGTTAAACTGAGAGAGCGTGCGTTCACAGACAACAGAATGAACGAGTTCACACGAAATATGAACAAGTTCATGAACGTGAACGTGTTCAGGCACAACGTTTGGCTGCCTGGGTCTCGAGGATATAGAGTGACCGACTCTTTTTTTTTTTTTTTTTTTTGAGGAAGCATTGATTATGCGTGACACGGTCTCAATTTGCGGGACGCATGAATTGGGCTTCAAACGCTGTGCGCGCACGCGCTACGCGGGACGGGTGGTCACCCTAAATTCAACAAATAATTTAGGATTTATCTTAAATGCTAACAACTAATTATTTTACATATACTAGATTGTTTGGCTTTGATGGCATTGATTGTTTGGCTACCGGCCGGCATAAATCTGTTCATAAATTTAAGGCTGATTTTTTTTTTTTATATAACTGCGACATGCATATATTTATCCATGAATAAACAATTTGGTCAAAATCCCTTGCCTCTTCAGCATATATATCCTTTTGAATGCTTATGTATTTCTTTTATAAAATCAATAATTAAGTATATTAATTATTACTTTATCATTTATTGACATATATATTTATTCTTTGTGCTTTTTCTTGTGAAATCATATTCTTAAATGCATGCTGATGTAAGTAACCAGCTTCTTTAGGTGCATAAGGCCATTTGTCTCTCTCTCTGGTATCAGGAGAAAGGTTTATGGATGCTAAAGGTGTCGTGAACATACGTCCAACACACATGATACTTCTCAGTACAGATGGTAGACCCCTTTTCAGTTGGTAAACATGGTGAAGTTTTATGTGGGCGGAGCTTAAGTGGAGGCAGATCTATCCCTCTGGCCGCTTCACTATACTAATGCTAGTTAGCAAGTTTTATTAGCTTGTTTTTTAACAATGATTGGAGAAAATCAGATTTTGTAAGGTCACTCACTGTCCAGGACCGCAATTGTTATTTCCAAAAGTTATTTTTAACGGACAGAACCAGATTGGCCGACCCGTAGCCGCCTACACGCTCACTCAATGCGTGGACATCTGACAGGATTAACGTTAAGTAACCTCGGTTGAGTGGCCTGACTTCTACACCTACCATATAGAGAAACCGATCGTAAAGAGAAAATGATGGCATATAAATCTTTAGATTTCTATGTGCTGAATGGTCCTGTACAAGACTTGTGTGATCTGCAGTTCTGCCGAGCCAGGGCAGAGAAGACGACAATGTAGAGTGTCATTACGGTGCGATTTTAATCATGTGAATATTTTCTAGAAATAAAAAATCCAGATACAGCATATACATTTTTCATTGATACTTGCACCAAACAACACAATAAGATGACATTTAAAAATAATAAAAGTAATTTAAACTCCTTATTATGTAGCTGTAGCCGAATCTGTGCTGGTTTGCATTGGCCACCTCCAGTTTTCACTTGTTTTGCCTCCAGCTAGCGCCATGACATAACTGTGATGTAGACGCAAAAGGGGTCTGTATTGAGCACTGCTATATTGAACTTTAATTGTTGTATTAAAATGTATTCTTTCTATTATATTTCTTTTCTGGGGAGCAAATGTTATCTTTTTTTCTCCCAAACGAGTGAATGTGTTACCATTATGTTTTGGTACACTTAACTGATAATAAGCAACTCAGACTCTCTTTAGCCTTGATGGGAGCTCTTATTTACTAGTGTCATGTGAATGCAGAAAAAGAGAAAATAATAGGGATTTGGTTTGTGTTTGAGTGTTAAAACATAAAGGGGTCATTGAAGCCAATAGTTTAAGGCACCATTTATTTGTTAAAGTCTTACTCCAGTTTGAAAAAGGTTTAGTGTTAGTCTTCTTGGTTGCAGGTTAAGGAACCACTGCCATTATTGGATATTGACTGAGTTGTTGTTCTGGACAAACTGGCACCAGCAACCCAAATCTGTGACTTGGAAGGTCATGATGTGCCTCTGAATGTCAGATGCATCATCGATAGAGCTTTGCTTCCGTCTATCTGTATATGTGTGGAAAATTACTGTGTTTATCTATTTCTTAGCCAATGGGAAAGCAATGAGTCAATGTGTAAGCAATGATGTACCTTAGACCTTGGGAACAGTATAACTGCTGTGATCTTTGTAACCGTAAGAGGGTGGCCTACGAACTCCTGTGCGAGTCTTGAACCTGACTTCTGCTGATGAAACTGCAAACTATGTTCAGTAAAACTTTCTTTAATTTTTTATAATTCTGACTACGGGTCTTCATTCTTCATGTCTGGTTCTGGGTCTTTTGACTGTTTACCCCTAACAACTTGCTCAGGCCTTAAAGTATGACATCACTGGAGGCTGCATTATTGCATAATGTAAGTATTTGAGATGTTATGGATTCAGACTTAGTTTATTTCAGATGATTATAGCTGATTGTTTTTTTGTTTTTTTTTTCAAAAAATATTAACTGTAAGGTGCCCATTTTCTAAATCGCTACGGTAATTGTTCTGTCTCAGAGACAATCTTAGAGAGAGGACAAATATCCTGCAAATCAATGTAAAAATACACGTGGAATGGACTGGAGTCGACTTTACCTCGATCTTCAAATTCAAATAGTTTACAACCTCTGGTGCACCATATTTTCTTTGGAGCACCATGTTTCCTTTGGAGCATCATTGAATATTTGAACCTTTTGTAATACTTGCGTATGAGCCCCTCAATTGTCTTCAGTGTGAAAGAATGGATTTCAAAATCATACAGTCCCTGCTTTAAAGGATTTAAATAAGCAAAAGATGCTGGAAAACCAAAGAATTTGCAGGGTGTAACGGTACGCAGAAGTCAACGCTACGTAACTCGGTTTTGAGGTCATGGTTCAAAACAAGTTTGGTACAACAGGAAAAAGGGTTAACAATGATTTTTTGCCTTTTTCTTAAATTACTTCTTATTAGTTAGTAAGTTTTTTAAATTTAGGTATGAGACTTAAGGAATGGATTGAGGAATGTAGAATAAGGTCATGCAGAATAAGGCAATACTATGTGCTAAAAGTAGATATTAAAAGTGCTAAAAAACACCCAATATCCTAGTATTATGCATGCTAATAATAAAGAACTAATTAATAGTGAGAATTGGACCCTAAAATAAAGTGTTACCAGAAAAAGCAACACATGCTTCTTTTACACAAGATCTCTTATATTTGATTTTGAACAGATTTTTGCAAATTACAGTTTGTTCCACCAAGTGGCATTTAGTCCCTCCTGAGGTAGTTGGTACAGTTCAGCCTCCTATAGTGTAGTAAGCGCTGATAATGCACCACAACCACCCAAAAACCGACCCCACCACAGTACCTCGTCTCAGGCGGAGTCTGAGTGTCCTCTGCTTGGGGCAGTATTAGAGTGTAGTCCAGTGTGATCATGTGAGGCTTGTTATTAACCCACAACACTGAGGTGGAGATGTCCTGCCTCAGGTCACTCTGAAACATAAGTCCTTAAGTATATGAGGCTCACAGAATGCAACTTAATTTTTTAAGTTTAAATTTAAATTGACAAAAATATGACTTGCTTAAAGAGCCATTATTGTGTATATAATTTATTATCTCCAGATTTAAGCATAATATTATGGAATGATTGACGAACTACAAATCCTGTCAAACTATGTTTTTTAATATTCCTTCTTATATGCCTACAGTGTTGTCTTCTAATCCATGATTTGGCTCAGTTACATTCATGTTTAGGCAGTTAAGGCTCAGAAAATTGTTATCAGAAGGCTTACATGGATTGGAATGTCTATATTTTTTCTTTTTTTTTTTTTTTTTTACAAACAATCAAGTGAATGCATTACTTTAGTTAAAAGCAAATCACCATTATAGTGTATACATGCTATTCTTAAAATACAATGAAGTGAACTGTGGTGTGGCTACATGTACACAATAGAGTGCTGAAAGTGATGACGTCACTTTGTAGGACAACTCAGAAGCTGGCGGCGCATGGGTTCCCTCGGTTGAAAAGCAATGCATTTTCCCCATAGACTTTTGGAAAAATCGCAAAAAATCAGATCTGTGTTTAACAAAGAGTTGTGACCCTTACACGTTTTGTCTATCAAGATAATATTTATTATCTTATAAATCTTATAATATTTATTATCTTATTATCTAGATAATAGTTAATCCAAAATTTATACATTTTAAAGCCTATAAAGATTTTAAAAAACACAATCAGACACAATAAAGTTTTAAAAAACACAAGCAGGTTATAACTGTGTGTTCTATGTCATAGATCAAAACGTGAAAATATTTAGAGGCTTTGTTTTGACCTTATTTCAGGCGATTTAGCAAAAACCCATTCAAAAATCCCATAGGCTTTAGAGCGAGGGAACCGGGAGTGCTAAAATACTAACTCACTTCCACGTTTTGGCCTACAGAGTGACGTCGTGACTTCAGCACACTATTGGGTTCCCTTTCAGTCAGTCACATGGGAGAGATCCCAATTCATCAGTAATTCTGACGTAACTTCGCCGTTCCCGCCTTTAGAGAACGAGGGTTACATGCGTAACCGAGACGTTTTACCTTATAGTAGATATTCTTCCCTTGGGGTGCTTGACCAGTCTCGAGGATGTAATCATAGTTACGGTGGTCAATAATTAGGATCCCTCCAGGTTTCACCATGCTGGCTATGTTTTGCAAGGCAAGCTTCTGATCACTCTGGTCCCCTGTGTGATAAGAGAAAGAAGTTAATTAGATAAATCTGTCAAAATCCGAAACCCATTTTGCTTTGGTGTTCTTACCTTTGAAGTCTGGTAAATGAGCGAATGAGTTCCCTAGACAGATTACTGCATCAAACCCATCTCCAGGTTTCTTAACATCTTCGTCTAATGTTAGCCAGTTGGCTTCTTCAATTACTAAAAATATCAGATCAGACCATGGAGAAATTTTTAAAACATTTTTTTAAATTCTCACTCAAAACAGAGATCTTCTTTTACCCCAGTTATCGAAGGCTGGCTCTTTTCTCCTCTCCCATCTCTCTTTAAGAGCATATTTGAGCATTTTGTCACTGGCATCCACACTAACCACCTTGAATCCCTCCTCTACCAACATGATGGAATCCACCCTTAAAAAAAGGTAAAAATGTGCAAACGTAAAACCATGTGCAAATACATGTCAACACCATTAATATTTTGTTATTTTTCTCCTTAAAACTCAAGAGAATTCAGGCTATCCTGGTATATTTTTCTGTTGATATGAAAAATCATTTAGCAATATAGCGGGTTAATTTTGTATATGATTATTATGTATGATGTTACAATAAACTATAAACCTTTCTCCACTGACAATCTGATTTGTTCCATAGCATTTCTAAGGGAACGGGAACATGGTTTTTGTAACATCAGCAACACATTATTAGCTGTTTGATAATGTAGTCAAGCAAAAGGCTAATCATGTTAACTACCATTATGTCTCATTAAATTTTAAAGATCCATACATAAAATACATCATCATTCTGATACAACGACTTGAAGACGACCCTGTATAATTCACTCTTCCACTTCTTCTTCTGAATCAGTTTCTGGTTCAAACATACATGGCTGAATTAAACCAGTATTTCCACTTGCTATGCAGCGTTTACTATGATTGACAGAGTGGATCTCTCAGCTGGTGTAAGTGATTGAAGGCGGGTCTGTATATTAAATATAAAAATT
The DNA here is from genome assembly GCA_038021265.1 of Cyprinella venusta. Classification (NCBI taxonomy): domain Eukaryota; kingdom Metazoa; phylum Chordata; class Actinopteri; order Cypriniformes; family Leuciscidae; genus Cyprinella; species Cyprinella venusta. The sequence goes on along the minus strand of CM075875.1, from coordinate 26,611,654 downwards.
ATTTTTTGCATATTAATAGTTACGCGTACGTATACCAGGGATGGGGAACGTCATTCCTTGAGGGCCGCTGTCCTGCAGAGTTTAAGGGTACAGGCAATGAGTTTTAATCAGGTTTGGAGCTAAACTCTGGAAGACAGCAGCCCTCCAGGACCGGCATTCTCTATCCCTGCATATACTAAATGAAGCAAGGGTTTAGAGTTACATTCAAGCTATTTTTTCATATAATTTTTATTTATTTAAATATGTAATTTGAGTGATCAAAGATGAGTTTTAAGTGATACAATTATTGACTACAGGGGGATTAGTCCCAGAATAAAATGCATGTTTAAACTGTTTTAAATGAAAGCAACTTGAACAGATATATCCAAAAATATGTCAGTGCCATTATTTTGGCTCAAGATGCACACCAGTAATGTTTGTTTATAAGGCACGTTTATAAAAGCTACTTAATTGTCCAAATTAAACTAAGGCCTACCGGTAATCCTGGGATACCTATGCCCTGTCTGTGAAACCAGGCCATATAGAGTATTATGTTATGGCTTATGTTTTAATTTTTGTACAGGTGCTGTATTAAGCAGCACATAAGGTATTGAATCAAAAGTGTTTCTGTTGCTACATGAAAACATCTGAAACATCTGTGTATTTGCTCATCCAATCTGTGAAAAATTGTGCAAACATCTTTGTGGTGTTTCAGGAACAAGACAAGAGTTGTACATTGTAAACATATACAGCAAAACTAGAGAGCCATTTTATTTCAAATTGGAAGTACTTCATAAAGCTCAGTGCAAGTAGACCATTAATGAACAAAACCCCCTGGAAAATTGAATGCGTGTAATCCAATAGAAAAACAGAACAACATTATCGGCTAGAGTTCAAAGGTATGTATAAACAGAAAACAGGTTTTGTAGGTTATGCTGAGTTAACAATTGCCCATTAAGACTCCACAAATTACTGATTATCATGTGTCAATTGGCAGGGAGCAGAAGTTCCAGTGGATCACACACAGTGTGTGTGTGTGTGTGTGTGTGTGTGTGTGTGTGTGTGTGTGTGTGTGTGATCTACTATCTCACCCCTATTTTGACTTACTTTCATCTCTTTATATTTCAAGAAACATATATTGTATTACTTTGTTGGTATCATACAGATTTTTTGCAGTCAAATTTAAATGCCACTTTAAAAATGTTTGTGTAAGTTAACGTTAGTTAACTACTGCTACTTTAGTTAACATCAAATAAGAATGAACAATACTTCTATAAAATTAATTTAATCTTACTAAGATGAACAAACAATGACTATATTTTTATTAACTAATATTAACAAAGATGAATAAATTTTGTAACAAATGTATTGCTCATTGTTAGTTCATGTTAGGTAATACTTTAACAGTGTTAAAAGCTTACAGTATTACAGTTTTATTGTAAGCGTTACAGGTTCATCTTTCAAAAGTAGGCTATATATATGTATATTTAGACTATCTGATACACAAAAAGATAAAACAATTTATATATATATATATATATATATATATATATATATATATATATATATATATATATATATATATATATATATGTGTGTGTGTGTGTGTGTGTGTGTGTGTGTGTTTAACACAGGGGTTTTCAAACTTTTTGTGTGTGTGTGGATCACTATTTGTAATCAAGAATTTTCACGGACCACCTCATAATAATCAGGTTCATTTGAACAACAGGCTTTGTAATATCGTAATAGAACGTAATATTCTCCTTTGTCACCCTCCACATCTTTCCCTTCCTGTTTGTATCATCTGTATCATCTCTGATCTATATTAAAAACAAACAACTAAATAAATGCTCACCTAACCAGTTGCTATCCCCCGTTCCAGTGTTGTGGTTCTGACGAAACAGAGCTTGAACGGCATGGCCGACAACCACTAGTCTATTTTAGTAATCACATTATAGCTTGGCAATTTAATTGACATTTTATATAAATATAGGGTGCGTATAATTTTTACTTTTTTATAGAAATTTCTTGGTAAAATACTTTATATTTTATTTTGCCTTTTCACGGACCACAGTTTGGGAATCACTGTGTGTAACACCTTACTGTCTATTATGTGTAACACACACACACGTCTCCGATAGCCTGGGAAAACCTACTGTCTATGGGGAAAACACAGACAACTTCCGGCAAATGTAGATTTGCTCTGAATGTTTGACAAAGAGCTGATTCAGATTCAAGCCAATCAGAAACTTTGAGGCGGGCTTTACACGATGACGACAGCGGTGGTATTTTTAAGCAGATTTTGTACCCTATACTATGAAGATGGACAAAGTTCTTCTCTGAGATGGATGCCGCCTTCGACCATCACTCGTTCGTATCTGTCTATGGTTCGAATCAAGTGACAAAAAAGCACAACCACTCGTGGGACTCTGGCTGCAAAAACTGACTTTGAATAATTTAGCTTAAATGGCAACCACAAAGCTTAAAGGCCAACCCACATGACCCAGATTAGTAAAAGGTGGAGTTTAATAAACCATGACAGTAGTCTAAACAATCTAGTAGTGGACTAAATGTCCATTTGGCTTTATTAAATATTTAATAACCCCCACCCCTATCAATCGGACAGAAAAGCAGAGTAAATAAATAAAGTATTATAGACAATCGCCCTAGCATTGTCCATCAGATATCATGTGAGGGATAGTTTTTATTCGTTTTATTCATTTATTATTTTTTATAAGTTTTATTAGTTCATACCCTGTACCGCAGGCTACATCCAGCACGCTCTGAACCCCATGTTTTCTCAGCAGGGAAAACACCCAGCTCTTGTACTCCTCTGTCCGGCTGCGAGTGTCTCCGATGTACAGCTGCCACACTTTCGCTGCTTTACCGTCGGCATACTGATCAGGAAGACCAACTGCACCTATACCTAGGGAGCGTGTACGGTAAACACTGTCCACCATACTGAATTATCACACCACGTGAACTGTTCGTCTTCCGGATCTGAAATAAACCTTCTGCCTGTTTTCTGTCCTTGGTTATTTTGCGTTTCTTTTACATGCTTGCATGTCTGTAGACATTTATATTGCGTCTGTGTTGAAACGGAAACTTTTGACCAATCGGACACCCGCATACACTTACGCCTCCATTGCTATTGGCCGAGACGTGTGATGACGTACCAGGCTGCTGACACACCCGATCTGTGTTTCATCATATTTTTAAAAGGTTATGATTAGATGTCAGGAAGTGGGGCTTTTAGAGACTAGTTGTCTGAAGTTGTGAATATTATCAACTTTAAAAACTCTCAGAGACATATTATATATATATAATATATATAATAAAAAGAAGAAAAAAAGTTTTCATTTTTGAGTTTGTCTTATTTAAGATAGTACACTGAAAAGCAGCTATGTTTAGCGACATTTTGATGTACACTAATAGTCCAATTAAAGTCATGATAAAGTTTTAGAATGTATTATTTAATGTCTGTAAATTAGTTGTCTTCAGTTGCAGCAGACAGTCTGGACTCAGCACTATTTTTTTGCACTTGCATTCTTGAACAGATAATCTCTTTCCACCCCCTCACCTCTCTTGTACTCAGTGACACCAGTGTGAGCCCTGATTCAGAAGGAAATAGTAAATTAGCTGGCTATAGTGTAGTACAGTCGTGCTTAGAATTAATGGCACCCCTGGTAAATATGATGAAAACTGGCTGTAAAAAATAATTCTGCATTGTTTATCCTTTTGATCTTCCATTCAAAAAATTGGCACAATAACCTTTCATTGAAGCAAAAGATTTGAAAGTGGGGGTAAATCACACTATGAAATAAATGTTTTTTTCCAAAACACTCTGGCCATAATTGTTGGCACCCCTAGAATTTTTTATGAGAAAAATATCTCTGAAGTACATTCTCATTAATATTTAATTTTTTAAGCACATCAGGGTGACTAGGAACATGAAATTGTCCAGCTATGACTTCTTGTTTCAAGGAGTTTAAATATGAGGAAGCACAAAGGTCAAATTCCCTGAATCATCCATCACAATGAATAAAACCAAAGAACATGGTTCTGATGTGCATCAAAAGATTGTTGAGCTTCACAAAATAGAAAGTGGATGTAAGAAAATAGCTAAAGAATTGAAAATCCCCATTTTGACCATCAGGACAATAATTAAGAAGTTATAATCAACTAAAGATGTTATGATTCTGCCAAGAAGAGGACGTGTGTCTATTTTGCCTTAATGGACGGTGAGGATGAAAGTTTGAGTGTCCAAAGACTCTTCAAGGATCACAGATGGAGAATTGCAGAGATTTGAGTCTTGGGGTCAGAAAACCTAAAAAAAAAAATATCAGACAACCCCTACATCCCCACATGTTGTTTGAGAGGGTTTCAAGAAAAATGCTCTTCGCTCATCCAAAAACAAACTCCAGCATATTCAGGTGTCAGACACGACTGGATCTTCAAACGGCACAGGGTTCTGTGGTCAGATGAAACTAAAAAAGGGGCTTTTTGGCAGCAAACCCAACAGATGTGTTTGGTGCAAACAGGGATGAAGAGTACCCCCTACGGTTAAATATAATGCTGGATCTTGTATGTTGTGGGCCTATTTATTTGCTGGAGGTCCTGGACATCTTGTTCAGATACATGGATTCTATCAAATACAAAAAGATAAAAAATAAAAACCTGACGCCTTCTGCTAGAAATCTTATAATGGGCCGTGGTTGGATCTTCCATCAGGACAACGATCCAAAACAAAAATCAAAAATCAACACAAAAATTAGTTACGGAGCACAAAATGAAGCTTCTGCCATGACCGTCCCAGACCCTGACCTGATGAGTGGAGTGAACTGAAGAGATGAAGCACCAACATGGATCTGGGAATCTGCAGGATCTGGAGAGAGTCTGTATGGAGGAATGGTCTCTGATCTCTGGCCAGGTGTTCTCCAAACTCATCAGGCATTATAGGAGAAGACTCAGATCTGTTATCTTGGCAAAAGTTTACAGATCTGAGGTTGCAAAAAGTTTTTAATAACAGGGTGCCAACAATTATGGCCAGAGTGTTTTGGAGAAAAACATTTATTTCATAGTGTGATTTACCCACTTTCAATTCTTTTGCTTCAATGAAAGGTTAGAATTTTGCCAATTTTTTGAAGATCAAAAGGATAAACAATGCAGAATTATTTTTTTCAGCCAGTTTTCATCATATTTACCAGGGGTGCCATTAATTCTGAGCACGACTGTATCCATTCAAGCACAATAGCACTGGATGAAAGATAACAGTACGAAAACAGTCTAATTCATGTTGACTAGAATCAGTCAATTCAAATTAAGTAAACGTATGGAGCCTAAGTGAATAGTGTTGTAAAAAGGGCCACGAAATCGATCCAAATCGCAGAATTCGATTCGTGGTGAAGGTCTCAAGCGTGTTCCGTCTTTTCCATGGCAAAGTAATGTTAATTAAGTGCAACACATTTAATCTTATGTATTAACTCGTTTCATCTGACTCCATAAAATGAAAAGGGTTTATCAATGATATCTGTGCAACATTTAATACGTCAATGCTTAACTATTCCTTTTAACTCTAATGAGAATAAAGTCAAAGTCTGTTAGAATAGCCAAATATAACAATTTATTATGTCAGGTAAATGTATCATTAGAATTCCACAAGATAATCAATGCAAACCAAAATGTTTCAAAGAACAAAGAACTTTACCCAACATATTAGGCTACATGAGCTGAGCCTAGACACAACATCATGGGCTGATCTGAATACAGAATGGCTGCCACGAGCTCTCGCTGCATCTCTCTTTATAATCAGACCTCCTTTGATATGCAAGTTTCCAGTGGAAATTTACTGTATTCCCAGCCATGCTTACTGGGGGAAGGAGCTTAGAACAGTGGAAATTAGCATTTACACCTTGGAGTCCCTCGAGTCCACACCCTTTGTGTAACAGTTTTTCCTAAACTTCTTAAAAAACCTTATTACCTTTTCTTTTATTACTTTGGGAATGAGACATTATTACCAGTCACCCTGAGACCATCAAAATCATATCAAACACTCCTAAAAGATTATCACATTCACATTAAAAACCATATTCTTGTGAGTTTTCAGTGTCATTGACTGAAAGAGAGGGAGAGAGGGATGTAGTTCAGAGGGAAGGGGGTAGGGTGTCGAATGTTAATTTACAAGCAATGCCATTTATCTTCAGAGGGCATTGGTCAGATATTGTTTTAAAGTCTTACAGTGTTATATCATTTGGCATTAAATCAGTGACAATTTAAATCAATTAAACAAACCAAAACAGAACAAATGTCCAAGTGCTTAACTATTCTTACAATCTAATACATTACAGTTTTTTACAATCACTTTGCTACTATTTTCAGAACCTTGATGTCATTTTTCACAACTCTAGACACAAAACTCAAAATGGTTATCACTTGTAACACAGGCTGTCTAATGTTCAAAACATTGCATTGTGCATTCACATCTTTAAAAAAATCTTGCACTTGCACAATCATCGGTTCAAAAAACAAATTTACCGTGAAATACTATTGAAACATATAGATCACCCACACACAAGCAGCCGATAGTTTCACTGAGTCATTGTTTGTACAATCATTAAATATTGTAGAACAAAATAGGTGATACAAGTTTCATTATGGTACTATATGAACAGTAAATATACATCTCTGTACAAGTACTGCAGTAGTAGAAAGAATACACACATAGTGGAATCATTGAACAAAGTGTGTGATATATTGATGCAAAACACTACAGTACAATCACAACAGAGGTTTATTGGAATCAAAGCAAAAATATATAACATTATGCTACATTTATGGATATTGTAGTCGAATTGGTTCATGCTCCACGCTAATTGGTAACAATGAATCTCTTATCTTGAAACTTTCATGATTTAAACACGGAAGATTGTGTGTCTGTTTCCATACAAGTACATTTAAAGAGTACTGCAACAGTTACTTATCATTTTGAGCAGTTGTATCAATTGATAGTTAGATCATTGTAAGGAAATGAACAGAAACTCATTTGAAATGTAATATGTGAATTGCCTTTTGAAATAGTAGTTCTTTGATGTTAAGTTGTGTCAGATTGAGCAGGTGATTTATGTTGAATGAACAAATGATCTAAGTTGTATGTGTATTGTATCCAAGCAATTAAGAAAAGGGTTAAAGTTTTGAAAAATGTGCATTTTGATCATTGGTTGTGAGATTTGTGTCTAGAGTTGTGAAAAATGACATCAAGGTTCTGTAAAAGACAAAGTGATTGTAAAAAACTGTAATTTAACCCCCAATTTGTATTTTTTTAAGTTACTTGGATTTTTTAAGTTACATCAAAATTTTGATCAAATTCTTCCCTTAATTTAATGGCCCTGTAAAGTATTAATTTACAATATGAAATATGTTGTTATTTCTAACAAATAAACCATTAAAAAAGCTGTATGATTACAAGATTTTATGGTATATGTTAGGATGTTCTGAATGCCCAAACAAACAGGACAAAATTATTTAGAAAAAAAAAAAATCAACCTAGAAATGACCTAGTGATGGGATAAGATAATTTTTTTGTAACATCAACATTGCACACTTTATCTGTGAGATCTGTGAGGAACAAATAAATAAAAATGTACAAATTAAATTGCTAATTGTTATCCAAACTGCTTTTAAGTAGACAAGATGTCTTTTTTATACACATTTGAGATTTATGCAGAAGAAAAGAGAAAGAGAAACAATTTAGAAGACATTTGACAATATAACAAGGAAATCCAGTCTACATTTTCTCTTTCCTCTAGAGTGAGATATTCATACATTTACAGTGGACAAAACATTGGTTTTGTGTAATTAAATTATTAACTTAGGCATGGACAAACACAGTACAAACATCGTCAACCTTTGACCTTCTGCACAAAAAGAAAGAGGTTAAAGAGCAGCTGAAATTAAATATTTGTGTTGATCATGATTCATGAATGTTAACTTATCTCTAGAGAAATGTACTACACATATCAACAGACAAAATACTATATATACATTTATGAGACAGATAATCTTTGTAACAGCCACAGGTTAAAGGCCTCAGTCTCAAAACTGCATTAAATTTATTGTTGTATTCAGCCATGTCTTAACATTTCAACACTGGTTTTCAAAGCTTATAGTTGCAATGAGTTTGTGAAACCGTTGATTATCTGAATGTCTGCTTTAATAACTGCATTAATAACTAACACACAAACTATTGTACTTTTTTGTTGTTGAATACATAGAGTAATTATTCACAGTGTATGGTGATATAAGTGAACCACTGATCCACCAGTTCTTATGCCATGCTAGTCTTCCCATGTCTGGTTTGGACTTTTGTCTTATTGCTAGGGCTGTCAAACGATTAATCGCGATTAATCGCATTCAAAATAAAAGTTTGTGTTTACATAATATATGTTGGCGTAGTGTGTATAATTATAATTTTTTTCAATTGCTAACAAGCGCTCACCAATACTTTAGATACTTTTTCTAAACTCTTAACACAGACTCACACCTACAAAACACAATTGGCCAAATGGATAATTTTCTTCTCAAAAACACATTTTGTTAAATATACACTAACTCTTCATTTGAAAATAGAACACATCTTTCTCTGCACACACTAAATTTACCAAAACACTGGACATATTACTCAAAATGAAATTATTCTGTCAAAGAAAAACACTTGTTTTTACTTCACAAGGTACATGCAGTCAATCAAAGTACACCAGGTTTCAAAATACTGGCTATTGTTGAAATTACAAAAACTTCATAGACTTTGATGTTTCAGTTTTACAGGTATTTGCATGAAAAATATGTAATCCACCTTTTTTACACTACATTTGTTGGTTGGGAACTGTCCACATGTACAGTAATATTCACATTCAAAAGCAAGATTTGAGATTTGAAATGTAATATGTGAATTGCCTTTTGAAATAGTAGTTCTTTGATGTTAAGTTGTGTCAGATTGAACAGGTGATTTATGTTGAATGAACAAATGATCTAAGTTGTATGTGTATTGTATCCAAGCAATTGAGAAAAGGGTTAAAGTTTTGAAAAATGTGCATTTTGATCATTGGTTGTGAGATTTGTGTCTAGAGTTGTGAAAAATGACATCAAGGTTCTGTAAAAGACAAAGTGATTGTAAAAAACTGTAATTTAACCCCCAATTTGTATTTTTTTTAAGTTACTTGGATTTTTTAAGTTACATCAAAATTTTGATCAAATTCTTCCCTTAATTTAATGGCCCTGTAAAGTATTAATTTACAATATGAAATATGTTGTTATTTCTAACAAATAAACCATTAAAAAAGCTGTATGATTACAAGATTTTATGGTATATGTTAGGATGTTCTGAATGCCCAAACAAACAGGACAAAATTATTTAGAAAAAAAAAATCAACCTAGAAATGACCTAATATTGAAATACAGTAATATTCACATTCAAAAGCATCCCAGTAAAAAAAAAAAAAATATATATATATATTTTTTCAAGTTTTTTTTTCACCTCTCACTGCACCTGCACCTCTCACTGCATTTCTCACTGCATCTATCACTGCACCTCTCACTGCAGCTCTCACTGCTCCTGCATCTCTCACAGCACCTCTCACTGCACCTTCACCTCTCACTGCATCTCTCACTGCATCTCTCACGGGGCCTGCTCTTCTCCCTGGGCCCCTTGCTCTTACTCTTCCTCGTCCAGACGTTACAGTGTTTGTCTTTTTCTGTTTCCAAAAACATTACTCTTTATTGTAAAGGCCTCCTTTTACTGTATAAGTGTCAATGTAATAGAAAAAAGCCAGACTGAAAACAGCTGTGGTTGGCCCAACTTACCCCAAATAAATAAGCTGTGGTTTGTAACGGGGAAAAGTCAAAGATAACGTCAGTAGACTATGGAGTACCGCAAGGATCAGTTTTAGGCCCTCTGCTATTCTCAATATATATGCTGCCACTTGGTAATATTATAAGGAAACATGGAATTAATTTCCACTGTTATGCTGACGACACTCAATTATATATTTCATCACGACCAGACGAAAACACTAACTCCTCTAAATTGACTAACTCCTCTAAATAGTGTCTCAAAGATGTAAAATGCTGGATGACGCGTAACTTCCTGCTATTAAATTCAGATAAAACGGAGGAATTACTTATTGGTCCAAAAAACCACTCACAAAATCTCTTACAACAAAACCTTAGTATAGACGGATGTCCTGTTACCTTGTCCACTACAGTAAAGGACTTGGGTGTAATACTAGACCGCAACTTATCTTTCGAAAATCATGTTTCATATGTTACAAGGACAGCCTTTTTCCACCTTAGAAACATTGCTAAGCTACGTAACATGCTATCTCTCTCTGATGCAGAAAAGTTAGTTCATGCATTCATGACCTCGAGACTAGATTACTGTAATGCTTTATTAGCCGGTTGTCCTGCATCCTCAATAAACAATCTACAGTTAGTCCAAAATGCAGCTGCTAGAGTTCTTGCAAGGTCAAGAAAATATGATCATATAACACCGATTTTATCATCTCTGCACTGGTTACCTATTAAGTTCCGTATCAACTACAAAGTACTACTACTGACCTATAAAGCCCTAAATGGTTTAGCTCCTATGTACTTAACAGACCTTCTCTCGCCCTACAATCCACCGCGTTCCTTAAGATCACTAAATTCAAGGCTTCTGGTCATTCCTAGGATATCTAAGTCCAGTAAAGGAGGGAGGGCGTTCTCGCATCTAGCTCCAAAACTCTGGAATAGCCTTCCCGATACGGTCCGGGGCTCTGACTCGCTGACACAATTTAAAACTAGATTAAAGACGCATCTCTTTAGTCAAGCATTCACATAATGCTTACCTTTCAATCCTCTTTTATGCCATACGGAACCGTTTGCCACTGAAACTGCTTAACGCACCAGTGGGGCTCGATAGCCTTTTAGACAAACGGGTCGGTCCGTATGGTTGGGTTGCGTTGCGGAGAGTTTGGGTTGCGGAGAGTTCGTGAGATAGTGGTTTTCTAACACCAACACCGTACAATGGAAATTATTATGAACATCAGCTATGGTAATTATGAACATCAGCTATGCTAATTATGAACATCAGCTATGCTAATTATGAACATCAGCTATGCTAATTATTTCCCATCTGCCTTTCTGCTGTTATCTCGGGACGCTTGTCCCGAGAAAAATGGCGTTCGTCAGGTCCAGTCTTGTATCCAGCATCTCACGGGGGTTTCGGATGCCCCACCGCCTGTGATGAGAAGACCAACGCCTGTGAAGAGACGACTCACCGCCTGCGATATGTTATGGGGCTGTTTTATACATAAACAATATTTATATTTAATAGTTATAAATAAACAATATGAATGTAAGCCAGAGGAGAACTGGCCCCGACTGAGCCTGGGTTCTCCCAAGGTTTTTTTTCTCCATCCAATCTGATGGAGTTTTGGTTCCTTGCCACTGTCGCCTTGCTTTTGGCTTGCTTGGCTTGCTTAGTCGGGATTATTTAGGATTATTTAATATTTAACAATATTATCGATCTGTGTTGTACTACTTTCATGTCATCACTGTGAAGCTGTTTTGATACAATCTGTATTGTGAAAAGCGCTATATAAATAAATGTGGCTTGACTTGACTTGACTTGGTTCAATTATTCAATTGTTTGTTTATTACAGTTTTTCTCAATTGCTTAAACACTATAACCAGGCTTTTGAACTAAAATTTCAAAACCATAATGCCATTTATCAAAAAGCACACCCATTTCCCTAAACTATAAACACTATTCCTTGTTTTGACACATGAGTCAGAATTGTTGAACTGTCACTGCAAAACTCTACACACAAATCCCTTAATATTTCATTGCCTAGACCATGTGGTCATTTAGAAAGCACTAGCATTCAATATTGTTCACTCAAGTCAGCATAGTTTCAGCTCAATTAGCACACCATTACCCAGATGAAAACACTAAGAGTCACAATTTAACACACATCAATCAGAACTTTCAAGATGCCTAAAAGTGCCAGAGTCAGTTCATTTGAGTTTTGGAACAATGGATCCACAAATAAAGGAAGAGGTCGAGGAAGGACTTTATGGTGATGACATGGTGAACGAGGAGGAAGAAGACGTGGTGAAGGAGGAGGAAGAAGACGTGGTGAAGGAGGAGGAAGAGGACGTGGTGAACGAGGAGGAAGAGCACATAGTGAAGGAGGAGGAAGAAGACGTGGTGAAGGAGGAGGAAGAAGACGTGGTGAAGGAGAAGGAAGAGCACATAGTGAAAGAGGAGGAAGAAGACGTGGTGAAGGACGAGGAAGAGGACGTGGTGAAGGAGGAGGAAGAGCACATAGTGAAGGAGGAGGAAGAAGACGTGGTGAAGGAGGAGGAAGGAGACGTGGTGAAGGAGAAGGAAGAGCACATAGTGAAGGAGGAGGAAGAAGACGTGGTGAAGGAGGAGAAAGAGGATGTGGTGAAGGAGGAGGAAGAGCACGTGATGAAGGAGGAAGAAGAAGACGTGGTGAAGGAGGAGGGAGAGGAGGAAGACGAGGAAGAGGAGGACATGGTGAAGCACGAGGTAGAAGAGATGGTGGTGGTGCAGGAGGAGGAAGAGCAAGGAGACAAGCAGTCTCAGATGAAATTAGAACCACTTTAGTTGATCATGTCCTTATCCATGGCATGACTATGAGGGAGGCTGGACAACGAGTATGGCCTAATTTGAGTCGCTTCACCGTTCACCTCCGTCATCAGAACTTTCAGGGAGAAAAACAGGAAAACAGGTGGCCTGACCCAGACCAAAGACAGGAGGCTAAGGCGGAATAATCTTTTTTTTTTTTTTTTGTGTGTGTGTGTGTGTGTGTGTAGTACATGAATGAATAAAAATGTGCCAATGTATCCATTGGTTGTGTCTTTTGTTCATCATGTGAAAAGATTTTTGAGGAGGGGAACCACAAGTAACATAACTTACCAGTTTTGGAAATGTTGTTTTGAATTTATTGGACCAGTGTGTTAGACTATGTTGTAGTGTGTGTTATTTTGAGGGCTTGTGTGTCCTGTCTGAGGGCAAAGTTTGGTTTTTCAGCAAGAGTGAATGGTTTTGAGAGTAGAGTTTCATTTTGACCAGAAAATAGGTGGTTTGGGAAACTGGGTGAGACGTTATGGATTTGTGTTTACTGTTGTGAGAATAAGAGGCATAGTTTCAAGAAATGTGTTTAAGCAATTGAGAAAAACTGTAATATAACTATTAAAAATTCCTCTGTCTTCTATCCAATGTGGTTCCAAAGAAATATAGTAAATATCTTGTCGTTGGTTGATGAACATGCCTCCATACTGTCAAATAAGAACTTCATGATGAAGCACAGTTTTCCCATTCCTTTTAAGGAATAGCCTACAATGCGGTAGTTAAAGCCATCCCTTCTGGTTTGATCCATCTTAGGAGTCATGTTCTTTTTAATAAAGTAAATACCCCATATCCTCAACCTACATTGTCTTTGAACGGCATTCAATTATTGATAAAAAATTTAACAATAAATATATTCGAAATATATTCCAATCGAATATTGCAAAGTAATAACAAAGTCGTTTTTCTGGAATTCACAGCTGGATGATATAAATTGGAAAAAATAGTGGCTTTTACCTCATAAATTTTGCATTTCCAACAAGGTAAAAGAAGTTCTTTTTAAATCTTACATAAAATTTATCCTGTAAATTCAATAATATATGGATGTTGATAGCTCCTGTTCTTATTGTGGATGTGCTGATGAAAACTTTTACTCATCTTTTCATTCATTGTGATTCTACAAAGAAGTTGTGGTTTGATTTAAATCATTTCATATTCCATCCTCCCATGATGATTTATAACTTTTCTCTCAAGGATGTAATATGTTATTATGATAATAGTAAAGATCAGTCTTTAATTCACGTGAACTTTCTTATTTTATTGGGGAAATTTTTTCTAGGGTCTCAACCCTCATTCTCTTTATTTTTGTTAGAATTTAAATTATTTTACAATTCTCTTACCCTGATAGATAATAAGAAGAGTAAAAGAATATAGAGTGTTATAAAAAATATATTTGGTAAGCTTCCCTGATATTATAGTGATTAATTTACCCGCTATGCTGTGTAAGATGAATTTACTATTTATGTATTATGTGGCTAGCTATTTTTATTTATTTATTTTACTTAAATTGAATAATTGTGATGTGTATATATGTATGTATTTATGTGTGTAGATATATTTATATATGTTATTTTATTTTTTGATGCTTATATTTTTATGAAATGAGAAATGTGTTAACTTTTTAAATTCTGTTTGGTGTTTGAAAGTATCTCATTTTTGTTATCTACAATAAAGCTGTATTACAATAATAATAATAATAATAATAATAATAATAATAATAATAATAATAATAATAATAAAACAGTCTGAAGAGATGCAGCTTAGGACCCAAGCAATCCGATTGGTTCTATTGGTTTAAGCTATGGTTCAAAGCTAGTTTTATGGGTATTCGCTTTAGCCTGGTTACAAATCAGAGAAAATCACTTTATTATAGAAGACATTTGAACTACATTATAACGAGTCATTAATATCTTTAAACTTATATGTTTAAAATTCCTGACAGACAAACTTTTAAAAGTAAATTTTATGAAACAATAAAAGTAATATTTTTAAACTTCGCAGCACCTGAAAAGTCCTATACAAATAAATTTATTACTTGATGGCAACAACTGCTTTTATCTTATCTTGCACAGCGGGATTTAGAATTCAAGCTTTCAACTTTTAAAAATATTATTAAAATTATTATTAAAAATATTATTTTATTATATTTTATTATTATTTTATATTATTATAATACAATTATTAAAAATATTATTTTAGCTAAAGTATTTGTATGTAGCCTACCCAAAATACAAGGCCTATACTTGATATGATTAGTCCATCAGTCCTGACAGGCCATCATTTTGGGTATAGAAATACTTTAGCTAAAATATCCTGCAATAAAGAACAATTATTAAATGCATATTTTAACTGGAATGATAAATTGAAAATAATTTGCCATCCGTGTCCATCAGAGATCCTACCTACATGAATATGCTCTGGATTCACTCAAGGAGATCATTGTGATCCTTGCAGACCATCAATTATGAAGGACACACAGATGTCAATTTCAGATATTGCAATAGAAGACATTAAATAAGCTGCCATAAATGTTGAATGTTGGTTTAGCTTAGATCGTTATTATTTACTTGAGGTAGCCTTATACAATTAATTCCAATGTTAAAACAGTGGTTCCTAGCCTTTTTTTGTCTGAGACAAAAAAAAATATTTTTCCCAAGAAAATATTTTACGGCCCCCCCTTCACATTTAATGATATTTTTGCTCTTGTAAACTTACAGCAAAGATGAAAATATGTTGTTTTCAAACAAACGGAGCTATGTTACTATAACCAGATACACTCACCGGCCACTTTATTAGGTACCCCATGCTAGTAACGGGTTGGACCCCCTTTTGCCTTCAGAACTGCCTCAATTCTTCGTGGCATAGATTCAACAAGGTGCTGGAAGCATTCCTCATGGAGTTTGGTCCATATTGACATGATGGCATCACACAGTTGCCGCAGATTTGTCGGCTGCACATCCATGATGTGAATCTCCCGTTCCACCACATCCCAAAGATGCTCTATTGGATTGAGATCTGGTGACTGTGGAGGCCATTTGAGTACAGCGAACTCATTGTCATGTTCAAGAAACCAGTCTGAGATGATTCCAGCTTTATGACATGGCGCATTATCCTGCTGAAAGTAGCCATCAGAAGTTGGGTACATTGTGGTCATAAAATACTCAGGTAGGCTGTGGCGTTGCAACGATGCTCAATTGGTACCAAGGGGCCCAAAGAGTGCCAAGAAAATATTCCCCACACCATGACACCACCACCACCACCAGCCTGAACCGTTGATACAAGGCAGGATGGATCCATGCTTTCATGTTGTAGACGCCAAATTCTGACCCTACCATCCGAATGTCGCAGCAGAAATCGAGACTCATCAGACCAGGCAACGTTTTTCCAATCTTCTATTGTCCAATTTCGATGAGCTTGTAGCCTCAGTTTCCTGTTCTTAGCTGAAAGGAGTGGCACCCGGTGTGGTCTTCTGCTGCTGTAGCCCATCTGCCTCAAAGTTCGACGTACTGTGCGTTCAGAGATGCTCTTCTGCCCACCTTGGTTGTAACGGGTGGTTATTTGAGTCACTGTTGCCCTTCTATCAGCTCGAACCAGTCTGGCCATTCTCCTCTGACCTCTGGCATCAACAAGGCATTTCCACCCACAGAACTGCCGCTCACTGGATGTTTTTTCTTTTTTGGACCATTCTCTGTAAACCCTAGAGATGGTTGTGCGTGAAAATCCCAGTAGATTAGCAGTTTCTGAAATACTCAGACCAGCCCGTCTGGCACCAACAATCATGGCACTTTCAAAGTCACTCAAATCACCTTTCTTCCCCATACTGATGCTCGGTTTGAACTGCAGGAGATTGTCTTGACCATGTCTACATGCCTAAATGCACTGAGTTGCCGCCATGTGATTGGCTGCTTAGAAATTAAGCGTTAACGAGCAGTTGGACAGGTGTACCTAATAAAGTGGCCGGTGAATGTATGTTTATGCACAAATAGGCCTAATAGCCTATAACATTGAAAATACAATGACATAAATAGCAGTAGGCCCTTTGTAATTTAAAAACGTAAGCCAAGGAGAAGTCTATATATTGGTCCTATTTTAAATGCAAGAGAATGCAAGAGAAATGCAATAGACCTTATTCAGAGCAGCGCCATGACAGGTATGAAACTGAGGCTGAGCCTGTGAGGGATAGACTTACCGTGTTTCCAATGGCATCCGCTGTAAAAAGCTGAATAAAGCTCAAATTACTGACAATTTTTTCACAGCTTGTCGGGAGTTTTTTGTCAACTGAAATTTCTTGGAAAGATATTTCAGTGTGTCATAAACAGAACAATCTGAAAGCACATAAAATAACAGTAGCCCTTTGAAGAGATGTCTATCCCTCACAGCCTCGCTTTCATTCTCATTAAAAATCAAATATGGTGCTGCCGTGAATATGGCGTATAGAATAATGCGTCTTTCGGAACATTGTAGCCGCAACTACTTCTCTCTGTGTACATCTATGACGAGTCACGCAGGTAGGCTTACTGGGCTAATCCGCGGCAGCGATCAGAACCAGTGTAACATAGTCCCAATGTAAACAGTTATTGTAGGTGTACCGTTGTGGTTCAGGACAAAAACACGGATTGAAAAATGGATTCATGATGAACTCGCTCATTATTTAAATTTTGTGCATAAAAAAAGTTAAGGACTTTTTTTAATACTATTGCTCAAAACATATCAAAATATAACGCCCACATATAATAATATAATATAATATATTAATATAGAGCATAATATAATAATATAGAGCTCCCTGAGAACCGTTGGAACCGTGTTAAAATATATTTTAACGATAGTTAGCCTACTTCAGATCACCAGTAGAGGTCATACTTGCCTCACTAATTGCCTTGCCCTAGAAAATCATCATCTGCGCATTCAAGTCTGAGTTTTTTTTTCGTTCTGAGTGGATTATTCGTGCGTAATTATTATAGGCTAATTATTTTACCCATTATGTAATTCACTAAACAAATGTTTTGGCTCCTCTTCACAGTCAAGTATCAAATATTTATGGTGTTGTTACCTGTTCCCATATGAATAGCTATATATAGCCAAAAACGATTTTGAGGAAACTTTTTTGATCAAAACTATATTTAGTTTAGTAAGCGTTTGTATGTAACTTAGATTAAAACTCATTTCTCAGCAAGTGTTATAACCAATCTTCTTACAAGAGCAGTTTCTTTTTTTAAAATTAATTTTACAGAATGCCTAGACAGACAGAGGTGTGTGTGTTTACAACAAGGAACTCATGAGGATTCAATGGGCAGGACAGGTAGATCAGTTGCAATGGGCTCTATGCACGGCGGTATTTCCGGTGAAGGTGGATGCTCGATAACTTCCGCCGATCGTAGAGTCCAATGCAATACCGAGAATTTATATTGAATTTTATACTCCATGGTCATAATAAAGAAACGTTAGTCACAAAAACAGATAAAACAGACACCCCTCGTTGTGTTTATGCTTCTTTTTAAAATTATATTAGGCTACATAAACATAACTATATATAAAATTACATCTAAACATATGTACGTTTCGTTTCAAAGACGAGAGGACAGTAAATTTTGAAGACTCTGCCATAATCCAGTTTTCCTCTGTTTTCCTCCGCTTTAATCTATACAACCGGAAATGGACGAGCATCCTTGCGTCAAATGGAACTTATGCGTGCATATAGCCCATAACAATGTTGGGTAACACTTTACAATAATGGTACATGAATAATCATGTACTAATACCTAAATTAATAATTACTTTACTATGAACTAATGATGAATTAAGACATGTAATAATGAACAATTAACCTTAACTACGACATGAGTCATATGAATTCCTGCATGACTGCACCATCTTAACTACACATTAGTACATGCTTGTTAATTAATGTATTAATTAACACTTTAGGGTAAACTAAATCAAACATGCTCTAGATTAGAAGATAAGATTATTAAAAGGGCACACAATGTAAAATTGTTCATAAATTTGCCACCAGCAACTGTCACAATCGTCAGTGAAAGTCTTGCAATGTTTACATTTAACCTTACTCATTGACCACACAAAAATGCATCAATAAAAAAAAAATAGTAATCTCATTCCGTTTTAAGTGTTGCCAGTTCTGCTATCAAGAGTGAAAAACCTACACTAATATATCCATTAAACAGATGCAATTTTCAAAATTAAAATCAGTGTTAGCACAGTTATTTATGTGGTTATTTTGTGGATTTGTTTACTGTCTTTATGTCATATTACAGTCGGATGTTATTCTAGTTTTCTTTCCCCCTCAAAACGTGTCCACTTTCCTCCTACCGTACAGTTCCTTCTCCATCCAAATTCGGGCACAGCACCTCTGCTCTTCCACTTCTTTACAATCCACCGAAAAATACCAAATTATGTCTGATTTAGAAGAGCTGAATATGTATAGCACATGTGTAATTGATCGTTTTTAAAATATGTACTCAATACTCTTGGCCAAGACAAGAAATGACATCGATACATCAACAAGTCATGAATAGGCTTTATGCACAACTTACTTCCGCATTCTCTGTAAAACGGGTCTCATCGCTTCCGGTCCAGATCTTTTGTATGTGCTTCATGAAATTTTTTGCGGTTTTAATCAAGATAACTTAAAAGGAGCGATCAAAGATTAGCATAACCAATATCCCTCACATGTGCAGATTGATATTTAAACGTTTTATATTTTTTATTCTTCACAGTAACGTTTAGATATTTAAATGGAATAAAACGGCAATAACAAAGTGAAATAGGTAGGTTAGCTGATTACCTTACAAATCCATAGATATCGTCAGTTCTTATAAGGCCGTTAACACTTTCTCTGACAAGCGGATGCGATGAGACCCGTTTTCCAGTTTGGTCACGTGACGCTCGACATAAAGCCTATTCATGTTACTTTATAAGTAATTAATGATGAGTTAGTAGTGATGTGCCCCCTCAAGTAAAGTCATGACATAATGATGCATTAACAAGCCATTAGTTGACGTTAGTGTATGGTTAGTTAATAATTAATTAATGATGATGTGCCTCCTCAAGTAAAGTCATGACACAATGATGTACTTACAAATCATGAACTAATATATTAATAAACATATACGATAAAAGTGGCATCCTTATTCCTTTACACAGATGAAAACAAAATTATGTATTGTTCTTTTAATTTTATTTACACAATTAAACACATGGACTTTAAAAAGTCCAAATATACCTGTAAAGACACACATAAGACACAATTACATATAAAATAGGGAATAAGCTATAAGCTGATGCTAATTGAAGCATATTTAAAAAAAAAAATACAGTTAATTAGCCATAACCTCCTGAATCCTTCCAAATACCCCAGCCAGCAATGACATGTGGGGCCCATATGAGGGCTTGATGGGCGGCAAATGTGGGCCCCATCATGGGCTTGCACCCGGGATCCACATTGGGGCAAGCTGTGGAAGCCCAGATTTACTAAAAGTGGGACCTGTATGGGTACTGCATAGGTCTTAACTGGGCAATTCATGTCAGACCCATTTGGGCCCCACCTGCCCAAAATGGGTCTCAAGTGGGCTTGCACCCAGGATCCAACCATGGTTACCCAGATGGGCTTTAAATGGGCTCTGTAAGAGTCTTATGTGGGTCCTATGTGGGAAAGTCATGCCAGGCCCATTGGGGTCCCACCTGCCCAAAGGGGTTTAAAGTGGGTTTGCACCCGTGGATGCCCAGATGGGTTTTAAGTGGGACCTATAAGGGTTTTATGTGGTTTTTAACTGGGTAATTAATGTTAAACCCATTTGGGCCCCACCTACCTAAAGGGGTTTAAAGTGGGCTTGCACCAGCTTCAACCGTGAATGCCCCTATGGGCTTAAAGTGGGCTCTGTAAGAATCGTATGTGGGTCCTAACTGGGCATTTCATGCAAGGCCTATCTAAGCCCAACCAAATCGAAGAATGAATATTAGTCCAAGATTAATACAAGACACTTGACGCTTTGAACTGCAAGAAATATATTGTTTAATTGAACAACAAAAACAATTTACACAAGTAACAATGTCACAACAGCTCACTGAAAAAAAAAATCTCTGAAAATCTTTTAAAAAAATCTCTCCAAAAGATACATAAAAGTAGTTCCCTTAAAAAAACTTGTCAGAACATGTCATCCAAAATGTCCATATCTTTCTTTCTTCAGTCGAAAAGAAATTAAGGTTTTTGATGAAAACATTCCAGGATTTTCTCCATATAATGGACTTCAATGGGGTCCAAACGCAGACCTGCCAACCTTGAAATTATTTTTTGAGTAGTATCAGTCGGGGGTTGGGGGGTTTGCACAAAAACAATGTTTACGTTTATTAAGTTTTACTAACGTTTATTCAGCTAATGCATGTTCTGTTTAAAATGTACAATGTTCAAATGCAAAGACAGCACGTCACAAATTAAAGCCTTTTTTGTGGGATTTAGTATCATATTTGTTTATTGCCATAGAATAATAAATTAAGTAGCTTTATCTTAAATGTACACATCTATTTGTTGTTGTTGTTTTTTTTTACTGTTTTCTAGGGGTTTCTTAATTTTAGACTAGTTGACCAGCACACATTATATGCAATGCATAAGCATGTGTTTGTGTGTGTCTCGCATTGTCTCAAAAATTATGACAAAAATAAAAAATATATACATTTTTTATACAATACAAGATACACACAAACACATGCCTATGCATTGCATATAATGTGTGCTGGTCAACTAGTCTAAAATTAAGAAAACCCTTGAAAACAGTAAAACCATGGCAATAACCAAATATGATACTAAATCCCACAAAAAAGGCTTTAATTTGTGATGTGCTGTCTTTGCATTTGAACATTGTACATTTTAAACAGAACATGCATTAGCTGAATAAACGTTAGCCAATGCATACAGAAAACAGTTGACAATGAATAGACATGAGTCCTGTTCCAGGACTAATAATAGCAAAACCACTTATTCTAAAACGTTTGGACGAATCCTACATGGGGCTGTGTTAATAGTAAAACGTCCATCATTTAACAAATTTAAAAAACATGGATGGATAATACAAAAATGATTTCTGACATTTTGACAGAATTTAAACTTAACCCGTCAATTTTTGTTTTACAATTATCTTCTCTCTGTGCGCTCGTCAGTGCTCGAGCTCCTGCAGTTCTGATACAATGGGGCTTTTTAATCCACAAGTAAATAACATGCTAGTTCATTACGTTACAAAATAAATATGTAACATGTAGCAGGCTACATTTCTCAACACTGAGAATGAAGAAATGAACGCCTGTTTCTCCAGACTTGCGCTCCAGTAATCCACAAATCACAGAACTTTCATAAACACTAAGCCATAGCGATTTATTGTTCATTATTACTTCAGCATTTTATAATTTGCATGGCTGAATGATGTTTTCCCCTTATCAGAGTGACAATGAATGGCGTTTTTTTTAAGATAACCCATGCGATTGCGAACACGTGTGATCATCGAATCTAGGTTAAGTTAACTAAAAACAATATTTCAACTTTCCAAAT
This sequence comes from Cyprinella venusta, assembly GCA_038021265.1. Taxonomy (NCBI): domain Eukaryota; kingdom Metazoa; phylum Chordata; class Actinopteri; order Cypriniformes; family Leuciscidae; genus Cyprinella; species Cyprinella venusta. The sequence continues at coordinate 26,589,425 of CM075875.1, read as the reverse complement.
CCATCCCAGCCCATTTACCTTCAGGAGTCAGCAGTATTGGGACTACTGTCCTCGCTTATGCGTTCAGTAAGACGGCGCGCTGCGGGAGTGGAAGCGGGATTGAGCGTGATGATTCTTTATTGCTGTCGATTTTCAGTCTCTTTTCAATGATAGGCCATAAGCATCTGCCAATCCTACCTGTTTGCTATTTTGAGAATGAACCCAGCGCTATGATTGGTCGAATTCTGCTTATTTTTCTGTTGCTTGATTTGAGGACCGCGCGTGCACAGAGGCGTCACCAGGTTTTTGCGTAGTTTGAAGTGACAAATCGTACCAGCGTACTTTGAGGTCAAAATGTGTGTCCGCTACACAAAATGCGTATGGGTTGGCAGGTCTGCAAACGGTTCAAGGTCCAAAAGACAGTTTCAGTGCAGCTTCAAAGGGCTTTAAAGGTCCAGATGATGAATAAGGGTCTTATCAAGCGAAACGATCGCTCATTTAAAAAACAGCTCAAAGTATAAGCACAAATGCTCGCCTTGCTCTGTTGTGTGATGCGTGTTTGTGACTCGACTGTTCAAACTCGTTCATCAAAATGCAAAATGAACAAAACTTTTTTGAACTAATTTGGTTCATTCAACGAACGAAATAACTCAGAAAAAAAATTGTTCCTTTTTAATAAACAAGTTCGAACAGGAGTCACAAATGCGCATCACACAACAGAGCAAGGCGAGCATTTGTGCTTATAAAACTGAAACTTTGTTATTTTTTTTTTAAACTTAAAAAAAGATTTTTTTTTTTTTTCATCAAAAACCTTAATTTCTTTTAGACTGAAGAAAGAATGACATGGACATCTTGGAGGACATGGGGGTAAGTAAATTATCAGCAAAAGTTTTTTTCAAGTGTTTTTTTTTCAAAAATGAACTACTCTTTGATTACAACATACACTCATTGCGTGGTGGATGCTCCCTTTTGTCTTTGGGCTCTTGCAACCCTCTCCCCACGGTCCATGCGCCGGTGAACCACTTCCCCAGCGCCATTTCCATTTGTTTGCGATTCACACTTTTGAGTAATTGCATTACTCTTCAGTGCACCTAAAAACAAAGGAGCATAAGTCAAATTAGCAAGGTTCTTTTTTGCTCCAACTTGTATCATACGTATGGTACGTATGATACGTATCGTATGTCTTCAAATCAGTCAGTCAAGAAAAACACATTTACACATGTGGTAAGCTAAAATGTTTGCCCTAGGGTGACATTTAACATGGAGTTTCATATACCTATAACACTTTTTCCATTACGTGTTGAAATTTACAGTAGCTTTAAATGCATACCAAATTTGAGTGACATTAGAAACCATTTTACATGAATATATCAAAATTCATGAATTCTCCCAAGGCGACCCCTTGGTATTGGAACGTTACACAGAAGTCACGGTGTGGTTCATACATCACGGTTCGGTACGATTTTGGTAGTTCAGATCAGATCTGTCTGTTATTGGCTGAAGCGCCGTGCTCCATCACAGTAATTTTGAAAAGTGTCTGTCAAATGTCAGCTTGCCCTGTTGCTTCGTCGGCAATTTTGTCAAAGTGCTTCCATAGTACTTTGTACTTTTGTTGAAAAACAAATGTAGCGACGTTGAAAATTTTATTTTTATTCTACTCAAGTAAGAGTAAAAGTAACACATTTTAATTATACTCAAGAAAGTATTTTTTTTTTAAAATCTACTCAAGTACTGTAACGAAAGTATTTGTAGTTACTTTCCACCTCTGCATTTAAGTGAAAAATGTTGTAGCAGACATGGTTGATTTGTTATACATTTACAACGTTTTGAAGCAACCTGGCATGGGACTTGAACTCGGCAAAGTTTAGTGATTCATTAAGCATTGGAAGGATTTTGTCAAAAGAAAGAAAACACAGGAAAACTGTGGCCAGGAGACTGGCTGGGGATGCCGTCAAGTAGACTCACACTGAGGCCACTTCTGGGGGACCCACAGGGATTTCTCGGCGTCAGACTCTGTCTTGGTGGGCTGACCCTGGTTACCAAATTTTCAATTTGGAAGCAGAAACTTTGACTTTAAAGAACATTTCAATGCCTCTAAACGAGGGGGAAAAAAAACTCACATAAATACTCAGAACCATGGGCGCTGCTCCGCCTCCCAGTGACATGGGCGCTGCTTCCCCTGCAGGATCCATTTGACCAGCTACTCTGGGACCTGCTTTGCCACCCGGAAACTTGAGGGCTGCGACTTCCCCTCTGGGACACACGAGTCCTCTCTATCCTAAGAGAAAGAAATACTGGTAATACTGCAGCAAATTAAAAACACAACACTACCATTAACTCTTTCCCCGCCAAACACGGAATTTTCCGTGTTTCAAGAAAAAACGCATCCCCGCCAAACACGGAATTTTCCGGGTTTCCGTGTTTTAGGTGGTATACGGTAAAGAAGGCCCGCGCACATGCTCTGAAAGAGTACGCAACTCCTTGACCAAAGAAACAGTTTGCAATCGCGTCTCAAACATGAAGTGGAGTTGTGAGAATGTAGCTCAAAATATCAGTATATGACAAATGCAGAGGTATATGGCTGATCAAGTGCTGGAGGTGTTGATGGTCTCGGAGTCCGATCACTCTTTATTTGATAATTCTGAATCTGATCGGGATGAAGTAGTGAGTGAGAGAGATGCATGCATGTTGCATGCATGTTGTGCATGCAGAGTTTGTGTACGTAAGTGGTTGCGGAAGGAGACCTCGTTCTACTGCAAAAGTTTTGGTGCTTTTGGCTTGCTTAGTTGGGGTTATTTAATATTTAACAATATTATCGATCTGTGTTGTACTTCTTTCATGTTATCACTGTGAAGCTGCTTTGATACAATCTGTATTGTGAAAAGCACTATATAAATAAATGTGACTTGACTTGACTTGTGGTGTCCCCTTACATCCTGGGAAATGTTACTCTGTTTACCACTCAAAAGCAAATTACAGTGCCTAAATTTGATATATTTTACATTTATTTATTTTTTAAATTTATTTTGGAAAGTTTTATATATGAAGAAAACAACATCTGAATGTATTCTGCTTGAAAATGCACTTGTTTGATAAAAATGCCTTTTTCTCTGTTTTTTGTACAAAATGTTGTGTTTTTGACAAAACCTACATCCGTTCAAGTGGCAATAAAAAAAGAACAAATGAAGATAAAATAAAATAGTTTTTTCTGTCTAAAAGCAGAGGCTCAGATCTTTATTTTGATATATAGCTTCTTCATATATTCAAGGAAGAAAATATTCAACGGGCCATTGAAGTTTAGCAAAAATCGTCAAAAACCCTGGCGGTGGCTGGCAACTTTTTTTAAAAACGCTGGCGGGGAAAGAGTTAAAAAGTTATATATATATATATATATATATATATATATATATATAAATATATTAGTGCTGTAGCGGTGCGTCAACGATAATGTTGAACTTCATATTTTTTGCGTCGACACGTCTTTATTTATTTTATTTTTTTGCACATTCCTCGCGGTACAGCTTGCCACACACACAAGCGGGAAATGAAACATTGCAGAATAGAGGATGAAGACAAACTAGAAATGAATGTGCTTTCCATTAAATGAATCACAAACATTAAACAAACCCTTTCATTTAATTTTGATCTTTGATTGCAACTGATCGCACCTCCATGGTATAATTGCTCCACGCACCTCCTGTGCACATTGGCACACCTGCAGATATCTGCATCTTTCCACAACAAAGAGGAGAAATTAGTTTTAATTAGTGTATTAGTATTCGTATCTAGATTTAGGCGTCTAAAATCTTATTGTATGTCATCGCCTAAAGCTAGAATAAAACTATAACAGTCCAGATGACTAAAATATAATGGGTTTAGTTCAATAATGCATTAATTTAGAATTCCTCTCAAATTTACAAACCCATAATCAGACCTTATGTTGCCCGCTGACTTTAAAAAAAATATCTTAAAATTAAATAAAACCACTTTTCCTAAAGTAGAATAGTCTTCTTTTCAATAAATGATACATGCATTCTTTATAACTACTTGCATACATCATGCTTTAGCTACTCTTTCAAGCAGCAGATTTTTTTGTGTGAATTAATTTAATTATAATGAATCCTTATTAAAGGTATTAACGAGCAGTGAATTTGTTGCTTGATAAAACAGACTGCATCGTGGTTTGTAACACAACGTAAACATCGGATCATGCAATGACATGCGGATCCAATTGCATTGATGCACATCCAATGCAATCACAACTGTTCAAGACATAATAACGTCCTGTAGTCCCATGCCACTAACGCTGGACCACCAAAAAAAGAAAACTTTATGTTTCTTTCTGTGATATATGTCATCACACACATAGCCATGGCCGTGCACGACCCGGTTTTTGCTAATATTCCTGTTTTGAACGGGTTATTGGCTGCAAGTAAATGAAGTCAATGTGTTGCAGCTGTTATCTGCTCGGATGAATGAACGCCAGTCTGTGAAACGCTACTCATCGAAATATCGGAAATGTGTTTAAAGCTCATATCACCGGCGTTATTAAAAGTATATCGTGATTCGTGATATATGAATTATATTGTCCAACCTCTCCAGCTGTTTTTCCCTTTGGTTAGATTCTAATCTACATCAGATTAAACAGCACAAAACAAAAATTACAGACCACTGTAGCCTACAACCTGCAATGTTATTTTTCTGGCATCATAAATTTAAACTTACCTCAATTTGTGATCGTCTGATGTGAAGTTCTCCTCGAAGTGACGGCTAGCTGCGGTGCTTTCCGAAAGGTGGACCGTTAACGTTTGAAACTTTGAGCGCGAAACGTGATGCCTTTGCATGCAGGCCCCCTTATAGATGTCCTAAGAACTGCCTGACTGAATAACAATTAAATACAGTCAAATTCGTAAATATGTGAGAGAATTAACAAACGTTAATTGCTTTACTGGCTTCATATGAATCCGCCTAATTAGGCTTTGTGTGCATAATAGGCAGTGGTGGAAAAAGTACTGAAAATCTGTACTCAAGTGCAAGCTGTATTGCTATTACTCTATTACAAGTAAAAGTAATGGTGTTAGAGAAATATTCAAGTAAAAAAATACAATTTGTAAAAAAATATTATAATTATAAAAAATTAGAATTTGTTAAAAAAAATAACTAATCAGCTATAAACCACTGTTGTCACTGTCACTTCTCCAGACTAGGGCTGGATGTGTGTTTTCTTTTACCAAAAGTTAAAACCACAACAGTCTATTAATTATTAATAATTGATAAGATACAAATGTGTTTTTCCAAAAAAAAAATGTTCCTCAAACAGATCTACTGTACCTTTTACAGCCAATCAGTCATTGTTGGTATGCTACCTTGATAGAAAACTCAGTGTAAAACAGTGTAAGTGTAAAACAGGCCTCCTGCAAATCCTTTTCTTACAAATATTGAATCAGTTTCCTAAGAGGTAATAAATACATCATATTCATGTCCATAAAGAGACATGTTCATGTCCATAAAGACTCTATAGCTGTCTGAGCTATTTGGCCTTGATCATCTTAAAAAATGAAATACCATAAAATTTCAAATTCAATCCCAGAGTTTCATTTGATCAAATTGAACATATGGGATGTGGATTTGGGGTTTGGGGTTATTTGTAGGGATGCTTGACATCGATTTTGTATCGATATCCGATATACCAATATTGTCCAATGCTTAATTCCCGGTACTGATATTACCGGAAGCTGATACACTGAAACATATGATCCTTAGGCTTACTGCCCACTGTTCCATGACTCGCTTGATACTGGGGATTTGAATGTTTTGAAGGACTAGCCAGCAACCGGTTGGCTAACTGTGGTGCTTAGCTACTACCCCTTCGAGAGAAGATGACAACTAAACATTTCTTTGACTGAGGTCAAGTTATATTTTACTCAAAAAGCACACAATAACCAAAAATTCGTCTCATTCCACTAATTGGCTTATAGATCTGCCCTGCTCAAGAATATTTACTCTATTGTGTTTATGTGGTTGGCCAACAACCTACAGCAACACTCAAATTTCATCTGTATTCTCTTTGAGAGTAAGATATAAAATGACATACTTTAGTCATTTTAAACCATTTAAAAATCCTATACCGGTTACCAATATTGAAATTTAAAGCCAATATCGGCCGATTATATTGAGCATCCCTTGTTATGTCTAAATATGCGTTTCTGCCCCAAGAGACAGGTGTCTGGGACTGGGCTATGATTTGAAGTGTTACAGTAGGCCTGCAACCTTTCCACTAATCAGCATAATTCAACACAGCATAATCTTTGACCTATTTTGATGTTTATTTTACATTTTTGGGAAGTTGCATTTTTCATTTTTTTTGCACGACTAACAAAAATGACTGATGGATTGTTTTGGATAAAGATCTACATATGCGATGTTTGTTCTTTGGTGACTAGCATGACTTGTATTGAGTTACAATTACCCAATCTCAACATGCCTGATTCGCCTACATGTAGAGTTACTAAAAATTGTAAGTTATCAATAGGCCTACGACCCATGTGTTCCCAGCTCAAACCCAACTTAGCACATAAAGATGCCATTCAGGACCCATATATGCGTTCCCAGATCAAACACATGCCCACTTGGCCCATAAATGCATCATGCAGGACCTATCTATGTGTTCCCAGTTCAAACCCATGGCCACTTGGCCTATAAATATGCCACACAGGACCCATTTATGTGTCCACAGATCAAACCCATGCCCACTTGACCCATTAACATACCAAGCAGGACCCATATATGTGTTCCCAGATCAAAACCATGCCCACTTGGCCCATAAAAATTATATGCAGGACCCATATATGTGTTCCCAGTTCAAACCCATGCCCACCTGGCCGATAAAAATTATATGCAGGACCCATATATATGTTCCCAGATCAATCCCATGGCCACTTGGCCCATAAATCTACCATGCAGGACCCATATATGTGTTCCCAGTTCAAACCCATGGCCACTTAGCCCATAAAAAAATATATGCAGGACCCATATATTTATTCCCAGATCAAAACCATGCCCACTTGGCCCATAAATGTACCATGCAGGACCCATATATGTGTTTCCATTTCAAACCCATGGCAACTTAGCCCATAAAAATTATATGCTGGACCCATATATGTGTTCCCAAATCAAACCCATGCCCACTTGGCCCATAAATGTACCATGCAGGACCCATATATGTGTTCCCAATTCAAACCCATGCCCACTTGGCCCATAAAAATTATATGTAGGACCCATATTTGTGTTCCCAAATCAAACCCATGCCCACTTGGCCCATAAATGTACCATGCAGGACCCAGATATATGTTCCCAGTTCAAACCCATGGCCACTTGGCCCATAAAAAATATATGTAGGACCCATATATGTGTTCCCAGATCAAACCCATGCCCACTTGGCCCATAAATGTACCATGCAGGACCCATATATGTGTTCCCAGTTCAAACCCATGGCCACTTGGCCCATAAAAAATATATGTAGGACCCATATATGTGTTCCCAGATCAAACCCATGGCCACTTGGCCCATAAATGTACCATGCAGGACCCATATATGTGTTCCCAGTTCAAACCCATGCCCACTTAGCCCATAAATAAACCATGCAGGACCCATATATTTGTTCCCAGTTCAAACCCATGCCCACTTAGCCCATAAATGTACCATGCAGGACCCATATATGTGTTCCCAGTTAAAACCCATGCCCACTTGGCCCATAAATAAACCATGCAGGACCCATATATGTGTTCCCAGTTCAAACCCATGCCCACTTAGCCCATAAATAAACCATGCAGGACCCATATATGTGTTCCCAGTTCAAACCCATGCCCACTTAGCCCATAAATAAACCATGCAGGACCCATATATGTGTTCTCAGTTCAAACCCATGCCCACTTGGCCCATGCCTGTCCCTTATGGGACCCATGTAGTCAGCTCATATGGGCTTCCTATGTGGGACTCATACTACAAAACCTACATGGGACCCGCTGATTTCACCCAGCCAAAGCCCATGCCCACCCAGTACCCACGGAAACCCTACTTAACCCATCTGGGCCCCACATGTCATTGCTGGCTGGGACAACATACATGCATACATGTCATTAATTATTAATTCTGTTTATGAAAGAAGTCATCATTTATGAGATTAAAATGACAGCATTACCATAAGAACACAATCAGTACACAACCAACGTGCCGAACAATCACCGAGTGCGCCATTAATGAATGTCCCACCAGAAACAAACCCTACATAATGTAGTTCCAGGTAGAAAAGTAGATTAGACAGATCTGTTTAATTACTAGCTAAAAAATCATGTGCCGTTCCAATTGTTTGTCACAATGCTTGCTGCAGATAGCAGAATATGATATTACAGTTTAAATAATGGCATTCTGAAATCATATGTTTAATTAAAATTTAGATGACTTCTTATTTATTCATTCAGATAGAGACTGATTGATTTTACCCCTAAATGTTAATTAATGCATTAACTATCAAACATGTACTAACATGTTTAAGGCTGCTGTTATTCATGCATGAATCAGAATGACTCCTGTTGTAATTAAGGGTTGCTCTTCATTTGTTCATTATTAGTTCAAATATTCACTAATCATGAGTTAATGTTGAAGTAACTATTAATTCAGGTATTAGTACATGATTATTCATGTACCATTATTGTAAAGTGTTACCCAATGTTGAAAGCCAGTGGTGAGGATTATGAAACCTCAGACAATGAAACTGTTGAATGAAGGTGTTTGTATGAGCCATTTGGTACTGAAACCCAGAAGTGTGGGTAAAATGTGCCCTATGCAGTTTTAGGGGGAGAGCGGGGGTGGTTGGGTCAAGGGTTGGTTGGCACACAGTTCAATTCTAGTACACCAGAGGGTGCTGCCACAAAAATCTGACATTAAAGGGGTGGTTTAGTCCTCTTTTTCTTTGCATGATTGTGTTTATGGGGTGCAATATAACATGTTTTCGTGGTCTTTCTTTTTTTAAAAAGTCTTATTTTTCATAAACTTCACCTTTATCGTCAGCCGCGCTCTCCCCTGTCCCCTGAACGAGCGGTTTACTTCCTGATTCTATGAAAACACTCCCTCAGAAACACGTTGTGGGCTCAGATTGGTTCGTTTGGGCGGGTGTGTTGTAATTGGCTAAACTGTCGCTCACGTTGTCCGGAAGGTTAACGCCTATTACCTTACGGGAAACGCCAGCTCCGGTCCAGATGTAAATAATGGTGTCGAGCTGCAGTATCAGTGAGGCAGAATCAGACCGAGAAAGCCGCGATGAAGCGAGTCAAACAGAACCACACCACACACGGCTAGGGGTGTGACGGTTATTATATAACCGTGAGACCGACGGTTATAGTTGAAAACCGTCATTAGAACTCTATAACCGCCAAAACCGTGTAATATATATATTTATTTATTTTTTTCAAAAAAAAAATCGTCATAGAGAATGTTTAAATACTAATTAAAAAGGACAATTAACGATCCAACAGACCACTGAGGTGGGGCTATTTTTGGTGCCCATAAGCACAGCGTGTGATCGCGTAGTGCATGGGACGCGCTGCCTGCTGCAGGCTGCTAAGGCTTTAGTAAATAGATATTCCATCACATATAAAGCATTAATAGTTATAAAAAAGCTATTGAAAGACAGCTATAAATGCTTTATTCTTGATTACTTTATTACTGATCAATTTATCTATTCTAAATGAAATATTGCATTATTTATAAACCAGTTATTTGAGAGTTTTCAATGGAGTTGTCTAGATTACTTAAAGTATTTAAATTCACATTCATACATTTTATATTGAGACAAAAAAGTAATACTTAGTTTGCTCATAAAATCTACCTGAATTTACTCCATTTACTTAAACTTTGTGATCTTATGAATCACTGAATACTTTTAAATAACTGGTTTGTAAATAATGCTATACTTTATTTAGAAATGATAAATTGATCATTAACAAAGAATGAAAATACTATTATTAAACACATTATAGCCTAGATATGTTTATAAATCAAGTAAAAAGCATTTATAGCTGTATTTATAAACTATTTATTGTCTATTAATGCCTAAAAATGATGTATTAACTGTTTACTCATGCTTAACTAATGATTAATAGCATGCAGTTATTATAAAGTGTAATCACTAATTCTGAGTTAGTAATGTTAATTGGTGTCTCATTATACCACTGCAGGCAAGAAAAGTGATAATCCTCTGAACCCCGATTATGTGCCAAATCTTACCTGTCACCTGAGCAACGACAAAGAAAAAACAATACAAGAAATTACAAGAAATTTGAGCAAACACAAGCTGTCAAGAGGAAGAGAAGTTGTACCAGTGATGTGTCAATGTTATGTTACCCCATGGTAAAGATACTGGCAATGAGATGGACCACAGTGACAGCTTTCCTGAGAGCGGGCAGAGTAGGGAACACAGCTACTGTAAAGACCCTATCCATACTGAGAGCAGTGTAGCATGCTTTGATGAAGCCTGTCGAGAAACTGTGAAGAAACTGTCGGAAGAGTGTACCAGACTGAGGGCAGAGGTCTATCAACTTAGGGACAGGGTAAGCAAGCCATCTTTCCAGCAGGAGGTGTTCAAAGACAATGATGACATGGTCCAGGACTTAACTAGACTTCCATCCTATTCCAAGATGATGGTCGTCTTCACCTTCTTGTCAGGATTCCTAAAGGGGGGACCTGGGCTGACTCCCTTTGTGTAACAATTGCCCATCTGTTGTGCCCTCAGAATAGAGACTACGTAACATTGTGTTCCCAGTGTAACACATAACTATATGAACTGATGAACTTGATACAAGTCTGTTTTATATTTGCAATAAAAAAAAGTGACAGTAAATTTCTGTTCTCATTCTGTTTATTGTTAATCATTCGTAATAATCAAATCATTCATAAAAAATCTCAAATACATTATAAACCACATGGGTTATTAGGTTGTGTAAATTCAAACTGCATTTCTACTGTGCAAATATTTATTCCTACCAGAAACCCTGTGCCCGGCTCACAAATAGTAACTTAACCGAATGTTATTGAAAAAGCATTTTAAACTACTGATTGTAAACTAACACTTAATGAAGATATGAAATTCATTAAAGGAATAGTTCACTTTAAAATGAAAATTCTTTCATCATTCTCACCCTCAAGTTGTTTCAAACCTGCATGCATTTCTTTCTACAGGAGAACTCAAAGGAAGATATTTTGAAGAATGTCAGTAACCAAAGTGGAACCATTGACTTCCATGGTAATTTTTTTCCTACTATGGAAGTCAATGGTTCCAGTTTACTGTTTGGTTAATGACATTCTTCAAAATATCTGCGGACTGTCCCATCTTCCTGTACTGTTATACAGGGGTGTGTTGGTGTTACACGGGGCTTTGTGAATGCTTCACCTGAAAATTTAAATAAAAGTAAAATTAGCAAATTATAGATTAGCATGATAAAACAATTTTTATAATTGGTATACAAGTATAACGTCGTTCTAGACATCTATATTACATTAGTAACCTTAGTTATTACATATGGCTGAATGTGCTGTGCTCATTGTTTCTGCCTTAAATTAATAGACAGTGATTTGTCTACATTTCTGAAATTCATAACCTTGACACTCTAAATTGTAATGTACATATGCATTTTCAGTAAAGATGTTTTGAAATATTGTGAGTGCTAAAAATAAATGAGCTTATCGGACATGGCGGGGGGGCGGTTCATTGCGAACGGTCAGTTTATTTCAACAATACTTTTATGTTCAGCAAGTAAAAGAGAGCCACTTACCCTTCCTGTTATCAAGAACATTTTCTTCATCTCCAGATGATATATTCCGGGATCATTAACCCATCCTGAGGTGAAGTAGCGGTAGGTTTCAGTGCTTTTAAATGCCTTCCGGTGAATGGATAGGGATTGTGGACCGGACGAGGTAGTAAATATCAGCGAACGTCAAATTTTTACAAGTCAGCAGTTCGTTTGACAGTAAACACGGATCTAAACCTTAAGTATCAGTTTTATTTAAATACCGTTTAAATACCTTTTCATCTGTAATGAGGTGTGCTGTGCTATTTTAGTGTGCGACATCTTTCCGATCAGGACTGTCTATGAGGAGAAGCTACGCAAAGGTCCTAAAGATGGCGGATGCAACAAAAAAGTCACGTGACTGAAACCCATGAATACAGGAGCCGTCACTTTACACGTGAGAACTTCGTGAATAAAGGTAAAACAGATGGATCTCGTTGCGAAAAATAATGTTAAATCGCTTATATGGGCACGTTTCGGGTTTAAACCAGATGGCAACGGAAAACCAGAAAATCTTGATGAGCTTGTGTGCAGAATATGCGGAAAAACCGTGTTTGTTACAAATGCCAACACTACCAATCTCTCTTATTAACAATAGGAGAGTGCGGGACTAGCTTTCGCGTGGCACATATTTGCAAGGTCTCGTCTCGTTCACTTCATCTCTGCCATGCACGCGTCGCGCGCTATGTATGTGATGCGCAGATTCTGGGAGACTTTAACTAATTTGCGGCCATCAGGGAGATGCTATCAATATGCGGGAGACTCCCGGAACTTCCGACGCGATATGACGATCACATCACCTCAGATCTGACTGAGCCCCTATTTATCAAGCCAATGCGCCGCAATCTATCGCAAATCAAAGTGAAAGTAAGTCACAGACGCTTAACACTACCATCTTCATTAAAAATAAGTTAAGGGAATGACATGATATTACCAGGGCTGTTGCCGCTCTCCCTTATTGCTGTCTTTGCTGATTTTGAAATTAGGCTAGCCGATGATCAATAATGCAGCTCAAATCTTTTACTTTCGGTGACGTGCACTCCATTACATCTGTAGGCTAGCGCGGGGATTGACAACAGCAGGCTATAGTGGCATTGACGATCCATAAGTATGTGTTATGGCGTAAATATTAGTAATAGAAAAATTATAGGATTAATAATAGGAATAATATTAGAATATTACATAAAATAAGGAATGGAATTCTAATAGCTTTAAATTCTATTCTAAAATAAGGAATAGGAATTCAAATTTAAAAATATGAAATTTAAAAGTCTCTGATGAGTGATGCTAGGTGGCTAACATAATTTCAGTAAAGAGGTGTCATTAGCCAATTGGTTATAAATGTATTAGTTTATGCATTTTACATATGTTAAAACAATATACATAAACACACACACACACACACACACACACACACACACACACACACACACACACACACACATATATATATATATATATATATAGTATATTTATAAATATAGGTGCTGGTCATACAATTAGAATATCATCAAAAAGTTGATTTATTTCAGTAATGTGTAGGCTACAGAACTAGACTGAGGCCCCGTTTACACGAGAACGCTCGCGGGTGAAAACGTACAAATATTTTATCGGATGTGCCTTTCGTTTACACGGCGACGGCGTTTTTGAGGCTTAAAAACGCAAAAAAGTGAAACCACCCTCCAGAGTGGAAATCTTAAAAACGCTCCACCGTCGCGTTCCCGTGTAAACGGTAAAAACGCAAAAGTCTGCTTGACAGTGAAGTTTGTACGCAGATGCGTGCACTTGGTGTTGATGTATATGCACTTCTAGCCGCCTGAAGTGCATACTACATTGAATTTCACTTTTGCGTCACCGTTTGCACGCGGAATTCCCCACACAAAACGCTCGTCTAAACGAATCGTTACCGTGTAAACATAGCCTGAGAGAGACCATTTAGAGGCCTTTGCAGGTGTTTTGAGTTAACTTGATGATTAGAGTGGCACCAGATGTCTTCAATATTGAACCTTTTCACAATATTCTAATTTTCTGAGATACTGATTTGGGGGTTTTCATTAGTTGTCAGTTATAATCATCAAAATTAAAAGGAATGGACACTTGAAATATATCAGTCTGTGTGTAATGAATGAATATAATATTTAAATTTCATTTTTTAATGGAATTACTGAAATAAATCAACTTTTTGATGATATTCTCATTATACGACCAGCACCTGTATACTTTACAAACTGTATTAGTTTTTGGTTTGGTGAAAAATGGGCAGAAATTCTGTTGAATGTTATTCTGCATCTGGTTTGAATAAGTTCTTTTTATATTTGTCACCTCATTCTTTGTAACTATTGCATCTGTGCGCCAACCAACCCCATTGCATGTGCCAACTAACCCCCATAGTGGGGCTGGTTGGCACAGGTGCACAACATCACTTTAATGATAAATAAGACATTTTTAGGTATAATTAATTAACATTAAATGTATCTGTTGAGAGTAGCTGAGATCTTTCAGTTGTTACTGGTTAGACTATTTTAACATGGCTGAGAAATATGACAGAGAGTGAAAAGTGTGTCAACCAACCCCGCTCTCCCTATACAATGCACACAATCCTGGGTCAAACTGAGATTTAAATTAGGGTCAATCACAGAGAAAGGTATTATTTTGAATTGTTCGTATGGATTGTTTCAATAAACCTATTTGTTAAGCATACGATGTGGCCTCTGTTTTTGCTCTTTTTGTTTAATTGTTACAACTTAACCTAGCATGTTACAAACTTACCCCAGCATGTTACAAACCTCCACGGTAGTGGAACACACCATTTGACAAAATAATAAGAGCTGTGATATTTTTGCAGAGGTTTGAATTGGTGGATTTTGAAGCAAACAATGGGCAGGACAGGCAGATCAGTTGCAAAATTGTGACTGATCTGCCTGATTTGTTTAAAAGTTTTTACCACTCTAGCACAAAACATCAGTGAGTTACAGTTGCTGAAGCAAAAAGTGCCAGCAAAAACCAGTCTCCCTCTACTGTCAAAATTGTGTGGTGTCTGATTTCATATATGGTCAGTTATCAAATCCAGCTGTAACTGGCAATCCCAAAAGTACTACATATATAATTAGAGATAAAAGAGTAAGAAAGTATAAATACATATCTTTGTAAAGAATTACAAATGTTGTTGTTTGGGATAAAAAAAAAAAAATGGTGAAAGTGTTATATAAACTATATTCATATTAATTCATCAGTATATAACAAAATAGAAGATCTAATTTTTTTTTAATTAGATGGATGTTTTATGTGGGATTTAAAGTTTAGAGTCTGGAATAACCAGGATCATCTGAGAAATATAAATAAGGCCCATTTACACAGAGAACGATAATTAAAACGACAACGATACACAGATATAGTTCTAAACATACCTCTAAATATAAAAGAATAGCAGGGTCCAGACCACAACTGTAAAGGTGGAATTATTTCAGCTTATTAAAAAAAAAAACATTGACAGCCAATCAGAATCCATTATTTACTTGTATTGTTACATTTCTTCCAGTACTTTTTATCGTTCCATGTGAAGTAACCTTTTTATCACCCTGTTTGTGAGATTTTATGACTTCTGAGGAGTGTCTTTATGAGGCAAGACTGTTTTACAATTCAGTAGAAACTTTCCTGTACCGAAATATAGTGACTAATAAATCCCTAGATGTTGTATCACGCAAACAAACGTTCCCATTGTCACATCCCTTCCTCATGACCATTAAGTTTAAATAAGTGGGCTTTGTGTTTTAGAAATAGAATTCACACAGAGAACAATTGCGAGAATGTAATGACGTGGAAAAGACAAAGGTTTATAACTTTACAAGGTCATAAAATAGAAGAGATTAGAGCTCATCTTGCAAGATGGACATGTTTTAGCACCATTAATGCTTGGTTGAAATTATCAGAAAATTTTGACCTTAAATGGGACTTTAAAAGTTTAACACTTTAGTTTTACATTTTATATAAAAAGTCTACACACCCCTGTTAAAACAGCTGGTTTTGTCAATTTTAAAAAACAAACAAAGATGAATCAAATCAGAACTTTTGCACCTTTTATGTAAAAAATACAAACTATGCTACTGAAACAGTGACACAGAAAAAGGATAAAAATAAAAACTTAAAGGGGGGGGGGGGGGGGGTTACTGCTTTTTTTCTTTGCAAGATTGTGTTTATGGGGTGCAATATAACATGTATTCAAATGATAATTTGTCATATTTTTTAACCATATACACGTTTGTTTTACACAATAGCATCTGACTGGCAACAATAGCCACTGACTGGCTACTAATGTTAAGCACAAACAGCGTTGGCAAGTTTACGTTCTTGATCAAATCGAAAATAACGTTATAAAGCATATATACATGAAAAATACGTTTAAAACATTAGTACTTATACAAAATTCAGGTCCATAATGTTTGTATGCGTTTGTTGTAGACACAAAATACTAGCATAACTAGTAGCCTAGTGGCTATAAAGCCAGCGCTGGCATTTTGAAAAAATAAAAAATAAATAAAACACAGGCTAACATTACGTCTGGAATTATACATGCAAATACATTTAAAACGATTAAGTCTTAGCCTACTTACAGGTTGTGGCCCAACAACTGCTGCCTCTGGTTTTAAAGTTGGATCTGCTTCATTGTTTATTAACAGTTTCTTGCTGCATTGAACTCGTGGAGATTCTGGAAGCTTTCTTCCGTAAAATGCGCAGCACAGAGAGCTAGATTACGATCGTCACTTTCAGGAATATAATCAAACATAAATTGTATCCATTGTTGATGAAGTATAGCATCCGTGGGAAGCTCGAAACACAGAAGACCTGACAGCTGCGTGAACACAACTCACTCGACGTGCTGCAGAAATATGCACATGCCCTTTCCTGCATATTCCGAAGGGAGTGGTTGATGCAAATGTGCGGGTTAGTGACGTACCATAACCCGTTGTAGTACCAATCCAGTCGTTTTTGTAGGCGTTTACACTTCCTGGTTTTTAAAAGACGATATCTCTGCTTACATTGAACTTTCAGCGCTGCAACTTTGCAGATACTGTTCATGCACCAACAGCAACATTACATACTATTTAAAATGAAAAAAGTGACATCGCAATCAACCCCCCCTTTAAATAGGTTAACAAAAAACTAAAATAACAATAATCTAACTGCATGTGTGCATGCTCATATAATGAATGTGGCCGTGTTCCGAATTAACAAATCACCAAGCTCATGTGAAATACATACCTGTCTTCACCTGAACTATTCTAGTAAAATGTTTGCTTGTAAGACATTTTCAACAAAATAACATCAATTCAAGCAAACAAACAGGTAAAAGCCAGAGCAATAGACATATTATCAAAAATTTAACAATCTGAAAGAAAAAGGGAAGGAAAAAAGGTTTATATGGTCATTCTTTTATAGAATTTTATGTTGAAAGTGCTCTCTAGTCATATCTTATATCTACACACTCATTAATACCATGTCAACACAGACACGTTTAAGCCATCATCAGTGTGTTTCATCAAATAATGAGATAAGTATATAACTAGAGAGTGTGTTTTTTCATCTTTATTTGATAATTTCTTTATAACTCGCACACATAAAGGGTTGTTCTCAGCACACCTGTTCTCAGTACTATATGCATCAATGGTACATGGTTTAGCCTTGTTAATTTGTGCTGTTGATCTCCATAAAGTAACTTGGAGGGTGGAAAAAAGAAAATTTTGCCGAGGTAACAAATTAATTTTGACTGTCAAGTCACAATTTCAAGGAGGCTATGAATTTAAAATGTTTTTGCACACATGTGCGGAGTAAACCTGTTCTATAATATTGTTTTCTTTTCAGCTGTAGAACCAGCAAACATAATTCTCCTTTGTAATGAATTTGTAGGAGTCAGAATCATCAAGAAGACATAAACCTGAATTTTGTAGTGAGGAGGACAAAACGTCTCAGTTACGTATGTAACCCTCTTTTCCCTGAGTAGGAGACGTTACGTCGGATGACGGAGAATGGGGGTTTCGCATAGAAAGCCAATCCTCTTCGAGTATTTAAAAGAGCCAATAGCAGGAAAATGCCATGGGTCTGCGGAATTTGCATAGCGTATCTCTGCCATCTTGTGAGTATAAAAGTAGGAAGCGGACGCAACCGCAGTGTGTCTTCGCTGAGGAGCTGAGACTGAACTCAGGCATCTACCCAGCACTACAGCGGAAGTGGCAGGGAGACGTAACGTCTCTGGTCCCTACTCAGGGAACGTTGGTTACATACGTAACCGAGACGTTCCCTTTTGTAGTCACTCCGAGTTACGTCGGATGACGGAGAATGGGGTCCCCCGTGTAATCACGCCACCTTCACAGCTGTCTTCCAGTGCCCTGCGAAAGTCTGATCCCCTGTCGTGAACTTAGCACGGACGAGGAGTTCTACTTAGCACAGGAATACCAAGGTACACTGGGGAGCATATCCCAGAGGAATATACCGCAGTATGCCTACCCGTAGGGAGGACTTAAGAATACCCATATGGCCCAAAGGGACTTCATATGGAGGAACACTGGAGTCACCAACCCGTAGGGTGGCTAGAATCTTAACTCCAGGGGTTGCAAGGTGGTTTGCCCTGGGAAGACACATGCTCAGAGAGGCTTACAGTGGAGAATACACATGTGGAGGTTACTAGCAGGAACCATGCACACGGAGGCACCTAGCCGACACCTAGGCAACAGATAGTGGCGCCAGCATCAACAGTGCTGGAGGACTCAGGGCTTCAACAGAAGACTCAGCTGAGGGAAGAATCACACTTATCCAGTCAGTGGAGTGGAATGGCGAGCAAGCGAAGACACCTGAGTGGGTCCAGTACTGGCCGGTTGAGCGAGTACAAGAGAGGACACAGGCTCCACTCGGAGATTATAGAATCTCGCAAATATGTTTGGTGTCACCCAGCCTGCAGTTCTGGAGATGTCTGCTAGCGAATTGCCAAGCGCTAGAGCCCAAGCGGAAGCCACACTCCGGGTGGAGTAGTAGCCCGTCACACCAAGGGGGCACGGTCGACCTTGCTGCTGGTAAGCCAAAGCAATGGTGTCCACAATCCAGTGAGACAGCCTCTGCTTTGAGAGAGCCCTTCCCTTCTGGCTCCCACCATAACAGACAAAGAGCTGGTCTGAGGTCCTGAAACACCGCGTTCTGTCTACGTAAGCCCGGAGGGCACGTACTGAACAGAGCAGTGCCAAGGCTGGGTCTGCCTCCTCCAGGGCCAGCGCTTGCAGGTTCACCACCTGGTCCCGGAAATGAGTGGTAGGTACCTTGGGCACATATCCAGGCCGGGGTCTCAGGATCACGTGAGAGTAGGCCGGCCTGAACTCCAGACACGCTTCGTCAACATAGAATGCGTGCAGGTCCCCTACCCTCTTGATGGAGGCCAGTGCAACCAGGAGAGCTGTCTTCATTGACAGGAATTTAATCTCAACTGACTGCAGAGGTTTGAAGGGAGGCCTCTGCAGGGCACTTAAAACCACTGAGAGGTCCCAAGAGGGTACAAGAGGAGGGCAAGGA
The DNA here is from genome assembly GCA_038021265.1 of Cyprinella venusta. Lineage (NCBI taxonomy): Eukaryota > Metazoa > Chordata > Actinopteri > Cypriniformes > Leuciscidae > Cyprinella > Cyprinella venusta. The sequence goes on along the minus strand of CM075875.1, from coordinate 26,570,049 downwards.
GGATTCAGTCTCCTCGCTCCCCTCAGGAACCTGATGATCAGGTCGTGCTTCCCCAAAGACTCACCTTCAACTGCTTCATGAAAGGTGGCGATTGCAGCCACATAAACTTTCAGGGTGGAGGGAGACAGCCTTCGCTCCAACCCTTCTTGCAGGAAGGAAAGTACGACACTGATCGAGCATCTCTAGGGGTCTTCTGTGCGAGAAGAGCACCAGTTGACGAAGAGGTTCCACTTCAACGCATAGACGTGTCTAGTGGACGACGCTCTAGCGAAAGTGATGGTAGCCGCCACCACAGGTGGCAGGGTACTCAAACCTGCCTCGTCCCATCCAGGAGCCACACGTGTAGCCTCCACAGATCTGGACGAGGGTGCCACAGGGCGCCCCGTCTCTGAGAGAGGAGGTACTTCCTCAGAGGAATTGTCCAAGGAGGTGTTGTCGCGAGGAGTATCAGTTCGGAGAACCAGGTCTTGGTGGGACAATATGGGGCGACCAACAAGACCTGCTCCTCGTCCTCCTTGATCTTGCACAGAGTCCGTGCGAGAAGGCTCACTGGGGGAAATGCATATTTGCATAGACCCCGCGGCCAGCTGTGTGCCAAGGCTTCTGTGCCGAGCGTGCCCTCGGTCAGAGTATAATACAGGGCACAATGGGATGAGTCGTGGGAAGTGAACAGATCTATCTGTGCCTCCCCGAACTGGTCCCATATCAGCTGGACCGACTGGGGATGGAGTCGCCATTTGCCAGAGACTGGACGGAACCATGACAGCTCGTCAGCTGTCAGGTTCCGCTCTCTTGGAATGTAAATAGCACGAAGGGACCTCAGGTGCTTCTGACTCCATAATAAGTGGCGTGCGAGTTGCGACTCTTCAGCAACTCGAGGCAATTCATATGCATAAGGCGCTGGGGTCCTATCCAGGAACCCGCGACTGCATGTCCATTGCACATGGCTCCCCAACCCGTGGCAGAGGCATCTGTGGAGACAACAACATGCCTGGAAACTCACTGCAGAGGGACTCCGCCCATAAAAAGCTGAGGTTCGTCCACCGGAAGAAGGTCTGACGGCAGGTCGGAGTTAATGGAACTCTGAGTGTACCGTGATGCCATGCCCACCTCGGGACTCGATCACGAAGCCACAGCTGAAGCGGTCTCATATGAGAAGCAATCCGAGTGGCGTAGCTGCGGCCGCGGATGCCATATGCCCCAGGATACAGTATGTGGATACAGTATGGATACAGTAAATACACCATACATGCACCATACACCATAAATACACCATACATGGATACAGTAAATACACCATAAACATGACATACGAAAACTATCTTCACAAACATGAAGCGACAGTTAACCACTGCTGTTAAGTAAAAGCAAGTCCAAAAAGATGCGTCTTCAGGAGTTTTTTAAAGGAATTTACAGAACCCACAGTTCTCAGTGCTAAAGGCAGAGAGTTCCAGTGCCTCGGTGCCACAGTACAAAAAGCACGGTCCCCTTTAGTCTTGAGACGTGTTCTAGGGACAAGTAAGAGGTCCAGACCAGAAGACCGCAAGAGCCGACCCGATGAATGTTTATGTAAAAGATCCTGAAGATCCTGACATGGCGACCGAGTCTATCTCCATACCGAGAAAAGAGATCCTCTGCACGGGGCAAAGTTTGCTCTACTCTCAGTTGTCCTGAAGGCAACTAACCAGACTGGTTAGGTGCCGGAGCACAAGGTGTCTGTGTTCGCAGACCTGATCTCGAAAGTGTGCTAGGATCAGCCAACCTGAATGGGAGAACTGTGTACTGATATGCCTGCCCCTCGAAAGCAAACTGAAGAAACGGTTTGTGTCGAGGTATGATGGAGACATGAAAGTATGCGTCCTTCAGATCCATCGCTGCAAATCAATCCTGGGGCCGAACGCACTCGAAAATGTGTTTGGTTGTGAGCATCATGAATGGCAGTCGGTGAAGAGTACGGTTCAAAATGCGAAAATCTAGGATCGGTCGTAACCCACTGGTCTTCTTGGGGACAATGAAGTAGGGACTGTAAAGCCCTGACCTCATCTCGGCTGGAGGGACAGTCTCGATTGCACCCTTTGCCAGCAGGGTAGCAAGCTCCACCCTCATGATCGGGGCACTGTCACCGACCACCGTAAAGCGAACTCCCCAGAGACGGGGAGGAGACCATGCGAACTGATTCGCATAGCCGAGCCTGATCGTTCCAGGTGACCAAACGGGACAGATTGGGGAGCTCTAGCCAAGCTCCCAAAAACTGATCCAGTGGAATCATCCGAGCCACAGATGTCCCCCCGGAGAGGCAGAGGGGTGGAGAGACTGGCAGACACGGAGGTGTTACCACCCGCAGATGCACAATCGAACTCCGCTCCCCGACAGAGGAGACCAGGGAAGGACCAGCGTTCCACGGGGGTCTGCTCTGCCGAGGGGTTTGGCGATAGAGGGGGATGGGAGTGGCGTGGTCCAGGGACGACACACACTCCCATCCGCACCCTCAGAGACAGGGGAGACTGAGAGTGGCAAGGCATGGGGGCGTTGCGCACTTTCATCTTGCTCTGTGTGCTCAAAGATGGAATGCAGCTCTTTGAAGAAAAGATTCTCCCCCAGCCCTTCACCGGGGGAAGGAGTGGGCCTGCGACCACTCCCTGAAGAACTGCAAGCCATATCTCAGCTGCCCTTAACGGGAGCGACGCAGCGGGGCTGCGGGGCTGTTACGGCTAGGGGCGCCTCCCTGCGACCACCTCCACAGCATGGCCCGGTGCTGCTTTCCCGGGCCGGAAGTCGCAGGAGGGCGCATTCGGCGGCAAGCGAACTGTAGCATCTGAGCCGGCGGTTAGTTGCAGCAGAAACCGCAGGGTCAGAGAAAAGCCACAGTCCGTTTCTGGGCGGCCAAGAACTGTTGGGCAGCATTGTCGACCGCGCCGCCGAAAAGGCCAGCCTGGGATATGGGGAAATTGAGGAAACTTGTTCACTCAGCCTTGCGCACATCAACCAGGTTAAGCCAGAAATGTCTGACCATGCATGTGGACATCACCTGACTCAGGGAGCATGTGGTCACCTTCGTTAATTTTAGAGCAAAGTCGGTGATGGCAGGCAGCTCAAGGATGAGCCCTGAATCAGCCCTACTCTCGTGCATGTCACTGCACACCCCAAAGGATGGCAGTAACACACAGTGAGGTGGCAGCCTGCCCCGCAGCCTCCAGAGTAGACAAGAACCTACGGCATTGGAGGGGTGCTTAGGGTTGCCACGCCAGGTGGAGGCGCTGTGGGGACACATGAGTGCTGCCACAGAACACTCCACAGGGTACACCCCAGTGTACCCTAGACTGCGGCCTCTACGAGGGCAGAGAAGGCGGAAGAGGCCGCTGAGCAGTGCGAAAGTCAACGGAGACTCCCACGTTCATGAACATCTGGGTAGAAAGGATTAGGGTTCGCCACCCCCAAAACCAATCATCAGCCTAAAGTGCTCGGGACATGGCAGAATTTTCCACACAAACCCAACACTCGTGGCAGCCCGGAAAGCATAGCTGTGAACTCTGAATCTAACTCGCTATGCTAGCACATCCGAGGACAGCAGCACAGACGAGCCAACTCCAGAGAACTCCAAATCACCTTGTGATGCGGCGATAAACATAATTTTATCAACTAGGGACCAAATGAGAACGCAGGCCCTTTTATTTAAATTTTTTTTGGCAGCCGCGAACTCACTCGGAACCACGTGGGTTGCAACGTGAAAGAAGAGGTGTGGACCGAGGAAATTTCGTCGGTTTAGTTCCAGACCTGACGTCTTAGTCACTATACATTGCGATGGTCACGTTCCCACTGAGAGAACGTAACACACCCACGAGCACTATCTGAGCGTGATCAAAGCCCAAACACATGAAACAGCACTCGCGCCCATCAGCTGAATCTATCAGAATACCACACTCAGAAATACACGGACAGATCGTCTTTAGAAAGACGCGTCTTTAAAAAGATGTACCGCGTGAAAGTGAGAGGGGAAAAATCTGCAGATGTTGAAGCGACCAGGGAGAGACACACACACTGGCAGACCACTGCTCAGATCGCAGGCAATGTGAAACTCGCTGGATACCACCGTCACACCAAAACTAGAGAGTTTGCTCGTCTCGAAGAGGTGAGTCACAGTAGTAAACTTAGATTGTGTGGCTTGTGGAGTGAAGAAATTCTCATGGCTCTGAAGCGAAAACATACTGCGGTTGCGTCCGCTTCCTCTTTTTATACTCACGAGGTGGCGGAGATACGCTATGCAAATTCCGTAGACCCATGGTATTTTCCTGCCATTGGCTCATTTTTTAATTCTTGAAGAGGATTGGCTTTCTATGCGAAACCCCCATTCTCCGTCATCCGAGTGACTATGTAAGGGAACAAAATTTACATGTGTCCATATGTTGACAACAATTGAAAAAAAGAAAAGTACCTGATGATACAGTGTTACAGATATTATAGGTCAATTGCAGTTTCATTTTGAACCACTTGTCATATTATGCTCTATGGATGTCTTAGAAATGGATAAGACGATGAGCCAAGTTTAAATGAGATTAGACCACACCCTCTCCAGTCGACAGATCAGTTAAATTCATGATTCCAGATAGATTTAATAGAAGAGGATTTGCAATGTGATCATTAAGTTTACTATACATTAAAGAGGCAGATGGACGACTAGAGGATAGTGTGATCCATTCCCACATAGGATGAGATAAAATGGGGGATGCCCTGGGAGCTCCATGCCTTGAGAGCAGAGTAACTGAAAAAAGAACAAAATGCTGGTAAACAAAACTTAGTTAATAGTTCCTGAAGTGAGCAGAGTCCCAAGGTTATACATGGCCAGTGAAGACTAGAGGGCTGGACAAATGGCCGATTTCCACATAAAAAAATAAAGTTGTGCCAAATTTTGTGTTGTTCAAAAATTTGAAAGGTTCTTTCATCATACGTTCAAGTCCAGATCCTACTAGAATTGGCCACAACCAGGCCGCATTTATGTTTATAATTTTTATTTCCTTTGCCAGCAAATAGAATGTCTTAGAGCCTATGTGGTTTAACCTTGTCCTCTTCAATAACTCTCAATTAAACTTTAGAGGATTAACCCAAGTATGACTTGCCTTAAATTGGAACGACCAATAATATAATTCCATTTTGGCACAACCAATCCTACTGAAAGTAAAGAATGCTACAATATGGCAAGTTTAATTCCGGGTCGTTTACCATTCCAGATAAACTGAGAAAGTATGAAATTGATCTCCTTATAAGCTGGAGGGGGAAAGCAACAGCATAGAAACATTGAGCCGAGGGAAAAAATTGATTTTGAGTGTGGAGATTCTACCTTGAAGAGAGACTTTAAAATTATATTCCATCTTTGAGTATTTGAGTATTATTAAAATGGTTTCTGGCAATCTGGTTTCTGGATATTTTTATTATTATGCAAATAGATTAACAAATCTTTAGTTCAAAGTTTATTTTTTATTGATTTTTACAATACATTCACAGTCCCTCACCCCTCACCATCCAATATGGAGAATGACGCCCATATAATCCATTGATACAAAGTGGAATTGTAAGAACAGAACATACATACTTACAAACATAAACCTTCAACCAAATACATAAAAAATAAATAGATAAAAAAGGGGAAAACAATAATAGTGGTGTTATTTAAACAGACTTGTCAACATAGTCAAGAACGCCACATCTTAAAAAATTGTTTTTCCGATCCTCTTAGTGAATACCTAATTTTTTCGAGGCAGAGACAAGACATTATATCTCTAATCCATTGAGTATGAGTGGGTGGCAAGGGATCTTTCCACTTTAATAATATTGCTCTACGTGCAAGAAGAGAAGAGAAAGCAAGGACTTTACACATTGATGCTGGCAACCATACGTCCTCTGGGGCAACTCCAAATAATGCCATCATAGGTTCTGGCTCTAATCTATGCTGAAGAACCACTGAAAAGGTATGAAATATCGATCGCTAGTAACACTCTAATTGGCTTTATGCCCAGCTGCACTACTTCCTGAACTTCAGCCAGCTCCTTGTTTCCTGTCTGCCATTATTGGGCAAACTTGATTAATTCAGGTGTATTTGATTATTGTTGCCATGACTACAGAGGTCAGGCACACCTGAATTAATCAATTTGTCCAATAATGGCTGAAAGGAAACAAGGAGCTGGCTGAAGTTCAGGAAGTAGTGCAGATGGGCATAAAGCCAATTTGGGGCATGTCCAGAACATGTGAGTTAACGTTCCCTCAGCACATTGACATCTATTGCACATAGGGCTAGTACCAGGAAACATTTGAGCTAGTTAAATTTTGGATATGAGCTCTGTGTACAACTTTAAACTGTATGAGTGAATCCCGAGTACACATTGACAATGAGTGGACCTGTTTACGGACCCAGTTCCAAGTGTTTTCGGAGAGTGGTCTGTCAAGGTCTTCCTCCAAAGGAAGGAGGAATTATGAAGATGCTCCTTGAAGGATGAAGGAGCGTATTGCCGGGAAGTCTGGTATAAGCTAATGGGTAACACTTTACAATAAGGTTCATTAGTTAACATTAGTAAATGCATTAACTAATATGAACTAAAGATGTGCAATGCATTAGTTACAGACAGTGTTTATTAATCTTTGTTAATGTTAGATACAAATACAGCTGTTCATTGTGCGTTCATGTTAGTTCAAAGTGCATTAACTAATGTTAACTAATACAAGCTTTGATTTTAATAATGTATTAGTAAATGTTGGAATTAATATTAACTAAGATTAATAATGCTGAAGAATTATTTTTCATTCTTAGTACATGTTAACTAATGTAGTTAACTAATGTTAACTAATGAACCTTATTGTAAAGTGTTACCAGCTAATGTAATGTCTTACTTGCAAGAAGAAATCTGACTTGGTAAGACTAAAACATGATAATAATTGCTCAAAAGAAGCAAATACATTATCCAAAAATATGTCTTTAAAACATTTTATCCCCTTTTTGAGAGAAACTCTTGAATGAAACATCCTGCATAGAAGGCGGAAAAAAATGATTGCGGTACACAGGGCTAAGAAGAGAGGAGTCCCTAAAAACAAATGACTTCCCGATGAACGAATCTTTAATAGGAACAAATGAAGGGATACCAGTGTTAACCTTAACATTGTTAATTGGCATATTGGCATGATAATATATTGGCATACTGCTCCTTTTTGGGCTGCTGGAGTTTGTTTATTAACCCTGCAGGGCAGCCATCCAGTAAAGCATCACAATAATCTAGCCTTGATATCAAGAATTTTAAGTGATTAAGTAATTTTTCTGCATTTGACATTAATTGAATATGTCTTAATCTAAAATATATATTTTTATAGGATGGAAAATCCATTACAAATGCTAGAAATTTGACTTTCAAAAGAAAGCTTGCTATCAAAAAGGACACCCAAGATCCTAACTGTCACAGTTTTGTTTAGTTTGAGTTTGTTTTCCTTTCATTGATTTGCCTGTCAGTTTTGTTATTAGTCAGTATGGTGTAAGGAATCTGGGCGGTCTGATCGAAGGGGGAATTTGCATATCATAATTAATAACTGATAATTAATAATTATTCATACAGATTTGGATCAGACCGGTCTTACATGTTAATAAATCTCCCATTTAGGAAGGCTTATGTCAATTTTACCTATGCATACATGTGTCTCTGCAATTAACCACAAATTAATTGTTATTAATCGCAAGGACCACGTTTTACAAGACAGGCAAAATCAAATAGCTCAATTAATTCATAGAGTTTGGAAAGCAAATTCTGTGGCCACAAGAATTAGCTTTTCTGCTCTATGAAAACATACCTTTTAGGTATTTCTAGTTCTGTAAACCGTGTAGCTTTTGATCGGCACTTCAGGGACTTATATTATGAGCGGACAATCAATCAATCAGGGATGTGCATTAATTGTATTTAATAAATATATTCTATAAGGCTTAAGCATTTACTACGTTACAATGATACATGTATTTACAAACATTAAAACACAAACTAAGACGAACGCAGGGCGTTTAGACAATGAGAACGTGTTTAGATGATGAGTTTGAGGGAGAGAGAGAGTATGTAGAGAGAGAGAGAGGATGGAGAGACATTCACCGTTCTGACACACCACGAAAACCTCATCTTAATGCTGCTTAAAAGCACTAAAAGATAATATACTTGCGAAGCATATTCGGTCTGTGTGTGTCGTGGGCTCGTTGCTCGGCCTGTTCGGGCGTGATGACTGGAGGTGCTGTCCGGCACGTGCGCGTCACGTGGACCGCGGCCGAGGCGTTTTTGCCCGGCCCGTCCCGGCGCGTACATGGCTGGTTGCGCGTGCATGGCTGGTTGCGCGTGCACGGTTGGTTGCGCGTGGCTCCTGTTGTTCCGTGGGGAGTCACGTGGCGTTCGTTGGCATTCAGCGCGAGTGTTTGAAAGGACACCAGTCCTTACAATGGTTACTGATTTGTTTTGTCATTCTGTTTAGCTGTGTGATTTTAAAATCAGTGCCTTTTGTATTCAAGTCTCTGTGTTTCTGGTCTTAGTTGTCCGGTCTGTTTTTTGTTTAACGGTTGTTGCTTCATCTTTCTGTGGATTATTAATAAGAGACCAGGATCCAGGATCATCCAGAATATGTTCAGGATCATCGCTGCAGCTCTGTCGCGGCCTCTGGAAGCCGTCAGATTCGCCCAGCTCCATCAGTTTTTTGTCTGCGACTGCCAGTCAGAGCACAGTTTCGTGCTTGTATTAAAGCTCTAGGATTTGACTATGTCAAAAACATAGTCTTAGGAGAAGGATGAATACAATTAATAATTTTAAATAATAGCCTATAATGGCCTATATGTTGGCTTCTCGAACAAACATCTCTTAATTCGTTTTGTCTAGAGGGTACCTTGAATAATTATTTATATTTCAACTTTACCTCGCTTATCTTGAGTTTTCTCAGAACTGGACTTTATATTTCACAATTGCAAGTTTATATCATGAAAATCTGAATTCTGCTTTGATAGTTTACCAGGGGTGTGCAGATGTTTTATATCCATTGAACAATGTCAGCAAAACAACCAAATGTATTTTTCAATTTAGGCTGGTGTAAAAATTCATGAAAATACACACAAATTTTCAAAGAAGTTTTGCTTCAAATATTCCTAAAACCACTGCTCAATGATTAGAGAGGGAAAAAGAACAAGGCAGAAATCTGTCTATTTCAAATGAAAAATTCTCATTCAGTCCAACATTCCAAATCCATACAGTGATCATCTAAACAGTAAGCACCACCAGGGAACAATATGGAGTTATTGTTCCCCGGTACTTTGCATTACAAAGTACAGGAAATTTGCCAGCAAATAGAATGACAAACCATAACATGAAAAAAAGAGAAAAGAAATCCAAAGCACTTAAAACCTTTACATCACTTGGAGGATAGAAATACCTTTTCTGGGGCGAACATTTGCATGAACAAAAAACAAAACCACGACTTGACAGGTTAACCTAAGGTTAGTTAACACTGTCATTGATGTCATTTCTGGTCGTCCATTCATACCAAATTTTGCTCATAGCTAATTAAACCGAGACTACAGGAGAACAACAGTGATGGTAAGAGATAGATCTTTTTCAATGTTTACATAGCAAACACACTGTTCTCTCAAATGAGAGACTGCACATTGAGAATGAAAGAAAGCTCTGGTTAAAATATAGCTGGGGAAACAGGGGTGGGCCTATAACAAAAGTTTGATAACACCAGAAAAGATAACATTAAAGAACCTCATTAGAAGAAACACAAATTGGTGCAAAATGTACTTACATGATATACACAGCACTGAAAATTAGAAGAGATAGAAATATGCAGTAGAATGCATATTTCTATGCATATGAAAAAATACAACTTTTTAAGAAAGCCAAAAGGAGATTAAGAGAGATCGCCCCTATAACACACTTGAAAAACAAAAAATACTAACAACAATTCCAACTTACAAACAGGAAACAGACTCAGGATGCAGCTCTACACACCAGGGGCACTAGGTATGACAGTGTGAGAACACACACATGGCTAGAGCTCAGCAGAGCGAACCACAACTAGGATCTTTCTTTTTTGCTTAGTGTATTGTAATGGTTATTTTGTCAGTATGCTGGTTAATTATCAACACAGAATTAGCATGTCAACAATTGAGTCAGACACCAAAACGGTGGTTATGCTAGTAAAACTAACACTGTAATAACAATTGGTTTCTCATTTCTAATGTTGACTGATTCAACTATCAACTTAACAGTGACACATTGAGGGAGGTTGATGGAGTATTTTAGTGTGGATCATCTGATTGTGTTGACAGTATTAACAGTTCAGAAAACCATAAATATTGTGATTATCTTTGGATAGGAGATAACAACACATTTCAGGAACATTAAAACAATGTATGCATAAACAAAAGACTTGGAATAAAAAAAGTAAATGACATACCATTTTAAGTAAATCCCAAGTTAAAACAAGTGGCCAATATGGTAACCCAAAATCAATATTACAGACTAAAATGGAAGAAGATAAAATATTTGGTTTAACATCCAATAAGGATTAAAAAAAAATTTCTTTCCATCTTAAAAATAAATCACCAATATGGTGAAAAAATATGGTGCAAACACCTTAATCTATATTATTTTACTATCAATAATCTATATTGTCAGTTAACTGGTTCACAATGAATCTGAGACCCCTGCAGGTCAGACAATTTTAGGAGAAACGCTACAATAAATAAAAACCTAATCAAGTCTAGAGCCAATGCAAAAGTAAGCTATTGATGTACATCTCTATGCCAACAGCTGCCCATGTTTGTTCATTTATATAATTGTTTTTTAATTTTAATGTCAGTTCAAAGTAAGACTTAAGTCTGTTGTTCCACAAGCAAAATCCTCAAAAAAACCAACAGAAATAATAATTTGTAAAATCACATGTCTGCTCACATTAGAAGACTGATGGAAATGGGTTGTGACAAATAACTTCCATTTTTATATTTAGACCGATTCAAGTTCGTGAAAAAAAGAAAAAAAAAGTCATTTACTACGGTTTTAGATAGAAGACCAAATCCTATTTTGAGACAGGATCAAATGTCAGTATTGTCCTCTTTGGAATACTCTTCTGCTAGCTGCTCATAGAAATGGTCATGGTCTGACCCATCTGTGGTGAATACAGAGGTCTCTGATTCTGAGCCCTGTTCCTTTATGCCTAAATTCTCAGCTTCAGATGAGACAGATTTCAGAAAGTCATTATCATCATCCTCCAGGTTGTTGTTTAGCAAATTCTCCTCATCAATGAAGGTGATGTTAGCATTGGGAAACATGAGGATCTGGTTAACTTTGGAGTCCAACGTGATCCGGCCTTTACTGCAGCCTGAAGGTTCAAGACCCTCTTGGTTCTCTCCTTCCTCCTTGTCCAATTGATTCTCATATATTCTCATACAATTTAGGTCAGTGTCTATCCCTCCTCCCCCATGCATTTCTTTCATGAGTAGACATTCCTCTTTGTTAAGAAGGTAACCCTTGGATTTTGAGAGGGCTACAGCAACTCTATCACTGAAGCTAAAGCGGCGCTTCTGTCGAGGGGAGCGGTCTAGACTGAGGATGGAATTACCTTTTACAGAAAGAGAATCATAGCAGCTCTTTGAGCGTTTTGGTGCTTTATTCCTGCTACCAGTAATAGTGCTCACAAGTTGATCTTCTCCTTCCTTCTCAACACCTATTTGCTTGATTAAGTCATTGTAATCTTCTTTTTTCTTGGACAGAAAGCTGAAGATGTTGACTTCATTAGGGGTAGGTGGCAGGGGTAGGGTCTTGTGACTTTTTTTGATGCACTTTAACTCATCCAGAGAAAGTTTGCGCCTTTTACGGCGCTTCTTTAGAGCTTTGTGTGCCTCCACAACCATGCGCACCTTCCAATTGAAGAAAAGGGAGAGCCATGCCAGACCAAGATATATCCACACCTCCACAAAGTAGCGATAGAGAGTAGGGTAGTCAGCATTGGGATCAACACCTAAACAAAATACAGATAAGAGAAAGAGAAAAAAAGTTTGCAAAATGATATCACAATCACGAAAAACATTGAAGTGATTTCCTCAGTTTAAATGTTGGAATTTTGATATGTGCCCCGTGCTGGCAAAACGACTCTGAATGCGCACGGCCTAATAAAAATGGTTTTCACAAAAATTAGTTAATTAAGCCGTCCTCTTGTGATCCCAATGCTCCAAATAGCGATTCAACATATAAAAGTATCTTGGTTAGTTTTCTGAGGAGTACCTTTCCTTTGTCCATGAAAATACAGTTTTTCTATGCTCGCTTCTTGACGATTGACACTCTCAGCGGAAGTTTGGCATCATTTTAAAGCGCAGTATATAGATATATTTTCTATAGATAATTGGTTTTGACTTTTTTGATTTTAAGGTGATTGCTAGGTGATTTTGTTTTAGAACCTTCTGTAAACTAACTCATTTTTTTACTCAAAACTTTTCTCAAGACTTTGCTGACTATCATGTATACATATGTATACATATTATGGGGGGCCAAACATGAAATAATTAAATGTAATCCTGAATATATAGTTAAAACTCTGAATATATAAATGTAAACCTGAATATTTAGTTATAACTCTGAATCTTTACACTCTGAATCTTTTAACTCTGAATTCAGATAAATGTAAATCTAAATATAGACCATTTCAAAAGATGTAAACAACACCGGCCCAGAAGCACTTCCTGTTTCAGTTTTTTAACACTACATAAAAGCTGGGATAAAATACAACCAACAGAACATTTAAAACTGAATCAAAAGTTAAACAAACATCTTTAAAAAGTTTTCTTTACATGTGAAATAAAGAAAACAGTTACAAACTGAAACAGGAAGTGCTTCTGGACCAGTGTTGTTTACATCTTTTGAAATGGTCTATATAAATGCAAATCCTGATTATATAGTTATAACTCTGAATATATAAATTTAAATCTGAATCTGAATATATAAATGTAAATCCTGAATATATAGTTATAACTCTGAATATATAAATGTAATCATGAATATAGTTCTGAAAGTTTAAAGTAAAGTTTAAAATGTGAAGGTTATATCGATGCAGTAAAAAAAATATGCAGATATTTAACTAGGCATTGTTAACATTTCGCACATTGCACATTGTACATCTTAAAACAACATATTAAATCAAACTATTTGCATGTATTAAGACATTGCTAACATAGCATGACTTAATATGTTGCTACATGGCATTTTTTTTAAATAACATTTCTAAATTATGTTGAAACTTGAAGATATCGGATTCTTCTGCGCAGGCTGAATCGTAACGGTCAGCTGTTTCTGTACATTGAGGTAAACATTTTTTTTTATTATTTATTGCTTAATTATATCTTTAAAATGTCATTTTAAAGTTAAAATGTTTTATATTTTAAAGCTTTCATAAGCTTTCAAAGGTTTTCTGATTCATAAGTTTGTAACATTGTCATGTTTGCGCACCAGTCCATGATGCTGCTGGTAAACGATGACTTATATGTTGGAACTGTTTTAGTAATGTAAATTATCAACTTTAACAAACATATAACTTTATAACTCAATAAAATAATATTTTCTAAACTGTATGAAAATAATGTCAGTTTGACTGGAAAAAAGCAGTTACATGCCTTTCTCATATGCTCTTGCTCACGTGCAAGGCTGTGAGATTGCTTAATAATATTATATAATATTATATTATATTATATTTATTATATTATATTATATTATATTATATTATATTATATTATATTATATTATATTATATTATATTATATTATACTATATTATATTATAGCCTGTTATATTATTAGTTGCTTATATGCAATGTTATTAATGAGATCTTTTAAAAAAGTAATATCATGAATTTATCATGAATGACCCACTTTTACATTAGGGAAGAACTCCTCAATAGAGACATCACAAAGTACTGAATGCTAAGGGTTTTTCCTGTATGTAACAGTGATTAAAGTTCACACACCAACCTCTACTACCCCTCCATATGACTACTACTATATTCTTTTCAAGTATTACTGGGGAGAAAAAAAAACTGAGCATCTGAGACAGTGGAATGCGTAGTTGTAGAGAATACCACCTGTATCAGTAAATTTCAAGTCACCAAGAATTTTAGGAGTTGAAAAGTTATGTTAACATTTTTTTTGCTCTCTTTCTCTCTCCCACAAATACAACACAACAGTTACTCCAATTAAATTCTTCATTGACGGGGCACAAATTCTATTTTATGAATCACAAATTATGAAACTCATAGACTCACTTTTTTGCTACAGTTTATGCAGTGAACTTGGTACAAAACATTTACCCTGTATCAAAAATGTTAAGTAATGGACAAAATTTGCGCAAAAATTTCAGTAGACAAAATTTCAGTAGACAATTTTCACTACTTTTCAAGACAGTTTAAATGACAATCAAAACGGAGATCAAAATAGAAAATTACTCCCAAGTTTATTACATAAATTTACATTTTACTAGACAGTAGGCCATAACCTTCAGTCAGTCCTTTCTCAGGCTGTTTATTCCCAAACACAATAAACTCAGTAATTATCCTCATTTAGTTGTAGGATGTAATGACTTGCAAACACCCCTTCACCCGAGTCAAACACTTGATGAATGATGAAAATGAATAAAGGATATACAGTCAAACTCTAAAGGAAAGTACAATTGCATATAAATAATTTTATATTTTCTAAAGATTGACCCACAGGGGCAGCAAAGGGAACAGAGTTGGGAGTCCCCAAGAGATAGTTGCTAATGCAGAAACAGTTTCCATTCTTAACCGAGCATGTCCTGTCCTGCAGATAAGAGAACCATTCAAGGGCCACACCCTTGATACCTTCATAATATCTAAGGCTTTCTATAAAAAAAGAAAGAAAAAAGGATCTATTGAATCATGTTGTTGCTCAACATTAAAACAACACCTTTCACAAAATATTAATAGAAACCTTCAATAAAGCTGACTCTGTGCTATGTTTAGTCCTAAAATATCCATAACATTATTTCCAGTAATAAAAAAACTTGAACGTCTTTATCCAAGAATTTATTTATAAAAGGAAGTTTTGAAATAGACCTGACATTTTTAAAAACCTGTGGATCCAGGATAATTTTTTTGTAAATTGTTTAACAATGTCATGCATCCCAAATGATGGCACAGTACCATAAAATGAAAGGATATTAAAATACTAGGACTAAGAATGTCAATGACCCCCTAAAGTAGTCGCGAAGAAAGCACTTCATAAAGTGAGTTGTTGACTTTAAAAGCAATATGTCTTTCAAATAGCTCAGGAAATTAATTCAAATTTACTCAAGTAATTCATTGCTTCAACTACAACGTTCCCTGGCGAAATATTCAAATATCCTTATAAGGTCAACCTTGTTAATGAAAAACATTTAAAAAAACTCACAAAAAAAACTCACATCCTTGCACTGGGAAGAGAAGATGGATGGACTCAGTACCTTACAGTATATGGTTGCAATTTGCATTTTGTGGTATAATTTGCAAAAAAAAAAAATGAAAATCTAACAGCTTTAAAAACATTTTACGAATACAAATTCATATGATTTGCCTAATGACGGGTATGTTTAGGGGGCAGGGTCAGGGGTAGGTAATTCATGCAGATTCATATGAATTGGGCAACTCGTAAAATATGTATACGATTTAGCAAAAATCATTTGATTTTGTACGAGTAAGGTTGTATGAATTTGTACAAATTACCCACCTCTTAAAATTTGCATGAATTGCCATGAGATCGGGTCGGTAATACATTTCTTAAAGGGATACTTCAGGATTTAGCATTAAGCTTTGTATCAGTAGAAAACCAGTAGTATTTTAGAATTACTGTGCTTCCGCCCCTCATATCCCCCTGATATGAGAGAAAAATTAATTTTAAGTCTGAAAAAATCCTCCGATGACGCAAAAATCGTCATTTTGCGTCATCGGAGGATTTTTGGGCCAGAGGCTAAAGACTACAGCCAGTGTTCCGCATGTTTTCACCATGCCCATATGGGGCGCGATCTCACTCACAGAATGTAAACATCGTGTCAGCCATCATTCTGTAGAAGCTAAGCTAATGGGCTCTTGCCTCTTGATCTGTGTAGAAAGTTTGTATAGTAGGCTAATCACGATGGTGGAAAGTAGTTTTGAAGTTGAAATGGCAGAAGGGGTTTTCGAAGATCTGTTGCGAAAATCTGATGCTCACGGCTACCTGTACGAGCCAGTTGCAGGAGATGGAGGAACAAGAGGCGGCCGGAGCGAGACAGACTCGAGCTGGGACGGGCGAGAATTGGATGCTCGCGGCTACCTGTACGAGCCGCAATACAGCGATAAACAGTTGCAAACAGTTGCAGAAGATGGAGGAACAAGCGGCCAGAGCGAGACAGACTCGAGCTGGGACGGGCGAGAATCCGATGCTCGCGGCTACCGGCTAAACAGTCGCGGGAGATGGAGGATCAATAGGCGGCCGGAGCGAGACAGACTCGAGCTGGGACGGGCGAGAATCTGATGCTCGCGGCTACCTGTACGAGCCGCAATACAGCGATAAACAGTTGCGGGAGATGGAGGAACAAGCGGCCGGAGCGAGACAGACTCGATCTGGGACGGGCGAGAATCTGATGCTTGCGGCTAGCTGCTAAACAGTCGCGGGAGATGGAGGAACAATCGGCGGCCGGAGCGAGACAGACTCGAGCTGGGACGGGCGAGAATCTGATGCTCGCGGCTAGCTGTAGAGGGATAAACAGTGATAAACAGTTGCGGGAGATGGAGAAACAACAGCCGGCCAGAGCGAGACAGACTCACGCTGGGACGGGCAAGAATCTGATGCTCGCGGCTAGCTGTACGATCCGCAATAGAGCGATAAATAGTGATAAACAGTTGCGGAAGATGGAGAAACGACAGAAGGCCGGAGCGAGACAGAATCATGCTGGGACGGGCGAGAATCTGATGCTCGCGGCTAGCTGTACAAGCTGCAATACAGCGATAAACAGTGATAAACAGTTGCGGGAGATGGAGAACCAACAGCCGGCCGGAGCGAGACAGACTCGAGCTGGGACGGGCGAGAATCTGATGCTAGCGGCTAGCGGTACGAGCAGCAATACAGCGATAAACAGTGATAAACAGTTGCGAGAGATAGAAGAACATCTTCTGGTGAGATCGATGAATAAAAGTTATAACTCACATTGGTTGTGGTTCTTTTTATAAGCCTTTTGTGTTAGTAGAGTATGGATTAGCCTAGATAATGTATTAGCATTAACATATAATGCTAATACATTCCAAAAGCTAGTAATGTATTAGAAATAGTGATTTCAATTGGAGGAAAACAGTTCATAAACAGAGCTACTAAGCTACTCTGTTAGCATGGTCCTGTCTTGCATCATATTTTTAACGTTAAAGTCTAAGTCGTGTTATATACATTAGGCTAGTACATCCCGGTACAATGCAATTTAGTACCTTTCGATGGAAATTTATCAAATAGCTCACGATGTATCTCAGCAAGCCTGGGTGTATCCATTTTTGGATTCTGCCGTCTGTAACCGGTAGGCGTGGTTTGGGAGTGGCCTCGTAAGGGCAGCAAAGCAAGTGCATTCTAGGAGTTGTAGTCTTTCAGCCAGATGAGTAAAAAAATACATTTTCTGCATTTTCTCAGTCTACAAAGCTTCAATTTCAAAAATTAAAGCTGCAAGCAGCGATGGGCGGGCCCTCACACCTGTAGCGCGTCAGGGTGTGAGGTGACTGTATTGCATATTACGTACATATCGGTCAAACGTGCGGCGTGGGCTGCTACGTTAAAGGTCACTTCCTGTTGCCAGCTGGTGGCGCTATGACTGTGGGTGAATGTCGGCATGTAGATTTGTTCAGGGCGGGACTCTTTGTCAAATGTGTAAAATTTCGTGCAGATCTGGGCATTTACAGCCAAGTTACTACAACTTCCTATTTCATGGCGAATCATCAACGCCACGGACACGCCCATCGACGAAAACCCACAGATATCACAACTTTACATCGTCAATGCCTTTAGAAGGCACAGCAGAAATTAGAAGTCGATCCGACTAAATCCCTAGGAGGAGTTTGTTAAAGTACGTAATGAGTAAATCATCCAAAAAAGGCGGTAAAATTAGAAATGGCCGACTTCCTGTTAGATGCACCACAGAAATTTCGTACATGTCAGTCAAACATGCCACGGGGGCTGCTTCGTTAAAGGTCACTTCCTGTTGCCAGCAGGTGGCAATGTATTGTGGGTGACTATCAGCAAGTAGATTTGTTCAGGACGGGACTCTATCAAATGTGTAACATTTCGTGCAGATCTGGGCATTTACAGCCAAGTTACTACAACTTCCTGTTTCATGGCGAATCATCAATGCCACGGACAAGCCCATCGAAGAAAACGCGCAGATAGCACAACTTTACATCGTCAATTCCTTTAGAAGGCACAGCAGATATGTGAACTAAATCCCAACTAAATCCCAAGGAGGAGTTTGTTAAAGTACATAATGAGTAATCAAAAAATTGTGGTAAAATTAGAAATAGCAGACTTCCTTTTGAGTTTAGGGTATCGCTCCAAGAGACTTTTCTATGCGTCTGGACATGGCAGATGTACCACAGAAATTTCGTACATGTCGGTCTAAACAGTCGTGGTCTAAACATGCGGCGGGGGCTGCTCAGTTAATGGTCACTTCCTGTTGCCATCAGGTGGCGCTATGACTGTGAGTAATGGCAATTACAGCCAAGTTACTGCAACTTCCTGTTTCATGGCGAATCAGACGCCATGGACACGCCCATCGACGAAAACACGCAGATAGCACAACTTTACATCGTCAATGCCTTCAGAAGGCACAGCAGAATTTAAGTCGATCCGACTAAATCCCTAGGAGGAGTTCGTTAAAGTACGGAGTGTGTAAATGGTCCCGAAATGGCCGCCAAATTCAAAATGGTGGACTTCCTGTCGAATTTAGGGTATGGTTTCTTGAGGCTTTTTTGTGCGGCTTGATATGATACAAATTTTCTAGGTGGCGCTAGTGAGCTATTTTGCCACGCCCATCCGCGAAACCAACAAAATACGAAATTTTTCACCAGTCCTGATATGCGTGCCAAATTTGGTGAGTTTTAGAGCATGTTGCGGCCGCAAAAATGGCGCTTACTTTGCAGAAAAAAATAAATAAATAATTAAAGCTGCAAGCAGCTATGGGCGGGCCCTCGCACCTATAGCGCGTCGGGGTCTGAGGCGGCCGCGTTGCATTTTCTGCAGCTCAGCCAGTGCGGCTGTGCATTTGCTACGCTGCTTCGTTAAAGGTCACTTCCTGTTGCCAGCAGGTGGCGCTATGACTGTGGGTGAATGTCGGTGTGTAGACTTGTTCAGGGCGGGACTCTTGTCAAATGTGTAAAATTTCGTGCAGATCTGGGCATTTACAGCCAAGTTACTACAACTTCCTGTTTCATGGCGAATCATCGACGCCACGGACACGCCCATTGACGAAAACACGCAGATAGAACAACTTTACATCGTCAATGCCTTTAAAAAACACAGCAGTAATTTGAAGTCGATCAGACTAAATCCCTAGGAGGAGTTAGTTAAAGTATGTAATGAGTAAATCATCCAAAAATGGCGGTAAAATTAGAAATGGCGGACTTCCTGTTGAGTTTAGGGCATCGCTCCAAGAGACTTTTTTTTGCGTCTGGACATGGTAGATGTACCACAGAAATTTCATACTTGTCGGTCAAACATGCGGCTGGGGCTGCTTCGTTAAAGGTCACTTCCTGTTGCCAGCAGGTGGCGCTATGACTGTGGGTGAATGTCAGCATGTAGATTTGTTCAGGGCGGGACTCTTGTCAAATGTGTAAAATTTCGTGCAGATCTGGGCATTTACAGCCAAGTTACTACAACTTCCTGTTTCATGGCGAATCTTCGATGCCACGGACACGCCCATCGACGAAAACGCGCAGATAGCACAACTTTACATCGTCAATGCCTTTAGAAGGCACAGCAGAAATTTGAAGTGGATCCGAGTTAATCCCTTTGAGGAGTTAGTTAAAGTACGGAGTGTGTAAATCGTCCCAAATCGGTCGCCAAATTCAAAATGGCGGACTTCCTGTCGAGTTTAGGGTATGGGTTCTTGAGGCTTTTTTGTGCGGCTTGAAAGGATACACATCCCCACCAAATTTCATTCATGTAGGTTTAACGTGGAGGAGGGGCTACTTTTTTCCAATTTTCTAGGTGGCGCTAGCGAGCCATTTTGCCACGCCTATCCGCGAAACCAACAAAATACGAAATTTTTCACCAGTCCTGACATGCGTGCCAAATTTGGTGAGTTTTTGAGCATGTTGCGGCCCCGAAAATGGAGCTTACTTTGCAGAAAAAAGAAAAAAAAAAAAAAAACCCTAACAGTTTCAAGAGGGCCTCGCACCGTTGGGTGCTCGGGCCCTAATTAAAGCTGCAAGCAGCGATGGGCGGGCCCTCGCACCTGTTCCACGTCGGGGTGTGAGGCGGCCGCGTTGCATTTTCTGCAGCTCAGCCGGTGCGGCTGTGCATTTGCTAAGTTCCTTCGTTAAAGGTCACTTCCTGTTGCCAGTAGGTGGCGCTATGACTGTGGGTGAATGTCGGCATGTAGATTTGTTCAGGGCGGGACTCTTGTCTAATGTGTCAAATTACGTGCAGATCTGGGCATTTACAGCCAAGTTACTGCAACTTCCTTTTTCATGGCGAATCATCGACGCCACAGACACGCGCATCGACAAAAACCGTTGGGTTTGTTGGGTGCTCGGGCCCTAATAACTCTAACAGTTTCAAGAGGGCCTCGCACCGTTGGGTGCTCGGGTCCTAAAAATAACCCTAACAGTTTCAAGAGGGCCTCGCACCGTTGGGTGCTCGGGCCCTAAATAACCCTAACAGTTTCAAGAGGGCCTCGCACCGTTGGGTACTCGGGCCCTAATAATCCCAACAGTTTCAATAGGGTCTTAGCACTATTAGTGCTCGGGCCCTAATAATCCTCACAGTTTCAATAGGGCCTCGCACAGTTAGTGCTCGGGCCCAAATAATTTCACCTTTTTACTATATAAATGACCAATATTAAATACACGTTCATCTTCCCAGAGGTAAAGTATCCCTTTAAAGTCAAATTGAACCTAATAAACACATGATCCAAAATAGCCGTTTCCTCAACCCAAATGTTTTCAATCTTAAGGTACTTAAATTACACCTGGGGGTAAGAGTTCAGCAAGAGAGCTCATATCAGTACCAATTCTCAGGAGTAAAAAGAAAGTCCAATCCATGTGTTACATAAAAGCCATTTTGCCACGCCCATCCGCGAAACCCACAAAATATGAAATTTTTCACCAGTCCTGACATGCGTGCCAAATTTGGTGAGTTTTTGAGTATGTTGCGGCCCCGAAAATGGCGCTTACTTTGCAGAAAAAAAAATAAAATAAAAATAAAATAAAATAAAAAATTAACCCTAACAGTTTCAAGAGGGCCTCACACCGTTGGGTGCTCGGGCCCCAATAAATGTTTTGCTGAATGTGCATTTATCAAGCCCATATGCACTGTAGTCGACTCAAGCTGATTCGAAGAAATGAAACTTAACTCTAAATTGACACAATTCGTCTCACAGAACAGATATTTGAGTGAACCACACCATATTTGGTCACTATCAACATGTCCAAGACATTGGTAACAGGGAAAATGGGTTTTGGATAGTAAACACACGACTCCATCGCTGATCTTACTCCACTGGACAGGTTCCTCAATTTCTTAAGTTTCACTAAGACTCATCTGCCTTGTCTCAGCACATTTGCCTCATCTCCTACGTTGTCTTCACTTCCAGCACACACATATATACATGATAAACTTTCATCAGTGCCATGAAAAATACACATCTTTTCCGCAAACAACTTCATATTCAAACTGCGGTTCCATATGTCCATTGCTGGGGGTCAAATACTAACTACAAGACCATTTTCTGTGTTACTTCAAATTTAATGATACACGTGTGGCTGTTCTCTACAACTACAAATTGACCAGTCACAGGTGCTCAGTTGTTTTGCTCCAATATCACCTTCATATCTTGCATATCCGAATTGGATGTATGCAAATATAACAAAGGGACATAACTGAACAAGAGCATATTGCAAGAGCAAAGATCTTTTCTTACTTCATAAAGAAAAGCTATTAATCTACTACATTTCTCATTCCTTTATGTTAAAAGGTAAGATTTCTTAATAAAATGTCTGAGAGGTAAAAAAAACACACACACTTTTTGTGTTCTGGAACACAAAAGGAGAGAGAGCATTCAATCTCAATCATTATTAATTTATTTAATATAAACAAAGATGCAATGATAGTTAAATGGCGACCAAGACTAGCAGTCTCAATGTCCTATTGTGCATCGTGTCCCACTGAAAATAAAGTCATATTTTTTGGGGGGTTCAAAATACCATTGTGTATACTTCAGTTTTATTCTTTAGTTTTAATTTGTAACTAACAGACTAGTTATATTAGCCTTTAAATTATTTTGTATATCTACTGAATGACTTATTAATATTCAGCAATTTATATAAAGACATATTATGTGATGACCCTCTTTTTTCCAGATGTATTTTACAGCAAAAAACATTGTCTTACATTTGGTTCAATATGGTAATATATCTTAACTCTGTTATTTGTCATTCTAAATTCAAAATAATCTATTCATTTCTTAATATCAATTACTGATAATCCCAGGTTGCTACGATCACAGGTTGACACAGGAGACTATGACTTCACATTGCATGGCCACGACATAAGGATGTCGTTACCACAACAAAATCATCTTGTGACCATAAATTAAAAAAAAATGAGCTGTATGTAAGAAATTTATTTCAAATAATCATAAAATGACCCTGATATGTCACTAGACATTAGGAAATCATGTTCATTTCAAATATTTATATCAGACATCAGACATTTCAAACATCTTTGTAAGTGCAATTTTTAACTACCTTATATCTGTGTTTTAGTAAAATATTCAAATTGAATGACTTAATCCAAATTAATCAGAATACTATAGTCTTTTGCATATTAAATTTTGATCAAGAAAAGCCACCTTTACATTGCCAAGGTGGCATAGAAGCTGCATATGACATACTGACTTGCTCAAAGGTGGCATAAATGTATTTCTACAACAATTACCAACAATTACATAATATTATTAGATTTTGTAGGCTATTTAAAATTACACTAAAGTATATAAATCAGGCATAGGCAACTTCTGTCCTCGATGAGCACTGTTCTACATAGTTTAGATCGAACCCTGATAGAAAATAGTGATCCTTTCAGAAGTTGCCATACCTGATTTATATTTAATTATGTATGTATGCATGCATGTATAAATATATAAATTCAACTACAACTGGATCTTCACTACAGCTGGGGTTCTTAACCCTGACAGACAGACAAACAGACAGACAGACAGACAGACAGATAGACAGATAGACAGATAGATAGATAGATAGATAGATAGATAGATAGATAGATAGATAGATAGATAGATAGATAGATAGATAGAGCCAACTTAAGTCACTATTAATTTTCTCAAGTGATCTATGATAACAAGCAGTTTTAACAACTAAGACACCCACCTGCTACAAGATCACCGAAACCAATAGTTGTCAAAGTGACAAAAGAAAAATACAAGCCCTCGATATAGGTCCAGCCTTCTTGAGACATGAATACAAATGGAGGAATCAGCAAATGGACCAGCACACCCCATAACAGAAAGACAGCTGTGCAGGTGAACTGTGTTTTCCGCTTTGAGAAGCCAAAAAAACAACAAAAAAACAACAAAAACAACCTTATAACACAAAAATAGATTTTCAAAATGCAGTCAGAAGTTAGCTATTTTTGTTAGTTATTTACTATAGTAATAAACATTTTTACAATACAATACAGTGTGTGTTTGCTCCTTACCAATGTTACTCCTTTCTTAGTAAGATATTTCCCAAGGTGTTTAGCTCTACCACCAAAAAACTTTCCAAGCTCACTGATCCAAGTGAAACACAGCGGCACTCCAAAAAGACCATAAAATATACAGAAAACCCTCCCGGTAGGCGTCTTTGGTGCAATATTTCCATAACCTGCAGAAATAATTTTTTTTTTTTTTGGGGGGGGGGGGGGGGGGGGGAGAGAATGGATTTCAGTTTATTGTGAATACCAGAATAGCCCTGAATTACGGGAAATAATAATGATAACTCCTCATTATTGTAAGTTAACAATTAGGAGTTATTATTGTTATTATTATAAGTGTTAAAGACATATAGCATAAATAAATTCACCTGCATGTTTTTTTTAATTTTTTTTCTCTAAAATTAAAAATCATTGTATCCTTTGATCATTTCTCCAAGATACTGCTTCAATGGACCAGTTCCTTACCTATAGTTGTGATAATTGTAGCTGCAAAGATGACTGCATTGGGCCAGTTCCAGTTGTTGAAGGCTTTGTCCCCTGTGATGGTGACGCCTTGTCCTGCAGCATCGGACACCACCTATTTAAAAATTAAAAACTGATGAAAACAGCCACACATTTCATTTGAACACAGTGTGACATCAAGATAGTCTATTTTCTAAAGAAGCATGTGGATATGTTGTGTCTGGGATCAGACCTTATATCCTCTCATGCAAATGAAATTATCAACAGCCCCCTGAGAATGCTGATGAGCCTGCTTCTCTAGTACATGAGTGGGCCATACCTCAAATATAATAAAGTTTCTCGACGATGGATCTGAGATCAGACCATGCTAAGATTCATAGAGGTATAGTGAACAAGGCTTAAGACATCCCCTGAATTCACAGATAAAATAAACGGTTCCGAGCAATTTTTATACAAAAATAAATAAATAAATAAATAATAAAATAAAAATGCTCACTTAAACAAGAGTTTCCTCTATCCTCTGGGACCTTCCATGTAAAATTACAGAATAAACATTTATACAGCTTTGATGTGACAACTTAGTAGGTTTGCTCATTGCATGCTCTTGTTTGTTCTTAGCAATAACAAGACATGTTTCTGCTTCCACACAGATGGATAAGATTCTCTGAAGTCAAGTCACCATTTATAAACCACTTTTAACAGTATGGATTGTTTCAATTGCGAAGATCATTAGTTATTAAATTTGGAGCCGCTAACACGACACTGTTCTAACAGAAAAACTCTTAACACGCTCTGGCCGCCCATCCACCCATCCTGGTGTCTCGAGAACGCACTCTCTGAAATAGGTTTGGCGGTGCAACCGATTCGTTATCTCTGATCAAACCTCAAAAACGCAAAACCCACGAAAACGCAGATGGCACACACATGCGCATCACATGTTTAGTCCATAGGTATTCGCGTTTTAATATACAGTACATTTGCGCAGGCGTGTAGTCCTCCACAAATCAACCCTCAATAAACTAGTGGTCTTAAAAATGTCTGGTCTTAATTTATAATACAGAATTTTTTGTAGCGTCTGCATAGCCACAAGAACTGAAATTATCCCGACAACATTTTATCTGTACAGAGGTAAAGGGAGGGCCTTCACAGGGGAGAGACTAGCTGTGTCAGAAAGCAATGTGTCAACAAAATCTTATTCATAATATTTCGAACAAGCCTGCAGACATTTCTGGCAGTACCTCAGTCCTCATTTGGATATCTCTGTAGAATGTGCTGTTACACCGGATGTAAGAAGTGTGACATGACGCATCAGAACTCAGAAGCCAATAGAACGCACTATAACTAGTGATTTTGTCTACACCTGATGAACTGTCGCCAGTAAATTGATGCCCTGTTTGCTACTGAACAAATGATTTTTTTAAAAATTTGCTTTTTTCCAAGTGCAGACAGCCTCAAGCTGCCATTCTCGATGTAGCTTTTAAATATATAAAAACTGTATGTTGTTGTGGGGGGCACATTAACTTGACTCCCAAATAGAATTCAATGTCTAGAAAAGCATTAATCTCTTCCAACATTTTGTGAGAGTTCTTTAGTTCATAATATCAACACTAGACAGACAATCTGCCTGTGAACACGAATCCATATCATGTAGAGATGGCGTCTCATCTGACAATGCTACATCCATGACACTCTTACTTTTTTTGCAGATCAACTCCAACTGCTCCTTTTTCACCACACCCTTTCCACTTAAACCACCTAGTGAATTACTACTTGTACTTGGAACAGAGTGCATTCCATACAAATCAATTTTTTTCTAAAGCCAGAAACTGTCATTGTTGTTTTCCCCTCATTTTCTAATATAATATTCACAGATGCATATTCACAGACTTCTGACATTCTTACCTCAGAAGTATATGTTTAGATGTAGCGCCAATCTCTAATCCTAAAAGCAATGCCTTTATGCAGGCAAGGGTGCAGTTTACATCAAAGCATTCAAAACACTTCAAGCTACCGGTTGTTGCGTAGATCATGTATGTTTTTAGGGTAACCCAAGAGAGATCACTTGAAAGAACTGTACATTTAGTTCTACAAGGCCAATATACATTCCACTACAAGGCCACATTTAATCAACTAATTGACAAAATGCCACGCTTTCAAAGAAACCACGTCAGCCTTGATCATGTGAGAGGCAGATCAAATATTTTCATGGCCTATCACTTCCCCTGTCAAACAAGCAAATTCTCCTCTGTTATCAGCAGTTACACACTTAAAGCCACTGCGGCAAGGAAAATGTCTGCCTCCACACCCAACTCGCCTACCAGCCAACAGAAACCAAAAATCAACACTTTAACACTTCATTCAGGGTAAAAATGAAAAGGAAAACAAAAGTATACTATGTTTCTACTGAAAAATGTCATTGAGATTTTCATTTGAAAAAGTATTTTATTAATAAAGTTTCAGGCCAGCACTGACAAGTTCCTGTTCGCAATAATGTTCCTGTGTGTATGTGTCTGTGCTGTATGTGTGTGCATTTGTATGGGCGAGTGGGAGAAATAGAGTGTGCTTTCAACAATTATTAAAAGGTTATACGTATAGTTGGAAAAACTATTTATTATTTGCCTGGTCAGTGTCATTGTGGATTTGGGTTATTTTCCTGTTGTAGGCTGTAAGGGCCTTTGAAATAAGGACAGAAACAGAATACAGTACTGAATACAGTCCCTTATCCAAGTTCTTAATATGGTTATGTTCACACACATTACATAGTTCTGGCATGAAACTCTGAATGGTGCAAGCTGATAGGTCTAGAACTTGAATTGGTAGAAATCATGTTGTTATCAACATAGCACAGCTCATTGGTTGCTGTTGGATCAGCGGTCAATGAGCTTGCTGCTCAGGCATTCAAATACTTGCCATTGTTTGCTGTTACAGTCTGACTAAAGTGCTGAAAGACTATGCTTTCAGAAACACTTCACTTGTATAGATCTGCTACAGTATTAATTCATTTATGTTACATGTGCAGCAGCAGCAGCAGCATGTCTTACAGCAATGTCTGTAAAGGCATTCGCAGTAGCAAGTCTTGCTCAGCAACAACAGCGTAGATCTCAAGATCAAATACATTATTGAGGTCAAAGATCAAATACATTATCAATAAATCAAGGGGAGACATCTGTGTCTTGGGGGGCCTGTTGGTTGCGCTCACTGGTAGCTCTGGATCAGCCCCTTAACCCAGAGTTTCGAACAGAAGTAAAATGAAAAATAATGTATTCTTAATGTCATACTTGTCACCACTGTTATAGATTGCTAGAGCCTATATTACTATTGTTGTCACGAATACTATCATTATAAATACTATCATTGATACCACCACCACTAATACTAATACTAATATATATATATATATATTTCTTTGTGTTTGTCAAAGTCTCTATCATATCCTCTAAAACTATTCAGATACTACCCAATTGCATCACAGAAAGGATCTCGTGTGCCTACATATACCACTTTGTCGATGACTGTGAGGGGGTGTTTTGTATTTTTCTGTGCTCTGTGTCTTTTTTTTGTTTGTTTGTTTTTTTCCCTTTTCTGTGTTTTTTTTTCTTTTCTTTTCTTCCCCCTTTCCTCCTTGTGCATTGTGTCTCACTGAATCTTACCTGGTATGTGTTACTGTTTTGTTAATCTGCAATAATAATAAAAAAAGATCAAATAAATTAACATTGCCATATCCATTATCATGCCAATCTCTAGTACCAAACCAATCTCCCGAGAGTTATCATGACAGAAATACTATAATTTAAAGGGGTGATGAACTGAGAAATCAAATTTTCCTTGAGCTTTTGACATCTACGAGGTCATCATATTATAAGAATAACCTGTAAGTTTCAGAACTGAAAACGTCATTGTTAGTCCAATAAAAGCTTTTATTGACACAGCCTCTGAAAAAAACGACTCGTTTTTAAAAGTAGGGAAATATGACGTCAAAGATTATAAAACACCACCCCCGCAGAAGAAGATCAACACCTACTATAACACGGCCGTTTTAGCCCCGCCCACCGATTCACGCATTGATGAATAACATACATGCCTACCTCGTGAAGACAAACCGGTTCGAGCAACCGAGCAATACAGAATGTTGTGCAGTGCCTGGTTGTGGAAGAAGACAGTTGCTGCATAAGCTTCCTGTGGATTCCAATAGGACTGCATGGATAAACTTTATTTTTAATGACGTTCCAGCTGATGAGGGTAACATCGTCGTCTGTTCGCTTCATTTCTCTGAGGATTATTTTGTAAACAAGACTGGATTTGCAGACCGATTAAGAGTAAAGAACGGTGCTGTGCCGTCTATATTGGATCTGACAGGAATGGTGCAACACACGGACTCTGGGTTAACCGTGTATGGGCGAATCCGGTTGCCATTTTACAACATTGGACGTTTTCCCCCACGTGCACCGACGGGTGAGTTAAACTCATTATAATATGCAAAACTGTTCTCCACTCGCAGCAGTGGGCGTTTACTCCAAGTCTTCAGTGCGACACGCCCATAAAAACTGACCGTTTTTCAGATAGGCTCGTACAAAATAGCCTATTACTTATTCATTTTGAAAGCGAACATCATAAGTTGACCTCAGACAACAATATAATAAAATTTAAAAAGCCAGTTCATGACCCCTTTAAGGGAGTGATGACAACATTTTAAAACCAAACTCATACCCTTAAATTTTAGTAACCACAATCACATTCTTGGGAAAAAACAGTTGTTTGTCACATCATACAGTGCGAGAGAGTAACTCAGCGCTGCACAATTGCGTTTCTACCGTGTGTTGGGGTTTTTTCCATGTGTGGTTGCGGTAACTTAACGGCGATGGAGATATGAGCGGTGTGTCATCTAATGGTTTTAGGTGTAGCCACAGTTCTCCAGGGGGCCTTTCCAGTCAGTATTGCAGTCTGCGTGTGACTCAAATGCTCTGCTCTCCACCCAGATATAAAAGCTGCTGTCGGTTAATAAAGATTTGACAGATGAACTCGTTTAGGGGCCGTTTATACCTGGCCACTTCATGTGTTTTCTCAGATCGGATAGCTATCCGATTGTGAAAAGACCAGGTGTAAATGCCCCCCGAAAACACATTCGAGACGGATTTGAATCCGATCGCTCAAACCACATCAGGAGGTGGTCTGGGCCGCATTCCAGACGGAATCAAAATCAAAGTGAAAGTAAGTCACAGACGATTAACACTACCATCTTCAATAAAAGTAAAGAAACGAAATGATCAAATTCTGGAATCGTTTTGATAAATAGCTATCCGATCTGAGAAAACGCATGAAGTGGCCAGGTGTAAACAGCCCTTTAGGCTGCATTTACACTGCAGGTCTCCATGCCCAAATACGATTTTCTGACTATATCCGATTTTTTTGACGACCTGCTTACATCATCTTTTAAAAGTGACCCATATCTGATTTTTGCATTCACACTATACACTGCTGGAACTACCAAATGCAGACGTTCTGATGGTTCTGAACCGGGAAATTAAGCAAAACAGCACGAAA
The DNA here is from genome assembly GCA_038021265.1 of Cyprinella venusta. Lineage (NCBI taxonomy): Eukaryota > Metazoa > Chordata > Actinopteri > Cypriniformes > Leuciscidae > Cyprinella > Cyprinella venusta. The sequence continues at coordinate 26,540,069 of CM075875.1, read as the reverse complement.
TTCAATGGATGCAGATGCAAATATTTTTTTTCTTTCCACAATATAATAAGTTATCAAAACATTGGTCTCGTACGGCGGAGAAAAAAAAAGAGGAGAGGCTCTGGCCATGAGCACTTAAAACGATGCCTCATATCTCGTGAAATGTCTTCAAAAACGGATTTATTTCAGTAACAACCCTGCATTTTTGCCTGCACTCTTCCCCACAAACACTCAAAAGACATGAAACCTCCGCATTGCTCCACTGTGTGTATCCTTTCTTCCATCGCGCAGCTGGCGCCTATAATCGCGCAGTTTTTAATGACGCATGACTCGCATTTACTGAGGAATATCCGATTTGTCTGCTTACATGGCACACGCAAATGCACGTATCTGATTAATATCCGATTTATTACCACATATGAATGAGGCCTGCATCCGATCTGAGAGAATCGGAATCCATGCGTTTTTTTCCTGCTTACATTCACCGGTCATATCCGATCTGTGCCACATGAGAGGAAAAAATCGGATTTGGGTCACTTGAACCATGCAGTGTAAACGAGGCCTTAGACTCTTGTCATGCCAAAAGAGATAAAAATATTCAAGACTGTAAGTTGCTATGTGAATGGTATATTTCAAGGCTCACACCTGGGAGCAAATCCAAGTTTAAACGATTGGATAAGAGACCAATCGGAGTACATGTCTTTAGGACAGGAACTAAAACAGAGGGTTTCAGGCAGGAAGTACAAAAAGGTTCTACACCGGTCACCATTACTTTATACCCACGTTCTCACTACACGCCGTTTTGTTGTCAATGAACACACAATGCCATCATGCCACCGACATTTACACTCTCTCTGTGTGTGTCTGTGCTGCGACTCCTCTTGAGTGATGTCCCCGGGGTCCTATGAGGAGCTGGTAGCTGCTGCCTCAATCATGCCTGTAAGTAGAGGACCAGTAACCATATACCATCAAAATATACCATCTATGACTGAGCTGAGTCAGTGATTTTCTGAACTGAAAAAAAAGACTGTGTAAATGCCACATAAAGGCATCACCTTGTTTTTTTTTTTTTAAACCAAACAATGTATGTAAGTATCCTATGCCTGTTGACTTTCCCAGTAGAGCCAGACCGATGTATCGGCCGGCCGATATTATCGGCCGATATTAGGCATTTTCCAAAATATCGGTATCGGCAGTTATAATGGCCGTTAAACGAATATTTAAAAAACATAAAAACGGACGAAACATGCTTCAATCATCTCTCCTTGGCCTGTTATATTGAAAATGTATGTTTTACAATTTGCAGTATGACGTTATTTATTGCTAAATTATGGCTCATCATAGAGTAGCTAACCACAAAGCTAGCTAATACCACTATCATCAGTGGAAGACCGCTAACATTAACATTAATGAGCTTGGAAAACACAATGAACTTTTTCTGCCTAAATAAAGTAATGATTACTGTATTTATAACTAGCATATCTCTAGTTACCGTCCCTGCATTGTAAAATGTAAGTTAGACTTGCGAGGAGTGAACATTTAGACAGAGAAAAATTATCAAACGTATCGTGTGCATAAAAGTTAGCTTTTCTTTTACATGTGTGTGAAATCCAACAATGCCAAGTGTGCGTTGCAGCCTGTCGTTCTGTAATGGATTTAGATTAGAATCGCTAACAGTAGGTTTTAGAGGGCAGGCAGCAACTGATGATTGAAAATGGTTTGATAGCTTGATGGAAAGAATTTAAAAAGTGCAGGTAAAGGGATAAGCAAGCTGACATTGTAATTACATAAGGTAAGCTACATAAGTCAATGTAGGGTCTAATTATTATTTTATTTATCAGAACTTTAAAATATTTTGATGTTCCTCTGGTGTGTTGTGACAATAAAAGTTTCTTTTTAAAATGCTTTATCATATTATTTAATATTTCCCAGATGTGGCAGATTAGATTTGTTAAGGGGAACAGCTAGTCTGAAAATAAGGCTTTTGCACTTAGTAAACAAAGCGAAATGTGGAGACCATAACTATGCATTAAGGTGAGTGGACCGAGGCAAATAATGAATGAACACAAAAAGAATGGTTTGATAAATCAAACAATTTATCGTCAGCAGGAAATAATGTCTATCTAATAATTTAAGACATGGGTCATGGGTGATTGGAATACTAGTCAAATAACAGTCTGATCCTGCATTGCTAGTGGTGATCAGGAAGACCTGATTTTTTTCTTGTCTTTTTTAACCTTTGTTCATTGTTGTAATCCCTGATTTTAAATAAGAATCTCCAATTGGCTTTTTAGTCCAAATCATTTGCCCAAATAACGCAAAGTAACTACTTGAGCACTAGTTAAATCCCAAATTAGTTAATAATTATTATAATTTATATTATAAATTATAATTAATAATTATTACTATTATTTCAGCATATCAGAAAACTTGTAATTTATCACAATAAAAATAGCAGTCTCTCCATAATTCAAACGCTTTTAGTCCTAAGTCGATCCGATTCACATTTGGCCTGACGAGCTTCAGCAGATACATTTTTGTTTTGTTTATTATATTTTTGTGGAGTTTGTGTTGGAGGCAGGTTGTTTTTTGGTGTTATCAGACTGTCGTCAGCTGCAGTGCCGTCGCACAGACTGTATATAAAAAGGAGAGAGGTTCGGGAGCGCGCATGTTCTATGCGCATGAGTTGTGATTGTTACATTTTTTTACAATCAAAACAATTATTTTTAAAATCAAAATAATATCACAATAAAAATGAAATTTTTGTAATTATTGCTTTGCCATTTATGTAAATGGACTGCATTTATATAGCGCTTTCACAGACCCAATGACCACCAAAGCGCTTTACATTTTGCCTCACATTCCCCAATTCACTCACTAATTCATACACCGACGGCGGTGTCAGCCATGCAAGGCGCCATATCCAGCTCGCCAGGAGCAGCTGGGGTTAGGTGTCTTGCTTATGGACACCTCAAACCACCAACCTTCTGGTTTGACAACCTACATGAACCACTGAGCCACTGTCGCCCCACACCCTGTTACACCCTGACCAAGACCATAATAGTTTTCAAAGGTAAAGCATGCTCAATGACATGTTCGAGGCCAGAATTGTGTGTTCATGTGAAAAATTAGAGAATCGCTAACTGGACTGGAAGACTGATGTTCACTTTGTAAATAAATCATGCAATCAGTAGGCCTACACTGAATTCAAGCCCACAGAATTCCACAAAAAGCTCAGCAGAATTTCTGCCCTTCATTCACAAAGTTGTACCCGTTGCATATATTTTATTCAATTCAGCAGATTTTCTTCCAAAAACAGGCACAAAACAATGCATAGATTCCATGTGGGCCTATCACAGTTGTGTTGTCCTTCATTTTGAACAGATGACTTAAGATGTTACAAGGTAGCCCGAGTATAAAGCATGCCAAATAGTCACACTCTAAATTCCCTTACAATCGAGCCCTCAGGAGCCTATTTAAATGCAATGAATGTTTCACATTTGCTTTATTGTATGACAAGTTGGTCACAGGCTTGTAAATCTGCGCTCAGGTCACTTGAATCATTATATAAAAGTTCTCTTAAGATTCATGATAAGAAAGCCACACGATTCCATCATTGTCATATTCTTGTAAAATACAAATTTATCAGTTTTGAAAACCTGATATTCCACACAAACCTGTTTAATGTATAAGATCCTCCATGAAACGAAATGAAAAAGATTTATTTACAATCTAGTAAATACTATTAACTAAAAAGAAACACTGATTAACAAATTAGTAGGGATGGGATGATAACCGGTTTCGCGATAAACCACGATAAAATATACTGACGGTTAGTATTATCGTTTAAAATGTAATTATCATTAAAACCGTGTTTGATTATCACGATTTTAATAACTCACTGTAAATCCCGTCGGCGAGTCTGACGCAGCCGCGCGCTGCACGCAATGTTAACTATTCGAGAAGGAATGGAGGAAGGCAGTGACCGTGCTTGGGAGATTCAGCCTTTTAAGAGGACCAAATCTGGGGTGTGGTTATAGTTAGGCTTTTACAAAAGTCCTGAGGGAAACTTGATCGAGGATAGTGTAGGGAATCCCGGCTCAAGGTTTATAGCTCAATTTGAATTCAGGGGAAGAATATTCCAAATTAATGATCTGGATCAACAATTTATAGAATATTCCTTAAACCGAGTTTCCTCACATACATAAAATTAAATCACCCAACGAGGGGTGTTTACAACACACACGTCTGCTTCAGATATATGTGACGAAATCAAACATAACGAATTATGATTAATTTGAAGCACATATCTTTCGCAGATCGAGGGCTGTTGATCTTTAAAACAACAAGGATTACACAGTTTTCTCAGTCAGCGCGCCAGCGTGCGGATCTGTAAAACTATCAATCACTTGATCTGTTTAGCTTAATTTTCTGACAATGATTTGTGCACTCAACAAAATCAGATTGTAGCGTTAGGATCTAATATTAAAGAGGCTTTGTTATGTGATTAATACAACACGACTAAGTTACACTACAAAATCACACGCTATATGTATATACACAAAATGAAAATGAAACGCAAGAAAGAAAACAATGGAAAAGGAAAATACAAGGAAAATTACAGTTACTAGCACAACTTTAAGCCTTTCGAGACAATCACAGGAAAACACTCTTGTCTAAAATTTGATGGAACAAATGCATTCAGACCTGTGTATGCTGGAAGCTTGCGGTTGTCCGGGAGGCGGGAGGCGGATTTCGTTGTTCTCCCCACGTGGGTGTGTTTCGCGGGAGTTCAAAGCGTAGAGAGTTCGTGCTGGATGTTGTCTTCTTGTTGGAGAAGACGCACTTACAAACTTTAACTGGCTATTCGCAAAAGTAAACCTGAAGTAAAAGTAACGAAATACTGATAACTTTAAAAAGCTTCAGGAGATGTTGGAAGACGACGAGAGGGTCCAAGGACGTCAGAAGTTCAGGTAAGCTGAGTACAAGCACGAGAAGAATAAGCGAGAATAAAGTAGAAAAACGTAGAATAAAGTAGAAAAACAGATGTATTCTGTGGCACGAGTTTTTCAAGGGTGTCTTGGGACCAACCCTAAAACTCTGATGGCCAATTAAACATCGTACGAAATCCAAGAAGGCTTACGCCCACTGGATTAACATACGTCGTTAATCACGTTGTTAACTTTGGTTTTTAAGACAAAGGAAAAGTTCTGCTAACTTTGAAAACAACTTATACATGATGATATACATTTCACAATATGGATATACAGTTTAAAAGACAGATCATACCAGGAGGATTATAAGAGACTAAACACTTCGTAAAGCATGGACAGAGTTGTTAAGTTATGTCTCAATGCATTGTATTACAGATATTTAGACTCTTTTGAAACTCATAATAAAATTTCATACTAAGTTAGTGGATTACAGTTCTTCTTCATGTATTTCAACCATACTAGATACTTTTTGTAATGTTTTACAAGCTCTTCCCGAGCTGTTCATGTTTGTGTGTGTGCGCGGGCTGTCTCGCACGTGGTTGTATGGGTGTGTGTGTGCGGTGTTGCACGTAGTCGTGAGGGAGATTGCTTCTGATATTCACATGTGTATTGATCCAGACAAAGAGTCTGGCTTATGTCCCGCATCCCTATCCTCCCAATGTGTCACAGGGTCAAGAGAGGAGAGGACTAGCTTTTGTTTTGGAAGGATTAACTTTGTTAGTGATGTCTTGCGAGGCTTTGCGAGGTCCGGAATCTTTTATCATTCATCACCATTAAAGCCACTTAAGCTAGTAGACACTCTGGGACCTTAGGCAGTAAATGTCCAGTTGAATTTGATCATATGTGTCGTAGGAATGTGTTAAAAGCTTTCTTTGTGACCATTTGCTGAGTGATCGCATGCAAGCTGGTTAATGATTGTCCGATCAGAATCTCTACAATAGTCACCCTGTCTGCAGAACCAAAAGTCACTGTCAAAAAGAAACACTTAAAATCTGCCGAGTCGTCTTCTTGTGTAACCACAAAGTCCTTTCAGGCAAGTCATGCCACTCGCCGCCATCTTGGCAACGCCTTCGGGCAGCTATTTCAGACTTAACAAGACCAGGCTCGTATCTAAATGAATGGGCAGAGAGTCAGAACTGCACTTTCACTGGTCACCGGGACATAAAAACTGCATGTATAGAAACAGCAGTAAAATATGATAAAAATCACTGAAAAAGTTTAATGACTTTGCCCCAAAATAAGGTTTAAAACGCCGTTTTCCCACAGGTTATACTTTTACTGCGCATGCGCAAGGGTTCTCTCGCTCTGTCGCGTGCGTGTTGGACAGTTTGAAACACAGTATGTGCGCACGCTCTTGCTCGGTCGCTCTAGATTCCGAGAGATTTTAACTAATTTTCGGGCATCAACGAGCCTCTATCAATCTGCGGGAGACACCCGGAACTTCTGTGAGACTTGGGATGTCTGATATTTACACAACGCACACATACACTGCATATTAAATCTGCCGCCTTTTCAAACAGTAACGTATTTAAATGTTTCCCAGCTTGACCGTTAAAAGCAGATGATTGGCTGTCCAGCGGGAGGGGCGGGGCATTTGCATACAACTGCCATCTTTGGTATTATGGGTTTTCCCTCTACATTTCTATTAAGGATTGAGGAAGTGACATGTCTCTATATAAATAGTCTCTGGTAACCATCACCCACTGTTGCATAGCGAACGCAAGGCAAGTTAACTTTGACCTCAATACCAAAACTACGTCTGGGAAACAATTGGGCATGAAATATTGTTTTGAGTTTAAACATTTTATGTCTCTCACTTGAAATAGAAGTGAAGCTTCCGCGAAGAACATTTTGCAGCAAGTGTCTTGAGCCGACGAACGAACATCTTCAAATAAGATTATTATTAAGAGTGACGTTTTAAGGGATCGTAAATGTATAGATACATCACGTATGTAAGGATTTTTGCCAGGCAAATCAACCGTCCTCCAAGGACGTGAACAACCCCCCCCCCCCCCGCCCTTTGGAGGTCTCTTCCAGAAAACACGTCATGTCAAGCAACATGTAAACTTGTGATCTCCTCACGGAGATCCGATCCAACCTGGATCTCTTCTTTGTTCGTCTAAAAGTTTCATCTTTTCCTCAAGTGGACTGCCAAGTTCAATTCCCAGGAAAGGAATTCCCAGGACGTTGCCGAACTATTTCATCGGGTAACGTCACCTCAAAGACTCTAGCCTCTCAAACACTCACGCCGAATGCCACGTGACGCCCGCGCCCATGGAACAAAGGAGCCACGCAGGCGCGCGGCTAAACCATGCAGGAGACACGCACGGAGGACAAAGTGCCTCTGTCCCACACACAGCCATACACAGAGATGCTTTGCAAGTATACTTTCTTTTAGCGCTTCTAAGAAGCCTTAAAAATGTGTTTTTCAGGTGTCTCAGAGAGGTTAACGGTCTTGTGAATGAAACCCTGTCTCTCTCTCTCTCTCTCTCTCTCTCTCCATTTTCTCTCTCTCACTCTCTCTCAAACTTATCATCTAAACATGTACCAATGATTGTCTAACGCCCCGCATCGTCTTAGTTTGTGTTTAATGTTTGTAAATACATGTATCATTGTAACGTAGTAAATGCTCAAGTAGTTGCCTTATTGAATGCTATATATATTAAATCAATATATTCATTTTGACTGATTTACTGTCCATTGCTCATGATACACAGTCAATGAAATGGCGATCAAAAGCTACACGCTTTACATAACTGAAGATACCTAAAAGGGTATTCGTTTATAGAGTAGGAAATCGAATTCTTGTGGCCACAGAATTTGTTTTCCCAACTCTATAAATTAATTGAGCTAATTAATTTTACTTGTCTTGTAAAACGTGGTCCGGGTAATTGATTACAATTAACTTGTGATAAATTGCAGAGACACACATGTATGCATACAAGTAAAGTTAACAGGTGGGATATTCTCTGAATGTGCCGATTGTCTGAAGCCTAATAGACTCACGCCAATTCATTGGCTGATGGAGCTCGCGCAATCTGGCCCCACCCGACGCAATCACGTCGCATAATCATATACGCGCGTGCGCCATCTTCTCCTCAGATTTCTCTGCCTTCACGAAGCGATCACATCGTCCTTCGTCTCGGTTTTTCTAGCCTTTGAACGGATATATAAACGGATATTTTCTTTTCTTGCACTTCAGCGACTGCATAAGTGTAACTCTGTTCTCCTTCCAGTGAAGCTGCAATGGATTATCGACGTTGCTCTCCGCCATGTGCTCGCTTCATCGCAAGCGACGACCCTCACAGTAAGTGCATCAGGTGTTTGGGTTTCTCACATGCGCGCGAGGCCGGTCTAGGATCTTCTAAATGTAAATGGGCTTTATGCACAGCTGCACTACTTCCTGAACTTCAGCCAGCTCCTTGTTTCCTGTCTGCCATTATTGGGCAAAATTGATTAATTCAGGTGTGTCTGATTATTGTTGCCGTGACTGCTGAGGTCAAGCACACCTGAATTAATCAATTTGGCCAATAATGGCAGACAGGAAACAAGGAGCTGGCTGAAATTCAGGAAGTATTGAAGTTGTGCATAAAGCCAATTCTGCGATAATTTACTTCTAAAAACTCTCCGCTCTTGGCTTGCGGTTTTTGAGAAGGATACTACATTCGCTTCCCCCCGTCGCGCTCCCGAGGCCTCTCGAGGATCCGCGACCTGGGGTTCGGATGTTGAGCTCAAGGATGTGGAGTTTGAGCAGACGGGCCCTGCTCTTTCTCTCCCTCCATCTCCTGAGCTCGCTCACTCGCCAGTCGAGTTCGCTCATGATTATTTGTGCCTCAGCCCGGGAGCACGCGATTCTGTTTCTTCTGTTTCTTTCTGTTTATTCTGGCTGGAGGACGTCATCTTTACCGCTGCCTCCGACTCAGAGTATTTAGGGCCTGCTCTCGTTGATGACGTCATCCCGCCGAGCGGCCAGGAAACGCAGCCTACCGCGGCCTACTCTGAGCTCATGGAAGTGCTTTCGCGCCATGGAGAAACTGGCCTGACGAGCCCCGCGAATCGCAGTCCTCCAAACTCGACGAGAGGTTTGTCAGTGGCCCTAATTCTAGGCCCCAACGGAGAAAACGTCTCGGTTACGGATGTAACCCTCGTTCCCTGAGTAGGGAACGGAGACGTTACGTCAAGGAGTGACGGAGAATGGGGGTTTCGCACAGAAAGCCAATCCTCTTCGAGTATTTAACAACGAGCCAATGGCGTGAAAATGCCATGGGTCTGCGGAATTTGCATAGCGTACTCCGCCCACCCATGTGGGTATAAAAGGAGGAAGCAAACGCAACCGCAGTATGTCTTCGCTGAGGAGCCAAGACTGATCTCAGGCTTCACCCAGCGGTACAGCAGAAGTGGCAGGGAGACGTAACGTCTCCGTTCCCTACTCAGGGAACGAGGGTTACATCCATAACCGAGACGTTCCCTTTCGTAGTCACTCCGAGTTACGTCAAGGAGTGACGGAGAATGGGGGTCTATGCCATCACGCCATCTTCCAGCTGTCTTCCAGTGCTCTGCGAAAGTTTAGACCTCTAACATAAAAATTACAACAGGTCCCACTTGACACAGAATTACCAAGGTACACTGGGAAACATATCCCGGGAGGGACATGCTACCAGTTGCCTACCGAAGGGAGGACTTACAAAACGCATATGGCCACTGGGGCTGCATATGGAGAATACTGGAGCGCCAACCGCAGGTGGCAACTAGCTCCAGGGGTGGCAGATGGCTTGCCAAGGGAAGACACATGCTCAGAGAGGCTTACAGTGGATAATACACATGAGACAGTTACCAAAGGGGAACCGTGCACACAGAGGCACCTAGCCGGCACCAGAGCAAGCGCAGTGGTGCCCGCATCAGAAGTGCTGGAGGACTCAGGGCTTCAAAGAAGGTACAACTGTACTGTAAATATCGCACTTATCCAATCCGAGGAATGGAGTGGCGAGCAAGCGAAGACACTCAAGCGGTTCCAGCACTAGCGGAGGCGAGTACGTGAGAGGAAACCGGCTCGATTCGCAAATTATAAAATCTTGCGAAGGTGTTAGGTAGGGCTGGGTATCGTGACAAAATGTTCGATACCGATACCGATACCTTGACTTCGATACCGGTTCCTGAACGATACCTTTTTCGATACCAATATTATGTAACCAGTTTTATCAATATAATATTACCTACATTTTTATTTTATTTTCAGTTGTTTACTTTTTCACACTCATATTTTGAGTATGTAAAAAAGCACCAATGCAAAAGTTTTCTCTGTTTCCTAATAATTTAACAACACGTTTTCTTTACATCAATGAGGTAATTCATTGAAATGCATTACACTATCACCTCCCTGATAATAAATGCATTGAAATGCTTGAAATGCATTACATTATCACCCTGATAATAACAGATCATCACTCAAATAGTAATTTAGAAACATTAATTTATGTAAAGCTGCTTTGAAACGATATGTATTGTGAAAAATGCTATACAAATAAATGTGAATTAAATTAAATATAGGCTACTGGGGGGCGGGATATGCCTCGCGCACAGCACACGTAAGCTTGCCGCAAAGCACTGGCAACAGAAGCCTAATGATTATGTGACGGTAAACAACAGCAATGATATATTTTTAATCGTTTATTAATGAACAAGTGTTTAATAAGTCTGCTGGCAGCAAATATGATTATGGCGATGCTGGCTCGTCATTCCTGCAGCAGTGAATGCGCGCACCTAACGTTATATGGATCAGGGTAATCAAACTATTCATTTCTAATTGTTTTGTTTAAAAGTACACATATTTTGACCGTCTATAAACCTATTTCTCATGATTGTCGGTTCATCTGTGACGCGCTCCAGTTCCTGCAGTGGAAGACGGACTTTGTACTCTTAACAAGTGTCTGCGCGCTTATCAGATTTACCGTGTTACTGGTCTTGGCGGCAATTATCCTGTCGGGAATATTGAATCGCGTGCTTCTGGTATCGAATCTGGCACACAGGTACACTTTGGATCATTTCCACATATTTTCTATCCATCTGGGTTGGGACGCTTACACGCACGCACGCACACACACTCACGTGCGACGAACTGTCTCTCATGCTGTCTCTGAGCAGCCGCGTAAACTAGTTTTCCGCCACAGCCTATCATGCTGCGTGCTTATTTTTTCACTGACGTTGACGAGATTAACCACTTAGGTACCGAAATTTGGTATCGAAAAACAAGACATGTTTCGATACTCGGTAGTACCGAGGCAATTCGGTCGGTACCTAAAAAGTACCGAACTTCGGTACCCAGCCCTAGTGTTAGGTGTCGCCCAGCCTGCAGCTCTGCAGATGTCTGTTAGCGAGGCGCCATGCGCTAAAGCCCAAGAGGAAGCCACACTCCGAGTGGAGTGGGCTGTCACACCAAGGGGGCACGGTCGACCTTGCTGCTGGTAAGACAAAACAATGGCATCCACTAACCAGTGAGACAGCCGCTGCTTTGAGAGAGCCCTTCCCTTCTGGCTCCCCCCATGACAGACAAAGAGCTGATCTGAGGTCCTGAAACACCGCGTTCTGTCAACGTAGGTGCGGAGTGCACGCACCGGACAGAGCAGTGCCAAGGCTGGGTCTGCCTCCTCCAGGGGCAGCGCTTCCAAGGTCACCACCTGATCCCGGAAGGGAGTAGTGGGGACCTTGGGCACGTATCCGAGCCGGGGTCTCAAAACAACGTGAGAGTAAGCCGGCCCGAACTCTAGGCACGCTTCGTCAACGGAGAATGCGTGCAGGTCCCCTACCCTCTTGATGGAGGCCAATGCAACCAGGAGTGCTGTCTTCATGGACAGGAACTTAAACTCAACCGATTGCAAAGGCTCAAAGGGAGGCCTCTGCAGAGCACTTAACACTACCGAGAGGTCCCAAGAGGGCACGAGGGGAGGACGAGACGGATTTAGCCTCCTCGCTCCCCTCAGGAACCTGATGACCAGGTCGTGCTTTCCAACGGACTTACCTTCAACTGCATCATGAGAGGCGGAAATAGCTGCGACGTAAACTTTGAGGGTGGAGGGCGACAGCCTACGCTCCAACCCATCCTGCAGGAAGGAAAGCACAACACCGATCGAGCATCTCCTGGGGTCTTCTCCGCGAGAAGAGCACCAGTTGACGAAGAGGTTCCACTTCAACGCATACAGGTGTCTCGTAGACGACGCTCTAGCGGAAGTGATGGTTGCTGCCACCGCAGGTGGTAGCGAACTCAAACCTGCCTCGTGCCGTCCAGGAGCCACACATGTAGCCTCCATAGATCAGGATGAGGGTGCCACAGAGTGCCCCGTCTCTGAGTGAGCAGATCTTGTCTCAGAGGAATAGGCCAAGGAGGTGCTGTCGTGAGGAGCATGAGTTCGGAGAACCACGTCTTGGTGGGCCAATAAGGGGCTACCAGCAGGACCTGCTCCTCGTCCTCCTTGATCTTGCACAACACCCGTGCAAGGAGGCTCACTGGGGGAAACGCATACTTGCGTGGGCCCCGCGGCCAGCTGTGCGCCAGCGCATCTGTACCGAGCGTGCCCTCGGACAGGGAATAAAACTGGACGCAGTGGGAAGAGTCCCGGGAGGCGAACAGATCTATCTGAGCCTCCCCGAACTGGTCCCAGATCAGCTGGACCGTCTGGGGATGGAGTCGCCATTCGCCGGAGATAGGGCGGATCCGTGACAGCTCGTCGGCTGCCAGGTTCCGGACTCCAGGAATGTACACAGCACGAAGGGACCTCAAGTGCTTCTGACTCCATAGTAGGAGGTGGCGAGCGAGCTGCGACATCCGACGTGAGCGTAGACCCCCCTGGTGGTTGATGTACGCAACTGTAGCGGTATTGTCTGAGCGGACAAGTACGTGTTGACCCCTGAGCAGTGCTCGAAAGCGGTGCAGGGCCAGGCGTACTGCCAGCAGCTCGAGGCAATTGATGTGCATGAGGCGCTGGGGTCCTGTCCAGGAACCCGCGGCTGCATGCCCATTGCACATGGCACCCCAACCCGTGGTAGATGCATCCGTGGAGACGACGAGATACCTGGAAACTCGCTGGAGAGGGACACCTGCCCGAAGAAAGCTGAGGTTCAACCACGGGAAGAAGGTTCGTCGGCACGCTGGAGTTACTGGAACTCGGAGCGAGCCACGATGCCATGCCCACCTCGGGACTCGATCGCGAAGCCAGAGCTGAAGCGGTCTCATATGAAGCAATCCGAGTGGCGTAGCCGCGGCTGCGGACGCCATATGCCCCAGGAGCCTCTGAAAGAGTTTCAGTGGAACCGCACTCTTGCCCTCGAACTGTCGAAGACAAGTCAGCAGTGAGTGTGCGCGCTCGCTCGTAAGCTGCGCGGACATGGCGACCGAGTCTAGAGTCTAGAGTCCCGAGAAAAATGGCGTTCGTCAGGTCCAGTCTTGTATCCAGCATCTCACGGGGGTTTCGGATGCCCCACCGCCTGTGATGAGAAGACCAACGCCTGTGAAGAGACAACTCACCGCCTACGATATGTTATGGCGCCGTTTTATACATAAACAATATTTATATTTAATACTTATATATAAAAATATGAATGTAAGCCAGAGGAGAACTGGCCCCGACTGAGCCTGGGTTCTCCCAAGGTTTTTTTCTCCATCCAATCTAATGGAGTTTTGGTTCCTTGCCACTGTCGCCTTGCTTTTGGCTTGCTTAGTCGGGATTATTTAATATTTAATATTTAACAATATTATCGATCTGTGTTGTACTACTTTCATGTTACAGTATCACTGTGAAGCTGCTTTGATACAATCTGTATTGTGAAAAGCGCTATATAAATAAATGTGACTTGACTTGACTTATCACTGTGAAGCTGCTTTGATATAATCTGTATTGTGAAAAGCGCTATATAAATAAATGTGACTTGACTTGGCTTGACTTGACTTTGGCCAGCCATCTTGCTCCATCATAGGCGCTATCTTGGAGGGCACGTCCTCTCCTTCCATCTAAGGCATGTAGAACCTCTTCCTCTCTCATCGGGAAATCCTACATGGCGGCTGGTCAGGCAGGCATGACTCTTCACACTATGGCCATCCTTCAGGCCTACCAGGCCGATATCCTTAATGGATGAGGGTAGCGGTGTCACTCCTGAAGCTGTGAAAGAGCTGCGTATGGCCACGGATTTGGCCTTGAGGGCCACCAAACATACCGCACGTGCGGTGGGCCGCTCCATGGCTGGCGCAGTTGCTGCGGAACCACACTTATGGCTCAACCTCACTGAAATTCGCAATAGAGATAAGGTTTTCCTCCTCGACGCCCCATATCTCTCAGTCAGGTCTGTTCAGGGAGGCGGTCAACACAGTGGTCGAGAAGTTCCGTTCCTCCAATTCTCAATCCGCCGCTTTTAAGCAGGTCATGCCCATGAGAGTTAGGGAATCCCCCGCTCCCTCCCCTGCCCGTAGACCTAGAGAACGTTTTTCTCAGGGAGCGGAGTCCTTTTCCAGGAGAAGTGACCCAGCGCGTCCCCCACCTCCCACGGTTTGGGGAGCCAGCGGTCGGCCGTTCCCCCGCCAACGACCTCACAAACGTGTGCAGCTGAAGCTATCCGACAAGCCGTCAGCTCCAGCTGCCTCGTCCCCCTCCTGACCCTTTGGTCGGGAAAAGGAGAGCTCCTCCACAGGCACGAGGTTGGGACAGACCACGCAAGCGTTTCTGACCACCTCCAACCAGCTCTCCTTTTCTTACCGTCACCTTCGCCACCCAGGGTGTTTCGAAGAGCAGGCCATATTTCACCACTTCTACGCAGTCCGGTGCGAGAGGAAGGAGACACCTTGGGTTTTCTGCCCTCTCCCCTGACACTCTCTTTGACTGCCGGTCACGTCCTCAGAAACGCTCTTCCTGTTTCTCTGGAGCAGGCAGGCCCGGTCACCCAGACCTCAGCATTCTCACCTCTCATCGCATGTCAGGACGCCAAGGGCTCTCCTGCATGGCCAACCTTGCAACTCCACGACCTTCAGTACGACACCCTCACTCAGGTATGTCATATGCATTACAACACCCCTCTTCCTCTTTCACATTTCTTTCCAGAATGGGAGTGGTTACAAGGGGTATCGCCGTGGATTCTTCGCACAGTTCGGTTCGGCTACACTCTCCAGTTTTGCCGCAACCCCCCTCGGTTCAAAGGGATTTTCAGGGGGAAATTCAAGATGCTGATGTTGAAAACCATCATCTGATCATCAGCCATCATCAGATTCGGCCAGGAGATTGGTTTGTGACAATAGACCTCAAGGATGCCTATTTTCACATCCAGGTCGTGCGGCGTCACAGAAAGTTCCTCAGGTTCGCCTTTGGAGGGAGGGCGTTCCAGTACAAGGTCCTCCCCTTTGGCCTTGCCCTGGCACCGAGAACGTTCACGAAATGCATGGATGCAGCACTGGCCCCCTTGCGTCTCCAGGGCATCCGCGTTCTCAAATATCAAATATTCTGTATGAGCTGCAACTGTCTTATGGTCTTTTTGGGAAGGCCAGTGAGGAGGCCATTACAGTAATCCACCCTGCTGGTGATGAAAGCATGCACAAGTTTCTCTAAGTCTTGACTGGAAACAAAGCATCTAATTCTTGAAATATTTTTCAGATGATAGTATACTGATTTAGTTATTGCTTTGACATGACTACTGAAACTAAGGTCTGACTCTAGAGACACACCAAGATTCCTGACTTGATTTTTAGTTGTTAGCCCCCTAGCGTCAAGGTATGCATTCACCTTGAGAACTTCATCTTTGTTTCCAAACGCAATGACTTCAGTTTTGTCTTTGTTTAACTGCAGAAAGTTTTGACACATCCAACTGTTTACTTCATCAATGCATTGGCACAGGGAATCGATGGGGCTGTAGCCGTTAGGCGATAGCGCTAAGTACAGTATAGCTGTGTGTCGTCTGCATAGCTGTGATAAGCGATTTGGTTCTTTCTCATTATTTGGCTCATTGGGAGCATATACAGGTTGAATAGGAGTGGCCCAAGAATCGAGCCCTGAGGGACTCCGCAGTTCATGGATGTCCACTCAGACTTATGTTCTCCTATACTCACGTAATAACCTCTCCCTTCTAAGTATGACCTGAACCATTTTAGGACTATCCCAGAAAACCCCACCCAGTTTTCCAGCCTGTCAAGAAGTGTCATGATCTACAGTGTCAAATGCAGCACTGAGGTCGAGTAGTACCAGTACGGATAATTTGCCTGTATCAGTATTTAAGCGAATATCGTTTATTATCTTTATGAGCGCTGTCTCTGTGCTGTGATGCGATCGGAAACCAGATTGAAAATTGTCAAAGTATCCATTTGATCTTAAAATTTGTTCAGGTTGAAGACAAATTTGTTGAAAAACTTAAAATTTGTTGAAGACAACCTTTTCAATGATCTTGCCAATGAACGGAAGATTTGAGATCGGTCTATAATTACTTAAGATGGTCTTATCCAGATTGCTCTTTTTCAGGAGGGGCTTGACAACTGCAGTTTTCAGGGAGTTTGGAAAACTCCCAGAGCGAAGTGAGGCATTTACCACTTCTAGGAGATCTGCTTCTAAACAGTTTAACACACTTTTGAAAAAAGATGTGGGAAGTGTGTCAAGGGCGCAGGTAGATGTTTTAAGGTGATGTACGATTTCTACCAAACTTGTGCCATCAATTTCTTCGAAATCAGACATAGTGACTACTTTCTCAGGTTGTGGTCTGATCTGCCTGATCCCAGGGCAGCTCAGGGATGTGCTGATCACCTTTCTGATATTATTGATTTTCTCAGAGATGAAAGAAGCAAACTCACTGCACTTCCTTTCTAAGAGCATTTCTATGGGAATCTGGCTCAGGAGGTTTGTCAGTCTCTCTACAGTAGCAAAGAGAGTATGTGTGTTGTTTATATTGCTGTTTATAATATTTGAGAAGAAAGTCTGTCTAGCTTTGCCTAGTTCCCTATTGAAAGCATGGATGCTGTCTTTGTAGATGTTATAATGGACTACAAGTTTTGTCTTCCTCCACATGCGTTCTGCTCTTCTGCATTGTCTTTTCATATTTTGCACTGCTGTTGAGTTTCTCTAAGGTGCTTTTTGTCTACCACAATTCTTCCTGACTTTTACAGGAGCAATATCATCAATTACACTCTTAATTTTTGAGTTGAAAGAATCAAGGAGAAAATCAACAGAGTCAGCAGATATGCTTGGTTTTAACGATATAGCATTCATAAATAGCATACCAGTGTTTTCATTTAAGCATCTCTTCTTGACAGACACAGCTCTAGCTTCAATGGCAGGAGAGATTAGAATATCAAAGAAAATACAGAAATGATCAGACAGTGCTACATCCTTAATGACAATCGATGAGATGTTTAAACCTGTACTGATAAGTAAATCTAGAGTGTGTCCACGATTGTGTGTGGTACCATGAACATGCTGTGTAAGATCAAAAGTTTTTAAAACAGTTTTGATTTCTTTTGCCATATTGTTTTCTGCGTTATCTATGTGAATGTTAAAATCTCCAGCAATGGCAAAACAGTCAAACTCAGAGGCAATTGTTGATAACAGTTCTGCAAAGTCCTCGGCAAAGGCTGGAGAGTATTTTGGAGGCCTGTAAATAATGATAAGTAAAATGCGTGGAGCACCTTTTAAAACAATACCCAGATATTCAAAAGAGGGGTGATTACCAAATGATATTTGCTTACATTGATAGACATCTTTAAAAAGAGCAGCTAAACCCCCAGCTCTCCTACCCGCTCTGCAGACACTCATATAAGTAAAGTTAGGAGGGGATGTTTCGTTTAGGACCGTTGCACTACAGCTGTCTTCTAGCCAAGTTTCAGTTAGAAACATGAAATCCAGGTTGTATGTGGTTATTAAGTCGTTGACTAGAAGTGATTTATTTTTAAGTGAGCGGATGTTTAAAAGTGCTAACTAAATAGTCTTACTTTTTGTCCCCACGGCAGTCTTGGTTTGGCGTGGAATAGACACCAGATTAGATAGGTTTGCTGTGCGGCTGTTGAAGACCTTAGTTTTTCTATCATGTAATTGAACAGTAAAAGAGCAAGATTCAGGCACACTGGGTTCCCGCTTAATCTGTAAACATTTGATAAAGTTATTGTTTTCATAGCGGGCACCCCCCTCATTTCAATTAGAGCTGGTATCAGTTGTTTTTGGTACACCTCGAGCCGATGGGGGAGGGTGTGGGCCCTGGCGCTGTGGCAGAGGCCGAAGAGCTCTCCGAGGAGGAGGGAGAGGGGGAGCTGGGCCCGCAGGCTTTGGTGGTTGTGGGGCCTGCCATTTTTTGGTTGGTATCTGGGGGCTTGCAGCAAAAGAGTGGGACAGTTTCTCTGAGAAGCACAGAAGTGGAGATGCTGGAGAGATGGATAATGTGTCAGGAGAGAGGGCCTGTTGCTCTGGTGTTATCGGAGGCTGTAAAATGCTGTCTTGGTTTCCCTCGCTGTTTTCCAGAAAGTCGTCCTTGGGTGCTGAATCTTGGAGCAGTTCTGATAAGTCACAGTCTGTCTGTGGTGAGCTCTGTGGGCAGGGCTCTGCTGAGATTGTATCCGTGAGCAGAGGTTGTTGTGGCTGAGTGGTGTTATCATTGTCCTTGTGTGATGTCTCAGCAATATGTCCATTGAGGTGCTGAAGTGAAGTCCTGTGGTCATTCATACTGTATCCAGATGTGTGTGTGCCATTCAGGTTGAATAGATTTGCACACACTGCAGAAGGATGATGGAGGGAGAAGTAGATATTGTCCTTTAGCACTCTTGAACCAAGTTTGTTTGGGTGAAGGCCATCCCGTTGAAACAGTTGCCTCTGACTCCAGAAAAGATTGAAGTTGTCAATGAAGTTGACTCCTTTTATGTTGCAGGTTTTTTGCAGCCATGTGTTGAGCCCAAGCAGCCGTGAAAACCTGTTTGTTCCTCTTGCTGGGAGTGGTCCACTGATGAATGTTTCAATTTTCAGTCTTTTAAGTGTTTCAAAAAGTTCATTGAAATCCTTCTTAAGGAGTTCCGACTGCTCTTTATGAATATCATTTTTCCCCACATGAATGATGAGTCGATTTGCAGTCTTATATCTCACCAGAATGTTCTGAAGTTCCCTGTTTACATCAGAAGTCGTTGCTTGTGGAAGGCAGCATGTAGTTGTGTCCCTGCTACTGATGTTTCTGATTATGGAGTCGCCCACTATCAGAGTCCTGGGCCCCGCTGTGCTCTGAGCTGAGTGCCGCTGTCTGCTCGACCTTGAGCGCCAGTTAGCATCAGTGTTATCTACAGGCTGACTCAGTCTGTGTTCAATCACATTTGTCAAATTCAGGGATTCCTCATTCATTAACACTTCAAATCTGTTCTCAAGATGTATAGGCGGTGGTAGGAGACCAGTATTTGTAATCCTTGTCAGATCCATATTTGGGGTAGATGATGCTACTGCTGAATTATGTGGAACTCGTGATCTGATGTCTCGAGTGCCTTTAGGTCTTGCTCCCTGTTTGTGCCATCGATTTGTAAGTCGATCGGCTTGTTTCTCTACAGTCAGTATATCCTGTTGAGGAGCACTAGATTCATGGGACTCACCGGCTGTGTGCTGAGGGCGTCCATGACGAAGATCTGTTGTGCATTCTGTCTGGTTTGTCATTCCCGCGTTTAACTTTGTTTCAAGAACTGCAATCCTTTGTAAAAGTCTGTGGCAGTTCGAGCAGCAAGTAGATTCCCGAAGAGACATTTTCTTATCCTTAAGAATGTAGGGAGTTGTGTTTTCTCTTCCCCAGAATGTAAGCAGTGAGAGGCTGGTTGAATAAAAATGTGAAGTCCTTTTAAGTAATCCAAGCGTTTAAGCACTGTGCTGATTTGCTGAAGTTAAAATTAGGTGAAAAGGAGATAAAATATATAAAAAATATAAAAGCGATAGAGCAAAGCGCGGAGCAGTAAGCAAGAGCGTCCGAACGGTAGCTGAGCAAGAAGTAGAAGCATTAGGCTCGGATCTCCCTACTGACGTTCAGGAGACCATCGCTAGTGCTGGAGCTCTTTCTACAAGGAGACTGTATTCTTCCAAATGGAAGGTTTTCGTGTCTTGGTGCTTGGCACGTGATAGGAACCCAGTTAACTGCCCTGTTGCTTCAGTGTTGGAGTTCCTGCAAGAGAGGTTTTCCTCCGGGGTGGCGGCTACCACCCTCAGGGTATATGTTGCAGCCATTGTGGCACATAGAGAGTCAGACGAGATTCCTTTGGGTAAACTGAGGTTAGTTTCGGCTTTCATGCGTGGGGTTAGGCGCCTGAAACCAGTTTGCTCCCCTAGAGTTCCCTCATGGGATCTTTCTGTCATCTTGGAGGGTTTAAAGGAGGCCCCCTTCGAACCCATGGAGTCAGCTCCGGATCGGATTCTGACTCTTAAGGTGTCACTTTTGTTGGCTTTATCTTCTTTAAAGCGGGTAGGGGACTTACAAGCTCTTTCTGTTAGCAAGTCATGCTTAGACTTTGTTCCCGGGTTAGTCAAAATTTCCTTGAGACCTAGGCCAGGCTATGTTCCTAAGGTTCTCTCCACAGCGTTCCGATCTCAGGTTGTTAGCCTTAACGCTTTCCATCCTCCGCCTTTTGCCTCTGAGGAGGATAGGAAGCTTAATCTGCTCTGCCCAGTTCGGTCTTTGAAGTTTTATGTAGACCGCTCCAGCTGTTGGAGGAAATCTAACCAGCTTCTGGTTTGTTTTGGTGCTGGCCGCCATGGGCTTGCTGTATCGAAACAGAGGATTTCTCATTGGGTCACAGAAGCGATATTGATGGCCTACCAGGCGCGTGGTTTGCCTTTGCCTCTTAGCATTAGAGCTCATTCCACCAGGAGTGTGGCATCCTCTCAAGCTCTTTTCAGAGGAGCTCTTTTAGAGGACATTTGTGTTGCGGCCGGCTGGTCCTCTCCGCACACTTTTGTTCGTTTCTACAATTTGGATGGACATGACTCCGGGTTCCCAGATTCTTTCTGTTTGAACCGTTTTTAGTCATTATCTTATTGATACCAGTCATTTCAGCGCTCTTTGCTTGGCGAGTTTGGTATCCCATTCCCACTGCGCTACCGCAGCGTTGAGTGAACCTATGAAAGAGAAAGTCTCTGGTTACTTACGTAACCTATGTTCTCTGAATAGGGAACGAGACACTGCGTTAGCGGCCAAGCTCCTCGTGCTGCTGACAGTCTTCTTTTCGGCAGAGAAATCTGAGGAGAAGATGGCGCACGCACGTATATGATTATGCGACATGATTGCGTCGGGCGGGGCCAGATTGCACAAGCGCCATCAGCCAATGAATTGCCGTGATTCTATTAGGCTTCAGACAATCGGCACATTCAGAGAATATCCCACTGCGCTTCCGCAGCGTCTCGTTCCCTATTCAGAGAACATAGGTTACGTAAGTAACCAGAGACGTTTTCCTCGGTTTTCCTCTGCTTTAATCTCCACAACCGGAAATGGACGAGCATCCTTGCGTCAAATGCGGAACTTATGCGTGCATATAGCTCATAGAATCTTGCTTAAAAAAACTGCATAGAGCTGCTTGTTTATTTGTTGTTTGTTTATTTATATTCATAAAACTTGTTGAAATGTTTTCAGTGTGAGCATCAGTTCATTTTGAACACTTTCATCTAATTTTAAGAGAACCATGATAATATTGATAATCACAATAATTTTGGACACTATAATCGTGATATGAAATTTTCATACTGTCTTATCCCAACAAATTAGTAAGTAACATTGCACAGAGATGAAAGTGGTACGAATTTAGAACATTTACAATTAGTAAGTAATAGCACACAGAGATGAAAGTGGTACTTAATACTTCTATGGGCCCTATCTTGCACCCGGCGCAAATGACTTTATACACAAACGCATGTCTCATTCCTATTTTACACGCGCGCAAAGCGGGATTTTCCCCTCCACAGACGCACGTCGGTAAACTAGGAAATGAACTTGCGCTCCCTGGGCGGATCGGCGCAAAAAGGAGGCGTGTTTCGGCGCAAACATTCCCTGGTGCTATTTTACACTTCCAGAACACAATTGCGCCACTGACCATAAAAAACCTGGTCTAAAGTCAGTGGCGCGTTGCGCGTTGTTCATAATGCTATTTTAAGCGCGCATGCTTGGCCATAATATAGCGGGTAGGCCTACACAACGCGCATATACTGATTCTCTCATCAACATAGATGCAGTAGTTTTTATTTTTGCAAATCATACATTTTAACAAGGAAAAATATTAACACATGAGGGAAATCATTTTGGTTTACATGAAGATGAAAAAACTGAAATACCCATTTCTTAAGGCTATTGTAGTACTAAGGATCAGACCTGTTTGCCCAATAGTGGCAATAAACATACGTATAGGCTATAATGTTTAACCGACGCTGATGTGCAAGAGTTTCTCCCATCCCTATACAACGTCACTTCTGTCTTTCACTGTCCTGACAAGAACGTCGGTCTCATCGGCTGTGAACGCTCCTGGCGCGCCTGGTAAACCCGCCGTTATAATAACAATCCGTCATGCAACATGCGCACCTGTTCTTAAAGGGTATGTTGGATGGCGCTCGGATTGGTTTATTTCACGTTACGCCCAAACCACACCTATGAATAATGAAGCTACTTCAGACCAACCTCTTTTAGATTTGCGCCAGGCGCAAGAGGCATTTATTCCGCCGGGAAAATAGCAACAGCGCCGGGACCCGCCCACAAAGTTACTTGCGCCATGCGCTTTGACACTTGCGTTTCAGATCGTTAAAATAGGGCCCTATGAATTAGTAATTATTTGGATCCGTATTCTATAGTGAAGATCATGGGAACAAACTAGTAACGAGTGTTACAAGTGTTACTAAATGATCTAGTCAAGATTTGTGCAACCAAACACAAAAGTCATTTTTACGTATTTGAGATGTTTGGTGAACTTTTAAATAGTAGCCTAAACTTAGAAACTAGAAAATTTCTTTAGAAGTATGTAAACATAACATGTTTTGGCTATGTTGCGTGTTTTGAGGTCCAATACGAGCATTAAATTGTTTAGCAGATGAAGTGGAGCGTGAACAGAGAAACGGTAGTATTTCCGAAGATTATAAACCGTATATTGAAATATATTTAAGTTGTTGTTTACTTCAGTCCACACTGCTGCATTCGGCGATGTACCGTCCATCGACTGACTCCATACAAGGCCGTGACGTCTTTAACTTTTAAACATTACATAAGATACCCCTCCATGGCCTCGCCAGGGATCTCCACGGGTCGTCTCCCCACTCCCCTGGCCATAGGCCTATCCGAATACAACTGTTCTTCCACCACCTTTAAGAGGTCAGCAGCCAAAGGGGTGTTTGTGCCCGATAAGGCAGAACATTTTCCCAGACTTTCCAACAATATTCTGTTCTTGTTCACGCTCCACTTTATCTGCTAAAGAATTTAATGCTCGTATTAGTTCTGCAACAGCATTTTTTTCAACACCTCAAAACACGTAACATAGCCATAACTTGTTATGTTTACCTGTTGTTGCCAAGCCCTGCTTTGATGCAGTGATTGACAACTGGCAGGACGGGGCGTGATCGGCTTGGAATGCATTTTCAATGTGCACATTGAGTTTTGCAACATTCATTGCGCGACATTTCATGAAAATGCAATCGCAAGTGTCTTGACTATGAGTGTAAATGCAATTAAGAAAAATAGCGTTTGAAAGATCATTTTGCCACAGTTTTTGCTTGAACATGTTACACATATCTAATCATTTCTGTAATGCATTTTAATTTTAATTTTGCCACTTATAAAGCATTTCAATATGCATATTAAAACTAGTGTATGAAATTGCAAATGTAAATAATTTAATTTCATTTTCATTTTGCACTAAACTTTGCTAGAAAAATATAAATTTAAATAAAATAAAATATAAATTTAAATACAGAATGCAATGCCATTTTACATATTGCATTTTAATTTTGCATATTACATTTCAAATGGAATATTGCTACCCATGTGCTTCCATACATTTCATGCTGGATGAAGGACCACCACATTCAACTCAACCTTGTGAAGCCCTCATGTGGTCTCAGCCAACCAAACAGTTCATCACAACTTCTCCATTCAGCTATGTTCATCAACCATAAACTAATCCAGGACAGCCAGGAACCTTGGACTTCAATGATCAGTTAAACTTCACATGACCATATTGCTAGGACTCCCTGGTCCTGCAAATTTGCCTTATTCAACATTACACAAGATCAGGCCCTTCCTATCAGAGCACACTACGCAACTCCTATTCCAAGCTCTTGTTCTATTGTAATGCTCTCTTGGCAGGCCTTACAGCATCAACTGTCAAACCTCTGCAACTGATCCAGAATACTGCAGCAAGAGTGGTCTTTAACAAGCCGAAGAGTAGGATTGGGTACCGAACTACGAACTACAGTTGTGCCACATGTTTTTAATTTAATTTAATATAAAATATCAATTAAATGAATGTTTCATGTCTTCATTGATTACAAGAAAATTCACAACACAGAATTTGAGGAAGAAAGAACATTTTATAGAAATGTTATTGTTATAAATGTTATAAAATGTTATAGAAAAGTTATAAAATTTTGTTTTATTACTAAAAAAACATCACAGAAAATGACAGACTACTAATGCAGCTCTGGCATAATTTCAATAACACTTAAACAAATGACTTCATTTATTTCGAGTTATTGAGGGAAACATGCCTAATTTACAGAAAAAAGGTACCGTTGGGTACAGGCAAAGAATTTTGGGTACCAGTACCGGTTAAAATGTGAACGGTACCCAACCCTACCAAAGAGTGCATGGATCGCATCTCGTTCAAAATCTAGTACTGGTCGTCAATTGCTGCTCGCAACAAATTCATAGCACTGATGTTTGCCTAAAGAACAACCATTGGCTTTGCACCTCTATACCTAAACTCACTGCTTCATATTTATGTGCTCCCTGAAGCTTGCATTCTGCCAGTGAATGGTGCCTTTACCTTGACTTTTCCATGCTGGTGGAATGACCTACCTAACTCAACCAGCTGCTGAGTCATTTTCAAGAAACAGCTGAAGACGCATATTTTTTATAAACATTTGACCCATTTATACTAACACTTGCTATTCTATATATCTATTTTAAAAACACCTTGTCATGTGTACTGTGCAAGACTAACGGAGACTAGTCACAGCACTTGCATATTGTTGCGCTTTTGTTGGTTTGATTGCTTCTATTGTTCTCCTCTGTGTATAAAAGTGTCTGATAAATTACTAATTGTAAATATATAAATATACACAATAAATAATTTTCCCATCTTTTTGTCTCTTAAAATGCTACTTGCTTCATGTGAGCAATATGTTTTGGAGCCCAAGACATTTGTTATTAAGGCCGGCAGGTGAACAAACTTCAGATTAAGGCTACATGCACTTCCTCCTTAAAAACACATTTAAATAGAAAGTCATGGAATAGTTCAAGTTACATGTCGTCTAGCAACAACTTACACGTCCCAGCATATGCACTCTAAAAGCAGCTATGTTTGCAAAGTTCAAACCACTATAACTTGAACAAAAGCAAGCATGTATAATTTTGTATGGCAGCTATTTCGAGTAACAATAGTTTTATTCAAATTCTGAATGGATTATAAACTATATTGCAAAAAGTATTGGGACACCCATTGAATTTAGGTGTTCCAATCACTTCCATGGCCACAGTTGTATAAAAGGGCGATCTTTGGTCTTGTGAATCTATAATTCGTTCCCTGGCCAATAGTTTTGGCAGAAGGCTAAGTGAAGTTTCATATATTTGAGCGCTGAATTTGTATATTTGACTGAATTTTTTGCTTTATGTTATTAAAGCTTTACTGTATAGTTTGTTGTACCTTTTACTTATACTTTTATAATGGCTATTATTGGTAAAACTGAAATTTAACAAAAAGAGATCGTTTTGTCATTTTTTATTTTATTACAAGATCATCTGTAATGTTGTTTATTGCAACATTTGTACCAATGCAATATGCAATATATTACATATTGCCTGGAATATGTTTAATATTTTTAAATTTAAACAAAAAAGAGGCAGGGTTGTGTTTTATATTTAGTTTTGTTATAAATATATATCGTACATAAATGCAGTGAATATAATCAATAGGCTATGTGCTGCCTGAACCACATTTGTGTGCTTATGTTTAAAATATATTTAAATGTAATCGAAAAAAAAGCAGAGTGGTGTTTTATAACATATTTCGTTTTATTGTTGCCTAAAATGTACATAAAGAGATAACAGGAGTAGCATACGAGATGATTGGCGCGTGCGCTGTTCCATGAACAGAATTACCGGACTCGCGTCATCCGAGTCTTTGCATTGGCTACTTGGTATTGAGAAACGCTTAATGCCAGTGCTTGTTTCTTGTGACAAACATGCCAAAAAGCAAGAACAAGATCTGCTGTATGTCATCCATTGCTGTTGTTGTTGTCGTTGTTGTTTACTATGTCACTTTCTTCGCACGAAAATGACATCGATCGTTTCTTTTACCGACCCGAACCATTCTGTAACGTACCGTACCACTCAGTGGAAACAAGTCATTAATACACCATTCATGTTTATCTCACACAAAAATCTAAACATTAAGCCTTCCAGGCACCATCAAATTCATCAAATTGTGAGCTGTTTGTTTAGATCTGTCAATCTTGTTCCTGCATAACCAATAGCGAGTGTTTAGGGTGTAGCTACTGTAGCAGGTGAAGCCAGAGGGTGTCTCCTGTTTAGTCTGTGTTTGACCATGACTGTGTGTCATTCATGTGTTAAACAAATTAATATGTTAAATGAAAAAAAGACATTTTGTGTGCTATTACTTACTAGTTCATTAATCAGAGTTTCTTGTTAGTTAATAATAGTTACTAGATTGTTAATATTGTGTTACTCATTAGTTCTTGTGTAGTTATTCATTAACGAAAGAACCGTATTCTAAAGTGTTACCAAAAAATTTTGAATCCTTTATTTTGGTAGTTCTCAACCAGAGGTCAACAACACATTTGGGGGGGCATCAGACTTTTTAAGGGGTGGGAATAAGTTTTGTTCTTAAATGGATTCCTAAAAAAAAAAAAAAACCTTTTCATTTAAAGTTTCCAAGAACGCTCCAAATGATCGATCAGAGGTATAAATATTAAAAGCTCAGTGGTTGCGGCAGTATCTCAGTCTCAAAAAGGTAGAGTAAAATAACAGTGGATCTAATTCAAACTACTATAATAAAATTCTGAGTCTGACCAATTGGCACTAACAGTAGCTGCCGTTGATTCAGCAGACATGTGCTGCACTCTTTCCACTCTCTGCACTCCTTCCTCACACGAACACATGTACATCTCATTAAAGCTCCAGGTGGAGGGCTACCAGATACTACAAAAATACAACCTCTATGAAAGCAATCCCAGTTATTGTGTTTTGGGTGGGAAATAGTGTTCTCAAAACTAGCCCCGATATTTTGTGTACGTCTTTTTTCTGAAATCTGCCATGTCCCACAACAAACAGAATAAACATTTTTAAAAGTAAAAGTTAAACAGTTACAGATATGTTATTAATTTTAGACCATTAAATATGCACTGTTGGGGGTCATTTGAGACCACAAATGACATTTGCTGAAATAAAAAAAAAATTGTAATCTGAAATGATGACTTTACGTAATTTTTACCAATTACTTACATACTACTACTTTCAGTTGTATTTTTTAACCAATGGTAAAAAAGAATAACACCGTCTGTAACAAATGTAGATATTGCTCTTTCGGGAGCGTCGGCGCTCCAGTTTGCATGTGTCTGTTTAACAGCCTATAGAAACTGACACCAAGTGGATAGCTCAATCATTCTTTTTTTTTTTTTTTTGCATAAAAAACCAGAGATGTAACATGGTCAGATCAAGCCTCCAACATGCGCATGTTGCGTTGTTTTCACCCTCTAATGAGTCTGTACAAAATGCGTAAAATGCGTTTCTCAAAAAAAAAAATCACAAAAATGCATTGCACGTCTTTGCACACATGATCTGTAGATCTGCGATTGATAGTAACGCCCTCCGATGGCGCATTGACGTATCATGTTCGGTGCACTATGACAGATCAAGCCTCATCATCAGGGGGTTCAAGACGGCGCCTTAGTAAGACGAAGTTTCCAGAGCTCCTGAGCAAAATTTGCTGTTTAAGAAAGGCCAGCAGTATCTTATTACTTTTGCTATACCAGTTGTGTTAATACCTTAAATTACGAGAACTGCAAACATGCCAAAGTTTGATAAAAGCAAAGAGCATTTAGAGTCGGATGTTGTCGACGTTAGCATGGACAGCGCAGTCTCATCCCAAGACGTCTTTTGACCATACGTCAATATTCGCCTTTTTAGGGCCCCCTTAAACGTCGGTTGATGAGGTTGTGGGATCCTAACTTTACCCCAGACCTAAACCTAACCCTAAACCTAACCCACCACCAAACTGACGGTAAAGCATCAGTTGTATGACGGCCCGGGATCGCCATCTACCAACGTTTAAGGGGGCCCTAAAAAGGCGGATATTGACGTATGGTCAAAAGACGTCCCAAGACATCTGTTATATGACTTTTGGGATGAGACTGTGTTAGCATGGATGTCCACGATTATGCTTCTCCCGCTAGTAAAGAGCAAGAGGCAGATCCTTTTGTGACTCTGTTCCCTGTCACTCCAAGCAAGCCACCTGTCAACAAAAAAGGTAAACCCTCAAATCCAGATGAGCAAGCTGATTCTGCAGTCATTTCCACACTCTCCTCTTTGATCAGTTCTCCGTCTGACGTGCTTGAAGGAATGATTAGGAATGAATGCTTTCAAGATAGAAGGGCTCAAGAAAACCGTAGATTTTGTTTGTGCCGAAGTTCAAGATTTAAAGAAGAATGTGAAAGATGTAGATACCAGGCTTAAAGCTTAAGAACATCTCACGGATACTTGCGAAACACGCATTTCTGATCTAGAGAGATACTCTCCCAGATGGAACTTGAGACTGTTTGGGGTGTCTGAAAATTACAAAGAAAATATCAGATCCGAGGTAATTCGAATTTGCGGCGAGACTTACTCCGAGGCCAAGAGTAAGTACCCCGACGCCGTTGATACTGTACATCAGCTGGGGAGAAGAAGTGACAACAAGAGACCTCGTGCCATCATCATTCAGTTTACTTTATGGGTTGTCCGTGATGCCTTATGGAGAGCTGCCAAGAAGTCCCAGTATCTCAAAGATAACGGCTTGCACTTTGCAGAGGATCTGACTTCAGCAGACCGGGAGAGACGGAAGACCTTGTGGCCGAGAGTAAAAGAGGCGCGGGATGCTGGTAAAACTTGCCTATTATGTCGGAGCGCACGCATTTATTGAAGGTGTGGAGATTACTTCTTGAACTCTTTCAAGTGAGTTAACGTTATGTATATGATAACTGGACTTTGAAAAAGGTAACTGTTAATTGTCACTTGGCATTTATGTTTTCGTCTTAATACAGCTGGACCTGTCAATTTGGTCATGTTAAAGGGGGGGCTGACTGCGTTTTTTCTTTGCATGGTTGTATTTATGGGGTGCAATATAACATGTATTTGTGGTTTTTCTTTTTTTAAAAGTCTTATTTTTCATAAACTTCACCTTTATTGTCAGCAGCGCTCTCCTCTGTCCCCTGAACGAGCATAGACAGTAAAAGAAATGGACAGAGCGATCTCATTGGAACTCCACTGAGACGATTGAAACCCGTTTTTGGCGATTTTTTAGCACTTCTGTCTCTGACGTGCAGACTCAAACAGAACTTGACTACGTAGTGGGACATGAGTGACCCGTTTGTCTTTTAGTGCTGTGCCTGTGGCACGAGAAATCTGAATCTTTCCCTTCCGAAACATGCAGAGGCGAGAGTGTGAATAGGAGCTGTCCATGAGCTTAGGAGAAGGAGACAATTTTGCTAGGTATTCTGATTAATTATTTTGTCATTTTGCCTCCTTGTTTCCCAGATTGCGCGCAAGCTTCTTCTCATGTCCATACGGTAATCTCTCTACTGTGCGACAGAGAGTCGCGTGGGTATGACGTAATCGTTAGCCTACTTTCACTAAACCTGCTTCCACGGGGCCATAACATAAGCTACAAGGTAATGGAGGATTTTATACATTGTCGTGTATCTTTAGAAATAAAATAAAGGACAAATGGGATCTTCAAACGCCTCAGATGTAAAGTTATTCACTGTCAAAGTGACGCCAAAATGAATGGGAGTCAATGGGAATGCTAACGCAAGTGAAGTTCTGCTACAAGATGTCAGCTCCCACGAGGCTTCAACTTCCGGTCGATGGATTACCCCCTTGCACTGTAAAAAATATTTTCATAATTTGTTATCACAACATTTTTTCTTTTGTCAAATTAACTTAAATTATTTATGTGGTTCAGATAACATAATATTTTGAGTTTCTGGTGATTAAATCAATCTCCTTCATTGTATTACTATTAACTCAATTTTTCCATTTCAATGAACTTCAAATTTTAAGGCAACCAGGTTACTTTATTTTTTAAGTTAAACCAACAATATTTTTTACAGTGTTTTTTGTGTGAACGAGCGGTTCACTTCCTGATTCTATGAAAACACTCCCTCAGAAACACGTGGGCTCAGATTGGTTAGTTTGGCCCGGTGTGTTGTGATTGGCTAAACTGTCGCTCACGTTGTCCGGAAGGTTAACGCCCATTACCTTTACGGGTGAAACCTGCATGTCATGAGCTCCGGTCCAGATGCAAATATGTGTCAAACTACAGTATCAGTTTCAGGCATAATCAGACCGAGAAAGCCGCGATGAAGAGAGTCAAGCAGAACCTCACCACATACTACGGCTCTTACTAAACGTTTCTGAATGATAATTTGCAACATTTTTTAACTTTATACACATTTATTTTACACAATAGCATCGGACTGGCAACAATAGCAACTGACTGGCAACTAATGTCATACTCAAACAGTGTTGGCATGTTTACGTTCTTGATCAAATCGAAAATAACGTCATAAAGCATATATACATGAAAAATAAGTTCAAAACATTAGTACTTATAGAAAATTCAGGTCCATAATGTTTGTACGCATTTGTCGTAGACACAAAATAGCATAGGCTAACTAGTAGTGGCTATAAAGCCAGCGCATTTGAAAAAAATAAAACACAAGGCCACGTCTGGAATTATACATAAAAAATACATTTAAAATGATGAAGTCTTAGCCTACTTACAGATTGTGGCCCAACACTGCTGCCTCTTGTTTTAAAGTTGGAATTGCTTCATGTTTTAGTAACAGTTTCTTGTTGAATCTGGTGTTGAACTCGTGGAGATTCTGGAAGCTGTCTTCCGTAAAATGCGCAGCACAGAGAGCTATGTAGATTACAATCGTCATTTTCAGGAATATAATCAAATATAAATTGTATCCATTATTGAGGATGTATAGCGTCCATGGGAAGCCTGAAAACAGAAGACCTGACAGCTGCGTGAACAACACACTTGACGAGTCGACGTGCCTTAGAAATATGTGCATGCCATTTTCTGCATATTCTGAGGGAGGGGTTGATGCAAATGTGTGGGTTAGTGACGTACCATAACCGAGCTGTAGTCCCAATCGAGTCGTTTTTGTAGGCAAAATACTTCCTGATTTTTTAAAGATGATATCTCTGCTTACACTGAACTTTCAGCGCTGCAACTTTGCAGATACTGTTCATGCACCAACAGCAACATTACACACTATTTAAAATAAAAAAAATGAATCACAGTCAACTCCCCCTTTAAATAGTCACACGGGCTCTGTTCTTTTCAATTTTCTTCTCATTAGTCAATTTTGACTTTTTGCCTTTGTTTTGATTTTTTGTTAATAACTGTTCTCTGTTGTTCACTTATTCATGTCGATGTTGTTCATTTCTCTTAATGCCAGGGGTTTAAGAAACAATGCGAATCGCAAAGCACTCTTTTTGTTTGTTAAAAATCACGGAACAGATTTTTGTTTTTTTCAAGAAACCCATTCCACGCAGGATGATGCAAAATTTTGGAGGTCCCAGTGGGGCAGTGATATATGGATGTCTCACGGTACAGAGCGATCAGCAGGTGTTGCAATTTTGAAAAACAAGTTTGCTGGCGAAATAGTTTACCTCGTCAGTGGCCCCGAGGGTCATTTTCTTTTGTTAGTAACTTTACGTGGCCAGACCACCACAGTTGTTATAAATATGTATGGTAATAATTCTTCTAAGGAAAATATCACCTTAATGGATACGGTTAGTGATCATATACACTACTGGATAAATACCCGAATGCTGGTCTTATTTTGGGTGGGGATTTTATTTTGAATACATTTATGATGCAGTTTAGTGTTGTTGATATATGGAGAGAATTAAATCCAGAGCAGAGACTATATACCTAGAGCAGCAAGGACCACTCTAAACAGTCTCGGATAGATTATTGGCATATTTCTCAAAGTCTAGCAAGCAATTGTAACTCAGCCAGCATTCATACTACGCCTCTTACAGACCACAATGCTGTCTCTCTTAAGGTTAGTCTTTCGGCATCACTTGGTTTCAGTGCAACTTCTTCTTATTGGAAATTGAATAATTCTCTTCTCCAGTTTAAAGATGTTAAAAAAAATTCCATTATTGATTGAGCAGTATTGGAAGAAGGCTTTAGCCTTAGATTCATATTGTTGCAAGTGGGAGCTGTTGAAGTTTGAAATCGGTTAATTTTTCAGAAAATTTGGGAGTAATTTAGCTAAACCTTAACGTGCAGAAGAAAATAAGGTGGTATCTAAAATTGCAACACTTTCTTCCAACCCCAAGAACAGCTTTCTGAATCTGATAAGCTTGAGTACGCTGCACTGCAATGTAAATTAGATAAGATGTACACTTATAGAGCGCAGGGCGCTTATATAAGATCTAGACAAAGATGGATAGAGGAAGGAGAATGCAACACAGCATATTTTTTTCAGATTAGAAAAGAATCGTTCAAGAACCTCATTAATTGAAACTCTAAATATTGATGGGATAGTGACTAATAACACTCAAGAAATTGCACGCTACTGTGCTAATTTTTACAGTAATCTCTATCATCGAAGTTATTCTGAAGAGGCAACTGATACCTTTCTTGAGTCTGAGAAAAACTGCAAAACTATATCAAGAAATGATAGAAACATGTGTGATACTGAAATTACTTTATTAGAAGTGAATAACTCAATTATAGAGCTTAAAAACAATAAATCACCCGGAACTGACAGGCTAAGCCCAGAATTCTACAAACAATTTTCTGAAGAGTTATCCTCTTTTTTGCTTAAGGTTTTTGAAGAAAGTTTACAAAATGAGACTCTCCCCCCAACTCCCACTCAAGGATTAATTACTTTAATTCCAAAACCCAAAAAAGATCTACTTTTAATTGACAATTGGCATCCTGTATCTTTGCTAAACAATTATTATAAAATTTTATCTCTTTTGTTTGCTAAAAGATTAAAATCTGTTTTGGATTCTGTAATAGATGAGACGCAATCTTAGCCTGGTTCAACCAGACTCTAGTACATTTTATTTGCACATAGAATCTGGCCCCTCTCCATTGAGAAACGTTTACTTCCTTGTTGGCGGGTTCACTATTAAAGTTCAAATCTATTGTATCTGCCCATCACTCACGATCTGCCATAGCCAATCGCTAATGTGTGGTCGTGAGTGACGTATGTCACGCGCCGAAACGGCTGGAAACAACAAGTCCGAATGATCATAGGATTGTCGAGTTTGCGTGCGCGATCCTTAGTTATCTAGTTACCAATGATCGCGCAAGTGAACTCGACAATTGACTACTGTGGACTTCAAACGAAAACAGGAAGAAACATGGACTTGGACAAAAACTATGATAAAACCTGTTGGAAAGCATCTTTTGCAGCGATTTTTGTGTGAGCATATCAGTGAACACCCTAGACCACTCGGTGAGTTTCACGTCTTTGTAAACTAAAGTTTTATGCGTTTTGATGAATGATTGTTTGAGTGCACCTATGCTTTCATTATAAATGTGGGGGGGGTACTAACACACAATCCAAAAATTCTCGTGACAGGAGCATTTGTCTCAAAAACAATCTTAACTATTCTATTTCATCAGGGACGATCTTAAAACAGGGCTTTAATTGTAAAATACCGAACTTGTCCTTTAAGCGGGCCAGGTGGACGCTACAGTGAGAGAAGCCTGGAGCTTGTGTGCAGATGACTGGGACTGGAGCTGATTCTGATCGTGTTTGATCCTTGATCGTGTCAGAGAGAGAAGCTGTGAACAGCGGGAAGAGTTTGATTATTTGTGATTGTTTTGAGTTTACTGTGATAAGCGCTGAGGCGCTGTGGAAAGAGTATTTTTGTAAAATAAAGCACACGAGCACCAGTATTCGCCGAACCCTTGTCTTCTTCCATCACCCTCACTGAACCCGAACTTTAACCTCATCACACTCATCTCTGAACAACACTTTTAAAATTAACCGGCTCAGTTTTATATTATCCAAATTCAATCTGGAACTTTATCCCTAATTACTATTTTAGGTGGTCTCCCTTTCTTATTGGTCTGCAATTATAATATTGCTAGAGTCCCTTCCAACTTATTGAAGTTCCATAAGTAAGCATTACTTGCATGGTCTTTAATCTTTAAGCACAATTTTTCCCCTAACCGTTACTTCATTTGGAACAATCAAAATATTGTATATAAGAAGAAATCTATGTTTTTTAGTAATTGGTTTGAGAAAAACGTGTTGACTGTTTCCCAGTTACAGAATTCTGAAGGATTTATTTTAAATTATGAAGAGTTTTTATGCAAATTCAATTTCCCAGTAACTCCCAAGGAATTTTCCATTGTAATGGACGCGATTCCTAATGGAGTGGTTATGCTTCTAAAGGACTCTGTTAGATCATCTGACACTTTTCCTCAATTAGACCCATTTGAACACCCAATAGGAAAATTATGCTTTCTTTCAAATAAATCATCAATTAATATTAGAAATAGATCACTCTTTCAAAGAGAGCTTGTAATAATTCCATATGTGGCTTCATGTTGGATGAATTTATTTGATCAAATAGATTGGAAAAAAGTATGGGCTCTGTCTTTGAAATATATAATAACTAACAAGATTAAAGAAACTTTGTTTAAATTATTACACAAGTGTTACCCTGCTAAAGCTTTTTTTGAAAAGATTTAAGTCAGATCTAGACACTGAGGGGGCTTTTACACTGGGCTCGTTTGCTGCGGTCCGAGCCCGAGCGCGTTTGTTTCTGGCGCCCCCCACAGCGTTGGTCTGGTTTCACACTCAACTTGATTCTATCGAACCCTGGTGCGTTTGCGTGCATCTTACGTCATCGCGAATGTGCGCGTCACATGATAGAAAGCAGAACGTGGGTAAATATTGTGGTTGTTTTTATTATTAATGTGCTGCTATTATGAGCAGTTGAGTGAACAATACAGGTTTACTGTGCGTGTGTCACATAATGCCTAGTTCAAACTACATGATTTTAAAACGTCGGGCTGAACTGTGTGGTTCACACTACATGACTTGCTCTCAGTGAAATCAGGAGTGTTCAAGTTGTTTAGCTGTTCACACCACACAACACAACGTGATTGATCCACAACAGGAGGTAACTCACTACACGAGTTGACAACGCACTGCATAGAGATACAACCACAATCAGATGATAAGAGCAAATCATTTGTGACTCTGTTTCAGTTACGGTCTAAATCCTGAATATAATCAAATAAATAACGAGCGGACAACAACTCTGTCAGCAAACGATTCTATCTTGTCTACAAACCACGTTTTGTCACGGAAAAAAACACGCAATAAATAAATAAATAATCATTGCGCCCTAGCAAAGAAGAGAACACAACACGTGAATATGGACGTCAGACAGAAACTAGTGCTGCACACTGTTTGCGCGATGATCTGGTCTGAGGGAAAAAATGCAAAAAAAGAAGAAAAACTAAAGATTTACCTGGTCTCCTCAACCCATGCGTTGCTATGATTGGCTGTCCTCATGACAACACTGAGTTTGAGTCGCGCGACGGCTCTGGATATCTAGCAGGCTAGATATTTTTCTGGGCTCGGCAACGTGTCTGCGAGGCGTCTGCGAGCGTTTTCGCTGCGTTGTTGGCTCTTTCATACTAACAGATTGGCGAGCGTTCATCGTCCGCTAATCGCCCGCGATTTGCACGCGATAACACCCTGACTTGTCGGTGACACAACGATTTGCAAATCGGGCTTACATCGGGCTTAAAATCATGTAGTGTGAACTAGGCATTAGGTGGACTTCTGCTGCTTGCAAACGGACTCTTTTGAGGAGACAGTGGATTTCCAAATGTGTTGCTCTGATTCCACGCGCAATGCACGAATACACTGCAGGCTCACTCTCGTTCGTATCAAGGTAAATCATCAACACTGTCATCCCGTACAAGTGTTTTATTTAACTTAATACATCACAATAAGCTAAAACGCATGTGCAGGATACTTTACTTCCTGAACAAGTGCGCGCCCGAATCCGTGTTGATTTCACATTCACGCGAACCGCGGCACGGTTCGGAAGCAACCGAACTCAGACCACTTCCTCCAGGTAGTCTCGGGTTCGGTATCCCAGTGTGCACCCGGGTCCCATGACAGCGTTCACATTAGCGAATTTTCATGCGAACCGTGCTCCGTTCCGAACTAAACTGCCAGTGTGAAAGCCCCCTAAGTATTCTTTTTGTGGTGCACCTGATGAGACTGCTCTCCATATATTCTGGGACTGTCCTCACACACAGTTATTTTGGGTTGAATTTTCTAATTTTATTAAACACACTGGCCCTCATTTATCAATCTTGCGTAGAAACGGGTGTATATGTTGGCATAAGATTATGCTTACACTCCTCTCACCGCCTGATTTATGAAGATGTGCGTACCTTTGAAATCCAGGTGTACGCAATGCCTGCCCTTGATAAATCCCGCGGCCGAAAACGATCGTCATTAGAATAACACGCCCTTATATATTCAAGTCTCCGCTCCCCCCACGCCCTCATTTTACACCATGTACACACAGAAGACGGCAAAGAAGAGAAACTTCTCCGACGTGGAGCCGAAATGACCTATCACAATGCATTATTTAACAGCACGTCTTTTGAAATTAGCATTCAATTTCGAATCACGTCACATGTATAATAGTAATGATGATGATGTAATGCGAAGTACCATTCAATCGCATTAATAATTGCATGACAATTTGTAATATTTTTATTATTATTATGATTTATATTAATGACGCTTAAATTCTTATTTAGAAGAAGGATGTGTCGTTATTATTATTTGTATTATTATTATCATTTAAAAGAAGAAGAATGTATTTTTTATTATTTTGTCAGTCTGAATTATTTTTTGGTCATTGAAAGCCTTTCATTACCGAACCCAGTCCGTGCGCACCTGCCGGGGATAGTCCTGAAACGTCAGGGCAAAGCGGGCTCGCAACTGAAGGAATGCATATGCTTACAAATCAAATGCTTTGGTAAAGTCACACAAATTAAACATTGAAGTCCACGTTGGACAAAATAAACACTGAAGTTTATAATTACTATTTTTTTTTTTTTTTTACAGTGGGTCATAATATAGTTTGTCAGTGCGTTTTGTGATGTTGGGAATTTTTCTGCGTATTTCCTCACTAACTCAAAACGTGTGTACACCACCTCCTGAGCTAGTGTAGGATTTGAGCGTGCCGTACGCCCACGTTCATATTGATAAATCTCAAACTCACCGTGGTTTTGGGTGTACGCAAGGTGTACGCTGGAAATTTGGTGTACGCATTTTTGATAAATGAGGGCCACTGTGCTTCCGCTTTTATCGTTGCTCTTTAAGGATGTACTGCTTGGCTTCTTTGATATAGAAAAAGCTAAATTTAATGAATATTTTATTATTAATTTGTTGTTGCGCAGTCTCATCCCAAGACGTCATATAACTGACGTTTTGGGACGTCTTTTGACCATACGTCAATATTCGCCTTTTTAGGGCCCCCTTAAACGTCGGTAGATGAGGTTATGGGATCCTAACTCTACCCCAGACCTAAACCTAACCCTAAACCTAACCCGTCACCTAACTGACGTTAAAGGTAAAGCGTCAGTTGTATGACGGCCCGGGATCGCTATCTACCGACGTTTAAGGGGGCCCTAAAAAGGCGAATATTGACGTATGGTCAAAAGACGTCCCAAGACATCAGTTATATGACTTTTTGGGATGAGACTGTGTTATTATTCCTTGCAAAATTTCACATTCACCATAGTAAATTTACGCAGCAGAATCCTTTATTCATTGTTTTTAGTAGAGAGGTTCAGCAATAAAGCTCTTAAAGCTTTTAAGACTATGAACTTGTTTGAACTTTAAATTAATTTAATAGTGCAATCTGTTCTGTTTTATTTCTTTTTTATTATATAGTATATACATACAGGCTATAGGCATACGTGCTGTATTGTTTTTATTATTTCTCCTATGTGCAATTTGCATATTTTTGTAATCTACTTGTATTTTGGCATTAATAATAAAAAAAAAAAAATCAAGCCCCAACATGCTCATGTTGAGCGGTTTTCACCCTAATGAGTCTGTAATAATCATAGACTGTAAAAAAAAATACACCGTCCACTTCGACCAGCCGGGTAATAATGCGTTTCCAAAAAAACACACAAAAATGCATTGCACGTCTTTGCACACATGTTCTTCTTCCGATGACGGATCCATAGACGGATCACGCCATCACGTCCTGTGCACTATGATCCCAGTGAGTCGCATATAGTGACGTCAAAAGCTGCGTCTTTTGGCCATGCGTTTGACTCATATAATAGGCCCTAGGTTTGACTCGCACTTGACTCCCATCTGCTATATTCATATCGTTATTGTCTTTTTACCACCATTGCTTCATTCTATCATCTCTTTCTCGTTTAGGCACTCGCAAATACAAGCACATTCACACACACACACACACACACACACACACGTGTGCGCAAAGTTATGTCAAAATGAAAAAACAAAACAAAACAAAAAAAACTTACGTCAAAATGAAAGTAGGCCTACACGGGCGCACCGAGCTCCGTCTGCTCATCGCCTTTATTTATTTAATTTATATTTATTTTATTATTAATTGTTCTGACAGGGTCTATTTAATTTATATTCTAACCAATTCAATGTTCAATCAATATTCAAAAGCAAAATGTTATCTGTTTGACCACAAATGTAATTGAATATTTTACATGGCATTTTACTCTCTATACTTTTTTGAATGAGTGTATCTTAAAAACTAATTGATGTCAACAGTTCAAATCAATTCTGTATAGTTTTAAACTGTTTTATGCACATTTTTTATGCACAAAGTTTGAGGTTGACATTTATAATTTTTTTGTATTGAATAAAATATGTAGAATTTTTGTTTTTAAATTGTTTTTCTTTTTGTTATTGCACTTTTGAGATATTTATCTAGGTACTATTGATTTATTACAAACATAGCCTTCAAGTTGAGAAAGTAAGGATTATTTTGATGTATGGCATATGAACATGCTCAAAAGAACGACAGCACAGCGTGTAAAAAATAGAAAGATATACTCTGGTGGAACTGTTCTATGGCAGGTCATAAAGGGTTAATGTCGATGCATTAACTAGCAATACTACTGAGACCTTATTGTGTGATAACTATTACTCTATTCTGAAAGTGAAACTTTTTTCTTTTATACATTTTTTTGTGTATTGTATTTAAATTTTTAGTTCCTTTTGTTATAAAAAACAGTTATTAATCCTGTTGTAGTATCACACCACTTTTTTGCAAATTATTTAAAATTCATTTCAAATTTATTTGTATAGTACTTTTCACAATACATATTGTTTCAAAGCAGCTTTACAGAAAGTGCATTTCAGAAATGTACATTACAGAATCATATTATTCACCCACATAATCATATCATTACGATTATCGTATTATGATCGCATTTATAGGAATATTTCAATATCATAATAATACCGTAAAAGCTTCAATTGATACCATCACATGCTTATCTACAGCCATCTAGTGGTTGTAGTTGAAATTCCATGTTATTTTAATTTTTCCACTAAACCATGGCACATTGACCATGTTTTCTCCACAAATGAAAGTTAGAAATTTGGATCTTTTGTGAAGTGAATTTTGCACAAGTTGTTTTATTCAAAAATATTTTACATTTATTATATATATATATATATATATATATATATATTAAATCCCCCCATAAACTGCACAAATGTATAGTAAAAACATTATTAAAGTGAGTGATATTACATTTGTTTAAAAATTTTTTTTTACTGGGAGCTGAAGTCACAGAACAGAATGAAAGAGTAAAACAGAGAGCAATTCCTTGAGGGTCCTCTCACCATCGGTGCGAATAAGCTTAAATAAGAATTTAAACATTTTCTATGTTGGTCAATTTGTACGTAAATGATTTATGATTTAAATGCCATAAATATATTTTAGTGCTTATAGAAACGTAATATATGTAGGACTGAACCACATTGTAAGCGGGTACATACAAATACTCATGTTATCACAACAAAGCCCTCTTCAATTACAATTCATCATTTTCAAAATATAATTTTCACCATCAATTTCAAAATTCAAAACTTAATTTTGCTTTGGAAAATTGTTTTTGCGTGTCAGGAAATGATAACAAAAACAATGAATAGTTTTTGCTTACTCAGGTTGTGAAAGCACTTATCAGCTTAAGCTGTAAATGATACACTCCTAGTCATTTAGAGCTTCGGTAAAATGGTCTAATAGAACACTCAAGCATGCAAGATTAATAAACGACTTCAAGACGAGATCAATTCCCCCTCTTGAACTTTTACTTAAGCAAATTAGCAAAAGCAGCAGAGTTACGTTGCTCTAAATATTATTAAACAGGTTACCAAGCTAAGCTTTAACCAATTACTTACTTCTCTTTTCATAGCAAATGTCTATGAAAAAATAAGACAACAGGCTCATTCACACCTACACAGCAATTTGAATTACATCTTAATGCATACCTGAAAATCCTGAAATGATTGAGGAGGGAATGTTCACAGCTTCAAACGGATGGATATTTCCACATATATGAACAGGCTTTCCAGAGGTGACCTTAATCAGATTCTCACTTCTGCAACGCTGCATTTTCATTGCACACTTGGCCAACAGATGCATAAAAGGATGACAGTACAGTCAAGAATGCTGTTAACCCCGAGGGCAGATGAAAGTTAATTATTTAGCAGACAGGTATTTTACAGATGGACAATTTCAGTGTTATGAATTATTACCCTGTTTGGTAACACTTTACTTGAATGAGTGTGCATAAGACTCAAATGACATACTGTATGTTATGAATATGAAGGAAGTTTTATGCATGTTTGTGACAACTGTCATTAAGTGCCATTTGCTCAGTTATGACATTTATAATGAAAATATAACATTGTTTGAGAAAATATAACACTCTTTGTTATGACACCATGACATAAACCAATACCTGTCAGTGTCTTTGTCATGACAACTTGACATTACTAAGACAACACAACCTGTCATAAACATGATATAGCAGATTAATTATCAAACTTAAGAAACCACCAAGTTTATTGGTTAACATTACATTAAACTGGCAGGTGGTTGGTTAAAAAAAAAAGTCGAAAATCTTGAGAGCAAGACAAAAAACCTCACTAACAAAGTTGAAGATTTAGAAGGGAGGAGCAAACGCAATAATTTGCGTGTACTGGGCATACCCGAGAAAGTTGAAGGCAATGACACCTGCTCCTTTATGGAAAAATGGATAGCAGATATACTTAAGATAACGCCACCGGTTTTGGAGAGAGCACAGCCCACCAGATAACAGTAAGCCAAAGTTCCACCATGTATCCGAGAACCATCATCATCAAGTGTTTAAACTACAAGGATAGAGAAAATATTTTGAAAGCTGCGTGGATACAAAAAGAAGTGACATACCAAAACAACAAAATAAGATTTCTTCCTGACCTGCCAGAGGAGGTGTACAAGCAACAGAGGAGGTACAACGGCGTGAGGAAGCGGCTGCGGGAAGTAGCCGCACCGGATCTTATCCCGGATCATACACTTATCTGGATTATTTTTGTACATAGACAAGCAATTGAGCTGAGTTTTGGTTTACAGGAGTTTCTCAGTATAGCGTGGAGTGGACCTCTGATACCTTTCTGTATTTCTGTATGGGAAAATAGCGTGATGTGTTTTTTTTTTTTTTTTTTTGTGGTGGGATATAACTGTGACTATCTGAAAAGTTTTTCTCTGTTAACTCTTTTATAATCAAAATAATAAACACATTGATCAAAAAAAGTTTCCATTATGGTTCTTTATTATGTTAAAAAATGTCAAATGCTTTAAACCACTGCAACTCAGCATACACAAATTATACTCATCCTTCTCAAATGCAGCAATATGTCCCCCATTTGTCTACTTTCAATAAATGGTTCAAACATAAGGCTTATTGCTTCTTAAATTATAAAACCACAAACAACTACCATGAAAACCGAAATATGAAACAGGCTAATGTAGGCATCCAGTAAGCCTATAATCATGTCTGATATTTTGTAAAA
This sequence comes from Cyprinella venusta, assembly GCA_038021265.1. Lineage (NCBI taxonomy): Eukaryota > Metazoa > Chordata > Actinopteri > Cypriniformes > Leuciscidae > Cyprinella > Cyprinella venusta. Next base: position 26,497,510 of record CM075875.1, on the reverse strand, counting down.
ACTATGTGGCTTATTTAATATTTATTGTAGTGAGTTATACTTTTAGAAGGTGCTGCTGCTTTACAAACACTGGTTGTGTTTTAGAGTCATTTGGCAGACAGCTATCTCAGCTTATAGACAGCCCAAAATGCACTACAAAACCAGAGTGAATGCTCCTCTTACAGAAAGTCTTTCACCCTACTCTGTCCCTCATCCCTTGAAACAAAAGAGGACAAAGAGAACTGAAAGTGGATGTGACCACAGTTTGTAGAGGGTCATTCCCACTAGGGGCAACACATACCCAATCCACTCAAATGTCAGTTCCTTAGGGGGATGGGGCAGGAAAACATACAACTTGTTTCTACATGTCTTTTTTTTTTTTTTTTTTTTTTTTTTTTTGGTGATTCAAGCAAATTCAATCCTGAGAGACTACTTACTCTCCTATAAATGTTGTCCAGTCCTAAAATATTTTAACTCTGAATTTTAAATGTCAACCTTTCTTACTGTTACTCACTAGTCAACTAATTTTATTGGCATAATCATCAAACATTAACATAACAAAAATTGTAAGGTTCTGTTCCCTAAACATAGCCTACATTGATGTTTCAAATGTTTCTCAAAAGCCCAGAGAGCTTCCTCAGATATATTAAATGCAAAATATTTTGGTTTTCACATTAGGCTATAGATAAAATATTTGTTGGAGACACGTTTTTTGAAAGATTATATATAGATTAACGTTATATCTAATTGGTTAAGAGCAGGTACAATAAACAGTAGAGTATAAAACTTCCCAATGCACACTACCTATATGTGTACACTTTACTCATAAAAATCTTCAACCATTTACTACCTCAAGCATTACAGATTTCTCACAGAAGGCTACAACCAGAATTAAATATATAAACACAATCGGAAAGCGTTTAGCTCTCGGTTTTCTACGGTCCAACGTACTGTAAAGACGAGTTACAACAAGTAATTTTGCACATTTGTTAGAATTAACGTAACTCAAACTTGTACTCCTACCTCTAGAATGTAGTCCAGTTCAGCCTTTGTAAGACATGGGAACTGTTTCAATATTTTCTCCTTTTCGGCTTTATACTTCTTCACTGCAAACTCCCAGTTCGGTTCTTCGATTAGTTGGAATATTGCTGCCCCAATGGACAAATAGAAAATGATAGCTGAAGTCAAAAGGGGACCCTTGTCCACCATAATGAATGAACTCAAGTTAGGTGGAGTGACTTAAAAAAATACATGAAAAGCGACAACACTCTTTAAATTAATTCATTTAGTGCGAGCTCAAACTTGTCTTTGCAGATTCCTTCATGAATAGTTAAGGTGCGTTTCGGAGTGAAGTCGCCGGGAGAGTTTGCGGTCCACGTGCGCCGCTCGCATAGCTTGTAGAGCTTTGGTAACTCTTAGTTCAACACACCATAACAAAAGGAAGTTGGCCAAGATCCACCCACTATACTCTAGTCCTCCCTCTCTTTCATCACATTCACAACATTTAACTTTGTTACTATTTCACATTTTTCTCATTAATTTATTAGGCTATAAATCTCTAGAATAGGCTACTTATTTATATGTAAATAATAAATAAATAGGCTAAATAAATGAATGGTAAATCTTAAGGATTCAATAAAAATGAATGAATGACACTATAGTTTTATAAACAAACAGTATGTAAATGAAGATACATATTTATGAAGATGGTGATACAATAAACTTACCGTAATTCGCACAATGATAGCGCGCAAATATTTCTGCGCTTTATTGCTTGTGTCAGCCTCTTATCCCTTATACAGACTGAAGAGCGCGCGCTGTTATTTTTTAGCGAATAAAAGCTTTAAAAAAATCAATTCACAAATCGTAAAAACAGACATCTGTGCCTAAATTATGTTTGGGTGTGCAAGGCAGACTCCTTTGCAATTTCAAATTACTGTTGACAGTTAAGTTGACAGCTTCTCATCTGCATTTAATCTATATTTATGGACAAACCAACGACAGGTTATAGCTTTTGTATAGCAACAATAATATAACTGATAATAAGAGAGCTGAAAAGAAAATACATTTGTATTTTTTATTTTGCTGTTGTTGTTTTGTTTTTATAAAGAAGTTGTATATTGTTTTTCACCTTTGTATAAAACTCAATGTTTGCCATTTTGACATTCTTTCAGATTCAGTTTTTAAGAATCTCATGTATGCTGGTTAGCCTATTGCATTTCTTTCCAAAATTATTTTGATACCTTTTAGGCTGACATTTTAAAACTAAAAATGTTCTGTGGCCTGTTTGGATATTGTGAGTTTCATGGTTAGTTTTATCTATGAATTATATGTTCTCTTAATAAACATATGTTATAGTACATGGGTTTATGGTATAATTTCTTAGGCTACTCTAACTATTTTCTATAGTGTTTTGTTTTAAAGAAATTAAAACAAAGACTGGAATTTAATCTCATAGAGGTCCAATTTGCATTTAAAAGAAAAGCCTTTTAAGACAGCATGATGTTTGTATATGAAATGCACCCATGATAAATGATCTCTTGAAGTCAGGCTCATAGTCATTCACATTCAAGTTATGTTGTTCCATTTAAAAAAAAAAAAAACCTGTTTCAGTTTATGTTTACAAAAGGTGTGTGGGTGAGTCATTGTTCTTAAAAAATACTTGTTCTTGTACATGCATGGAGTCAGACTTCTCAAGAATCAGTAGACTAGAGCCCTATGCTAACAGGACTGGTTTTCAAAACAATCTTTGAGTTATGATTCTCTTCACCTCAATGTGATATCATGTACCAATTCAGACTAACATCTCTGTGTTTTTTTTTACAGAGGTGGGATTGTCTCTTTTCTAGAAGTGGGCATTATAGAAGGCCTTCTGCATCATGAGTGCATCATGAACAACATGTTTTTTTTAATTAATTACTTATTAATTTTTATTAAAACACATGTAAATAAACTTCAAATTAATTTATAGAAGTGTCTGTTTATAACAAACTCACACAAGTGAGCAGATACATTTAGACAAGATATATTTATTTATATATTTACAAGATATATTTATTTTAACGTAAAAAACCCACAAGGAGGAAAACACAATAACTAAAACATGAAACAAAAACTATACTTAATGAACAATAACTAAACATGAAGACGAGCACAGGGAAATGGGAGACAGTGACAAGGATCCGACAAAGACTGCAAACAAGAGGAGACTTAAAGGGTTAGTTCACCCAAAAATGAAAATTCTGTCAGTATTTACTCACCTTCATGTTGTTCCAAACCTCTATGTGTTTATTTGTTCTGATGAGCACAACGGAAGATATTTGGAAGAATGTTTTAATCAAACAGATCTCATTCCCCATTGACTACCACAGTATGTGTTTTTCCTACTATGGAAGTCAATGGAGAATGAGATCTGTCTGATTAAAACATTCTTCCAAATATCTTCCTTTGTGTTCAGCAGAACAAATAAACACATAGAGGTTTGGAACAACATGAGGGTGAGTAAATAGCTACTGACAGAATTTTCATTTTTGAATTTTCAATTTTCATTTTCACTTTAAAAAGGGAACCCATCAAGAGGGGACAGGTGGGAGAACTCAAACAATAATCAGGTAACGAGGGGGAGGGATCAGACAATGACAAGAGCACATGGCCCAAAATAACAAAACACCCATGTGCAACACAAGGCAGGACAGGCATGTGACATTAACCCCTACGGAACGGCTACCAGACGCTCCATCAGTCGGGACAGACGTGACGTGAACAGTCTCTGGCGTGGCCCTTCTTCTCTGCTGAGTCCTCATTAGGTCGGATCGTTCTGTCACGGCACGGTTATGAAAAAGGGGAGAGAGGACTCAAGTGCAGAGCATGATATATTTATTTAAAAAACAAAAAACACGAAGCAAAAAAACCCACAAATCGGGAAACCCAATAAATGAAACAATAACTGAACTCGATGAACAATAACTGAACCTGAACATGAACATAAAGACGAGCACACGGAAATGGGAGACAATGACAAGGATTCAACAAAGGCCACGTTTACACAAAGCCGGGTATTTTGCAAAATGAATATTTCCCCCTCTCCATTTTCAAAAATAAGCGCCATCACAACTATGCCAAACCTATTGGCGGCAGTGTAGGGGTTAAGGATAAACCATGCAAGCCAATCAAAATCCTCAGAATCGACAAGAGAGAACCTAAAACGCCATTTCTCCCAGTTTACACAACAACACATAACCAACATTTTCAGAAATCTCCACTTTGCCCTGAGTTTTTAGAAATAATCGTTTTCTGTGATAAAAATGGCGTTTTCGTGTAAACGAGAGGGCAAAACGCAGAGAAATATCTGCATTTTCCCATCGTGTAAACAGGGCCATAGACTGCAAACAAGAGGAGACTTATGGTGCGTTCTATTATTCATCCGTCTCGGAGATTCGAATCGGATGACAGACGTTGCCTAGCAACACGCCCCCTTTCCTCGGATTTCTCCTCTCCGACGTTGGACAACCGTGAGGACACCAAGCAAGAATTCCGTTTCGGAATTCAAAATGGCTGTGCGCTGTGAAAGAATGAATTGTTTTCATTGTTTTTGAACTGCTTTGGTACTTTAAATGACGATTATAATCACTCATATTACTGCGTCCTCTGTAGGTATGGGAATCGGTTGTTGTGAGTGAAATTACTAACGTTGCTAGTGTTGCTAACAGAAGATTAACATGAAAAACATTAAAGAAAGTTAACATTTTCAAGTTCAAATGGCTGTGTTTTGATAAGGTGTTGTCATAATATATATTTTTTAATGTAAGTGCCTGGTACTCTGCCAGTGCTACCATTATAACAGCTTTCCGGGTGGCGTCCATTTTTTTCTCCGACTTAGACACGCAAAACATAATAGAACGCTTGAAGTGTGGACGTGACATCAAATCCGAGGTCCGAGTCGGTTCGTTGGCTATAATAGAACGCACGATTAAAAAGGGAACCAATCAAGTGGGGACAGGTGGGAGAACTCAAACAATAATCAGGTAACGAGGGGGAGGGATCAGACAATGACAAGAGCATATGGCCCAAAATAACAAAACACCCATGTGCAACAAAAGACAGGACAGGCATGTGACAGTAGGCCACTGGTGTAAGGGAAAAGGTTAGAGGCAGCATTGTTGTTTTGGGTGCGGAGCTGGGAAAAGGAGGTGAGAGATTTGAAATGTTTTTGTAAATTGTTCACTTTGAGAAAACCAAACCAGAGAATATAAAATTAATTTTCTCTGGTTTGTTTTTCTCAAAGTGATCTTAAGCTTACTGTCATGGAGGTAAGAGAGCCAGACAGCAGGTGTGGAGAAATAGTATACTTGAATTGAGAGAGAGCTTGCCAGGAGATCGATAAACAACACAAATATTCTGACTAAGAACTTAGCGCTTCTTGTAGAAGTAACACATTCAAATAAAGTCTCTGCTTGAAGATTCAACTTAAACAGCTGACAGTAAACGTAAATTATAGAGGAGTAGGGCCTACTCTGTCAGGTATAGACAGGCTGAACACGCTCATGCTCGAGGGACACTAGTGGCAAGCAGTGATTCTCTAGCTCAGATAAAAACTCTTTATGTTAATCAGCTCTCCGATACGACAGGACTGAGACAAGACAGAAGATAACAATGTTAGACAGCACATAGAGCGCACACACATGGTAATGCAATACTCAGGCAAAGACAGGAAAGAAGAGGGGATCTAATCAAGAGAAAAAGGATTCAGGTGAAAAGATGCGATCCCCAACTAGTGAAGAGTAACAGCTGAGGAGGAAAAAAAGGCTCGCTCTTGTGTTGTCGTGTTCTGTTTAGCACGTAGTTTTGTTTACACTGGGAGTGTGCTTTCATGTTGTCGTGTTTTGTGTGAACACGCAGTTTGTGAGTACTCATTGGCTGCTTTGTCATGTTATGTTTGGTGTGAACATGCAGCAGGGGCCTATACCATGAAGCCGGTTAGGTGGGTAGCCAGCTATGTTTCAGTTTAGTTTGTGCCAACCCTGGGTTTTAGGTAGGTGGTTTGGCTTTTAGCAGTGTTCATCGCCATAGTAACTTACACTCCACGGCTAACCTGGTCCGAGGCAGGTTATGTTCCAGGTAAGAGTTTGCAAACCGATCTTGAACCAATCAGCTGTGAGCAAAGTGAAACATGTATGACGTGATAAAGTCACTCCACAGCAAATGATTTCAAAAGACAAAATCATACCCAGATATACCCAAATTATAATTGTTATACCCTAAAACGATCTCACGTACAATTTCAGTTCATCAATTATTATTACACAGATTTTTAATGAATACGTATATAAATGTAATATAAAAACGCTTTAGAATCAATAAATGAAGCTATAAAATGACTACATGTGAGCTTAAATATTCAATTCTCCTTTGAATAATTCTCCTTATTCAAATATACCTTTATCAACTGTATAAACTAACTTCACAACTTTTACTTGATATACAGTAGCGAGACTTTCTTTTAGGTGTCCTCCTTCACAAACAGCTATTTTCTTTTTGCTGTGTAATTTTTTTAAATTCTTAATTTTATAATACTTTTGTTTAATAAGTGAATTGTGCTACTTCTCTCGCAAGAAATTAATTTCAATAAGTTTTAAAAGAGTTTCACTCTTTCTCAGCATGTGTTGTGCTGTTCACTACTGTCACACCTCCATCAAACTCCTAAACTCAGGATCAAAGTCTGAAAGCTTGATGATCAGCATCATGGTACCAACAAAGCCTGGTTGGATTGGTTTTATTTCGTCAACTCGAAACTAATCCTGCAACCCTGAGTTTGTTCAACTACCATCATGGTACAAGCCCCTGATTTTTTTCTTATGGTTGTGTGTTTGTCTTGTTTAGTTTGAGCACATGGCTTTTCATGTGTGTTTCCTTGCGTCATCATGTGCTCTCATCTATTGTCTAACCCCACCCATCTTATTACCTGATTATTGGTTCATTTGCCCCACCTGTCCCCCCTTCGTTACCTGCCTTGTTAGCTCTCTATTAAGGCTATGTTTACACGGAAACGATTCTGAAGAGAAAACGCAAAAGTGGCGTTGCGGCATCTTTTTTATTCTGCGTTTAGACGAGCGTTTTGTGTGGGGAATTCCGCGTGCAAACGGTGATGCAAAAGTGTGTGAAATTCAATGTAGTATGCACTTAAGGCAGCTAGGAGTGCATACTACAACAACACCAAGTCCACGCGCCTGCGTACAAACTTCACAGTCAAGCAGACTTTTGCATTTTTACCGTTTAAACGGGAACGTGGCGGTGGAGCGTTTTTAAGATTTCCACTCTGGAGGGTGGTTTCACTTTTTTGCGTTTTTGAGCCTCAAAAACGCCGTTGCCGTGTAAACGAAAGGCACATCCGATAAAATATTTTTACGTTTTCACCCGCGAGTGTTCTCGTGTAAACAGGGCCTTATTCTCCACAGTCCTGTGGTAACGGAAAATGATAAATATCAAGCTTACTGTATTACATACACTTATGCTGATCCTAACACAACTGCATTTTCCTATTATACAGGTGATTACAACAGGATCCTGCTTGGAAAGAGGTGATTTATGACCCCATTCCCTGACCCAAACCCCAGACCAGTTACATTGCAGCTCTATCCAGGACAAGGGCGCACAATGAAATGATCTTTGGCCAACTAAAGGGAAGATTTCAGTGTCTGAGAAGCCTGAGGGTTGCACCTTACAGGGCCAGTGACATTGCATGTGCCATATTACACAACACTGCCAACATCAGAAAAAAAACAAAAATAAAAAACAGCTTTACTAAAGTTTAATTAGAGTGACTCAGACCTGCATTTCAGGTCTGCATCCCTGGAAAGTGGTCGATTGGTATCAGCGGGGAGTGATGAAGGGTGCGATCTCACACCGAAAGTCCTCTCGACAAACGCGTCCAACACAGGTTGGGGCGTGATCTGCGAGGGCACACTGGTTTTGGGACCAGGAGAAGCTCCTTCACATAAAACTTTCTAGAAATTATAGCGGTCGACTTGTGCGTCAGAAGACTGGGCTTCACTGCCCAGTGTTCTTTCGACGAACGAGGACGCACTGGCCCAGCTGTCCACTTTACACCTTCCCACCGATCTCACTGTTGCCACAGGTGATAAAGAGAGTCAGCAAAATGCGCCACTCAGTGCTCCTCATAGCCCGCGTTGGGAGAATCAGACTTGGTTCCCGGAGCTTATGCAGATGTCACAGACAGCCCCGTGGCCCATTCCGGTGAGAACAGATCTCCTCTCTCAGGCTCGCGGCTCGATCTGGCATCCCCACTCAGGGTACTTTTGCTCCGTTGCTCTGCCAGTGTCACAGCCCTCTTCTGCACCAGTCTGTCTCGTCTTCAGCACTACACTTCCCAGGATCCTCTTGTCTCCCTTCCGGAACTCACTCCCTCATCAGCCACCTGTTCCTCGTCATGTATCATCTGTTTCACCTGTTGTCACCTCATTTAGCTTAATTCCTCTGTGTATTTAGTTCAGTTCAGTTCCCTTCAGTCCTTGTCGGTCGATGTTTTGTGTTAACCCGTGTGGCCCTGTACTCCTGTCTTCCTGCCTGTTTGTTATTAAAAAGTACTCTTTATCCGATACTCCGGTCTCCTCGTGATCCTTGCCTGAACCACACCCGTGACAGATCGACCGACCGCAAAGTGAAGTAAGATGGACCTTCCAGCAGTAGCCCTCCTTTGTTTTGACCAGGAAGACCGCTCCCTGGAGTCCCATACCAGGGATTTTCTGGAGCTGGCGTGCCTCACACACTATTCGGACCGCTCGCTGTGTGATTTCTACATCGCCAGCCTCAGCGAGCGGTCCCGGGCACGCCTCCCAGGGAGCGGTCCCGAGGAGAATTTAGCCGCCTGTGTGGAGTGGGTGCTGGTGTGCTGTGAATCTCCATTCACCGTGGAGGAAGTCACCAGCACCACTCCAAAGCCTGAACCCTCCTCATCGCTGGTTCCGTCCAGCCCTCCCGAGCCAGTACTCTCCTCATCGCTGGTCCCGTCCAGCCCTCCTGAGCCCGAACTCTCCTCATCGCTGGTCCCGTCCAGCCCTCCTGAGCCCAAACTTTCCTCATCGCTGGTTCCGTCCAGCCCTCCTGAGCCCGAACTCTCCTCATCGCTGGTCCCGTCCAGCCCTCCTGAGCCCGAACTTTCCTCATCGCTGGTCCCGTCCAGCCCTCCTGAGCCCGAACTCTCCTCATCGCTGGTCCCGTCCAGCCCTCCTGAGCCCGAACCCACCTCATCGCTGGTCCCGTCCAGCCCTCCAGAGCCCGAGACCGTCCAGCCAGAGCCCGAGACCGTCCAGCCAGAGCCCGCGACCGTCCAGCCAGAGCCCGCGACCGTCCAGCCAGAGCCCGCGACCGTCCAGCCAGAGCCCGCGACCGTCCAGCCAGAGCCCGAGACCGTCCAGCCAGAGCCCGAGACCGTCCAGCCAGAGCCCGAGACCGTCCGGCCAGAGCCCGAGACGGTCCAGCCAGAGCCCGAGACGGTCCAGCCAGAGCCCGAGACGGTCCAGCCAGAGCCCGAGACGGTCCAGCCAGAGCCCGAGACCGTCCAGCCAGAGCCCGAGACCGTCCAGCCAGAGGCCGAGACCGTCCAGCCAGAGCCCGAGACCGTCCAGCCAGAGCCCGAGACGGTCCAGCCAGAGCCCGAGACGGTCCAGCCAGAGCCCGAGACGGTCCAGCCAGAGCCCGAGACCGTCCAGCCAGAGCCCGAGACCGTCCAGCCAGAGCCCGAGACCGTCCAGCCAGAGCCCGAGACGGTCCAACCTGAACCCGAGACCTGGATCCCACCCAGCCTCCCTCTCCCGCCTCCTCTCATCAGCCAGCCGTCTGTGTTTCCGTCTGCCTGCTTCCCCGACCTAGCCTGGTCACTGGATCCCTGGTTCAAGCCTCACTCCGCCTCCACCTGGACACTTCCTCGGCCCCCGTTCCCATCGGCTCCCCCGTGGCTCTCACCTCCCTCAGTTCCTCCATGGTCCCTCGGTCCACCAACTCGGCCAGGCTCCCTCATTCCGCCGGATTCCCTTCACTCCCTCGTCATCCTCCCTTCACCTTTGGACTTCCATCCTTTGCCTTCGTCCCGTCATTCCACCCCCCCGGTTCAGTCAGACTCCTCACTCCCTCCAGTCATCCATCAGCCCTCACTCCCCTTGGCCTCACGGTGTCCCTCGGTACCCCTGTCGTCACTTCAGTCACCTGAGCCTGCGGTGTCCCCATGGTCCCTCGGTCCCTCCTCAGCACCCGATGTCGTCAGTCCCTCTGCTTCACCCTGGTCTCCTCTCTCATCTGCTCCGCCCCTGTCAGTCGGCCCCCTGGTGGCGTTAGTCCAGTTCCCATCGCCGCCACCAGGGGTCCTCCCTCCATCTCCTCCGCCCTGGTCTCATCCTCAACCCGCTCTCCCCTGGTCTCGCCTTCAGCCTGCCCCGCCGTGGCCGCTTGAGGGGTCTTCACCGCCGTGGCCACCTGAAGGGTCCGCTCTGCCATGGCCACGCCTTCAGCCTGCTCGGCCACGCCCTCAGCCTGCTCCGCCCTGGCCACGCCTTCAGCCTGCTCCGGCACGCCCTCAGCCTGCTCCGCCCTGGCCACGCCTTCAGCCTGCTCCGCCACGCCCTCAACCTGCTCCGCCCTGGCCACGCCCTACTCTGCCCTCAGTTCATCCCCCCTCCTTCCTCTGTGCTACGGCGTGAGGTCACGCCTTCCGGGAGGGGGGAGTTCTGTCACAGCCCTCTTCTGCACCAGTCTGTCTCGTCTTCAGCACTACACTTCCCAGGATCCTCTTGTCTCCCTTCCGGAACTCACTCCCTCATCAGCCACCTGTTCCTCGTCATGTATCATCTGTTTCACCTGTTGTCACCTCATTTAGCTTAATTCCTCTGTGTATTTAGTTCAGTTCAGTTCCCTTCAGTCCTTGTCGGTCGATGTTTTGTGTTAACCCGTGTGGTCCTGTACTCCTGTCTTCCTGCCTGTTTGTTATTAAAAAGTAGAGGTCTTCACAGGTCCAAAAAATTATGCCCGAACCCGAGGAGACCCGTAATGTTCTATACCGAACCGACCCGGACCCGTCGTTCATTTCAAAACTTGGACCCGGACCCGTGCAGACCCGAGAAATGCTATAAATGTACTGCCCGGACCCGTCTATTATTTGAAAACTGGACCCGAACCCGACGGGAAGACACAAACCCGACTGGACCCGACACCTGATTGTCACATTATTTCACACAAGTTACAAAAATTAAAACTTTTTGTCTTACCTAATTTTAGTAGTCGTCGTTGTCTCACTTCCTCGTAACGTTCCCTGACTGACTGTGATGCATTACAGTCCACCGACAAGAAAGTTCTGTGCATGTTATTTCTCTCGTTATTCCTTCAAGCTTAATCCACTCATTATTTCAGCTTTAAAAGTCCACTTGATGTCACGGTGATGGATGACAAATGCAACTTTGCACATGTGCATTCTGACTCGAGTTAACTCGCTCGCATATTTACTAACTTTACCGTTTGTCCTTTTGAATTACCGTATAATAACAATTGCTCGTTCAGTGCCAGGCCACTGACGTTATTTATTTGCTATCATGTGTGCTGCTCTCGCTGGAAGCTCCGGACGGTAACCGGTTGTCAGATATATGACATGCGAATTGCGAAAAACTTGAGAGTTGAGGACTGCACATGCGCGCTAGGTGGATCTGCCTAAAACGTTTTTTTTTTTTTTTTACGAATTTGAGAGTCATAGAAAACATTTATTTGACAATTCACCTCAGATTTTCCTGCTGATTTGAAACATATTTAAATATGAGTGATCAACTCAAAGTCTGAGATTTTGAACTATTTACTGTATGTCACATAGTAGGAACACAAACTCAAAATGACAGTGACACTTATACATAGTAGCCTACCTACATAACAATAATTACTACCAAGAAAAACATAAAATAAAATATAGAAATAAAATAAACTTAAATATAGAAAATAAAGATCTGTTTCCTTAGTGCACACAAATGGCAACAAAATGATGGCTATCTGACTTAATCAAACAAACATAAAACATCTTGAAGTGTGCATTCTGTGCAATCAACTGCATTCAGTTACATTTGCTTGCTGCAAGTATATATTATATTTAACATAAATGTTCTTGAAGCCTTGCCCTAAAAAATATAAATGAATATGAAATGCTATACAGTGCAACAAAAAAACATCGGCTCTCTAAGCTGTGTGTGTCTCAAGTTGTGCTTTTATATGTCTACTAGGGCTGCTTTAATTTTCATGTATGGCCTACATGTTGCTATTCAGAAACAGCAAAGCATTTACACTAGCAGTGCTGAGGCAGGTCCGACGGTTCTCCAATGTGCGACCAGAGATGCTGAAGGCTGACTCACAACTCACACTAGATGCAGGCACACAAAATATTTTTCTTGCCAGTTGTGCCATTGATGGAAACATATTTTGGTTGTTTTTCCAAAAACTAGGAATGTCTCTGTCATTTTCCATTGTGGGCTTGTGCTTCAAATATTGTTCTAGCTCATCAACCCCTGAATCCAGTTCAGCATCCTCAATGTCAGCCCACTGACTAAAGTGTTGCACTGGTCCTGCTGGTGCTGGCCCAGCCATCTCATCTTCCTCTTCCTCTTGCATCTGCTGGGCATTCACCTCAGTTGTAGCTCTTTTAGGGAAGCTGGCCAACTCTACACGTGCACTTTCATATATTTCCTCCCTCTCTTCTGTGGTGAACATCCGAAGCTGCTTGAATTTTGGCCAGAGCAGCACGGCAAGCTTTTCATGGTGTCCCAAAACTATGCGTTCAGCCAAAAGACCCAAGCACCTATTAAATAGAATAGAATGCATTTAGTTGAATAATCCATTATTTTTATACAGCACATGTACTTACTACATATGCAGGCAATCTGAAGAGAAGAGTAATTATTAGACACTTACCTGTGTTTCAGTATCCTGAGCGGCGCTGGTTCAGCTTGGGACTGTGAGATTTGGCAGTGGGTCATCAGCGTGGTTTTCCAGAGGGCCACTAAATTGATTGTACAATATTTTGAGCCACTGAGTTCTTCAGTTGCCTGCTTAAAAGGCTGCAGGAATTGGACAAGCATCTGAAGAATGTCTTTCGATATGTGACTCATGCGATGCATCTCTCCTCGTCCAAGCAGAATGGACTGAATGTCTTCAAATGAATTAAGCACAGATTTGACCATCTCGAGTTTAGTATTCCATCTTGTTTCACATTCTTGTTTCAAAGACTGCTTAAGTTGAAGTTGTAATCCAGAATGTTTAAAAAATGTTGTCAGGGTCTTGCATTGCTCAATGCAACTTCTTACTTCTTGCAGTTCTTCCTCATCTCCATCATTCTCTTCATCACCTTCCTTAGACTTCTTAAAGGTGTGCTTCAGCACTGTATTCAGTACGTGTGCTATACAGCTTTTGTGCACCCAGCGGGAGAGCGCTGCCTGCACATTTGCTCCTTGGTCACTGACAAACACAAGTTTATCGATCTCATCTGGCAATAGACCAAATTCACCTAATTGCTTGAGCAGTTCGGTCTTCAGGTTTAAAGCTGTTTTCTTTGCTCCGGATGGAAATGCACATGTACATATGATCCTGGTATTAAATTCCCAGGCATCGTCTATATAATGCAGTGTAATGCAGGTGTAACTGACCTTCCGATGGTCATCTGTCCACATATCTGTGGATGCTCCGCATGCCAGTCCTTCAGCTATGGCTTTCCTAACTGTTGGCAGAAGCTCTGTTCTGAGACTTTCATATTTCTTCTGTGTGAAACGAGACACCGTCACACCAGATGGAAGTAAGTCCTTCACGTTACATCGGCCATGTGTTGCTCCCGTGTCTAATAATGTCTGTGCTAATTCGCTGAACGCGGGTGTTTCAAACATGCTAAAGGCCCTTAAATCCTTTGCGCAGACTTTAGTGCATTTTTCCAAAATCGCATCCTTTGCTTTTTTTGGAACTACACCCATTCTAAGAAACGGCACCACTGAAGTTTGGGTCAACACATTTTTACCACACGACCTGGTGTGCTTTAAAAGATGTGATGTGCCAGTTTTTGCTGAATCAAACTTCAACAGTGCGTCACACGTATTACACTTAACAGCACTTACTTTTTTCTCATCTTTGTCAACAATTTGCATGAAGGATGCCCAGACAGAAGAGGAGCCCGTAGGTTTTACCTCTTTGTACTCATTGTTTTTTAACTTTTTTCGCACATCACTCATGAAGGTATCCATCGTGCGCGCCGCGCAGTGCCCTTGCTTGCATGAACTCTCTCTGACTGAGTCTGGGCGGGGCGGCGCGCGCTCTGCTTCTAACGGCAGAGAGAGAGAGAGAGAGATCGCTTTTTTGTTATTTCTCTTTTCTTTACCTACTTTTAAAAGTTGCAAAAAACACAAGCAGTGCTGCTGACTGAATCATTCTGGCTCTGATCAAGTCCGACGACTCCGATCGCGCGGGTATTACACACAATGTTAAACAGACCCGGGACCCGAAGTAATAAATTCGGACCCGACCCGGACCCGACTGATCATTTAAATTGTAGACCCGAACCCGTACGGGTCCCGGGTCGGGTCCCGGGTCGACGGGTCTCGGGTGCACTGTGAAGACCTCTATTAAAAAGTACTCTTTATCCGATACTCCGGTCTCCTCGTGCTCCTTGCCTGAACCACACCCGTGACAGCCAGAAGGAGTAATAAACATGATTTCATTCCAGAGTTCTTTCTACTAGAAAGCTGCGTCTAAATGGTCTATGTTTTCTAAATGGTGCACCGACAAAAGCTGTTGGATAAGGGCACATACCCATCCATGCTCAAAGTGTATGCCACTTGGCAGCAAAGGTGGCCGGCTCTGTTCGATGGCCTAGGCTGTCTTTCAGCCTTCACACACAGGCCTCTCGTGAACCCGGAAGTGCCACCTGTCATCCAGCCCCTGCGCAGGATTCCCTTTGCCTTGAGAGACGAGGTCACCCGTGAACTTGGGACACTCCTGGACATGGGAATTATTGAACCAGTCAACGCTGGTCAAACCTAGTCATTGCAAAGAAAAAATCTCGAGGAATAAGAATATGTGTGGATTTACGTTTGGTGAATAAGGCAGTTATTCCAGACAGATATCCTTTGCCCACCTCAGAGGAGCTCACCGCACAGTTTTATGGCTCAACAGTCTTCACAAAGCTTGACTTACGTCAGGGCTACCTGCAGGTACCACTTCACCCAGCCAGCAGGGACCTCACTGCTTTCATGACGCATGCTGGGCTGGGGTGTTCTGGTACACTCGAATGGCCTTTGGATTAAGCTCCGCCCCTTTCTGCTTTCAGAAGGTGATGAGCACAATACTGGCCGGCATCCCTGGATTAGCGGTCTTTCTGGATGACATTGTTATTTATGCCCAAGACATCGAGACACACAACAAGCACCTCCAGAGGGTGGCTCAAGCCCTTCTTCAGAACAACCTGACTCTGAACCCAGAAAAATGCTGCTTCGCTGCCCCAGTCATCGAATTTGTTGGGTTCAGCTTGTCAGCCAAAGGAATTTTCCCTTTACAGTCCAACATCGATGCCATACACAGGATTCCAGAGCCAACCTCAGCCTCTCAAGTGGCCTCATTCTTAGGCATGACGGCCTACTACCTCCATTTCCTGCCTCACTACTCACAGACCACTGCACCCCTCTGCCAGCTGCTTAAAAAAGAAGAGCAATGGCACTGGAAAAACAGCATGTTCTGAGGCCGTACAAACACTGAAAGCCCAGCTCACAACACCTCCTGTACTAGCCCACTTCAACTCTGAATGTCTGACTCTAGTCACCTGCGATGCTTCAGATCGGGCTATTGGTGCAGTCCTTTCACAGGTGCAGGATGGGGTGGAAAGACCTGTAGCCTTCGCCTCCAGGGCACTAACACCAACAGAACAACGCTACTCTGTGGGTGAACGTGAGGCGCTTGCCTGTGTTTGGGCTTCGGAGAGGTGGCATCTTTACCTCTACGGAATACGTCACCCTCAGGACTGACCATCAGGCCCTGACTACATTGCTGACGGCATCTGGATCCGGTCATAAACCCCTGCGTCTGCACAGATGGGGGGAAAGGCTGAGGCAATATGACTATGTACTGAAATTTACCCCTGGAAGGCACAATGTAGTCGCCGACTTACTCTCTCGTTCCATTGATGCTCCCACACCCATGGTCTCCCCTGACGAGGACACAGAGAACGAACTAATTCATATGCTTCACACGCCCTTGCAGTCAGCTGTATCATTGGAGGAGTTGCGGCATGAGTCAGAGTGTGACCCCACACTGTCCTCGCTATGCACATACATTCGCTCTGGATGGCCAGCAAGGGTTTGTGACGAGCTCATGCCATTTAAAAGGGTGCGTGATGAACTGTCATGTTGGGGTGATGTCTGTGTCTCCAGGGGCTTGTGCACTGTGGTGCCAGGTAGCCTGCGGGCCCGCGTGCTATCCATGGCACACGAGGGGCACTTAGGCATTGTTAAACTCAAACAGCGATGCCGAGATCTCATCTGGTAGCCAGGCATCGATCGCGATATTGAAGCCCTCGTTAAAGATTGTGTGCCATTCCTACTTAGTGGGAAAAGTGGGCCTCCAGTGCCGACCCCTCTGCAGCCGGTCCCATGGCCGTCCCGCCCATGGGAACATCTCCAGCTTGACATCTGTGGAGAGATCCATGGCCGTGCAATTCCCCATCATCAGTGTTTTCTTGTGGTGCTGTACGACCTCCATTCAAAATGGCTTAAAGTGGTTCCGGCTGGAACAGTCACAACCCAGGTAATCACAGACATTCTAGAAGTCTTGTTCGTGCGTTGGGGCATGCCTCGCGCCATCACAACAGATAATGGACCCCAGTTCATCTCTGCAGACTTTTCTCAGTTCCCCAGTGATAGGGGAATCAAACACATCCGCACAGCATACTACAATCCACAAGCAAATGGTGGTGTGGAGAGGTTCAACTAGAGCCTAAAGAATGGCGTCCGGGCCCACCTGGCTTAGGGGTGTACATTCCGAACAGCACTCAACCAAACCTTAATGCACTACAGGGCCATCCAACACGCTACAACTGGGAACTCTCCGGCACTCCTCATGCTGGACTGGGAGATGGAACTGCCTCTGGATAGACTTAAGGCACAAGGCATGGCAGTGCCTACAGCTGGCAGCTCTCAGGACGCGACAGTATTTTGACCAGAAACACAGAGTCAAGGCCACGATTATTACCGCAGGTGACTGGGTTCGAGCACGTAGGCCGTATCGGAGCAACAAGATGGCTTCATACTGGAGCCAGCCCTGTCAGGTGCACCGCCAGCTGGGCCCAGCTACATTCATGCTTAGTGACGGTTCACGATGGCATGCTAAAAGACTGAGGAAAGTGCAGAACCCAGATGAGGAAATGGTGGCCCCACTGCCATCGGCCCCTCCCCCACTGGTGCCGATATGTACAGGGCCACAGCAGGCTTCCCATACTCCTCAGGCCGCACTGTCGCCAGCGCCCCAGCAACATGCCCCTGACCTGCAACCTCACCTGCTTTCCCCTGGCCGTCAGTCAGACCCAGGGCCGGGCTCTGCCACAGGTCCAGCTATGGGGAACTGCCCAGCCGTTCTTGAACAGCTGCAGCCTGAGGTTGAGGAGGGCCGACCTGTTAGGGCCAGGGTCCCCCCTGCTTACTTAAAGGACTTTGTCACAGAGTGACAGTGTTGGCCTTGCACTAGGTATTGGACTGTTCTATGCATAACAACTCAGTTATGCATATGTTTTGTTCTTGGGAGGGAGGGGGAAATGTTGTGTTCACATAATTACTAAAATCATTTATTTACATACTGCTAGGAAATTAACAAGGGGACTACTATTATGAAGTAATCTAGCAGTGTTGGTTATAAAATCAGCTGCGCGATATTATGGTGCGCATGTGAGGATGTAAAAAAAAGGAAGTTCAGTAAAAGCATGTAATATGACTTCTGTGTGTCTCGGCTTTTTTGTTAACACAATAACAGTATACAGAGATAATTTAAACCTCATTTACCAGTAATGAAGGTCTTGCTGCTACTGGTCCCTGATGTGGGTCTGGAAGAACTGAACCCAGGGATGCCCTTCACAACAGGGCAATTCACATTCAACTCAAGGTTCAGCTCTTCTGCCAGGGTCAGGAGCATCATTATTATTTTTTTTCTCAGCCTTTTTCCTTGTTGCTTTTATAAACAGACAATCATTTATTTAACAGTGCCTTTTTAGAAGAGACTAGTAGGCCAGGCCTAGTAAAATTACCATTAGGTAGAATATTTTTGTACTTCACTTTCACCATGTCCGTTATTATAGTGTGGTGACTCGACATTTCAATGAACAAAGTTATTATGAAATTATGAAAATAAAAATAAAATAATAAGTTATTAAAACATCTAACATGGCCACCACAAACACATTTAATTTGTCTTCTACTTTAGCCAGCACTCTTCTAGCCTGGTAATACCAGACTCTGCTACTTCACTTTGCTTCGTAGACAGAGTCTAGAATGGCATAATAGAGAAGTGTTTTCTCTCTCGCAAGGGGGCGCTTCTCTGAAGTTTAAAATCATTGGTTACCCGTAAGCCAATCAGATAAGTTTATTTGTGACGTATGTTATGCGCCGACACGGCCGCATCGAGACATTATGCATCGAACGCAAATCTATGATCGAACTTCCACTGTAAACAGGGAGCGGCGCTTTTGTAAGGGCTGCAAAATGTGTGCCAACCGGGAATGAACAATTCACAATCACAAGGTTATTTATATGAATTACTGAGTTGCGGCCGCCCCGCAGCTTCGCGTGCCCTGCTCTCACGAGAATGAGTTAGCTTCCGCCGCCCCGCAGCGCCGCGAGGACGAGCCCCTGCTCTCGCGAGTCATGAATAGGAAGTTCATTTTACTGATTTTCTGAGTCATTTTGTTTATTTAAGTGACTTAATGTTATAATTTTACCAGCCAAATTCCCCGATCACATCCACCTACGCAATGTTGATCATATTCTGAATTAAGAAATCATAATGCAGTAAAAAATTATTTACAGCCAGGGAACATAAATAATCACTTTACCTTCCGAGTGTTACGTTCATTTGTCACGTGACATACACAATGAACAGATCGTTCATGAATCACATATCTGGGACTAATGCAGCAGGATGTCGAAACGAAATATGGTGGATTATTATTATGATAATAATAATATGATAATAAGAGCGCGCCAGGAGCGTTCACAGAGGAGACAGACTTTCTTGTCATGGCCGTAAAAGCCGGACAACTGACGTTGAATGGGGGTAAGTTATGTCCTTATAGTTATAGTTACGGCCAAACAGGTCTGATCCGTCATTACTATAATTAGCCTGAAAAAAATGGGTAACGTTAGCCTAAATGCCTAAACTTGAAGTGTTAATATTTTTCCTTGTTATGATTTGCAAAAATAAAAACGGCTGCATCTGTGTTGATGAGATAATCAAAAGTGTATGTGCGTTGTGCAAGCTACATAAGTTAATAGCCAAGCGTGCTGGTTTTTGCTGCGTTGCAAATAGAGGGGCAGGAAAATAGTTTTTCGTCTAGAGCGGCAGAAGTGCACGCGCCGGTCCTATCTGTAAACACTGATGATGCGAGCGAAATACCGGAGTGAACACGGCTGTAAACGACTTTTGCTTCAGTTTGAAAAACCCTGGAATGTTCTCCATAACAGAGCGAATTGCATCCCGTGTGTGTCTTGTTTCCCATTTCTGCGGTTGTTTCGGTTTTCGATTTCTCTAATCTACATGTAAAACTCGGCGCTTAGAGTCTATGTCATGGCTCTCAGCCCGCCCTCTGTTCGTTGATTGGCCGGCTTTTTTCAGGCCGGTGGAAAACTGAAAGATAGGCCGCTATCTCAGATGGACTACAGGAGCGAAATGAAATTAGCGGAAGTAGGAAGTCTGACGTAGTCAGGCTAGCACTCTTCTGGCTTTTGCACACTTTGAGGTGTTCCCTAGCGTTTTAATTAAAGACTGAAATTCGGCAAAACCTTGCATTAAAAGTGCTTGCTCTGCTTGAGAGAAAAACTGGGCATGTTCTTTGGCCATGCTAAACAGCCAATAGCAGCGCTGCTGATCACTGGTTCTGCTATCATTACATGTCCCCTTTTAAACCAATGCGAGAACACACAGTTATCTCAGATAACTCAATCCAGCGATACTAATCATAAACAACAGGTGTGTTCCCAATTAGCCGGATCATGAGTAGCACGATGATATTATCTTGGATGTCTCATTTGATCTCGGATGTTTTAAGCAACGTACGAAGAACGAGCCCCAGGAGAGAGGGCTGGCAAAAGTAGCAGACAAATTAAATGCGTTTGTGGTGGCCATGTTATAGATGTTTTAATAACTTATTATTATTATTATTATTATATTTGAATAATTTCATAATTACTTTGTTCATTGTCATGTCAGAGTCACCACACTATATTGAACATGGTGAAAGTGAAGAACAAAAATATTCTACTTAAAGGGCACCTATTATGCCCCTTTTTACAAGATGCAATATTGGTCTCGGGTGTCCCCAGAATGTATTTCAGCACAAAATACCCCACAGTTCAATTATTATAACCATTTTAAGTTTAAAATGATCTGTTTTGGTGTGTACAGCCAAAACAGTACAGCTTAAATGTAAATGAGCTGCATATCCCCGCCCTGCCTTTGGATGAGGGTGTCACTTGCATACCTATGGCAGTCTGTAAGCAGAAGGGCTGAGAGTGGGAGACCCGCTGTCATTCAGCAGTACATGTTTGAATAGAAATATATAAATAGTCTCTCATCAGACCCAGATGACGAAGAGACTCCGGCAGAATAAACACAAATGAGAATGGACCAGGACGTCTCGGTATGGTTATTTGATACATTGATGTATTTAGAGAGTTGTAATTGCGTCCCCTTTGCAATTATGGATGTGCAAAACAAACACACAGACACACACAAACACTAACATTGACGTATTTTTTTTAAAACTACAAACACATACTGTGATAAAGTTTGCTTGTAATGAGGCGGAAGCCGAGGCTGACTCCATTTGCAGTTGTTTATTAAGATCCACAGCAAACAAGACAAAATCAGCAAGCAGATAGCAGAAACGTAAGGCAGGCAGAGGTAATACACAAAGTGGCAGTCCAATCCAAGCAACTGAGCAAAGGGGTAATCCAAGAGGCAAAAACAGAGCAAGGCAGGCAATGGTCATACACGATATTAGTAAGACAATGGCAAGAGAACGCTTGGTAAGGCAGTGAGACTGGCAACACTTCGCAGTGGCCTTCTTCTTCTTCTTCTTGTAGGATTCCGGCAGTGTAGACGCTGCTGAGCGTATTACTGCCCTCCACGGGTCAAAGTTTGTACTAAATTCTTACATACAATCCTGTATCATGCAAGAATTGAAGAACTGCTTTGGAGATCAGTTTATGCTTGTCACTGTGTCCAAACAAAGATAAAACAGAAAAAGCCTTAACTCCATGCTCTGACAGTTTTTTTTTAAGCTCTGACAGTTTACTGAAGAGAACATTTCTTTCAACCCTATACTTTCTGCATTCCAGAAACACATGCCCTACAGTCTCAAGATTCCCACATTCACACAAGCCAGAAACATGTTTCCCTACAATGTGCAAAGAATAATTCAACCCACAGTGCCCCAATCTCAATCTGCACATTTTTACTGAGTCCCTGCAGGATAAAAAGTTACATGAGCACCTTTTCCTAACTTCAGATTGAATAGAAAAGTAATGTCTACCCCTAATTTCCTTTTCCCACCCTCTCTGCCATTCTTTTATTAATCCCTCTTTAATTTTTCCTCTTAATTCCACTCTCCCTCATGGACATCTACCTCTCTTCCTAAGCTCTCCTTTTCAATATTATCCACTCGTTCATTCCCACTCACCCCAGCATGCCCGGGAACCCAGCAAAAACTGATGTTGCAAATAAACCTAGATCTAAAAACCGCATTCAAGATGTCATTGACAATGTCAGGACGGGCTTTAGATTTTCCTACTTTTAAATTATCTAGAGCACCTACAGAATCAGAACAGATAATAACTTCTCTAGGTTTGTCTTCCTCAATCCACCATACAGCCCATAGGATTGCCATTAATTCAGCAGTGAGGACAGAGCTTCCATTAGAAATACGCCGACCAATTTCCAACCCTAACTGTTCCACATATATCCCAAATCCAGCTCTCCCACTAACTGGATCTCGAGATCCATCTGTAAAAATAATCATTGTGCTCTGACTAATTGAATTAAAATATTCCCCTATTTTTGGTGCCACTTCCCACTTATCTTTTTCCTGTAGAAAACCCAACTCAATATTAATTTCAGGCAACATCCAATATGGTGTTGGTAACCAGCTTGTATACTCTAAAATACCTCCTTGATCCATACTCATCTTCCCTGCCCATTGATTTACTATGACAAAAATGTTTTATATTTATTAACTCCAGCAACCTCTTGTAACAGACACCTTGCTGGGAAGGTATGATTACATCCGCTAAGTTTTACCCAGTACTGTAACCCTAATTTAATACGTCTTAACCATAAGGGCATTTCTCCCATTTCAATGAGTAGCGCAGGAATTGGGGAAGTTCTAAAGGCCCCACAGCAAAGCCTCAAAGCCCTTGCCTGCACCACATCTAACCTAGCTAGAACAGTTTTGGAAGCAGATCCATATACAAAGCACCCATAATCTAGAGCAGATCTAATCATGGCCTGATAAATTAACAGCATCGTCTCCCTATTAGCCCCCCACTCACACCCAGTCAAACTTCTCATTATATTCAAAACTTTTTCACACTTCAGCACAATTTTATCTACATGTACAGCCCACGTCATACGTTCTTCAAACCAAACACCTAAAAATTTAAAAACCTTTACCTTCTCCAATGGAGACCCATACATATATAACCCTAGTTTTGGTAACTTTCTTTTAAAACCAAATATTATATATTTAGTCTTAGAAGGAGAGATTTTGAAGCCCCATGTAGATTCCTCTACAGATAGTAACACTCTTTGAACTCTACATTACGCCCTCTTTTCCAAATGGCCCCGTCGTTTGCAAATGATAACCCAAAACCTCTCTCTACCTTCCCAAAGATATCGTTAATCATTATATTAAATAACACTGGACTAATTACACTTCCCTGTGGGGTTCCATTTTCTATGCCCACAGTTTTTGAACTAACATTACCAACCTTTACTTGAATTGTTCTTTTCATTAAAAAGTCCTTTATCCAATTAAACATTCGTCCCCTCACTCCCAAGTCAAAAATTTTAATCATCAATCCCTCCTTCCACAAAGAATCATACGCCTTCTCAATATCCAGAAATACACTCACTACTACTTCCTTATTGCTAAATGCCCTTTTAATATCTTGATCTAAAATTACAACTGACTCCATTGTAGACCTTCCATTCCTAAATCCATTCTGTACATCAACAAAGCATCCTTTTGTTTCTAAAAAATATACTAACCTATTAGTTACCATCCTCTCCATAATCTTACAGATCACTGCTGTGAGCGCTATAGGACGGTATGAGCCAGGATCTGACGCCTCTTTTCCTGGTTTCAAGACAGGGACCACAACTGCATGTTTCCACTCCTTAGGTAAACAACCCTCTTCCCACACAGTATTAAACAAATCTAAAATTTCTTCAAGTACAAAATCATCCAGGTATTTAAACATCTCATAAGATATCCTATCTCTCCCTGGGGTAGTATTTGCTCCTGACCGAATTGCATCCTTCAACTCTTTTAAAGTGAAAAACAAATTGGTAACACTTTACAATAATGGTACATGAATAATCATGTACTAATACCTGAATTAATAATTTCTTTACTATGAACTAATGATGAATTAAGACATGTAATAATGAACAATTAACCTTAACTACGACATGAGTCATATGAATTCCTGCATGGCTGCACCATCTTAACTACACATTAGTACATGCTTGTTAATTAATGTATTAATTAACACTTTGGGGTAAACTAAATCAAACATGCTCTAGATTAGAAGATAAGATTATTAAAAGGGCACACAATGTAAAATTGGTCATAAATTTGCCACCAGCAACTGTCACAAACATCAGTGAAAGTCTTGCAATGTTTACATTTAACCTTACTCATTGACCACACAAAAATGCATCAATGAAAAAAAAATGAGTAATCTCATTCCGTTTTAAGTGATGCCACTTCTGTCATCAAGAGTGAAAAACCAACACTAATATATCCATTAAACAGATGCAATTTTCAAATTTAAAATCAGTGTTGGCACAGATGACGGTTATTTCTGTGGTTATTTTGTGGATTTGTTTACTGTCTTTGTCATATTACAGTCGGATGTTAGTCTAGTTTTCTTTCCCCCTCAAAATGTGTCCACTTTCCTCCTACCATACAGTTACTTCTCCATCCAAATTCAGGCACAGCACCTCTGCTCTTCCACTTCTTTACAATCCACCGAAAAATACCAAATTATGTCTGATTTAGAAGAGCTGAATAAGTATAGCACATAAGTATGTGTAATTGATCATTTTTAAAAATTGTACTCTTGAAGGGCCAAGACAAGAAATGACATCGATGTATTAACAAGTCATGAATTCATGTTACTTTATAAGTAATTAATGATGAATTAGTAGTGATGTGCCCCCTCAAGTAGTCATGACATAATGATGCATTAACAAGCCATTAGTTGACGTTAGTGTATGGTTAGCTAATAATGAATTAATGATGATGTGCCTCCTCAAGTAAAGTCATGACGATGTACTTACAAATCATGAACTAATATATTAATAAACATATACGATAAGAGTGGCATCCTTATTCCTTTACACCAATGAAAACAAAATTATGTATTGTTCTTTTAATTTTATTTACACAATTAAACATAAATGGACTTTAAAAAAGTCCAAATATACATGCAAGACACAATTACATATAAAATAGGGAATAAGCTATAAGCTGATGTTAATTGAAGCATACTTAAAAAAATAAATAAAATACAGGTAATTAAACATAACCTCCTGAAACCTTCCAAATACAGCATACATGCAAACATGTCTTTAATTATTAATTCTGTTTATGAAAGAAGTCACCATTTATGATATTACAATGCCAGCATTACCTTAAGAACACAATCAGTACACAACCAACGTGCCGAACAATCACCGAGTGCGCCACTAATGAGTGTCCCACCAGAAAGATAGATAGTAGATAGTAGATTAGACAGATCTGTTTAATTACTAGCTACAAAAAATCATGTGCCATTCCAATTGTTTGTCACAATGATTGCTGAAGATAGCAGAATATGATATTACAGTTTAAATAATGGCATTATGAAATCATATGTTTAATTCAAATTTAGATGACTTTTTATTTATTCATTCAGACAGAGACTGATTGATTTTACCCCTAAATGTTAATTAATGCATTAACTATCAAACATGTTCTAACATGTTTAAGGCTGCTGTTATTCATGCATGAATCAGAATGACTCCTGTTGTAATTAAGGGTCGCTCTTCATTTGTTCATTATTAGTTCAAATATTCACTAATCATGAGTTAATGTTGAAGTAACTATTAATTCAGGTATTAGTGCCTGATTATTCATGTACCATTATTGTAAAGTGTTACCCTGTAAAGCTTGCAGCGTTCGATCGACATTACATTGACTCGTAATATGAGGAGACAGTAAATCAGTCAGAGATGAGCATAATTGTATTTAATAAGGTAACTACTAAAGCATTTTCTACGTTACAATGATACATGTATTTACAAACATTAAAACACAAACTAAGACGAACGCGGGGCGTTTAGACAATGAGCACATGTTTAGATGATGAGTTTGAGGGAGAGAGAGTGAGAGAGAGCATGGAGAGAGAGAGAGAGAGAGAGAGAGAGAGAGAGAGAGAGAGAGGGTTATATTCACCTAAGACAGTCCAACTTTCTGACTGTACGTTCACACCGCCGCCGACTTGAGCTTCCAAAGCAGCCGGAAGTCATTCATTTTCAATGGAAGCTGGCTTCTCTCAGCTGCAAGGAGCGTCAAATTCCTCGGCTTCGCGTTTTGGGCGTTTTGAGCGTTTTGAGCATCAATCTGAGGGTGTACTCACACTAGGCACGGTTGCCATGAACCGGGCCCGAGTACGATTGTCCCCCCTCCCCACTCCCCCTCTGGCCTGCACTCACATAGGGGGTTTCAGCATTCGTGCCGGAGCACGCTTACGTCATCATTATGGTGCGACGGTTTCCATAGGTTTCGGGATAAACAAGAAGAGCGGCGCTCTCTTAACACTATGGAGTCCATCGCTCTGTTTTCTTTGTGGATAATTTTATGTCGTTTGGTCCACGGTGGTCCATAGCCCTCTCACAGCCTGTTGTTAAACAGATGTGTCGCGGAAATTTTCACGTAATCGTGCTGCTCGTATGAGGAGGTTTGCAAGGTAGCTACCAGCTGAAGTGCAGAAAGGACTTTGCAGCTTTGATTACGGACAACAGTTCCTAAAAAACATGACTTCACACGTCCTGTTCCGTGCTCCAGCACGGTTAGTGCTCACACTGCATGCGAACCGCGCCCGAGTCCAACTGAACCGTGCTCTGGCCCACCTCTTCCAAGCGGGCCAGGGCCGGCTAATCGAGCCGCGCCCGGGCACGGTTCGGAGCACTCACACTAGTCAAACGAACCGCGCTTTGGTGGTCAAACGCGCTCGGGCACGGTTCAAACTGCTAGTGTGAGTACACCCTGAAAGTTGAAAGAAGCTCAACTTTATGGTAATGAGCTATGACGCGGTTCAGCGGCAAGCAGCGGCAAACGCCAACAACCAATCGGAATAACGACGTCCTTCACTCTGGGTGATTCCGGAGACACATACGATGTGAACTTTCGTTCCTACCTAAACATTAGTTCCGAGAAAATGGAGGAGAAGCTGAAAATCTCCGAGTCCGACGTCTTCTCCCCAAATGCAGTAAAGCAGCACCAAACACAACAACTTCACGATTTTCCATAATGATCCAGTGATAAACATTTGAGAATGAGCGCAACTTTTATTTGAAATATTTACAAACGCTCGCTAACAATAATAATAGTTAATTATTAATTTTCCCCGACGGTTATAAAGCGGTTATAAAAATGCTGTCATTATAAAAGTTTTATTCAATGTATTACTTGTTTTCTCGTTTTATTACATTTCATATTGTGACACTTCTCTTCTCCCTGCAACGTCAAAGCGTTCAAAGCGTCAACGAGCTTCCCCGTGCTTTTTGACAAGAGTCCTTGACAGAGCGGCCAGAGCTTCTTTGACGCTCAAGTCGGCGGCGGTGTGAACGTACGGTCAGACACACGAAAACACATTCTCAATGCTCTGGAAACAGGGTAACCCTAATTTACTTGTATGTGAAAAGGGGCCCTCATGTGTTGCTGCCAGGGGCGGACTGGCCATCTGGAGCACCGGGACTTTTCCCGGTGGGCCGCTGGCCAATGTGGGCCGGCCCGGTACAAATATCAAGTATCAAAAATATATATAAAACAAAGATGAAAATCAGAATATTACATTTCTTTTCTACGCAAATCGATAAGGGAATCGATCGCGCTGCCGACAAGGAGTGCGCTTCATGTGAATGAATGTGACTGTCTCTCCCTGTTAATTTGTTTGGTCTGCTCCGTTGCGAAACACGCCCCCTTTCACGTCCTGGAAAAACACAACACAGACAGCCGCGGCGCGCGCGCAGATGAAAGCCGACTCCCTCGCGTCGTCACCTGTGTCGCGGGGAAAAAAGCTCCATTTGAACACTGACAGAACTACAACCAACTGCTAGAGGTAGCTAGAGGTAGATGCTGAGAAATCTATGTGTCAAATGCTTCAAATTAACAGATTATACATTTGGCGCGAAGAGTAGCTGTTCAACAGGTTCTGAAAATGGTTCTTAAGGCGAAAGTTAGCTCCCCCTGACTAGCGTTGTGTTATTTAAAATAAATGTTTAAATAGCATATAGTTTTGTATTGTGTTATATTTTTATGCTATAAGTGGTTTTAAAAATATTCTGCACATTAATGAGCCAATTTGTTATGATGTGGGACGTGGTGGTATGGAGGCCGAGAAAGCTCAACGCGTTGCAACTGAATGAAAACGCATGAGAATAGAATAAACACCCACAAACTGAAAGAAAACATCTTCATCAGTTTCACAACACACGTGTGCACCAAATACTCACAACACCACCCAAATACAGAAACGCGCAAATAACACAGACCACAATAAAAAAACTTTCCAGGGGAACCAAATAAGTGACTAACCCTTACAGCTTAAAATTCTACTTTATGTATTTATTTATTTTTGCAAAACGTACAGAGATTACATTTTTATGACATTTAACTTGTATACAATATTCAAAATGTATTAACAATATGTTCAATGTCATCAGAATACAAATGAGAAAAGAACAATGAGCTGAAAACTTAAAATTAAAAACTTAAAAATAAATAAAGATAGAGAAGAACATGAAGGAAAGATATTTATCTTTAATCCGTTACACTGTAAAAATTGTTTCATGTTCTGTGACGGGTGCGTTGCTCACCTCACATTAATTTTATTATGATTTACACTGTTTATTTTGAAGTTTAATTTAGTATGGATTGTTAGTGATGTTACGTCTGACACCGACGCTCCGAAGCTTGCTTCAAACTTGAAAGGTCCTTGTAATGAACCATTGCTTCGGAGCTTGTATCATTACGTCACTAGTCACGTGAAAATGACGTCTGAAGCAAACACACTGCTTCACTCCTGTAGTGAACCGCGTGACTGCTTTGACAGCCCGATCCAGTGTTGAGACGTTTGAAACCTGGCGGCTGTATTTCTCATAAAAGTGAAGCCAAACCATGGCAACACCGTGGGTTAGTAGTCGGTGTTTGGATTGGTGTAATTATTGAGAGTGGATTGAGTTTATTTTAGTGTTGTGATGGAGCCATCGAGAAAGTCGTTCGCAAGTTTGGGAACACTTTAAACTTATTTTCCCGAATAAGATTAGTTCTTTGACATTTCTGCATACAAATATTTTTCATATCTAGTGAATATGGAGAGAGACAGAAACTTTAAAAACCCTCTGCTACATTATTCAAGTTCAACCAGTTACACAAGCACATCCTTTCAACATAAAAAAATATCAGTCCCACCAGTAAAGTTACAGATTTCTGGTGGTTCCCAAAGGAAAGAAGCAGTAGCTAATGTCATGGTTTCAATACTCATGGAAAACATGGTTTAAATGGTAAAAGAAAATGGTTCCTTATTGGTATTTTAATTGAAACCATTAGAATTTCTGTGACGGTTTCCAATTTTTTTAAGCTGGTCTGATCTTCTGTCCTTGTCTAAAGAAATAATTACACACACTCATAATCATTATTGTTTTATTATCAAGGTGAACACATGAAATTCATCCGTATCTGTAAAATTCACCTACATGAGTTTCACAGCACTGTTTCAGCTTTGATCGCTTCGGTAAACTCGTCATAAACGGGGCGTTAACACACGCCTACTTGCATTTTATGGTTGTCAGCTTTGTTGCATTACATTTACTTCACCAGGAGATGGTGCTGCCATTTCTATCTGAATGAAGCTTCGAGTAATGAACCATTTTCGACACAATAGTATCAGAAAGCAATAATGCTTCGAAAAGCTTCATTTGGCCATCACTATGGATTGTTACTTTATTTAAAATCCCTTAGCATTATTAATAAACACAGGACAAGGTTATGAGTTAAACAGTTTATTAAAGTTTGAATGTATGGAAGGGTGCACACTACTTATATTCTCTCTTTACTGTTTGATTTTACCTGAGTCCTGGATTCCTCTGGTGCATGGAGTGAGCGGCCGCATTCCATGTGAAGGCCAAAAGGAAGAGGTGGGGCTTCAGCCTGTACTTTTGAGCTGTCCCAGAGGAAGTTGGACTGTACCATTGTGATCCGATGAGGAGGGGGATTCCTTTTTATTATTTCATCCAGTTTAATTTCTATTTTGTTTGTTTGAAGTAGTTTTGTATTGTGCTTCAAGCAGTTGATTAAATTATGTTTGTTATGATCGTGTATATTTTTAGTTAAATATTTGTTGTTAGTTGGGGAAAGGTTTATTTTGATACTTACCTTTTCTTTTTGTTTGGTAGAGGCTAAGAGGTATATTTATCAGAGGGAATGTGTGAATGGTAGTCAGATTTTTGTCCAGCCAAAGTAACATCCTGGCCTGCTGACCTTAGTGGTTTTGTTTATTATTTTGTTTACCAGGGGAGATTTAGTTATTTATTTTGAGGCCAGTTTAATTTTTGTTTGTTTCAGTTGACTTCCATCTTAAGTCTTTGATTTTTATATGGACTTTATTTTGGAAATTATTTTCATTGGATCTACCCCTGTGTGTAATTATTCTTTAGAAGAAATAAATCTTCTTATCTGTCCACAACCTGTCCTGCCTGTTCTTGGCCACGCCCTTACATGTTCTGTTTAAAATTTTCATAAAGAAAAGTTTTGTAAGAAATATTAGGTAATGTAGGGACCAAAGTTTTAAAGTTGAGACACACATGCACACATATTTTAGGGCTTCGTTACTTAGGTCTATTTGGTTTACTTGGAAACATATCCGTTGTGGTCTGTGTTATGTGCAGCGCGTTTCTGTATTTGGTTGTGTTGTGAACTTTGGCAGTGCATTTTGCATTTGGAGCACACATGTGTTGTGAAACTGATGACGATGTTTTTTTTTTTTTAATTTGCAGGTGTTTTTTTCTATTTGCAAGTGTTTGCTTCAGTTGCAGCATGTTGAGCTTTCTCGGCCACCGTATGGTGGGCTGCTGTGGGCCAGAAAGTCCAGGGCCACTTTTTGGTCCCAGTCCGCCCCTGGTTGCTGTGTTCCTTGGGCGTCCTGCATGGTCTAGCCTCGTTTTGAGCGGATGATCCTTTGTCCTCCGTGAGCGTGAGGCCCGCATGGTTTAGATGCGCGCGTGCACTGCTCTTTTGTACCGTGGGGAGTCACGTGCGAGGCGCGAGTCTTTGAAACAGCGGTTGGAAGTCTTTGCGGTGAATTACCAAAGGAATAGTTCGGCTCAGTTCATTTCACATTATGGAAGTAAAACGAGTTGAATACAAAGACATACTTTAGACTAGAAGGTAAAGAAAGGATCCGGGATCGGATCACGTGGGCCGAAACTCGGACTACATTTTGAAGGTAGACAAGGACGTGCTGGTGCGGGCGTCCGGAGCAAGAAGGGCGGCCGAGGCGTTTTTGCACGGCCCGTCCCGGCGCGTGCATGTTTGGTTGCGAGGCGTGATTCCTTTGTTCCGCGGAGAGTCACGTGGCGTTCGTTGGCATTCAGCGCGAGTGTTTGAAAGGCTTAAAGTCTTTGGGGTGACGTTACCCGAGAAAGTAGTTCGGCAAAGTCTATTTCCTTTCCTGGGAGACGAACTTGGTAGTCTACTTGAGGAAAACGAGACTTTTAGACAAACAAAGAAGAGATCCAGGTTGGATCGGATCTCCGTGAGGAGATCACGAGTCTACATGACATGACGTGTTTTCTGGAAGGGACCTCCAAAGGGCGGAGTTCAACATTTATACTGCTTGAAGACACTCCACCTCATCCTGTGGCTGGACCAATGGGCATGTGTAGAAGTTTATGGCAGGAGCTCTTGGTTTATTGCTCTTTGTTTCACAGAGCAAGCGCTCCTCTTGGGAGGGGCGGTGTTACAGGAGGCTTAAAGTAAAACAGTTTGATCTTCATTGGCGATAAAACATTAAAAATAAACTTTACTTTACATCTCTGTGCATATTCGGATAGCCCGTTCCATGAGCATTCTGGAGACATTAAGGAACGTTATGTTACCTTAAAAGAACATACACTTACTGTATGTTTACAATGCATAAAGAAGTTATTTCTAATTTCTGTTAATGCCGCAACCAAACAAAGTTATTTCACTGTAATATGGGAAACACACATACATAGAAACACATTGAATATATTTAGTTAAATATCTTCAAAACACGAAAAGGAATGCCAACCTCTTTGCTCAAAGAGGTTTTGCGACATTCCAAAGTCTTGTAACTTGATACTCACTGGAGTGAGTAAATGAGTGTGTGTGTCTCGGTGTGTGTGTGTGTGTGTGTGTGGGGGGGTGTTCATGTCCTTGGTGGACGGTTGATTTGCTTGGCGAAAATCCTTACAAGACGGACGCTTGTATCAATGCTCTGCGGCGCTTTATAAGCAGAAGAGGGCAAGTGACTCACCTGATGTCGGACTATGGTACCAACTTTTTTGGGCCGAATAGAGAACTGAAGGTAGCTCTTGCTGAATTGAATCATCAACAGATCGAATGAGTCCTCTCACAAATAGGCATTCGTTGGAGTTTTAACACACCAGCCAGTTCTCATCATGGCGGTGTGTGGGAGAGGATGATCCGCATCATAAGAAGAGTCCTTAGTTCTGTCCTACGTCAGCAGATCCTAGATGATGATGGTTTAAATACAGTATTCTGTGAAGCAGAGGCTATTTTGAATGATCGGCCACTTACTAAGCTGTCAGACGATCCAAATGATTTGGAGTCACTTACACCTAACCATCTACTTTTGCTTTAAGGTAAGCCAGCCCTACCACCTGGATTGTTCAAGCCTCATGATCTCTATGTGAGAAGAAGGTGGAGACAGGTGCAATACCTCTCGGACTTGTTTTGGAAAAGATGGGTGAGGGAATACCTACCTCTACTCCAAGAGAGGCAAAAGTGGAACGACAAGAAGAGGAGTTTGAAGGCTGGAGATGTTGTGAGCATCATGGACGCTTCGGCTCCTTTACCCCTTTTCCACCTAAAAAAGAACTGGTTCGGAACTGGTGCTGGTTCAAAGTTAGTTCGGAGCTGGTTCAACTTGCGAACCCGTTCAGAACCTGTTTGCTTTTCCACTGACTAGAGCGCCCAGGGAACGACGTCATTATGTCACTGTGTACGTCGCTTGCAAGTACATTGCTTTGGGATTATCACTAACTCGTGTACCAAGAAAACTTTAAAAACAATTGAAATACGTAAGTCGTTTAATCTTTTCGTTTGATATGTAATCTTTTCTGATAAGTTATGTACCACTGTCTTGTGTCTTTTTTCTTTCCATTTATTTGTTCTATATCGTGACTGTTTTCTTCTTTGCTTATGTTTCAAAAATAAATAAATAAATAAAACGCTTGCGTGTTTCTGCAGTTTCTCCTGGCTTTGCGATGGTCAGAAAATATGTTTAATAGAACCGAGAAGAACGCATCTAAACCCGCCCCGTAAACATGACGTACTAAAAGAACGGTTCTAGTCCAGCAAAGAGTTGGTGCCGCTTTGGAACCAGTTCTCGCGGCCGCGAACCGGTTCTTTGGCTGTCGAAACACAAAGAACTGGTTCGCGCGCAGGCACCGGCTCCGAACCGGCTCTCAAAATGCTTTGGTGGAAAAGGGGCTCTTGTGGTTCTTGGCCACTCGCCAGAGTACTTGAAGTTTTTCCTGATAAGCAGGGCCTAGTACGTTCTGTGAAGTTGCAGACAAAATCTAATGTCATTGAAAGACCTGTGACCAAACTTTGTCAAGTGCATGGGGTGTAACAGTATCGAATATATACAGTATAGAATACCTGATATTAGATACCAATACCCAGTAACAGGTACTGGATAACCTCATGGTATTTTGTAACATTTGGTTCTTTTTTTTAATTTATTATTTTTTTGTTTGTTGTTGTTTGTTGTTCAATTTGTTTGAATTGTTGTGTCTGCTGGCCATCAACAATTAGGGGCCGGTGTGTAAGAGCCAAATGTTACTTGTTTGTTATGTAATTCTAGATTTTAATTTCTGTGTCTGACACTGGGTGGCGCATGTCTGTAAGTTGGCCACAGGTATAAAGGTAGAAGACATAATATTGTTGGGAGGTGTTTGACCCGGAAGGGCAAAGGGTTTTTGACCGCTTGCGCGGCGACTTGTAATGCAGATGGAAATATTAAAATAAAATGGACCACTTTGGATTTCAACTACCATATTATCTACGAGAGTTTGTTTAGTACAGGGCAATCAAGTGAGCGTAGCATTATAACATCGAGCGTGTCAGCCAGGCTACCCCGGGTCCAGGCACCTTAGTAGTTCGGTGTCAAAAGGAACTCCTAACAGTTATGTTAACATATTTGAATGACGGAATATTTACTGATAAAAAATTAATTCTTTTATTTATCAAAATAAACAGAAAATAGTACAAACTTTGCTAAAGTGATTGTTTTGAACAAGTAATAAGTTATATTATTTAATTATTAAATATTATTATTATTTAATTATTAAATTAAATTATTAAAACCATATTTCCCCCTCACCACCTCATATATATATATATATATATATATATATATATATATACACACACACATATATATCACATACTTTTAGTGGCCTTATAAATATTTACACATGAAAACTTAAGCATAGATATTAAAATATATTTCTAGATAATAATAATAATAATTCATTACATTTATATAGTGCTTTTCTCGGCACTCAAAGTGCTTTACATAGAGAGGGGAATCTCCTCAACCACCACCAGTGTGCAGCATCCACCTGGATGATATGACGGCTGCCATAGTGCGCCAGAACGCTCACCACACACCAGCTTACTGGTGGAGAGGAGACAGTGATGAAGCCAATTGGTATAGTTGGGGACGATTAGCAGGCCATGATGGACAGAGGCCGCTGGGCAAATTTGGCCAGAATGCCGGGGTTACACCCCTACTCTTTCGAAAGTCATCCTGGGATTTTTAATGACCACAGAGAGTCAGGACCTCGGTTTAACGTCTCATCCGAAGAATTATGTCTGTGTGTGTGGGTGTGTGTGTTTGGGTGGGTGTGTGTGCGTGTGGGATAGGTTTCAGTTGTTACAAATTTTTTGTAAATTTAGAATACATTTTAGAATGAACGTTTTTGATAAATCATGATTTGTTCGTGGAAACTTTTATACACAGATTTCACACACAAACTCGTGGGTACGCATGCTTAATGAATGAGACCCATTATCAGTCAGACAAGTGATGCTCAAATTTCTTGATGGCTTTAACAATGAACTTTGCTCACTGACCTTTAGCTCAGTTTAATATTTAAGGATACTTTAAACATTGAACTAATTTAATAATTACCCATACATTGTTTGAGGATTAGTAGTTACAGTATTATTCATACACCTCCTGTTTTAAATTCAATTGTCATGTTTCTTCCACTTTCAGTCCTTTTTCCGGCTGTTCTTTGGGCTCCTCCACTTGATTTTGTGCATCCTTCCTTCCTCTCAGGTAAGCATTCACAGTCTCCAGTAAATCAATACAATGATTGATGAGAAGAGCTAGCCAAGCCAGGCCAAAGAATATCCAGGCTGCCATCATACAACTGTACCACTCTGGGTAGACTATTGCTGGGTTGTGATCTGGCAGGAGAAACAAAGTAGAAAAGATGTTGTGATCAGGTTAGGGCAAAATTCTGAAATTTAAATCAAATTGAATTTTGGAATGTAAGATGAATTATAATGAAAGGACAATGACTCAAGTTTAGCAAGAAAACAAAACAAATAGTTGTATAGTTGTACAACCAATTATGTATTTTTCTAATTTATCTTATTAAAAAACTATTAAACAAATAACACTGCCATAAAATATTTATAGATTTATAGGAATTGAATCACTGATAAAGCAGTGATTAACAGTTTAGTATTCCCCAACTCCACACATTTTGTACATCTCCCCAATAAAACACACTCGATTCAACTCATCAGCTTGTTATAGGGACTTCAACACTTGAAATGGTTGTGTCAGATGTGAGAGACATTCAAGATGGGTACTATTGGGCAAACTACAGGATCAGGTTTGGGAACCACTTTATTAAAGTTTAGCTCTGTATTGAAGACTTTCTTGGAGTTCCATCATATATAAAATATAAATAAATGTTAAAT
This sequence comes from Cyprinella venusta, assembly GCA_038021265.1. Lineage (NCBI taxonomy): Eukaryota > Metazoa > Chordata > Actinopteri > Cypriniformes > Leuciscidae > Cyprinella > Cyprinella venusta. Next base: position 26,461,500 of record CM075875.1, on the reverse strand, counting down.
TATTAAATATAATGTGTATAATGCATTATTCAATGCTATGCATACAACAATAATATGAATTTCCTCCTTTTAATCTTAAATACATATATTTAACATTTGAATTACACTTCTGCATCTTATTTGCTACCTCAATTCAAAATTCAAATTCAGGAAAATTCAAATTCAATTTTGAATGACACACAGCCAAATAAGTGGTGCCACTTCCTGAATATAGGGCTACCAGAATAATTACAAAATATAATTACATTCGAGGGAAAATCAGACTTTATTTAATGATAGAAACAACTGCTATTATGTAGATATAAAGCCCTTAACCTGATAACAATGATGTGAGCACAAGAGCATCAGAAAGTATTTGTTATTTAGTTCAGATACATGTTAACAATTAAAAGTCTGTTTGTTAATTTTTGTATGTGTGGTCTCCTACCTGCAACATAATCTCCAAATCCAATAGTGCTAAGTGTTATAAAGCAGTAGTAAATGGCTTCAGCATAACTCCATCCCTCATATTCTTTGAAGAGCAACATAGGAACCATAAAGTACAGTAACGCTGAACTTACGAAGGATATACTGTGAATGGATATTCTGACACATTTCTGTGGGAAAGAACAGGGGCACAGTCAAGGGTAAACGTCAAACATTTTCATTTTCAATTCCTTATTTTAAACAAATACCTATTAGATACTTAATATCTAATTAAATTAGATTTGATTAAAGGAGTTAAATTCTCACCCCTCTATCAATTTTTTTCTCCAGAAAATTGCAAAAATTCCTCTCAATAGCCAACATGTATTTTCCAACTCTATTTAAGATCACTACATTCAGGGGAATGCCAAAAAGAGCAAACAACACACAGAAGATCTGACCAGCTGTTGTCAGTGGAATGATGTTACCATAGCCTGCAGAAAGAATTGAAGAAAAACACTTTGTGTAACCTTTACCCAAATTAATGAATGCCACAAAACAAACCAAATTAAACTGGACTGTCAAATTCAAATGTTATGTTTCCCAATTCCTCACCAATAGTTGTGACCACTGTCGCCGCAAACACAGATGAGCTGGTAAATTTCCAGAAGCCATCTGCGGTGTCATTACTGTCTGGACTCAAGCCACTCACGGACGCTGCTTTTATCATCTTTGAGACAGTGATGACAAAAAGATGGCAATAAGAAACAGTAACTGAGACTGTCAATTCATTAAATAAAAAAATAAAATAAAATAACCATCTAAATAATCTCAATAATAGACCAACAAGGAGTCCATGAATATATTTCCATTCGTTGTACTTTGTTATAAACTGGACATTTAGTTATAATGCAGTTTTAACAAAAATAAACTGGTAGCCCTGTCTATTTTCTGCACAAGTTTTGTTTCAAAGACCTTTTGTCCAAAAGCAATAATTATTATTTATTGTATTTATATTATATTAATTATTTTTTTCCTTTTATGAATGAACCATAGAAGCCATAGAAGATGTAAAACAATAGAAGATGTAAAAAGTTGTCCAAGCACTTGCTCACTGTATCTACACATCATTGTTATTGCTGTTAATGTGGAATAAGACAAGCACTGTAACAAAAAGTCATGTACCATGTAGTTAAGGAAAATCTAGTCTCTTACCTCTGCTAGTTCTCGGAGGCCATTCTGACCCATACAAGGGTACTTCTCGAGTAGTTTAATTCTTTTCTCCTTGAGAAGATCAATCTGTTGCAACACATACCATCCTTCTAGTTTCCAGAAGACCAGCCCTCCAACAAGGACATAGGCTACATAAAAAACTCCAAGGAACAGAATAGAAGGTAACCGAGTTAGGCTAAGAAACTGACATAACTTTCCTGAAAAAACGGGGAGCATGGTGCCTTTGGTTGCCTGGCTCACCTGTCTGCCAATGCAGCTGCAAGTTAGTGCTACTGTTGATTTACTCGGTTTACGTGACAGGCAAATCACCCCACTGTGTAATGAATGTCAGAATCAGACCTTATGACCTGGCATGCAAATGTTGATTGAAGGAGCACAGAAGAAACAGGGAGTGAGGAGTTAAAGAGGGAGGTTGAAGTACAATCAGTAATCTTTGACATTGGCTAAAAATCATGGCACTACTTTGAATAAGGCCAAATGAGTTGGTTCAAATTAAGTTTGATCAAATACAGTTTTTGAAAAAAATTTGCTTTCAACTTAAACATTTTATTTGAAAATAAATTATTAGGTAGAAATACTTCTAATTTCATTCCCCCTATATAGAGACAATCGAGACAAAACTTGGTTATTTATTCATTTAGCAGACACTTTTATCCAAAGCAAAATACAAAGAAATACAATTCATCTCAACACACAAAATGCTAACAAAGATTCAAACATTATTCAGACAAGTACAAGCTGGGAGGATTTAAAAGTGAAAGAATGAAATATTTCTATAAGTCTTTTTATTGAAGAGTCAGCAGGATACCATTAAGTGCTCATGGAAGAGATGCGTTTTGAGCTGTTTCTTGAATATTGTCAGGGATTCAGCTGATCTTCCTTGTGTTGTGCACTGCAGTGCAAACCTGTATGACCGTGCTGTCTTTGCAATGTGGTCTCTGTCACCTGGTCTTCAAAAAGTACCCACAATTTTTGGACGATCTGGAAGGAATTATTGTTGATGAGCCGAGTGGGACGGTGAAATTATGCTGAATAGTCAGCTGAGAAGTCAAGTAGTTCTGTAGATTGAGTTCCAGGTGATGGTCTTTTATCCATGCTGAGATTTTCACCAGGCAATCCAAGATCTATGCAGCTACCGTCAGATCGTCTGCCTGTAATGAAAAGTAGCATAGGAATGGTAGGAGAATCTATATACATCAGTAAAATAGGTCCCCGTAATACATACAAATATATACGGAGAAGAGAAGGGGGGCAAAGCACTGACCTTTAAGGTATCCCTGTGACTATTTAAAGGGGGGGTTGACTGCGATTTCACTTTTTTCATTTTAAATAGTGTGTAATGTTGCTGATGGTGCGTGAGCAGTATCTGCAAAGTTGCAGCGCTGAAAGTTCAATGTAAGCAGAGATATCGTCTTTTAAAAACCAGGAAGTGTAAACGCCTACAAAAACGACTCGATTGGGACTACAGCTGGGTTATGGTACGTCACTAACCCACACATTTGCATCAACCACTCCCTTCGGAATATGCAGTAAAGGGGATGGGCATATTTCTGCAGCACGTCGAGTGAGTTGTTTTCACCCAGCTGACAGGTCTGCTGTTCTGTGTTCGAGCTTCCCACGGATGTTACTTCGTCAACAATGGATACAATTTATGTTTGATTATATTCCTGAAAGTGACAATCGTAATCTAGCGCTCTGTGCTGCGAATTTTACGGAAGACAGCTTCCAGAATCTCCACGAGTTCAATGCAGGATTCAAGAAGAAACTGTTAATAAACCATGAAGCAGATCCAACTTTAAAACCAGAGGCAGCAGTTGTTGGGCCACAACCTGTAAGTAGGCTAAGACTTCATCATTTTAAATGTATTTGCATATATAATTCCAGACGTAACGTTAGCCTGTGTTTTATTATTATTTTTTTTTTCATATGCCAGCGCTGGCTTTATAGCCACTAGGCTACTAGTTATGCTAGTATTTTGTGTCTACGACAAACGCGTACAAACATTATGGACCTGAATTTTGTATAAGTGCTAATGTTGTAAATGTATTTTTCATGTGTATATGCTTTATGACGTTATTTTCGATTTGATCAAGAACGTAAACTTGCCAACGCTGTTTGTGTTTAACATTAGTAGCCAGTCAGTTGCTATCATTGCTAGTCAGATGCTATTGTGTAAAACAAACGTGTATATGGTTAAAAAATGTGGCAAATTATCATTCAGAAACGTTTAGTAAGAACCGTGTGTGGTGAGGTTCTGCTTGACTTTCTTAATCGCGGCTTTCTCTGTCTGATTCTGCCTCACTGATACTGCACTGACTGTCTCGACATCATTATTTACGTGCATCCACCGTCTATCTATGTCTATGGTATCCAGCTTTGGCATGCCCGTTTCGCCCGTTAAGGTAATGGGCGTTAACCTTCCGGATAACGTGAGCGACAGTTTAGCCAATCACAACACACCCGCCCAAACGAACCAATCTGAGCCAAACTACGTGTTTCTGAGGGAGTGTTTTCATAGACTCAGGAAGTCAACCGCTCGTTCAGGGGACAGAGGAGAGCGCGGCTTACAATAAAGGTGAAGTTTATGAAAAATAAGACTTTTAAAAAAAGAAAAACCACGAATACATGTTATATTGCACCCCATAAAAACAATCATGCAAAGAAAAAAAAGCAGTCAACCCCCACCTTTAACAAATGGCATAGATAAATTAGATTATTTGAGCAAATACTGTTCCTTCGTTGGCCAGAGGAGAACTGGCCCCCGACTGAGGCTGGGTTCTCCCAAGATTTTTTTTTCCATTCAGTCACCTGACACCGCGTCCTAACTACACGCGACGCTATAAAATTCCAGCGACAGCAAGTGGGTCTGTCCACACTAGACGCGACGCGACTGTGAGATGCCACACATTCAGAACAGCGTGTGAGCCTATGCAGAGCCATGTATTGAGCCTATGGTGTGAGCAGAGTCTCCGTGTGAAAGCACACTGTTGGCCCGCACTCGCTTTGTAAATGGGTAAGGATCCAATCAAGAAATAGTATTATTAAAAATCAAAACATTAACAAAATATACTCATTGACTAATTTTGTTATGAAGTACAGTCGTATGTTTGTATAGAATTCATTTTGAACGCTATATTACATGCTTTCAAAATCTGAGGTAAATTATCCGTTATCGCTTGTGGCACAGTGACCTATTTTTAACTAAAAAATAAATAATGTGTACTCATAACCAGTGTAATTTCTTCATTCTGTCAGCCGCGACGTCGCAGAAATAGGAACCGTTTCTAAATTAGAAACTTCGCGTGTCGCCGTCGCGTCTGGTTAGGACAAAAACTCTGATTAACATGGAAAAGATACCTTTTATCGCGTGTCGCGGCGTCGCGTCGCGTGTAGTTAGGACACGGTGTGATGGAGTTTTGGTTTCTTGCCACTGTTGCTTTGGCTTTTGGCTTGCTTAGTTGGGGACATTTAATTTTCAACAATGTTGTTGATCTGTGCTTTATTATTTTCATGTTATAAATGTGAAGCTGTTTTGATACAATCTGTGTTGTAAAAAGCGCTAAATAAATAAAGGTGACTTGACTTGATCTGACTTACTATCACTAGGTATCACAAGCTCGTCACATTAGGGCTGTTTACACCTGGCCACTTTGTGCATTTCCTGTGATGGGCTGTGATTGACGACTCATAGCTCTGAGCGAGGATTTCGCAGAAACCTGCAATATACCACATTTGAAGAGGCTGACAGGCTCTGTAAGAACATACCTCACAATGGGGTAAAAGTTGCACCCCTGGGGGGCAGGCAGGGCCGTATTAAGAGCTCACTGGGCCTCGGGGCTATGAGTTACTGCAGGGCCCCCCACCACTTTAGGTCACCAACTACATGAGCTAAATGTCATATTATTATACAAGTCATTTTATCCATCTATGATATACTTCACAGTTAAGTTATATTACTTTTAACACAATTTTTTATCATATCAAAATGTATTGCCATGAATTTCATAATTATTGTGACCAATTTCAATATCACAAAACTTTAATAGTAGTTTAAGAAAATAATCTCAAGCTTACTGGGGACAAGAGAGTCACAAATTAAAATAGAACAAAGGCACAATAAATCAATGTACTTGAAAAACTTAAAGCACTGAATAATATATTATATAAAGTAATCAAATATACAATAGGCTACATGGTTTTCACTATAAATTCAACATTCATTCTTGTTAATTTTGCAAAAGTAATTCAGTCAAATGCAGTAAATTTCTTTCTGATGTTTGATTAACATTATTGACACAAGAAGACAGTATTAGCAGCGTCTGTCACTTTTTGAGACCTCTGAGTCAGAATTCAAGTGCGCTGATGTGCAAAACCGTCTCAAGTTCACCATGGTCTCAAAACGAGCATTTACAAAATGAATTCTCTCCCGCTGCTCACTGTGCCTGAGCAGTTTGAAATAATTAGTATCCAAACCACAATGTTTAAAAACGCGTTTAAATGATAAACTTACATCATGATGGCTCAACAAAATTTGAATATTTCTACCGGATATATTATCACCAGCCCTTTAGGCGAATATAAAGTTTAATCAAACACAAAAAGCAAAATCATACATCCATCAAGTTAATATTTAAACTTACCGAAAGTTTGTGGGGTCGATGATGACGCTGTGTTTAAAGAATAGACTAGATTGAAGTGAAGAGTAAAGGCGATTTATTGGTTGATGTATAGGCTATTCTAATAACTAAGGCGCAGGCAGCCATCTATAGGCCTACGTGCAGCAGCAGGTCGATCGTTCACAAGTTAAATATAGAATAAATGTATTTGTCATATAAAATTAAAACCTGACGTTTCAATTTACCATGCCCTGCTGCAAAAGCGTAAATATCGAACGCACATGGCACCCTTTAGCGCCAAATGAGACGCAGAAATATTAGGTCCAAAAGCGCCCCCTAGTGTTCTAATCCTTACCCCACACCATACCTAAACTTAACCAAAACGAAAGCGTCTAATTAGACGTTAAAGGGTGCCATGAGCGCCGCATTTTTACGCTTTTGCAAAAGTGTCAAATATAACGCTTTGGGATGAGAATGCGTTGGCTGCCCACGGGGGTTTGATTGACAGGTGGCCTGGCCAATCATAACGCCGAATACGCAACTTTGTCCAATAACAAAGCTGTCAGTAGATTAACGTCGGTGGACTTGAACTTGAAAACGGTATTGTTTAAATTACTGAAATGACAATATTTGAAAGTTGAGACTTTGTTTCATATCAACAGTAAGCTGCTCTGAACTCTCTCTCGTAATCACTCGGTGTAACGTTAGTCTTTTCCCGGCGATGTATTTTTCACTGTGTGAGTGCATGAGAACATGATGTGCGTGACTCGTGAGAGCCGCCTGGCTCGTCGCTTGTCACACAGTATGACAGTAACTAAAAAGGCGGGTCTTTGCGAACGTCTCTATTAATGATGATTCCATGATAATGCATGGAATATAAGGCAAAGTGCCACTAAATAACAGGGCTAATTTGTGGGGGGCGTTGCGTGGTAAGGCTTTGGTAATCAGATGGCTTGCAGTAGCTATCTGCTCCACAGCCAATCACGGGCCCCCTCCTTGCTCAGGCCCCGGGGCTTTAGCCCCGCCTAGCCCTATGGTTAATGTGGCCGTGGGGGCAGGAGGGGCCCAAAGTTACCCCATTGACTTACTATGGTGAAGGACGTCCCATCAAATGCATGTGTTTTTCCTACTATGGTAAATTGCATTGGGATTTTGTACTGAACATAGCTCTGGATCACAGTGTCATAGAGACAAGGGGGTGGGCTCATTTTACTCAGACGACCAATCAGTTTCTCATGATCATTGTGAAGCTATTGAGCCACACCCTAGCAACTATTTAGAGCACCTTAGCAACAACTCCCATAGACTTCCATTGAAAGAGATCAAAGGGATATCTCTGGAATGAATTGTCATAGAAACATGAGGGTGGTCTCGTTTGACTCGGGGCAGCAAACAGCCAATCATGAATCACCTCAACACTTCCTAGCCGCGCTCTAGCAACCATTGTTGAGCACCTTAGCAACCAAAATCCAAAGAGGAATATCGTCCATTCTGAATGTCACAGAGAGTCATGGGAGTTGGTTTATATCTTTCATAGTGACAAAAAGCCTTTGGAGTTTCATCATTGGTATCTGCTAATGCCTAGTTCACACTACATGATTTTAAAATGTCGGGCTGAACTGTGTGGTTCACACTACATGACTTGCTCTCAGTGAAATCAGGAGTGTTCAAGTTGTTAAGCTGTTCACACCACACAACACAACGTGATTGATCCACAACAGGAGGTAACTCACTACACGAGTTGACAACGCACTGCATAGAGATACAACCACGATCAGATGATAAGAGCAAATCATTTGTGACTCTGTTTCAGTACTATGTTACGGTCTAAATTCTGAAAATAATCAAATAAATAACGAGTGGACAACACTTCTGTCAGCAAACGATTCTATCTTGTCTACAAACCAGCAAAGAAGCGAACACAACACGTGAATATGGACGTCAGACAGAAACTAGTGCTGCACACTGTTTGCGCGATGATCTGCTCTGAGGGAAAAAATGCAAAAAAAGAAGAAAAACTGTCCTCATGACAACACTGAGTTTGAGTCGCGCGACGGCTCTGGATATCTAGCAGGCTAGATATTTTTCTGGGCTCGGTGACGTGTCTGCGAGGCATCTGCGAGCGTTTTCGCTGTGTTGTTGGCTCTTTCATACTAACAGATTGGCGAGCGTTCATCGTCCGCTAATCGCCCGCGATTTGCACGCGATAACACCCTGTCTTGTCGGCGACACAACGATTAGCAAATCGGGCTTAAATCGGGCTTAAAATCATGTACTGTGAACTAGGCATAAGCCGCTCCTTAGCAAACAAACACAATACCCTAGCAACCATTTTGCAAGACCTACATCTCTGCATAAGAAAATCGTATAGACATGGGGGTTGGATAACATCATTCATACTGACAAGCAGCCGTTGGAGTTTCATGATTAGCAGTTGCCAAGCCACTCCCTAGCAACCAAACAGAGTACCCTTGCAACCATTTTGCAATACCTATATCTCAGCATCAGAACATTGTATCGCGATGGGGGTTGGGTCTTTTGACTCATGCTAGCACACAGAACTTTCAAAATGCTAAACATGCAAGCTGTGAATAGCTAAATGCTAATATTGATTAGCTAAGTGCTAAATCATGCCATGAACATTATAAAAACACTATAGTAACCATATGTGAACACTACCAAACACCTAGTAACACCATAGCAACCACCCAGAATACCATAGCAACCACATAAAACACCCTAGCAACCACCCAGAATATCCTAGCAACAGCCTAGCAACACCCTAGCAACCGCCTAGCAACCATCCAAATCACCTTAGCAACACCCTAGCAAGCAACAGAACACCCAAGCAACCACCTAGCAACACCCTAGCAACCACCCAGAACATCCTAGCAACCACCTAACAACACCCTAGCAACCACCTAACAACACCCTAGCAACCACCCAGAGCACCCTAGCAACCACCCAGAACACCCTAGCAACCACCCAGAACACCATAGCAACCACCCAGAACACCCTAGCTAGGCCTGGACGAAAAATCGATTAAATTAATTAATTCAAATTTTTTTGTTGCAGGCAATTTAAAAAATAAGTAAATCGAGTTTTTGTGTAATGTCACATTTTTGGCTCCCCGGAGTTTCTGTAGCGTTAGTTCCACTCACGTAGCAGTATGGCAAGCGACAACAACAACATCATAGCACACACGAAACGGCAACGGCATACAGCAAGCGAGAACATGAGAGTTGGCTGCCGGTGAGAGTAGGAAGTTTGTTCCTTAGCGTAGGAGTGAACTAGAGCTGCTGCCCGAGTGGGTCGGGCCGATATTTCCTGTCACTATCCTCGGGTCGGACCAGGCCCTTGAGAGAAGTGCACTGCCAGCGTAATAGAGTGCGGCGCGGGACTTGATTTGAAGGCCGAGCGCGGGCGGTAATGCACTCACTATGTGTGTGCGGTTTGCGGGAGAATAAAACGATTTGCGGGACTCCCGCAAACTAGAAATATCTATGATTAAAACATAAAAGTAATAGATTTGTATTCATCTGTTGCAGAAAAGCATCAAGAACAACTAAAACAAGATAGAAACGATTTACAGATCATTGTGAAGCTATTGTTACACATGTTGAAAGGAGCAGACGTCGTTTCTGGTGCAACACATTTAATATTTGGGGCTTTGCATGCAATCCTGCAAGAAAGATATAACGGTATACAATCAATCATTCATGGAGCATCTCAATTCGGTGTGTTATCTGCTCGTCTCTGCGTTAACTGCTATATTACGCGCATTCTTCAAATCCAGTATGACATTTTCTAATTGCTCATTATAACATTACTTGTTGTTCACTAACCTAAATTAACATTCACTTGAACATACAGTTTACAAATCAAACTTGTGAACGTACAGTCTATCTTGCCCCATATCAAAAATCACAAATAACCCTTGTTAAACTTAATTTGAACCTATAGTTTCAAGTTTCAAGTTTCCAAGTTTCAAGTTTCCTTTTATTGTCATTGTAACCTGTACAACGAAATTACAAGTACCAACCAGTTGGTGCGTCAATAAAATCAATAACATAACCATAAAAAAATAGAATAATAAATAACAATATAAAAACTCTCCAACTTATTAGGGATACACACACACTACCATCCATACTGTCATAGTTCTTACACAAATTGACAGTGTAATCTTTATGGATTTTTTATGGCATTAAGGGTGGTTATTGCTGTTGGATAAAAACTGTTTTTAAGTCTGTTTGTTCTTGATTTGATTGTCCTGTATCGTCTGCCTGATGGCAACAGTTCAAACAAGGAGTGACCGGGATGGGAAGTGTCTTTAATAATGCTCTGGGCTTTTTTGAGACAGCAAACTCTGTGAAGGTCAACCATTGTAGGGAGGGGACACCCGACTATCTTCTGGGCCGTGTTAATGACCCTTTGGAGAGCCTTTTTCTGGGCTGCCGTGCAGCTGCTAAACCACACACATAGGCAGTAAGTTAAGATAGGTTCAATGGTGCACCTGTAGAAGGATACCAGCAGTCTCTGCTCGATGTCGTTTCTCCTGAGGACCCTGAGGAAGTGCAAACGCTGTTGGGCCTTTTTTAGCACCTTCATATTGTTAACACTCCATGTCAGACCTTCCTCAATGTGCACACTCAGAAAGCAGAAGTCTGACACCTGCTCCACCCGGTCCCCATTTATGATGAGTGGTGAGATGTTAGTTTTGTTCCTCCTGTAATCAATCACCAGCTCCTTGGTCTTTGCAGTATTAAGGAGAAGGTTATTCTCCCTACACCACACCGACAGATTTTGAATCTCCTCCCTGTAAGCTGACTCGTCTGCTCCAGTGATGAGGCCCACAACTGTAGTGTCGTCTGCAAACTTCACTATGATGTTATTTTGGTGGGTGGAGGTACAGTCGTGTGTGTAGAGAGTATAAAGCAGGGGGCTCAATACACAGCCTTGCGGGGAGCCAGTGCTAAGACTGAGGGCCGTCGATGTATAATGGCCAACTCTTACCCTCTGGGTGCGACAGGTGAGGAAGCTTTCAATCCACATACAATATATATATACATTTCCCTTTGTCTGTTAAACACTTCCCAAAGTATATATACATTCTCTTTCCCAGCATGACTTGTTACTCTAAATAACACAACACACTTTCATGTTCTCTTATGTCACACTTCACGACTCTTTATTACTATTAATAAGCAAATTTCCCTTAACGCTAATGTCCCCGCTGCATACAATTTGCGCAAAATGGCGGACACACGTGAACTCCATGTGCGCTACTGAACTCGCGTCACTTAAAGTATTATTTTACCCGTCGATATCACACAACCGCTAAATAACATTACATGTGCATACTGTCTTTCCATCTCTATTGCACAATACCATTTATCATTTCACATACGAGCTTTTATTACCGTCGTTTCTGATCATGCTCTATCCACGGGTGATTAGAATAGTTTTCGTGCTCAAAACCTACCCAACACAAATCCTAAATACCCAAACACTAAACATAACTGCTCATGGACCACCCCGACCCACAAAAGACACAAGTAATCTTACCTGCAAGAAAGATATAACAGTATACAATCAATCATTCATGGAGCATCTCAATTCGGTGTGTTATCTGCTCGTCTCTGCGTTAACTGCTATATTACGCGCATTCTTGAGCAGACCTTGGAAAGAGCTCCCTCTAGTGGTTTGGACTAATTGATACCCCGGTATACTTATGAGTACATATCATTCTTGCAGATATCTATCAATGTCACTAACAGGAGTCGAAGACACACTTCAAGCGCATTCAGAATTTTAGTCTGAATAGATTACTCTGAATATAAAGTGTAATAGTCTCAAATTTTAAAGTGTGGGGGGGGGGGTCTTCTGTTTCTGTTTTAATTTACACTAGTGCCACACTCTCCCCCACAAAACTAAATGTCTCTTGACATTTCAAAATAACTTGAAACAAATTTGACCATTTCTCATCAGGAGTCTTCAACAACTCTCAACTATGCTCCAAAGTCTCCAGAAATGACCGCTTGGTGCCGGCAACTGCTTTACTTCTACTGAGCAGTCCCTTTGGACCAAAGAAGGTTGGCCTAAGGTATCGTACGTGAATACCACTGATTTCTGTCTTTGTCGCTTTGGAAAAAGTCTCAGGGGTTTTGGAGAGTCCATCTCACACTCACTGTCATTTACACCATTGTCACTGTCAATGTCTCCATGACTTGAGCAGGGAACATTTTCATCAAGGTTTAGAGGCAAATTCCCTCCTACAGAACAACTTAGAAGGGGCAAATCCTCTTCGCTCTGAAGGGGCAAATCCTCTTCGCTCTGAAGAGTTCCATCTCGAGGCTTGAAGGGCAGTGCTCTTGGGTTAAGAGACATACAATTCTCCTCTTGCCACTGACCGGTAAGAACATACTCCTCCTCTGAATCACTTTCAGCGTTTATTGGAATCTGACTCTTTTTGTCTCTGTCACTCTTACTCCCTTTATCCATATTTCGAGTGTTCTGTGAGCAGAGTCGATCAGATTTTTCCCTTTCCAGCGGCAGGAAGTCACACGGTAAGAGAAGATTCCTGTGGATGACACGGCTTTTCCCCCTCTTGCTTTCAGGTCTCACCTCATACACCGGACTTTCAGCGTGTTTCCTTTCCTGAACCACGTATACCTGATCTTCCCAGTATGAACGTATCTTCCCAGGGCCCCCCCTAGGAGTCAAATTACGGACCAGGACCCGGTCACCAGGCTGAAGATCTCTCCCTTGAGCCTTCTGATCGTAGTATCTTTTCCCACGGTCTGCTGCTTGTGAAGCGGTCTTTTCGGCAATTTGATATGCCTCACCCATCCTTTCCTTCCAACGAGATGCATAGTCCTGGTAAGTGCCACACACTTCATCTGTCTTCAGGTTGAAAAGAATGTCAATCGGTAAGCGAGGGGATCTTCCATACAATAAATAGTACGGCGCAAACCCTGTTGCTTCACTTCTCGTGCAATTGTAGGCATGCACCACTTTGGCCAAGGAATTCTTCCAGTCTACTTTCTCCTCATCCGCAATTGTACGGAGCATGGACAATAGAGTGCGATTGAATCGCTCCACTTGTCCATTGCCTTGTGGATGGTAGGGTGTTGTGTGTGATCCACAAATTCCACAGAGTTCTTTCAGTTTCTTCATCAATTTGTTGTCAAATTCTTTGCCCATGTCATGATGAATTTTACAGGGGAAACCAAACTTTAAAGCAAAGTCGTTAAAAAGTTTCTCTGCAACCGTCTTCGCAGATTTATCCCTGGTTGCGTACGCCTGCGCAAATATAGTGAAGTGATCCATCACCACAAGAATGTATTCGAAACCTTGCTTGCAGGTCTCCAAATGAAGGAAGTCGATTGAGACCATTTCAAATTGATATGTGGTGTGAATCGGGGTTAACGGTGCTCGAGTTTCTCTGACAGGCTTTTTCTTTTTCACTCGCATACTTTGGTGACAAAGTGCTCCACATCTCTCTGCATTCTTGGCCAGTAAAAGCGCTCTCGGATAAGGCAGAGGGTTCTCTCCACACCCAGATGACCCATCTTTTGGTGCAGCTCACTTAGGATCAGGGAATGGTAAGATTTCGGTAGGAGCAGCTGTGCTCTTTTCCTGGTTTTCCTATACAGTACTCCATCTTTACCCACACAGAGTTTACCCCATTGTTTTAACAGGATCGCCACCTCAGGATGTTCCGCTTTTACTGCCTCTCTACCTGGTCGTTGATCTTTCTCCTTGAACTTTAGGACTTTCCCAATAATACTGTCATTCTCCTGAGCTTCCCGAATCTGGGTTGGGGTCAGTGGTGGACCCAGGTCATCTTGGTCTCTCTCTCTCACTAGACTCAATGCATTGAAGTGAATGTACCCTGTTCCTTGTGAAGGATTTTCACACTCCACTACCACTCCCTCCACTGAAGCTTGAAGGACTTCTGGTTGCATTTGTTCTGTGCACTGCTCCATAAACTTATCGATGTCCAGCGGCATGCGTGACAGACCATCTGCATCTCCATTCTTTTTTCCTGGCCGGTATTTTATGGAAAAGTTAAAGTCGGCAAGCTGTGCGACCCACCGGTGCCCGGTGGCATTCAGTTTGGCGGTGGTGAGGACATAGGTCAGAGGATTGTTATCCGTGTAGACAACAAACGATGGGGCATAGTACAAGTAATGGCGGAACCGCTCACAAACAGCCCACTTCAACGCCAGAAATTCCAGCTTACCAGAACCCATGTGGTAATTTTTCTCTGGGGAACTTAGTGTTCTGGACCAGTAAGCTATCACTACCATCTTTCCATTCTGGCGCTGATACAGTATCGCACCCAATCCTTCCTGGGATGCATCACAGTGTAGCACAAAGGGCTGGGTGAAATCTGGGAAACCCAGGATTGGAGGTTTTGCAAGGTGATCTATCAGGTTGCTCAGTGTCGCCTGATGGGTTTGTGTCCACTCAATGGGTGTCCGTGATGTTAGATCACTTTCTTTCCTCGCCCGGGTGGGTTTTCCTTTCCTTGAGACCCTTCCTGAGTCACCTGAGCCCCTTTCTCTGGCCGTTAGTAGCTGGTACAGCGGCTGGGCGATAACCCTAACATCTTCCGTACGTCGCCCACTGTGGATGGTCTCCTCTCCTTCAAGGCCTGCACTGGCGCAATCTCCGCTGGGTCCATCGTATAACCTTCACCAGACACCATCTTCCCCAGGAATCTCACTTTTCGCTTGAAGAGCTCACATTTTTTGGGGTGAGCTTTACACCATGCTCTTTGTAGCGCTGGAGCACCAGCCGCACATGGGCCAAATGATCTTCAAAACTGCTGCTGTGGACCAAGTTGTCATCTAGATAGGGTTGACATATTGTGTCCCTAAGGCCTAATAAGCAGCTTTCCATGCTTCTTTGGAACTCAGCTGGTGCCGAACTCAGCCCAAATGGGATTCGTATCCACTGGTACAGCCCCCACGGGGTTATGAATGCTGATAGTGGCTGGCTCTCCTCATCCAGGAAGCCCTGGTGATATGCCTTCCCCTGGTCCAAAACAGCGAACCAAGTGCTTCCACTTAACGCATCCAGCATGTCTTGTATCTTAGGGATTGGGTGGCGATCAGGCACTGACTTCTGGTTTAGCTCCCGGTAGTCACAGCACAATCGCAGACTGCCATCTTTTTTTCTCACGCAGACTACTGGAGATGAGTATGCCGATCTGGAGGGAGCCACCCAGCCTTTATTTAGCAAGTCTTGCAGGTACTCCTTGACCTCATCATACAAGGGCTTTGGGACAGACATATAAGTTTTCTGCACAGGCCTTGTGTCATGAAGTGTGATGTGCATCTTTAAAGATGGAATGCAACCAATGTCATCATCATTGTAAGCAAAAGCGTGACACTCATCCCTCAGTACTTTTCTCACAGCTTCCTGCTGAGCCTTTGGGAGATGGTCCAGATTCACAGGGGGATCCTATGATGGTGGTGGTGTTTTGGCCCTTAAATCATCAGTGGTCTTTTCCGAGTCTGGCTCACCAGTTTGGGCTCTCTCTGGCGGGGGTTTCTCAAGTCCAGTGGGGTGGACTGCCACAGGATACACTGTTTTCACAGGCTGTAAATGACCCAAAATGTGATTTCTCTGCAGAGTGATGCTATGCTTTGCTGCATTGACAATAGATATGGGTATATACTTGACATGTCTTGCAGGAATCTTCACAACTGCTTCACTTAGTTCTAGCTCTTGAACGGAGCCTAACTCACTGGGTAAGAAGAGTAGTTCTTGGCCCTGATACTGAGACCCAACGTGAGCACGGACCATTACAGTGGTGACTTGATTCGCAGGCAAGTACACATGCTTTCTCCCAATTTTCACCACCCCCACTGTTACATCTTGCTCCTTACTCCGGATCAGTTTCATCAGTGTGTGTGCCTCGTTGTGGGTGATTGAAAATGCAGAGCTCATTGTATGTAGCGTTTTCCTCTCTCCCTGGGGGGCATCTTCGATCCTGTTCACAACCTCTTCGATTACGTTGAACCCAATAATCGGGTCCTCCGCCACTGTTGGATCACTGGACACCAGCATGGGTACATTTAACAGTGGTGTTGGGAATGGGCCTCCATCCAGTTGGAAATTAACCTCCACCCACCCAATGAATGGAATCTCTGTGTTGTTCGCTGCCAGCCCAGTCAGGGTTGCCTCTCCCAACAACTCTTCCAGAGGCTGAATGACAGTATCAGGGAGGTGTTGTTGTCGCCAGGCATCATTTACAATGCAAGCTTGTGCCCCTGTGTCCCACAGCGCCTCCATCGGCTGACCATTCAGACGGCAGTTGACCAAGCAGCGCTTTCCAATCAGTTTAATGAGCTGCGAATCATGTTGGGGTGGGATATATTTTACAGAACAGAGATTGGAATTGACTTCTACTCTAGTTAAATTAAATGCATGGGTGTTTGACATGGCTACTTGAGATGGTTGATTACTTTGTATGCGGTCCCCGGGGAGGATAGATGCAGGGGAATGGGACACTTCTGGGAGGACTACTGATGGCCCCGTCTCAGCAGTCCTTGGTCGTTTCCCGACTGTGAGCTCTGTACTCTGCATCCACGAGAGAAATGGCCTGTTTGTCCACATTTGAAGCAGTGTTGACAGTTTTCACCTACTTGCTCTTCCCTACATTTCTTACAGCCCCGCTGTCGTTCTTCTCTGTACTGGGAAGATGTCTTATTATTTGCTTCCATTGCAGCTGTAATCATCTGTCTCATTTCAGCTCTCAGCTCCTCCATGAGCTTTTTAGTGTCTGGAACCTCGTTATTGACCTTCTGACATTCTTTAGATTCCCTTCCTTTTACAGTTCTGATCGCCATAGCCATACCAGGCTCTTTTGCTGACTGCACAGCCATAGCAGGTGCGTACTCAGATCGTGGGTCGGTATGGAACTCATGTATGCGGGGAGGTTTACCTGCATGGAGCCTTTTCAGTTTCTCTTGTCTTTCGCCTTCCAGCTTAGCAGCCTCATTCACCGCTTCAATCAGCTCCTCATCCGTCGTCCTGATGTTTTTGAGTAAGGGCTGTATCTGGATTTTCAGAGAGTAACTCGTAAGTCCGGTTTCAATTGAACGCAGAAATTTACGCTGGATGATATCTCTGCTATAGCGGTCATCATCACCATCCTCAGCTTTCCACAGCAGCTTCTCTTTCAATTCAATTGCCCTGAAGATGAAGTTCTGAACTGACTCTTTGGGTTCTTGGGGTATGTTTATGAGCTGGTGATACAGAGCAGTTGTACTGTCAACTTTGTAATGGCCCTTTAAGATGGTGTGTAACGATTGGAGCGCAAGACCACGCTTAATCTCCAACATATCTCTCAATGGCAAGCCTGGGGTGACAGCCCTAACCACTGCCTCTACTATCTCAGTCTCAGAGTGGCCCTTCTCTAATCCCACTTCCATTTGACGAATTAGACTGGGGTATGACAGCTTTTCTTTCTGTCCACTTTCTCCTATCTGTCCCCAGATCTTAAATTCTCTTCTTAGAGTCACTTCGGTCAGTTTCTGAGAAGGTTCAATACTCTTCTCATACCTTGTTTTACTGTTAAAAGGCTTGCGACTGTCTATCCTCCTTTCAGTCGTATAGTAACTTCCCTCATCTCGCTGCGAGCGGCTAAGATACTTTTCTTCCAGCCCTCTTACATGAGTTGGTTTCTCTCCCGTCACCTCCACGTCAGTGGTACCAAATCTCACCTCACTCATCAATGCAAGTAAATCTTTGAAATGCTGAATGACATCATTCTCGCTCTCTTTCTCCTGTAATTCATCCAACGTGCTTTCGACTGTCCTAATGAGCAACCGTCTGGGCTTACCTGAGGACACATCACATTTCAGGTAACGACAAACCTCCTGCAGATGGTCTTCGTCCAACTGCCAGAGATCGGCGCTCACTTGGTCATGAAGGTGTTCCATGGCTAAGTTCGTCTCTTGAAGAGGTAGTCTCTGTCACACTGCTCTACCTCTCCTGGCTAGGCTCGCCAAAATATGTTACACATGTTGAAAGGAGCAGACGTCGTTTTTAATATTTGGGGCTTTGCATGCAATCCTGCAAGAAAAATATAACAGTATACAATCAATCATTCATGGAGCATCTCAATTCGGTGTGTTATCTGCTCGTCTCTGCGTTAAATGCTATATTACGTGCATTCTTCAAATCCAGTATGACATTTTCTAATTGCTCATTATAACATTACTTGTTGTTCACTAACCTAAATTAACATTCACTTGAACATACAGTTTACAAATCAAACATGTGAACGTACAGTCTATCTTGCCCCATATCAAAAATCACAAATAACCCTTGTTAAACTTAATTTGAACCTATACATTTCCCTTTGTCTGTTAAACACTTCCCAAAGTATATATACATTCTCTTTCCCGGCGTGACTTGTTACTCTAAATAACACAATACACTTTCATGTTCTCTTATGTCACACTTCACGACTCTTTATTAATAAGCAAATTTCCCTTAACGCTAATGTCCCCGCTGCATACAATTTGCGCAAAATGGCGGACACACGTGAACTCCACGTGCGCTACTGAACTCGCGTCACTTAAAATATTATTTTACCTGTCGATATCACACAACCGCTAAATAACATTACATGTGCATACAGTCTTTCCATCTCTATTGCACAATACCATTTATCGTTTCACATACGAGCTTTTATTACCGTCGTTTCTGATCACGCTCTATCCACAGGTGATTAGAATAGTTTTCGTGCTCAAAACCTACCCAACACAAATCCTAAATACCCAAACACTAAACATAACTGCTCATGGACCACCCCGACCCACAAAAGACACAAGTAATCTTACCTGCAAGAAAGATATAACAGTATACAATCAATCATTCATGGAGCATCTCAATTCGGTGTGTTATCTGCTCGTCTCTGCGTTAACTGCGTTATATTACGCGCATTCTTGAGCAGACCTTGGAAAGAGCTCCCTCTAGTGGTTTGGACTAATTGATACCCCAGTAAAATTATGAGTACATATCATTCTTGCAGATATCTATCAATGTCACTAACAGGAGTCGAAGACACACTTCAAGCGCATTCAGAATTTTAGTCTGAATAGATTACTCTGAATATAAAGTGTAATAGTCTCAAATTTTAAAGTGGGGGGGGGTCTTCTGTTTCTGTTTTAATTTACACTAGTGCCACACTATCAAGCCACGCCCTAGCAACCATTTACAGTACCTTAGCAACAAGTCCCATAGACTTCCATTGAAAGAGATCAAAGGGATATTTCCGGATAGAAGTGTCATAGAAACATGAGGGTGGGCTCGTTTGTCTCGGGACAGCACACAGCCAATCATGAATCACGTCAACACTTCCTAGCCACACCTTAAAAACCATTGTCGTCCACCTTAGCAACCAAAATCTATGGAGTCATTTCTTCCATTCTGAATGTCACAGAGGAATGGGAGTTGGTTTATATCTTTCATAGTGACAAGAGGCCTTTGGAATTTCATCGGTAACACTTTATTTTACGACCCGCAAACAACTGGGTAAGTACACTGAAATTACGGCGTACGTTTCTGTAATTATAGTGTACTTCCGTGTAAGTATAAGGGAAGAATATTTTAAGTTTGGGGTAATAAAGGGGTAGCAAGCAGATATACAACCTGCAAATAACTTTGTAAGTACACTGAAATTACGGTGTACGTTTCTGTAATTATAGTGTACTTTCGTGTAGGTATAAGGGAGCAATATGTTAAGTTTGGGGTAATAAGGGGGTAACAAGCAGATACAAGCAAATTATTTAATCAGTCAAAAAATAACAGGTATGTATTCTTTTATCATATTCCAGGCAAAAATTGTACATCTGTTGTTTATAAAATGTATCAAATTTCTGGCTAAATATGTTCTTGTGCAATGTTAGAGAGTAATTTTGACATCTGTGGGTTGAAAATTAAACATATATATACATATATATGATAAAAATATATTGGCTTTTCTTACTAGATTACTTAATGTTAAGTCAAAATATTTAGTTTCTGTTGTGATTTTAATTTAGAGCGTACCATGTGGTAATTAGTACTTACCTTATCCCATTGAATTGCAATGACACTTAAATGTTATTGCCATTGTCATTGGTGGTACACTGTTGGGGAATTTTAATCTCCTATATGTTTTTCTTTTATCAAGAGTGGAGTGAGGCACCAGAGAACCGGCCGGGTCAGAGGTCATCTTAGACTGGGGAGGATAGAGGGGGTTAGCGGTAAATCTAACCTAGCATTTGAATCCTGTTGCTTGTGGAATTTTACAGAGAGGCTTGGCCTGCAGTGAATAACCTTGGGAGAGCTATATAGACAGACTCCGGCCTGTGTTCTGCGCGCCACTCTCTTCACAGTGTACCAATCTGTGTTAGCGACTGGGCCTATTCTTGCAAGAATAAACTTCTTTTTCTTTTATTAATTTGACTCTGAGTGTCTCTTACGCAGTGATGTCTGTTTATTGAATTTTTGCCTCAACATACACTTACCCTGTAACTACACAGAACAAGGGGGTAACAAGCACCACTTTAATTTACAGCCCGCAGGAGTTACACTTACCCTGTAACTACACGGAACAAGGGGGTAACAAGCACCACTTTTATTTACAGCCCGCAGGGGTTACACTTACCCTGTAACTACACAGAACAAGGGGGTAACAAGCACCACTTTAATTTACAGCCCGCAGGGGTTACACTTACCCTGTAACTACACAGAACAAGGGGGTAACAGGCACCACTTCAATTTACGGCCCGCAGGAGTTACACTTACCCTGTAACTACACAGAACAACAGGCACCACTTTAATTTACGGCCCGCAGGAGTTACACTTACTCTGTAACTACACAGAACAAGGGGGTAACAAGCACCACTTTAATTTACAGCCCACAGGAGTTACACTTACCCTGTAACTACACAGAACAAGGGGGTAACAAGCACCACTTTAATTTACAGCCCGCAGGGGTTACACTTACCCTGTAACTAGAACAAGGGGGTAACAAGCACCACTTTAATTTACAGCCCACAGGAGTTACACTTACCCTGTAACTACACAGAACAAGGGGGTAACAAGCACCACTTTAATTTACGGCCCGCAGGAGTTACACTTACACTGTAACTACACAGAACAAGGGGGTAACAAGCACCACTTTAATTTACAGCCCACAGGAGTTACACTTACCCTGTAACTACACAGAACAAGGGGGTAACAAGCACCACTTTAATTTACAGCACACAGGGGTTACACTTACCCAGTAACTGCACAGAACAAGGGGGTAACAAATGCTACTTTCTATGTAGCAATACGAAACAACACTATTTGCACTGTAATTACAGAGAACGGTACTGTTATCAAGAAAACAACAACCAAAAAAGTTTTAATTACACAGTATTTTTGCCCTGACATTTAAGTGTCATTGCAATTCAATGGGATAAGGTAAGTACTAATTACCACATGCTATGGTCTAAATTAAAATCAAAACAGTAACTAATTATTTTGACTTAACATTATTTTTGCCTGGAATATATAAAAGAATAGGTACCAGTTATTTTTTAACTAGTTAAATAATTTGTATATCTGTATCTGCTTGTTACCCCCTTATTTCCCCAAACTTAACATATTGTTCCCTTATACCTACACGGAAGTACACTATAATTACAGAAACATACACCGTAATTTCAGTGTACTTATAATGTTATTTGCAGGTTGTATATCTGCTTGTTACCCCTTTATTACCCCAAACTTAACATATTGTTCCCTTATACCTACAGGGAAGTACACTATAATTACAGAAACGTACGCCTTAATTTCTGTGTACTTACCCAGTTGTTTGCGGGTCGTAAAATAAAGTGTTACCATTTCATCATTGGCAGCTGCCAAGCCGCTCCTTAGCAACCAAACAGAGTACCCTAGCAATCATTTTGCAAGACCTACATCGCTGCATCAGAACATCGTATAGAGATGGGGGTTGGTTTATACATTCACATTGACTTTGGAACTTCGTGTTTGGCAGCTGCCAAGCCACTCCTTAGCAACCAAACAGTACCCTAGCAACCGTTTTGCAAGACCTATATCTAGGCATCAAAACATCGTATAGAGATGGGGGTTGGCTCTTTTTACTCATGCTAGCAAACAGGACTTGCTACATGCTACACATGCTAGCAGTGAATTGCTACATGCTAATATTGATTAGCTAAGTGCTAAATCATGCCAAGAAAATGCTACAAACTCCATAGTAACCATCTGTGACAACTACCAACCACCTAATAACACCATAGCAACCACCCAGAATACCATAGCAACCACCTAAAACACCATAGAAACCACCCAGAATACCATAGTAACCACCTAGCAACACCATAGCAACCACCAAGAACACCATAGCAACCGCCTAGCAACACCCTAGCAACAGGGCTCCAGACTAACTTTTCTGTTGCACTGGTGCTACCAACTTTCTCAGTTGGTCGCACCAGCATATGATTTAGTCGCACCTTTTTTTAATGCTACATGCCAAGGTATTAATCAATGCATGCTGATGAACAGTGGTTTTAATGGACCAAAGCTAGCTAAGGCTTTCTGTGTTACAGCATAAATACCTGTAATATATTAAACGTACAATATGTAATTTTTTTATGGCCACCAGGGGTCACTCATTTCACATAATAACAAAGACGTACTTTGATGACGTCAGGAAAGAGCGTGGGCTCACGGGAGTTGTTGTCGCTGTCAATGACAACCAGCTCAGCTCATGACATGACATGATCGTTTTTAACAAAATATACGGATATACGGCATCTCTCTGTAGATTTAGCTTGTCAAGAAGCTTTAAATGCAACCCCAATGTTTACCTGTGTCATGCTTCTCCTGTCCCCAAACCCTTCTCGGGTCATATCTTTCACAAGGACGTTTGAGCTTTACTGAGCTGTAGCAGCAGAAGGTGTAGGCAAAGCGTAATCGTGGTTTATAACCAGACGAATATAAATATTTATATTACGCTCCTTCAATGAATGACCTATTTTAGAACATTTTTCGGGCACACCGGATTTTATAAGCACGTAAGATACTGCAGTCAAACGTTTGACTGGGTTTGCGTTATTCATCCACTATGTGCTAAAGGCTAAAGGGAATGTAGTGAGAGCTTGCGCCGCAGGTGAGGCGTTTATTTAGTAAGTGTGAGCACGCTGAAGCGGGCACGTACATTTGCAACCTGACTCATATGAGTATTCAATGTGCGCGGCTCGCTAACAGCAACAGTTGGCTGATTTGAATGAAACGACCGGTTACTGTGAACGGGGAGCGCTATATGCGCGAGCAGCACCGGGGGACAGTGCATCTCGTCTGAGTGAGCGCTCGTGAGCGGGCACGTGATTTACACGCATAAAAATACGTCTTACTTTTTTTTCTTCGTCATTTTCTTTGCTTTATTGGAGGTAGTCCAGTGTTCCCCTTTGTGTTTGGTGGTTTCGCCGGGTTCCGCAAGGAAGTTAGAGAAAATAGAGGAGTCAAAGGTTATATGACGCCATAGACGGACGACGAAACGGAAATAAAGAAACGTCCCGTTTCTTCGAATTAAACTATAAATTTCTCCGTATTTGAAAGTTGGTGGAAACTGTCGGGATAATGTAAGTACACATCTAATAGAAATATATAACATAGATACAGTTATTTTTGCTATTTTTAAAGCCGAAAAAGTACAGATTGTGGCTTTAATTATCATTGCCAAATTTGAGGATTTTCATGGATTTTGGACAGTAATTTTAATCTGTAATCTTAAGCATTTTACATTTGAATTATATACAATCTATTTACATTTGAATCATATTATATCTATCTATCTATCTATCTATCTATCTATCTATCTATCTATCTATCTATCTATCTATCTATCTATCTATCTATATTTTAAAAATCATTAAACATTCGAAGGTATGCATTTTAAAAGATTAGAGTAATTTAATAAGATAATACAGATTTTTCATTATCAAAGTTTATAATTGTAACAAAAAATCAAAAATCTCACACTCCTTACCTTCTGCATTTTATAATAATTTGCTTTTCCTCAGTCGAGCGATTACTCTCATCTAACTGCTGAAAAGACGTAGGAAGGGGCACACTGTTTTGTGAGACATTTTCATTTTTATATGCCTCAATTTGTGAATTCCTAATTTAGCGCGTTTCACCATCAGTGTGCAGTGCGCGTGACGTCTACGTTCGTAAATAAACTGCACGTGTCTTGCGGAAAAACACTGTAGCCGGAGCTACTTCTCTCCATCAATGTCTATGGTGGTGAGTCACACAGGCACTGGGCAACTCCGCATCCAAGTCGATCCTAGGATAAAATAGTCCGAATATAAAGACTTATTATAGGCGTACCATAGTGATTCAGGATAAATCAAAAACACTGTTTGGAAAATGGATTCATGATGTAGCCTACTCGTTCATTTTGAACATAATGTAGCGACTGTCAATGGCTGTGTGGCTGTCAATCAGCTATACGCACAACCGGCGCTGCGTCATCATAGAATGTTCACGCCCACTTTTGGGGGAAAGAAACTAGATTCCCCATAGACTTCAATACAAAATAACGGCAAAAACCAACGTCCGTGCACAGCCGACAGGCGTAAATAACTTAAGAAATCACTTATATACACCATGTCAAGTAATTATGTCAAGTCTGCCTGCTATAGAGCGTGAAAGATACATTTTTTATGCCTGTTATCAACTAGCCCAGGCTACCTGCCATCATAATCATTAATTCATGAGATATACATTAAGGTTTTTTACTTTAAAAAGCAAAATAAAATCATTCACTCGCTTACCTCGTGACTCGACGAGGTAAAAGTAAATGTCCGGGTAAGACACCTCTGGCCACTGGGTGGGGTTGTTACCCCAATTTGACGCTGGGAGAATAAAGGGACATGTTTTTAAATTGACCAAATTAAGTTTGTGTATGTGTTTTTCACACACTATGGCAGGCAGGGTGGACATATAATTACTTAAAATGTTTTATATAAATGATTTCTTAAGTTATTTACACCTGTCGGCTGTGTACGGACGTTGGTTTTTGCTGTTATTTTGTATTGAAGTCTATGGGGAGTCTAGTTTGTTTTCCCCCAAAAGGGGGCGGGGACAAAATTGACAGTTAAGTTCCCGGATGTGCCGGTTGTGCGTATGTGGAACCCCGGGCGCGCTGTTGGTTGGCGGCCTGGGGAGAGGGGGCGGGTTGAGGAAGTTCGTCTGTTGCTTTTGTTGCTCTATTCTGAAGCTGTGTTTCTGAATGCCTGCACATTGTGCTCTGGCGAATAAACAAGTTAACAGAACTCGGGCCTTGTGAGAAGCTACAATAAGTTACGGCTATCTATTGCGCGAGCGTCCACTCGCATATTTGCGACCACATGCAACTTTAACTCGCACATTCTCAAAAAATGGTCGCAAATGCGACCAATTTGGTCGCAGTCTGGAACCCTGCCTAGCAACCACCTAGCAACCATCCAAAACACCATAGCAACACCCTAGCAACCACTAAGAACACCCTAGCAACCATCTAGCAACACCCTAGCAACCACCCAGAACACCCGAACAACCAGCTAGCAACACCCTAGCAACCACACAGAACACCCTAGCAACCGCCTAGCAACCACCCAGAACACCCTAGCAACCGCCTAGTAACACCCTAGCAACCACTCAGAACACCCTTACAACCACCTAGCAGAACCCTAGCAACCACCTAGAACACCCTAGCAATCACCTAGAAACACCCTAGCAACCACCCAGAACATCCTAGCAACAGCCTATCAACCACCCAGAACAACCTAGCAACCACCTAGAAAACCCTAGCAACCACCTAGCAACACCCTAGCAACCACCCAGAACACCCTAGCAACCGCCTAGCAACCACCCATAACACCCTAGCAACCACATAGCAACACCCTAGAAACCACTCAGAACACCATAGCAACCACCTAGCAACACCCTAGCAACCACCCAGAACACCCTAGCAACCACCTAGCAACACCATAGCAACCACCCAGAACACCCTAGCAACCGGGTGGTGAGATTTGCCACTGTAAGCACCACTTCACATTTTCTTCTGGAAATGTACATTCTAGTTACTATTGTTCGTCATTGAATGCCACATGAATGAACAGTTGGAATATCATTATCATCAGCTTCCCATCTAAGGAGCAAAAAGTCATGAAAATAGAAAATATATTTATGAGTGTTGAATAAATGCTATAGTAATTTGGGTTACTATTGTAACCCATATTCCCTGAAGGAGGGAACGGACACGTTATGACAGAATTGGGATCTAGCTTGAGTGTAAACTAAATGAGCAAATGCACATTGGTATGCGAGATTTGGATCGCAGGCTCTTCCTCGCTGAGTGCGTGTGAGATTGCATTTTAGGATTTCAGTGGTGCAGCAAGTAAGTCACCTGATTCACCTGTAACACGGGCTCTACACAGAAAAAGTCAATCAAAGCTGTTCCTATTACTCTGCCAGTGAGACTGGATAACACTGGGAAAGTGTGCCTTTTCCAACCGGAAAGAAACGCTACGGAGGCCACATCCTGCCCGTAGGGAGGTAACGTGCAAATTATGCATATGGACTGGCCAATGGGGCAGATCTGAGGGCTGTTTCACAAAACCAAGATAGCGGATTAAGCCGGGATTTTCCACATATCCTGGCTGAATTAAGCCGGGACTCGCTTTCATGAAAGCAGTAGCACACAAGTTACCATGGCGATTTATTCTGTGCAGCTAGCCTGCTCCAGACCAGGCTAACAGCCAGACTTAGGGGACTTTTACACTGGGCTCATTTGCTGCGGTCCGAGCCCGAGCGCGTTTGTTTCCGGCGCCCCCCGCAGCGTTGGTCTGGTTTCACACTCAACTTGATTCTATTGAACCCTGGTGCGTTTGCGTGCATCTTACGTCATCGCGAACATGCGCTTCGCATGCGCGTTAACATTATTAATGTGCTGCTATTATGAGCAGTTGAGTGAACAATACAGGTTTACTGTGCGTGTGTCACATAAGGTGGACTTCTGCTGCTTGCAAACGGACTCTTTTGAGGAGACAGTGGATTTCCAAATGTGTTGCTCTGATTCCATGCGCAATGCACGAATACACTGCAGGCTCACTCTCGTTCGTATCCAAGGTAAATCATCAACACCATCATCCCGTACAAGTGTTTTATTTAACTGAATACATCACAATAAGATAAAACGCATGCGCAGGATACTTTACTTCCTGAACAAGTGCGCGCCCGAATCCGTGTTGCTTTCACATTCACGCAAACTGCGGCACGGCTCGGAAGCAACCGAACTCAGACCACCTCCTCCAGCTAGTCTCGGGTTCGGTACCCCAGTGCACACCCGGGTCCCATGACAGCGTTCACATTAGCAATTTTTCATGCGAACCGTGCTCCGTTCCGAACTAAACTGCCAGTGTGAAAGCCCCCTTAGTCAATCCTGGTGCCTTATCTGTTCAGTCAGCGGTCACGCCGATCAGAAACCAATGTGTTTTGTCAGTTATTCTGTTTTGCCATCTATGTGTTCAGTGCAATTTTTTATCAGCCTGCATTAAAATACTGTACCTCAGATACATATTGGCATTCAGTCAAGTAGCCTACTATTATTATTGTAACATTATGATGGTAGCCTACCCTTATTGACTATAATAATAATTATCCATATGGGCACTATTACTGTTCCATTGTGTTTTTGAAGACTGCTGTTGTTCTAAGTTTGACAGGTTTTTAAGTAGGGAATAATTGACGACAGGCCTTTGAATTATTAGAAAAATAATGCACACCCGAGGTGGTAATGCGGTCACGACGCGAAGCGGAGTATAAATTAATAAAATTAATTTATTATTATTAATAATAAATAAATTATTATTTTTCTAATAATTCAACGGCCTGAAGTCAATTATTCCGCTTATACTACAGTTGCCACACCTCAAAACATTGTTCAGATGATTCATATCAAGACGTTTGTCAAGTTTTTGACATAAAACGCTCTTGTATGTAGGACTAATTTCTTACGCATCTAATCCCATGCCTCCGTTGCTAATTCCAAAACGTCATTTTAGAGTTAGTAACGGAGGTTTGAGACACTGATAGCAGACTAATGTAATGATGGGGGACACACTTACAATTCACTGAAATATGCGACGACCGACTGTTTCCATCGACTGTAGAAGGTCTAACTAAACACCCACTGCAGACACAGACTGATTGCGCGTTTGGGCATGATCAGTCAGAAGTATCAAATTACATCCAAAACTGGCCTTACAAATGCAAAGTGCAGTAACTACGCAAACCAAGAAACGGAGAAAAAGGCCTTTAAAGTTTTTATACCAGCCAGTCAGCATGTTATGGGTAGATTATGTGGTAATGCATCTCCGAAACGGGACATAATTTAACCCAGATATCTTTTCACAAGACAGAATACATGTCATAAAGCCCATTACAAGTCTTAACTCATTTTTGACCAAATGTGTAGTTGTACTGCGCCTAAACTAGTCTGTCCCGGCTTTATGCAGTTATTAAATGAAGTTTTATGGAACAAGGTTCGGGAGGAGCATGTTCAGGTAATCATCCAATCAGCGCAAGGAAAGCCAGTATAAATAAAGCCTTCCCTTACCTCCTGTCTCATGACTAATTTCTCAGCACTTGACTCCGCCTTCGTGCAGTCATGTCCGAGTTAGAGCTCTTCCCCTCTGACGATGAATCTTTCATCACGGAATCATCTCCATTGCAAGACGCATACCTAGCAACTCTTCCTTCTCCAGCAGCCAACGATAACAACGAACCTCCATCATTATTCAGGGGACATCGGCTCTCCAGATCCTCTCCGCATACACCATGAAGCCAATGACCCAACTCACCACCGCCAGCGAGGAATTCATCATCTTTATCATCATCTTCCTCTGCGCTTTCCCATCAACCTGCTACCCCAAACATCCCTCCCATAGGGAAGTGGACAGGGGCTAAGACAAAGTGGACAGGGGCTAAGACAAGCCCTAATTAATTCTGATGTTAATTTCTCCCACAGGATGATAAAGCAGAATTATTTCATTTGTATGTTATTGTTACAATCTTCTCACCCTTCGTTTCAGCTCCAATTTCTTCGGCTAGAACGAGCAAAGTGCTCGCTGGTCCCTGATCGCTCGTTCCGCAGTATCTCCTTCCACACTTGAAGCTCCGGGCCCCGCCCCGCGCCACGGCGTCACAGACCTTCCGCTAGCCTGGGCCGCGCCCCGGAATCCGTCATGGAAAGGCGCCAACATCCTCCAGGCCAACTCCCCTCCTCAGCCCCTCCCACTGTGGTACCTCACACTCCAGATCCCGGCAGTTCCACTTTTCTACAGGATCCCCAAACATTTTTCTTCCCTTCTGCTTCTTTCAGTTTTCCTCCTTCTCAAGCGCCGCGTGCTCTCCCTAACGTGAGGATGCCTCCGTTAGCCAGTCAATCACAGGCACATTTCCTTCCCTTTCCACAACATGCTCTCCCTATTCCTCCTCCTTCACCTAACCCAGGGCCCGATCTCTGCGTGAGAATGCCTCCGCAAACGGCCACAGCCCCGACTTTCCATCCCTTTAACCCTCTTCAAGTGCGTTCTCCTTTCTCTCTATTCTCAGCCACTCCTTAACCAGTCCCTCCGAACGCGGTCGCTACGGAACCTCCTCCAGTGACGAACATCCGAGCTCAAATCCTCGCAGGCACAGTCGTCAATTTGGGTTCCCTACCGTCCTGGTTTCCCTCGGCCGAATCCAATCGCCATGTAGATTGCGGCGACATTTCAGTCACTCTAAAATTGTCACTAGCCGAATTCTGTCTTGCCTTCAGCCGCTATACAGAAATCATATGCTCGTTCTTTTCCCCATAGACGGCGCGAGCTGAATGACTATTTTTCTATCATAGCGCAGCTCGCGTTGTTTGCGCCGCCAGCGATTTTGACGTTGTGTGTCGCTAGGCTCTGTACTGTGATGTCGCTTGTGGGCGTTCGTGCTGTACGCTCTGATATATTTTTTTTTTGGAAGACAGCACGTCTGGCCATATCTATACAAAGACCGTCACAAATGATATATAATTTTAATTTGACTGGGAATAAGTGACTTTTAAGGCTAAAAAGAAACCATATGCTTAAATCAATTACTAGACCAACGATCGATCGAATGAACAAATTAAACTCATTTATACTGTCACAAATTATAAAAACGTCATGCAAGCTTGACTAATAATCAATTTTCTTGTCCGTAATAGTCAACACAATGTAGGGGAGATTGTAAAATGAACTGCAGCATTGCTAATAAGGTTATGTATGAATTAAACTCACTGAGACTGTAAATAGTTACTTTTCCATCCACCATTTTATTATCCATGTTTTGTGGTTACAGTCAAATCATATAAAACAGTGAAATCGTCCTCAAACTCTTTCTTTCTGTCTTGCCTGCCCTGCACTCGAGAGAGTGACGTGAGTTCCACTGAAAGTCTTATTTCCTATTAGTTGTCGCTCGCGAAAATCGCTTCTCATTTGCATACAGTTGAAAATTCTCAACTTTTGTCGCTTGTCGCTTGTCTCTTGTCGCTTGACATGCCCACATTCTGTCGCCAACGGTCACTGTCGCTCGTATCGCCGGATGTCGCCAGCGTTCCATTGAAATGAATTGGATCTTGTCGCTTTGTCGCTGCGTGTCGCTGGCGATGTGAACGGGGCTTTACGGGGGTAGTAATTTTTATACCAACCTTATACATAAGCCGTTTTCCGCAAATGCGCAGTCCGTGTTCCCCAATGGAATATTGGGGAGCGTCGGATACGGATCTTTATAACCGAGTCTTCCTCGGGTCCAGTAATATCTCCTGCGCAATTTGCAGACCCACAATCCATGCCACCAAGGCATGCCCCCAAATCAATCCATCGATCCCCCCCCCCTGCCCTAAGCAGAACGCTATAAAATCCTCAAGCCACGTTCTGCATCACGCAAGAGAAGATTCTTCAATCAGAGCACCATACTCGGCACCCGACAGTCAAGTTTGCAGGAACTTCAACGAAGGGAGATGCCTAAGATAACGCTGTCATTTTCTCCACGTCTAGAATATTCTCTCAACTGTCATGATATCGAACAAGCCATAACTATGCTTAGAATAGCTGGACGAGGAGCATAGATATCTCCTCTGCTTTTAAAGTAACGCCAATCCACCCCGATTCATGGCACCTATTCAGCGTAAACTGGCAGAAAAAAGTATTATTCCACCGTGCGTCTAGCTTTCAGCTGCAAAGCAGCCCAAAAAAAAAAAAAATCTTCGACACTCTTTCCGAAGTCATATGTTCGATCATTTCCAATAATTACGCAATTCCTCATCTTCTCCATCTGCTCGACGGTCACCCCATGACACCTTCCCCAAGGCTCACCTCCTCACGGTGAAAAAAGTTTTCGCAGATCTAGGGATTCCGTTAGCCCAGGAGAAAACATGGGGTCCAACTACATCCATCGAGTTCTTAGGCATCAATCTGGACTCAGTAAATTTCCAGGCCTCACTGCCTAAGGAGAAAATAGATTGCACCATTTTAATCGCATCCAATTTTACAGACTGCACAGATTGTTCAAAACGCGAACTTCTCTCGCTGCTGGCCCACCTAAATTAAGTTATGCGATGTGCATTATTCCACAGGGCCGACCATTTATAGCGCATCTCCTAGCCCTCTCTTCATCCGTTCACGGACTGGAAGATCGGATCATCCTTCCAGAGAGTCAAAAAACGAGCTAAAATTGTGGATTAAATTTCAATTAGAAATTTAATCCACAATTAGTGGAATGGCTTAACTTTTTTATACAGCGACTTTATCTCTCTCCCCCTCGATATTAAACTGTTCACTGACGCAGCTCCCTCGATCAGCTTCGGCGGTTATTACCAAGGATGCTGGTTCGCATCTCCCTGGCCCCCTAAGCTCCTAGACACACCCCAGGCTTCAGCCTCCTCTTGCCCTCTTCGAGCTCTACCCGATCGTCGTCACAGCTTCCCTATGGAGGAAGAATGGTCAAGCAAAAGCATCAAAATCCATTGCGACAATGAAGCAATCGCGCACTGTATCAATAAAGGTCGTTCTCGCTCACCTGTGCTCTTGCCACTCCTCAGATGCCTCATATGGATCTCCGCATGTGACCAGTTCTTAATAACTGCAAAACACGTTCCAGGTGTTCAAAAAACAAATCGCTGACCCTCTCTCCTGTTTCTCTTTTCAGAAATTCAGGACGCAGGCACCAGAAGCAGACCTCGTTCCAACTCCAGTACCTCTTTATTTTCAGCTGATTTTCCGTTAAACCATCCGCTAAAATCCCTCCCGGACAAGTCCATCGAATCCATCCTCCAAGGCGTTTTTCTCCAAGAACCCTGCAAACTTATTACACCGCACGGAAATAGTGTTCAAATCATTCCACCTCTCTCAACCCGTCGTTTCTTGAATGTTCTCTTTTAACCAACTACTTAATCCATATCTCATCTTTAGTAGGCTCCTATAAAAGGTATCCAAGCCGGATCCATCAAAAGTTATCTAAGCGGCAATCAAATATTCCATAAATTAATCTACGGTAAACCCGCACCTGCATTTAATAACTCCCAAATGTCCCTTCTAGTTAAGGGAGTCCAAGATCCCGCCCCACGCGCCCGGATACCAGACAACCAATCAATCGATATAATCACCAGATGCACCTCATCACTCCGTCTTGGATACTACTCCATCAGCACCGCCTATACTTTAGAAGCCATGTTCATCCTAGCATTCTCCAGTTTTCTCCGCTGTTCCGAACAAATTCAATCATAATCATCTCCTGCCATGCTTCACTTCTGCTACATCCGCTCACAATATACCTTCCGACTACATCTGGGCTCGCCGCCCGCACGCTTGCTTAATATTCATAGTACGTTTTTCAATCACATGCAGACTCCCCCGTTCGCACGCAGAGATGACTCACCCGTTCGAAGGCCGGGCTCCGTCCCCCTTCCAAAACGCTGGTTGAACCCTCCCGTTCGAATTGCAGTGAGAGTCTGCCCGTCTTAGGCGTCGCCGGACGTCCACGCTCGTGTTGCCAGGAGGCTCCCCATTCGTTGGGACGTAAGGGGTCTTTCCCGTGCCCCAGCCACCCTTCGAAGCGCCGGTCGAGCCCTCCCGACCAAGTCCAGCGGGCGCCCCAACGTCCAAGCCGGCGAGGCTTACCCGTCCGATGCCGTGAGCATTTAAGTTCCCGTCGGATGCAGCGAGAGCCCTCCCGGGTGAACGGTTAAATTCGTCCTCAAATTCACGCTCGATAATTCTTACGTCAGTTCAACAGCAGAATGGGCTTATCCGTCCGATGCCGTGAGCATCCAAGTTCCCATCGGTCGTTGCGAGAGCCTTCCCAGTCGAACAGGCAAGCTCGTTCCTTGGTAAATTACATACCCTTCACTTTTTTGGGGGGTTAAAATTCAACGCTCGCTGTCCTTTGTTTATGTGGCATTTTGGGGAGTTCTCTGGGGTCGGGCCGAATTCTGAGCTCAGAGCCCTCCCCCGGACAGCAAGCCAAATACGCATTTTAATATTTCTTATGATTTCATTAACATGTAAACTCGTGAAATGAAGTTTTATGTAACAAGGTTCGGGAGGAGCATGTTCAGGTAATCATCCAATCAGCGCAAGGAAAGCCAGTATAAATAAAGCCTTCCCTTACGTCCTGTCTCATGACTAATTTCTCAGCATCCCACACCACCACCCCTTCACCCAGGGCCGGCCCGTGGCATAGGCGGTATAGGCAAATGCTAAGGGCGCACCCAACTCAAGGGGCGCCAAAATGAGTGAACGAGTGAATTTTTAATTTTTATATATTTTTTACTAATACTGTTTTAAAACTATTAATTCGAACAACTCCACAAAAACGTAACTAAATCCCCCTACTCCGGTCCGGTGCATCAATCTCACCCCATCCCCCCCCCCCCCCCCCCCCCCCCCGCGAGTGCTTGAAGTGCGCCAGAAACAGAGCGCGCGCGATCAGTTTGTTTAGCGTCGCCTCTCGCCGCATCCAATGTAGACAACATTGCTTTCGTTTGATGAAATTACACTCAAGCACTCCCTTAGAAACGGGCCTCGAAGCCAACTAGACACGGGGAAAGTTTCCTCATTGTGACGGATGGCCGAATTTTCATGACACATTTAAATTAACATTATAGTCTGCTGCGATAGAGATAGTGCCGAAAAGAAGAGGATACAAGGGGATAAAGACAGAGGTAAAGTGATGTAATGAATGAACAGTTTATCTAATTGCATAGTATTAAGATGTTATAATTTAATGGCAGTTATTTTTACCTTGTAACTTTATGCTAACAGTAGTTCTGTGTTCTTGCAGAGCCCCCAGAAAATGCGATTTGTAACAAACATGTCAGTCTTTTTTAGACTCAGACTATCACTTTTATTATTTAACGTTTTACTATACATTTGGGATATATGGCATTTTTTATTATTTGCCAAAATTAATAACGCTATTTATAAGCTACAGGTTTATTAAAAGTAGCAATGTTTCATGTAAAATTCACATTAAAGACATTTAGCAGTTTCATTCATGTTGAAAACATGAAATGTGTCATAATTTAGTGGAAGATTGCTGCCATCAACTGCCAAACAAACACTTTTGCTAGTGCTCAATGAAGAGTTTGTGCATGAATGACATTTGGAACATGACATCACTGTTTTATCTAGAGTGGCTGGCTATATATAAATGAAATAAATAATAATAAAAAAATTGCAACAAAATAAATCATCACTGAACATACTTTTCATCTAGATCTGCTGTACAGGAGAAGCAAACTTTGTTGCATTATTTTCCTGTTTTCACTGTAAAGCTGCTTGAAATAATCTGTATTGTAGACTAAAAAGCACTATATAAAAATATTGGGGACTTGACTTGAATGCTAGATGTAATGCTCTTGCTATATATATATGACTAAATAATCGCCAACACAAATGATGGGGTGAAATGGGCTGTAATGCATGGGGCGCCAGGTAAAATCTTGTCTAGGGCAGCAAATTGGTCAGGGCCGGCCCTGCCTTCACCCCACATTCGGCTGGGTCCGCGACTCCGCGCTTAAATACCTATGATCCCTAAAGTAAGGGGGAGTTCTCTGGGGTCGGGCCGAATTCTGAGCTCAGAGCCCTCCCCCGGACATCAAGCCAAATATTTCTTATGATTTCATTAACATGTAAACTCGTGAATGCAGTTATGAGAGAGAGAGAGAGAGACGTGAGACGATGTGCGTCAAAATTATTTATTTATTAACTTCGTTTTAAAGAATTCGTTCATTATTGTTTTCTATAATTGACAGTAGATAACCCAATAAATGAAAAACACAAAGCCCTTTTAACAAGTAAGCCTATCAATAATTATTTATTTGTTATATTATCTGGAATAATTACGAAAATTCGTGCATTAGGACTATTCATTTATTTATATAGCCTATTCAGTTTAATTTTCTATTTAGCCTAGGACTATACTTTATTAAAATTAAACTGTATGTGTCAATTGATTGTGAAGTTAGACATCGAAAATTGCAGATCAAGCGCATGGGGCTGCGCATGTCTCTTGTTATGAATTGGATCCCATTTTCCGTTAACTACGCGCAGGGATATGGAACTGTAATGCGGTTCAAACTTGCCTGAAACTACTTTAGCCGTGCGTTTCCTTGAAAATAATTGCACACCTTTAGAACGTTCTCAACCAATCAGAATCAAGCATTCAACAGCCCTGTAGTATAATAGGCTATTGTATATGATGAGGGAATTAGAGAAATGGCTAATAAAGAAGCAAACGTTTTGTCAATCAAGTCAGGCAATATAAGTAGCTCTAAACACATGTTTCGTCCTTTACAATGGCATGCCCATTTTTGGATGACATCGTAGATGATGAAGCACTTATATTGAGACGGTCTTTCAGACGTGAAAGAGTGTTTCGGGACATTTCCAACCCATTGGCTTTTCCTGGCAATTAGCTGCAAGAGCGTTAGCCTACTGCTTTTCTGGGCATGGCATCCGCTACCTGTGCAGACTGTTGGGTCCCAAAATTTTATCAGACACTTACCAGTCTGCAAAATGTTATTATATTTGATCTTGACCTGTTGCCAGGTCGAGTCTTTGGTCCAGTCATGTTTGTTCTGTATAAATATTGATAGGATGTGTAACAAAAAAGAGTAACATAAATTAATCAGCTGTCAGATTCACACGTTAACATTGACTTCCACTGAGCAAATGACAGTAACTCCTTGAATGTATAATTATGACGTTTTCAGTAGCGCTATTGTTTGCCATATTCTCGCTCCTCTATAATAGCGGCAGTGTTTCCTTTTCTGAGTATGATGTGCTTCAATTCCTCGTAGATCTCCTTTAAAAGATGTTGCTCATTTGGTGTGAAGAATGCAGTGTTGGGTAAGTTACTCTAAAAAAGTGATTAATTACTAGTTACTAATTACCTCTTCAACAGTGTAATTAGATTACTGTACTAATTACTCTCTCTAAAAAGTATTTAATTACTTTTAATTACTTTCAAAATCTCATATCAATCTCAACCAGCTGAATAATACAAGGATAGACATGAATCTGTTTTAATTCTTTCAAATAAATACTATAAAATTGCATGAATTATCCTTAAACTTACCAAGGAGGAGAAGGTTACATTATAAAAACATACTTTTTAGCATCAGACAGTACATTTTGATGTTAAACCCACTATTGTTTTATGTCTGATCTCATGACATTTGACACTTTTTTCATACATATTTTACAATAATTTATACGAATTTGTATGAGTGCGGTCGTAATATTTAGACACCTCATAAAATGCATACGAAATACACAGTATTTACCTCAATTACATCAGAAGTAACTAATTAAATTACAGATAAATTAAGAGTAATCCCTTACTTTACATTTTCAAGGGAAAAGTAATTAAATTACAGTTACTAATTACTTAGTAATTAGTTACACTCAACACTGGAAGTATGGTGCACGCAACTTATCCATTGTAGCATCAATGAATCTGTGATGGACTGTGTGGTCTCTTGAAGAAAGCTGTTGACACCCACTTATCTGAATTACTTACACCTGGCTTGACATAGCCGCTCCTCCTGAGCCTGGTTTGGCCTTTGTGAAACTGATAAAGCCAGGATGCACTGATCACACTAGGTCAAGCCCAGCTTTATCTCTTATCCTGGATTTCTAAATTCTGCTTTTGTGAAACAGTCCTCTGGGGTAGATCCAACCTAGTTAAGGGTGGAGGTCAATACCGGCAGAGAGGAGAGTGGGCTCTACCAAGGAAAAGATAGGGCTTTCCAATAGAGTAGCCATAACGGGGAAGAATACACACATGGGATCGCTGTAGGGATCACCACATATGGGCACCTGCCAAGGGTGCTGGAGGAACTCCAAGCAGGTTTCACCTATTTAGAAACTTTACCTGAGTATCAATATGAGTGCATGCATCCAGTCCCTTGGGAGGGGAATGATGCAGCAAGCGAGACACCAAGTGGGTCCGCAGAGTTGATGAGTTGTCCACAGGTGCAAGTACACGGGAGGACATTGGCTCTATATTGAGGTTAAAAAACCTAACCTTGGGTGTTTCCCAGCCCACAGCTATACATATGTTGACCAAGATCAACTCTATCCTGAGAAAAGAGATCCTCTGCACAGGGGAGTGCAGTTGATGTGAAGCCGCAGAGGGGTGAGGTGTTGAAGCACCAGTTCTCTGTGTTTGCACAACTGGTCTCTTGACTGGGCGAGTGTGAGCACTAAGGCCACCTCCACAACTTTTGTGAAAATGCGAGGCAACAGGTAGGGAAAGGGGAGGACTATGTATTAATATGCCCGTCCCTCGAACGTAAAGAGTAGGTTTGTGTCTAGGGATAATAGAGACATGAAAGTATGCGTACTTCAGTTCGATCGCTGCAAACTAATCTCAGGGAAGGATGCATTCGAAAATGTGTTTCTGCTTTAGCATTTTGAACGGGACCTTGTAAAGGATGTGGTTTAGAACACACAGGTCCAAGATTGGTCGTAACCCAGTTGTTCTTGGGCAAAATGAAGTAGAAGGCTGGAGGGGCCTTCATATCGGCTGGAGGGACCTGGTCTATCGCGTCCTTCGCTAGTAGGACTGTAATCTCTGCTAGCAGATCAGGAGAATTCTTGTTCAGCACTGAGGTGAACTGGATGCCCCTGAATTTCAGAGGACATCGAGTGAACTGAATCGCATAGCCAAGTCTAACAATCTGAATGAGCCAGCGAGACGGGCTGGGAAGCACTAGCAAGGCTTCCAGTGACCGGTCAAGGGGACCACAGAGGCACACCCGCGAGGTGGATTGTAGCCATGATAATTTAAATTGTCAAGTCAAGTCAAGTGAAGGGGCGTCTGTAAAGATGTATCTTTCTATTCCAGCACTGTATTACATATTTTATTTCACCTTATTGTAGCCAGTGGGACTTTAGGACCCAGGAGCAAGTAGCAAGGGCTTAAATGTAGAGGTGTCAGTAAGGGCGGTATCGCGGAAGCGTTTCGGAGTTTGACGCCGGTAGGTATGCTTCCTTAATAGAGTGTAGTTTTGATGCAAGCTTTGCGATGCGGTGGTGTGATTTCTATTGTGGTTTATTTTGTAGAATGGGCGGGTAAACAGAACGGAGTGTGATATTCGCTGGGAATGCTCTCTCTCTCTCTCTCTCTCTTGTGTCCAGGTAGGTATAGTCAACAAGGCATCGAGACGGTCCCCTGCTTTAAGGCGGGCATACACACATATTTTCGCGCAGGTGCAGTGAGGGAAAAAACACTGAGTTTAGGGCAATCGGTTCGTAGCTTTGCTTCAAGAGTGCGATATAGTCACGAGGAGCGACCAAAATTTCTGACATGCCAGAAATTCATCCGACCATCCGATTGTCGATCGTGAGAGGTTAATCGCCTCTCGTTTCTCCCTTTACACTGCACGAACACTGCACGACAAACGACGCACGACAAAGCTGAAAATCTGTCCGACACGAAAAAGAGTCGCACGAGTAAGAATTCGGCTCAAAATCGGACGAAAATCGCACACTGTATGCCCGCCTTTACACGCTGAGTATATTTATATCCCATGGTTTTCAACACACTGCACTGGTGTTACAGGGTGTTTGCGTAATTGCTACCGTGTGCTGGAGTGGGCGGTTTTGCCAAAGTAGGTATTTGTTAGCCTGATATCCAATTAATTGTTAGACTTTGGCCTTGCAAAGACTCATGTTTGTTTTATGTGTAGCCCATCATTATACCAGGTCCTGTGCATTCCTTCATCCGTGTGCACGGGTTTGTGCGTTATCCGGCGTTTGTGTGCTTCAGTGCACACAGGGTCATTAGGAGCCTTTTGTGAATGAACACTGTCTCTCGTGAGTGTTCAAAGGTTTATAAGTGCTTTCAATGTATATCATCAGTGCGGTGCATGGGTGGGGGTTATGGGGATAAATAAATAAGTGTGTTTTTGTCTTTCTGGGTTGTGGCTTTTTGTGTACTTTGTTTGGTCATCCAGCCACTGTTTTCTCATGTATGGAACTTTTGTATGTTCTTATCATTAATTTACACAATACCTGTGTACTTCTATGATTAAGGTCTTGTTCTTCTGATTATTGATGTTTTTATCATTGAGACAAATTGTTGTGTTTGGGCAGTGTGCAACAGCAAAGATTGGGGTGGGGAAGTAGGCCCTACCAGTGGTATGTGAAATTTGGATAGCTTCCTGAATAGCTCATCATAGTAGCGTTTCTTTACACTTTAAGCGGGCATTGCTTATGTAATCATAGTTAGTGGGCGGGGCTCAATGCTTAATGTATTGAGGTGACCACTCACGTGGTGTGATTAGAAATTGGTGAGCATTAACAAAACACTTTATGGTTGATGTAGTAGAACCTCTGTTGTTTTTTGCGTGTACTGAACCCTTTTTGGAGTCTTGTACTCATGGTGAATTAAATGTGGATCCCTATCCCTATTAACATTGAGCACTGTGGTCCGCCCAACCCCATTTAGTATAGTTTGTTATATGAATATTTGCCTATGAGAATTCATGTAAGTGCCTCTGATGTATTGCCATTTTTAATGTTTGTTTTCTTTATTTTGAAGAACATTTTTTAACCATTCTGACTGAAGATTATAAATACATAATGTTATATTACTTTTGTGTATCAGCCTTCAATTGGTTCATTCATTTGAATGTTGTCACGGATCCATCGGCATCAGCACCAGACACCATCACTCTGCTCACTCGTTCCGGTTCCCCTGAATACTAATCACCATCACCTGTCCTCATCAATCACCGTGCTAATCATCCTCACTATAAAGACTCACCTCTCCCAGTCACTCACTGTCTGGTCTCGTCTACACTACGACCACAGACTCTCGTATCACAGCTACTTTGGCAAAAACTACTTACCCACTCATGTTCCTGGATTCTTCTGCTGTTCATCCGCTCCAGTCTCCGGTCTCATCCAGCTCACCTCTCCATTGCTGCAGATCATCCGTCTTCCATTCCTGCTCAGATAAGAGAAACATTATCAGACTGTTTACCTGCTATTTGATTCAACTTCATCCACGTTACTCACCTGCTATCACCTGTTTCAATAAACCTGGTTTATACTCACCCATCTGTGCCCTTCTGATCTGTGACAGAAGACCAGACCAACAAATATGCTACACTCCAACCCCAGCACCATCGCTACAGCAAACCCACCGTCTCCTTCCATTCCCCGGACCAGCACATAAACACTGGCTACTTCCACCGTAACCATTTCTTCAGCGTCTGCCTCTGTCAGTCCCATGGCCCAACCAGCGCCCTTCTCTGGCGAGGAGGAGGAGTGCAGCGGCTTCCTCTTGCAGTGCGAGCTCTATATGGAGATGAATCCCTCATCGTTTCCCACCGAGCGCTCGAAGGTAGCGTTCTTCATCTCCCTACTCTGAGGTCGAGCACTCAACTGGGCCCATGCCTTATGGAAAGACCGAGGTCCTGTAACCTGAACTTTCACCGCATTCTCCGGTCACTTCATCGAGGTGTTCTCTCAGTCTGTGCATTCTATCTCGATACAGGACCAACTGTTTCGTTTGAAGCAGGGAGGATCGTCTGTTGCATCTTATGCGTTGCAATTCCGGACCCTCGCCGCCACTCTCGGATGGAATGAATCAGCTCTCATTACCGCTTACCGCCAAGGCCTGAATCCTGACATCCGTCTTCAGCTGGCGATCTATGATGACAGCGTCGGTATTGAGAGCATCATCCAGCAATCCATTCGTATCGACCAGTGTCGCACTGCTTGCCAGCTCGACAGCCCTGCACCTCCGACTCCTCGCCCATCATCTAACAACAGCCTTTCAGCACCAGAACCGATGGAAATCGGTACTACTCGCCTTCCAGCATCCGAAAGAAATCGCCTAATCTCCAACGGATTGTGTCTGTATTGTGGAGCCGCCTATCACCTGCTCGCAGCCTGTCCCATTCGTCCACCACGAACCGCTGTGAGTACAGTTCAATTACCACTACCCATCTCCACGTTGAAATATATATCTGCCACTATCACTTATTTGAATCGTTCCATTCCAGTCAAGGCACTAATCTACTCCGGCTCAGCGGGCAACTTCATCGCTCTCTCCACATTACACCGTCTCCAAACCAAACAACGAACCATTCCTCATAAGCTACAGGTACAAACTATACTGGGTCAACCTCTGGGACGCGGTCGGGTTGGTCACCGAAGCCCCGACCTGGGATTGGAGATCGGCTGGCTCCATAAGGAGGAGATATCCTTTCTGGTGCTGGAGGGCTCAACGGCTGAGATCATCCTGGGACGCCCCTGATTAGAAACCCATTCACCACACATTCAATGGTCCACCGGAGAGATCTTACAGTGGGGCCACGACTGTTTCCACCGATGTCTGCCATCCGTTACCAAGACCACCTGTCACTCCACCACTCCGGTCAAGAAGGTTCCGCTGTCCACCACCACAGTGGAGAGTCCTCCCGTCGAACTTCTACCGAAGATCCCCACTCCATACCGGGCGTTCCAGGATGTCTTCGATAAACGACAGGCTACCACCCTACCTCCACATCGGCCATGGGACTGCGCAATCGACCTGCTGCCTGG
This sequence comes from Cyprinella venusta, assembly GCA_038021265.1. Classification (NCBI taxonomy): domain Eukaryota; kingdom Metazoa; phylum Chordata; class Actinopteri; order Cypriniformes; family Leuciscidae; genus Cyprinella; species Cyprinella venusta. The sequence continues at coordinate 26,419,037 of CM075875.1, read as the reverse complement.
GGCGGTCCTACCGCTAGGTAAGATCTACCCTCTGTCCATCCCGGAGCAGAAGGCCATGGAGGAGTACATCCAGGAGGCGCTAGACCAAGGATTCATCAGACCATCTACTTCCCCTGCCGCTTCTAGTTTCTTCTTCGTGGGCAAAAAGGATGGAGGCTTGCGCCCCTGCATCGATTATCGAATTCTCAATCAAGCAACCATCAAATTCCGTTATCCTCTTCCTCTGGTCCCAGCCGCTCTGGAACAACTCCGAGGGGCATCAGTCTACACCAAGCTCGATCTTCGTAGTGCCTACAACCTCATCCGTGTGCGGGAAGGAGATGAATGGAAAACCGCCTTTATCACCCCCGCAGGGCACTACGAATATCTTGTCATGCCCTTCGGATTGTCCAACTCACCAGCCATCTTCCAAGGTTTCATTAACGAAATATTCCGAGATCTCCTCAATCAGTTTGTTATCATTTACATTGACGATATCCTCATCTACTCTCCTGATCTGACCACCCACATTCACCATGTTCAAACTGTTCTCCAACGACTCAGAGACTACCAGCTATATCTCAAATTGGAGAAATGTGAATTCCACCTAAACACCATCCAGTTCCTCGGTTACATCATCACTCCCCAAGGTATCACCATGGACCAGAGGAAGGTGGAAGCTGTTATCAACTGGCCACAACCCACTACTCGCAAAGAACTTCAACGATTCCTGGGGTTTGCCAATTTCTACCGCCGATTCATCCAGAACTTCAGTCCCATCAGTTCACCACTCACCGACCTTCTCAAGAGTGGGGCCAAGTCTCTGTCCTGGAACACACCTGCTACCCGAGCATTCCACGATCTGAAGATAGCCTTTAGTTCTGCTCCTACCCTTTCACTTCCAGATCCAACTCTACCCTTCATGGTTGAAGTGGACGCCTCTACCTCCGGGGTAGGAGCGGTCCTCTCACAGCGGCAGGGGAATCCACCTCAACTCCATCCATGCGCCTTCTACTCCAAGAAACTGTCCCCGGCGGAGCAGAATTATGACATCGGCAACCGTGAGTTACTAGCCATCAAACTGGCGTTGGAGGAATGGAGGCACTGGCTGGAGGGAGCTCAACATCCTTTCACTGTTATAACCGATCACCGTAACCTTGAATACCTCCGAGAGGCTAGAAGACTCAATCCCCGTCAAGCTCGCTGGGCCCTGTTCTTCACCCGCTTCAATTTCTCCGTAACCTATCGTCCCGGTCACAAGAATGTGAAAGCAGATGCACTGTCCCGACAGTTCCAGCCAGATGTACCTCCTTCAGACCCTGAGACCATTCTCCCTCCAGCCATGGTTGTAAGCCCCATCCAATGGAGTTAGGATGACCACATCGCAGAAGCCACACGACTCGAACCTGCTCTGCTGGGAGGTCCTGAGGGACGGATTTATGTACCAACTCGCCTACGCCTGTCCCTCATGGACTCAGTGCACACCTCTCCGGGCTCTAGACACCCAGGCAGCCAATCCACCCTCTCGCTCGTCCAACAACGCTATTGGTGGCCGGGTATGGCCCAGGATATCTCCCGGTTCGTCAAAGGATGCTCAGTCTGTGCCATGGCCAAGGTTCCTCGTCACCTCCCCGAAGGCAAACTGGTCCCTCTACACATACCTACTCGACCCTGGTCCCATCTCGGGGTGGACTTCGTCACCGACCTTCCCATGTCGGATAACCACACCTGCATTCTAGTGGTGGTCGATCGTTTCTCCAAAGGGTGCAAACTGATCCCACTTCCTGGTCTGCCAACAGCCTTTGAAACTGCTGAAGCCCGGTTTCAACACATATTCCGGAACTTCGGAATCCCCGAGGATATTGTCTCCGACCGGGGTCCACAATTCATCTCTCGTGTATGGAAGGCATTCTTCAATCTTCTGGGTGTGACCGTCAGCCTTACTTCAGGATACCATCCCCAGTCAAACGGCCAGACTGAGCGGAAGATCCAGGAAATAGGGAGATATCTACGGTCATACTGCCACGACCACCAAGACTGCTGGAGTCGTTTCCTGCCATGGGCAGAGTATGCACAAAATTCCCACCGACAAACCACCACCGGACTCACTCCATTTCAGTGCATACTCGGCTACCAGCCACCACTATTCCCCTGGTCGGGTGAACCATCTGACGTACCAGCAGTCCATCACTGGTTCCAGACGAGCGAGAGGGTCTGGGACTCAGCCCATACTCACCTCCAGCGGGCTGTTCGGAGACATCAGAGCCAGGCCGATACTCGACCTGCCGATACACCCCAATACCTTCCTGGGCAATTGGTCTGGCTCTCCACCCGGGACATCCGTCTCCGACAGCCCTGTCGTAAGCTGAGTCCCAGATATATAGGTCCATTCGCGATACAGAGGCAGATCAACCCTTGTCACCTACCGGCTATCACTCCCCGCTCACTACCGTATTGCACCGACCTTCCATGTTTCTTTGCTCAAACCGCACACTAACCCTCTCACTCCTTCCTCCCCAGGGTCTGGTGCTACGGATGTGCCCCCTCCTCCAGCGGACCCAGAGGACGACAACATCTACCGAGTCCATGAAATCCTCGACTCCCGACGACGGGGCGGCCACTTGGAATACCTCGTCGACTGGGAAGGATTCGGTGCGGAAGAGAGATGCTGGGTCAACCGGGAGGACATTCTGGATCCCTCCTTACTCCAGGATTTCCATACTACTCATCCAGATCGTCCAGCACCCAGGGGCCGTGGTCATCCCCGTCGTCGGTCCCGTTCGCCAGCTGGCTGTGTGTGTGTGTGTGTGGGGGGGGGTACTGTCACGGATCCTCGGCATCAGCACCAGACACCATCACTCCGCCCACTCGTTCCGGTTCCCCTGAATACTAATCACCATCACCTGTCCTCATAAATCACCGTGCTAATCATCCTCACTATAAAGACTCACCTCTCCCAGTCACTCACTGTCTGGTCTCGTCTACACTATGACCACAGACTCTCGTATCACAGCTACTTTGGCAAAAACTACTTACCCACTCATGTTCCTGAATTCCTCTGCTGTTCATCCGCTCCAGTCTCCGGTCTCATCCAGCTCACCTCTCCATTGCTGCAGATCATCCGTCTTCCATTCCTGCTCAGATAAGAGAAACATCATCAGACTGTTTACCTGCTATTTGATTCAACTTCATCCACGTTACTCACCTGCTATCACCTGTTTCAATAAACCTGGTTTATACTCACCCATCTGTGTCCTTCTGATCTGTGACAAATGTCATTAGCGTGGGGTGTATCTTTACTCGGGGGTACTAGTTGGGTATCCCATCTCAGTCCAATAAATGGGACTGGCGTAGTTATACTATTGTGGGTTATTACTTGCAAAAGGCCACATTATGATATACACATTCTTTGAGGGCAAGATTTTTATCTACAAAAATAACCATTTCATGGTTAGTTTTCAAGTTTGCTAATTTATTCTGTTCTCTCAGTTCCCCTGACTGTTTGTTGCCATAGTTACAGATTGATTTGAATATTGAGTTCAGGTGTTCATTTAGTTACCCTTGTTTGCTCACTCTATGGCTGTGTTTACACTTGGTGTAATTGATATGTGACCTGTATCTGGATGTTGTCCACATACACATTGAAAGACAAGTGTTAATACGCTTCTGATTGGTATGTTATCAGATCAGCGTGTCCAGGTTTGGAGTTGAGGACTTGTGACTTGTGACTCTCTCCAGGAATGGGCTATATGCACAAATAAGTTCAGCATTTGACGCAAGGATGCTCGTCCATTTCCGGTTGTGGAGATTAAAGCGAAGGAAAACCGAGGAAAATGGGATTATGACAGTCTTCAAAATTTACTGTCCTCCCTTCTTTGAAACGAAACGTACATACGTTTAGATGTCATTTTATATATAGTTATGTTTATTTAATATAATTTGAAAAAGAAGCATAAACACAACGAGTGGTGTCTGTTTTATCTGTTTTTGTGACTAGCGTTTCTTAAGTATAACCATGGAGTATAAAATTCAATATAAATTCTCACTATTGCATTGGACTCTACGATCAGCGGAAGTTATCGGGCATCCTTACACCTTCACTGGAAATACTGCCGTGCAGAGAGCCCATTGCTGCAGGTAGCTGTGTGGTTTTGCGATACATTCAAAGATCAAAGATCCGATCTGTTATCCAAAAATAAAAACCACTTGATGAGGACAGGTGTAAACGCACCATGTCAGGATTGGATTATGATCCGATCTACTTGTTCAGATCTCGGTGATCACATGTTAATGTCAATGTATACTCACAGTCTTGGTTTTACCCTTTGTTCTGATAGGTTTTGCTGTAAAGTTGTATTGTTTCTCCTGCGATTCCCTAGTCTTCTGTGGGTGAATTAAAATAAAATTTCCTTGGACTTTGATTCCTGCTTGACTCCTGCGAGTGTCTGAAACAGTGTGACGCTACCCTTTCCCAAATCAAACTAAGTTGAGTTGATCAAATTTAAATAAATCTCGCAGATGGCACTATTTAAACATTTTTTTAATTAAAATGACATATTAAATATAGGTATTACTCCTAATTAGATATGTTTAAATAAAATGAACACTATTTAAATGTATCAGATCTATGAAGGGTCTTTACTCCACTCTGTCTGGTCTACAGTCTTTATAATGGCAAACGTAACATTCACTTTAACATGTAGAATACACATGTATGCAAAATGTATGAAACCCCATTATTTACTATTTTCAAATCTCTGAACCACTGCACTTGAGTTCAGTTATGTAGGTATGAATAAAGAAAGAAAGAGAAATAGTTTGAGTTATGGACATTTGAATGTGTATTTGAATATGGTTTAGGCTAAAAAAAAAAACAGATCCAAGTTAGCATACAGGTAATATGATATGTGCACACAAAATAGACATGTGTTTGGATAATTGTATATATATATATATATACCACTTTATATTATATTATAATATTTATATTATAGTGGCTTTATGTACTATGTACTTACATTGAAATTAATAATTTGATAAAATGGGCTTAATTGTGTTCATACATTTTTTTACATTGTACATATATTTTGAAAATACCTGCTTGTAATTACAGCTTTAATTAATGTATGTTAATACATTTGTAATTACACTGTTGACCCTTCCCTTACACCTTAACCCAAACTTAAACCTATACCCACACCACCACACCTGTCCCTAACCTTGCCCGTATCACACCTCAATAGCAGCTAAAGTGTTTTAAGACAAGTATATTATACTTATTTTCCGATGTAGTTGAGCCACCAGATATAAAGGGGAATAAAAACAAATAAATTATATATATATATATATATATATATATATATATATATATATATATATATATATATAATTTATTTTTTTATTCCTCTTTATATCTAGTCTAAAATTGTTATCTAAAAACAATTTTATTTGTTCTTACTATTTCTTACTCCTTCCCTATTCTAGCTTGTACTATCCTGAATGATGCAACACTAAGTAAGTTTTTTTTTTACTTTAAAATAATGTTTTCAAAATCGTTCCTTTATTTGATATATCCACGCTATGGAGCTACATGGCTCTAAACAAAAGTAAAGTGAACAGACAAGCAACAGTCAAAATGACTTGCAGTGTAAATATTATTGAGCACTCACTGTCTTGCTTGTTCAGAATCCACTGTGAACGAAGGGATTCAAGACCATAAATCCACATCTCCTTCACCTTTATTTATATGAGGTACAATACAGATAGTTTCAAAGCTTTAGAGTGATAGCACAAAATAATGCAACTGAGTTTGTTTGTCAGATCTAGAAGAAAATAGTGTCACAGAACAGCTTAAGTAAGTTTAGTGATGGTTCATTGATGTTGTAAATGAGTTATGAATGTAGTAATTTATATACATAGCCGCTCTTGAGAAAACAGTGATGTCATCGTCCAGGTCTCATATAATGGTGCCATTGCAGGTATATCAATAATATTGTTGAATATTAAATGTCCTTGAGAGTTTTTATTCTTGTTGAATCTCTCTTCACATCCTAATAGCAATCAATAATAAAAGTGGTCTAAATAAAATGCACATATCTCTTTGTGGAAGTCTCAGGACCATACAATGTTCACCCAATCATTACATTTGGTATGAAATATTTGCATAATGCCACCCAAATGCATATGCAAAGAAAGAAGGTGTGGCTTCCCAGAGGAAAAAAAATATTGCTCAGTGGTTGCTTTCCCTAAGCTCAGGAGACTTAGTTGTGATTCTCATACATCTCTCATTTTAGTATCAACAGCATTTCAGATATTTGTCCGAAAATTCCTTAGAAGAAAGAAAAAAAAAATAGACACAAATGAAACATCATAAATATTTGAGAGAGACCGGCACACACTTGAGGTGTTCGGTCAGTCAGAATGTACTGGGTTAGCTGGCCAATCGAAGCACACTACATGGCTTTGTAGACATCTACGTGTTTTAGACAGACTGAGCATACAGGAGCTAGAACAATTTACAGTATGTAAAAAAAAAAGTATTTTTTGAACATTAAAGCATGTTAACATATTCTATTATACCCAAAACACACAAAAAAAATATACTTGAAAATTATATCATATGACCCCTTTAATCCTTTGCATAATGTGCTCTGGCTGTGCACATTCATGTGTTTTGAAGGAGGCTTGTCTTTGGAGAGCATACTGAAGGATCTTATGATTTCAAAGCTAGCTTGCTATTGTTAGCCTCTCCGAAATTGCCTACCGTACCTTTGAAAGTCTAGCATTGTTTGTTTAGAGATGTCACACCACTTTTATTATCTAATGCAATGTAATTCATTGTTAATTTTTTTTAGTTGTCTAATCCATTATTCAGACAAATGGTTACTCGGTTCAAGAGAAGAAGTAACAAAGGTTAGGAACAAAGCTACTGTCAGCTCTTCTACAAACAAATGTATCAAACTTCACTCCTGGAGGGCCACTGTCCTGCAGACAGCTCCAACAAGCTCCAAAACACCTGCCTGGGGGGTTTTTAGTAATTCTGAAGACCTTGACTATATGGTTCAAGTGTGTTTGGTTGGAGCTAAACTCCCCCGATCTCTTGATGATTTTGCAACCTTGCCCACTTACAAAGAAATGAAGGATCTATAATTTTTATGGTAGATTAATTTTAACGGATAGACAGATTATCAACCAAAAATCCAGAAAAACACATTATATAAAGGTTATAAATTGATTAGCATTTGATCGAGTGAAATAAGTATTTGATCAACCAGTAAGTATTCTGCCTCCCACAGACTGGTTATGTGCCCATGTGAAACACAGATTAGTCCTGTCACTTTGAGAAAGTACTCAGCTTGTTACCTGTATAAAAGAAACCTGACTACAGAAAATCGGTTTTCCATTCCAACATCTCCATGGGTAAGACCAAAGAGCTGTCAAAGAACATCAGGGAAATGATTGTAGACCTGCACAAGGCTGGAATGGGATACAAGACCATCAAAAAGAAGCTTGGTGAGAAGGATACAACAGTTGGTGCCATTTTTCGGAAATGGAAGAAATACAAAATATCAATTGCCCTCGGTCTGGAGCTCCATACAAGATCTCGCTTCTTGGGGTAAGGATGATCATGAGAAAGGTGAGGGATAAGCCCAGAAATACACAGGAGGAGCTGTTAAGGAGCTTGTCTCAAGGCAGTTGGGACCACAGTCAGTAAGCAAACCATTGGTAACAAACTACACCACAATGGATTGTAATCCAAGCACAAGGCACATATGGAAGCCTGTCTGAAGTTTGCCAATGAACATCTAATGATTCAGATAAGGTTTGGGGGAAAGTGCTTTGGTGAGATGAGACCAAAATTGAGCTCCTTGGCATCAAATCACTGGAGGAAGTTGTTTGGAGGAAAAGGAAGAGAAATGCTGGCTATGACCCCAAGAACACCATCCCTACAGTCAAGCACTGAGGTGAAAACATTATGCTCTGGGGCTGTTTCTCTGCTAAGGGTACAGGATGACTTCACCATATTGAGGGGCTGATGGAAGGGGCCATGTACTGTAAGATTGTACCTGGTCATATACGGGATGGGTCGTGGATGGGTCTTCCAACATGACAATGACCCAAAACATCCTGCCATGGGAACAAAGGTGTGACTGAAGAAAAAGCACTTTAAAGGGGTCATATAACAGTACATGCACTTTTTCAAGTTGATTGTACTGAAATGTGTGTTGACAGTGTCTGCACACAACCATCATATAAAAATAAAAATCCATCCAGTGTTTTTGTTTTAATCTCCTTATATGTTTTCAAATCAAGACATTTGATTTTGTGACGTGACTAAATTGGAAGCCCCTCCCATGATTGTTTATTGACAGCAGCATTTCAACACAGACCCGCACTATGCGAGTGTCATCATAGTCCGTCATTGTTGATACGCTGAAGCAGAATGGTCTAAGCGAATGTGGTGTTCTGTTTTTGGGTGTAATATCAAACATAGCTGTAATTTTGGCCCTGTTCACACCGCAAGTCTTAATGCTCAATTCTGATTTTTTGCTCAGATCCGATTTTTTGGTTTGGCTGTTCACATTACCTTTTAAAACGCGAACTATATCTAATTCCAATGTGAACTGTTTGCATGTTTCAAACTAACCCGCATGCGCAAAAGAACAACAATGACATCATACGCAGCACGCTGTTGCACTAATGTTCATGTGGTTATGGAGGAAGTAAGCATTTGCGCTTTTATTTCTAAATGTCTGTGTAATGGAAGCCTTAAAATTAATGAGCAGGTGATGATGAGGAGAAGAATGAAGAGAAAGAAAGCAAAATTGGCTTTTTATTAATTAGCCCTTATATTAATTAGGTCTAACACTTCACTCTCCTTCCATTGACTCGCTCCATCACTGTTCTCCATATATATTCAAGTTTTTGATGCTACTGTCTGTGTCTGTTGTGTCTAGTGCTTACTCGCCGGTGCATAATTGTTTCAAATGTCGATGTAGATTGACGTCAGAGTCGCATTAAATCTGCCTTGGTTGTTCACACTGCGGACACATTGAAAAAAATCAGATCTGTATCTGATTCAGGACTACATATGAATGTGGTCTAAATCTGATTTAAAAAGATCAGATCTGGGCCAGATTTGAGTGTTCACACTATCTCTGAAGAAGTCTGACCTGGTCACCTGACCCCAAAAAAATCAGATTTGGGCCACTTTTGTCTGCAGTGTGAATAGGGCCTTAGATCAGGCACGTGCACACATAGACATCAAAGGGGGCTTGAGCACCTGCCCTTTTTATTCCTGGGGAGAAAGTGCCCTTTTTCTGGGGTGCTTTTTTACTTTATTTTTTAAGAAAATACATATTACTATTTGCGCACAGTTTCCCTGTCAAACAAATATATTTAATGCATAGTGTATCTAAATATCAGGTCAGGAGTTCTGAAGCGCCGATCAGAGTAAACGCGTCACCTCTAGTGAGCTCACGCTGCCTTTTGGACTTTGAGCCGAGCGGATAAACAGTCCGTGAGGTGCGCGCTTCAAATGAGTTTCGTTTTGCCACACAATATTATCGAACTCTATATTGATGTTGAGTATTGACGATTTTGACTCGAACTTGATATCGTTTTATTGCGAAAAATTGTGTGATAATGAATGAATGAGCATATCAATTTAATACGTGGCTAAATGTAATTTATGGCCTTGTAAAGAAAATCCGGACGTTTTTATAAATTTGTATGGCCTAAAATTATTATTATTATTATTATATTATTACTTTCCCCTGAAGTTTAGAAATCTAAATTAGTGAATTTAGAAGAAATCTCCAGATGCATAAAAACCCAAACAAACTCGAAATGTGGATTTTGAAGGTTTTATTTGATGATGATGATGATGATGATGATACAGTTCTCCCTCAAATGTGAAGTCCATGTCACCATCAGGTGTATATCAAATATGTACTTTATTGACACACTGTGGCATGGTTTCCTTTGCTGCTCTATAAACCTATGAATACTAAGGAGACCATGATTTCTGTGTGAACTGATTTTGTAGACATCTTTTGAAAATTAAACAATTGTATGAGTTTGAGGAAGATACAATTAATGAACTTTTTTAATATTTTTTTAAAAAAATATTAGAGTTGTTAATATATATACTTTTTTGTTTTAAAAAAAGTAAAATAAATTAAAAAAAAAATTATGATAAGTGCCCTTTTTTTTACTTGGGCCCCTGCCCCTCAAATGTCTGTGCACGTCCCTGCCTTAGATGTTCCTAAATCCGAACTGCTGAAGACACAGTGGTTGAGTTTTGTTTTCGAAGGGGATATTCCCCATGAGCAACGTCAATTGCTTCATGTTTGTGCGATTCACAATTTTTTTTCTCACCAGACTGCTTCATAAAGAAGGATCAATATAAAGCTGGTTCCCCATCGAGGGAACTCAACATTGCGTCGATAAAATAGACTCTTTGGGGACGCTCTCTAAGCGTGCGCCTCTGAAGTATGAATGAAACTAGTCCAATCCTGATTGGTGTTGCGTCGTGAGGTAACATGTGATGGCATACCCGGAAGTATAAAAGTGATGCTGTCACAACACACACTAGCTTTCGCTCTTCAGCAAGCGCTATACGTGAAACTGTTTGTCTTATTTGGTGTTGTTTGTCTGTGAATAAGAAAGTATGGCTGAGAAACAATTCAAGAAGTGTGTGCATCCCTGCCCTCGTTTCATTACGGGTGGGGACACACACTCTCTGTGTGTGAATTGTTTGGGAGTGCAGCACGCACGGGCAGCTCTCGAGGGGGCTGCCTGTGTAGATTGTGAAGCTCTGCCGATCAGAGTGCTGCGCTCCTGGGTGGCGTGTTTTGATGAGCGCGGTCAGGCTCGCGTTCCTCAGGGTTCCGGTCCCGCATACGTTGAGGCGATGCGGCGGCTGAGATCTTGGGGTTCGCGGCGGGACTTAGTAGAGGAGAATGAGGTTGCTGAGGCATCTTCTCGTTCTCCATCTGCTGATCCTGGAGCCGCTGAGAGTGGTGTGGGAGCCCGCGCTGCGGTTTCTCCTGCCCACGATCAGGTCCCAGTACTTGAGCTATCTGCTGCTGAGGAGGTGGATGTGCTCAGCATTGATGCGGACGACCACGATTTCAGCACGCCGGCACCCGGCCAAAGTTATGAGGAGTTGGTGGAGGTTGTGACCCGCGCTGTGGCTAGATTGAACATTAACTGGCCACAAAATGAGCAGGAAGCGCAAGTTACCAGTACCAGTACTTGATGAGCGTTTCCTGCAGCGTAGGTCACAGCCTCGACGCCGGGGCCTGCCGTTTTTCCCCGATCTCCATAAAGAGATCGTAAGATCGTGGGATAAACCGCACTCGTCCCGTGTCTCCAGCCCCAACGTTATTGATTATAGTAACATTTTGGGGGCACGGGACGTGGGTTATGGGAAGATGCCGAGGATGGAAGAGGCCCTAGCAGGTTATCTCTCCCCTGAGTCGGCATCTTCCCTAAAGGCCCCGGTGTTGCCTAGTAAGCCCTGCAGAGAAACATCTGCGCTTGTCGGCAGGGCTTACATGGCGGCAGGTCGGGCTGGTTAATGCCTGCATACTATGGCGATCTTGCAGGCATACCAGGCCGATCTCCTGAAAGACCTGGACGAGGGGGAGGGACCGACTCCTGAAGATGTGCTGGAGTTGAGGAAAGCCACGGATTTGTCTCTCCGGGCCACGAGAGAGACAGCCCGGGCCATCGGCCGCTCTATGGCGGCCATGGTGGCTACGGAGAGGCATCTGTGGCTGAATCTCTCCGGCATTAAAGAGAAAGATAGGTCTTTTCTGCTGGATGCGCCGATTTCGCCTTCTGGCCTGTTTGGCGACGCCGTGAATTCGGTCGTCGACAGGTTCCAGGAGGCGAAGAAACAAACTGCGGCGTTCCAGCAGTACCTCCCCCGTAAAGCCAGATCCAAGTCGAGTAAGGTGGGGCAAAGCGATCAGCCCCAGCCGTCAACCAGCTCCTCGCACCGAGCGGTGCAAAAAGAGAGCGTTGCCTCTAGAGCCCTTCCTCCTGGAGCTTGGCAACAGAGGAAACGCTCTCAGAAACCGAGGTCCTCCGGCCAGAAGGGCGACCTGAGGGATGTCATTCAGGCTAGGAGGACTTCGGAAAAGAGGTCCTAGCTGGGGCGGGACCTCGGAGGGCTGTCCCCTCCCCCCGCTATGAGGCAACCAAGGTTGTTCTCGCAGCGGAGCCCTCTAGGAAAAGATGTATGTTGCCCGCCGTTAGTAACGTTTCAGGCCGCATCAGTTTCCAACAAAGATATAAAAAAGCATCAGTTATGGTCCCAAGGACCGGATCGACTACAGCCTGCCGGTATTCCGCTTCAGGAAGTCGAAAGAGGTGCTCAGAAAACACCAGAGGCCAGTCTCGAGAGACTGGTACCCTTAGTAGATTTTATAGAGGCATGGAAACATCTTCCCAACATATCTGCATGGGTCTTGCAGACAGTAAAATCTGGGTACAGACTGTAGTTCGCGCACCGCCCCCCCCAACTTTTCTGGGGTGGTGCAGACTGTGGTGGTTCCAGAGCAGGCTCAGGTGATGGAACAGGAAGTACAGACTCTGCTGTTGAAGGGAGCCATAGAACGTGTTCTTCCGCTAGACAGGGAGTCCGGGTTTTACAGCCGGTACTTTATAGTTCCAAAGAAGGATGGGGGGTTGAGGCCGATTTTAGATCTCAGGATTTTGAATCGATCTCTGATGAGGTTCAGGTTCAAAATGCTAACCATCCCTGCGATCGTGAATCAGATCAGATCCGAGGACTGGTTTGTCACAACAGATTTAAAAGACGCTTATTTTCACGTCTCCATCCTTCCATGTCACAGGAGGTACCTAAGGTTCGCTTTCGGGGGCGAAGCTTACCAATATCGGGTTCTTCCGTTTGGCCTAGCACTCTCTCCCCGCACATTCACCAAATGTATGGACGTATCCCTTGCTCCACTGAGACTTCAAGGGATTCGTATATTGAATTATCTCGACGACTGGCTCATTCTGGCTCAGTCTCGAGACATGGCGGTTCGGCATCGAGATGTCGTCCTTGGTCATATTCAAAGTTTGGGGTTGAGACTCAACGCGAAGAAGAGTGTGCTGGAACCATCCCAGTGCACAACATTTTTGGGAGTCGTGTGGAACTCAATTACGATGCAGGCACGCATGTCTCCCGCACGTATCGAGTTGATTCTGGCGATGGTGTCCAGGGTGAAGCTGGGCCAGGCCATCACTGTGAAGCACTTTCAAAGGATGCTGGGCCTCATAGCGGCATCCAGCATTATTCCTTTGGGCCTCCTGCACATGAGGCCCCTTCAGTGGTGGTTGAAAACCAAGGGGTTCTCTCCCAAGGGGAATCCATTTCGAATGATCAGAGTAACGCGCAAATGCCTTCGTTCTCTGCAAATTTGGAAGAAACCTTGGTTCCTATCCCAAGGGCCAGTGTTGGGGGTGTCATGTCGCCGGGAAACCATTTCGACAGACGTTTCCCTTACTGGCTGGGGCGCGGTCATGGACGGGCGCTTTGCCAGGGGTCTGTGGCAGGACCATCATCGTTCATGGCACATAAGTTGCCTAGAGATGATGTCTGTATTCAGGGCTCTGAGGAGCTTCCTCCCAGACATCAAGGGTCGCCACGTCTTAATAAGGACGGAAAATATGTCAGTGGTGGCCTATCTGAACCGACAAGGGGGACTCAGATCGCGCCCTCTGTGCGAATTGGCGCATCAAATTATCCTTTGGTCCCAGGGGAAGATACTGTCACTAAGAGCAATGTATATTCTGGGGTTCAGAATCAGGGAGCAGACATCCTGTCGAGGCAGGGGCTGAAGCCCGGGGAATGGAGACTTCATCCGGAGGTGGTGAAGTCGATATGGGAGAGGTTTGGACCGATGGAAGTGGATCTGTTCGCGTCTCGAGAGACGTCCACTGCCCACTTTGGTTCTCCCTCTCACATCCAGCCCCACTGGATGCCATGGTACAGGCCTGGCAGAGGCTTCGCCTGTACGCATTTGCCCCGATCGCTCTGCTCCAGGGAGTCCTGGAGAGGGTCCGTCAGGAGGGCATCAGTTTACTGCTGGTTGCCCCGAGATGGCCAACACGGGTATGGTTTTCGGACATAATATCACTTCTCATAGCTCCGCCATGGGAGATTCCTCTGAGGAGGGATCTCTTGTCTCAGGCAGAGGGCACAATTTTCCACCCTCGGCCAGAGCTGTGGAAGCTGTGGGTCTGGCCTCTGAGGGGGTTCAGTACCTGAATGCTGGCCTATCAGCTGGAGTGGTCGAAACCATACTCAGCTCTAGGGCTCCCTCTACCAGGAGATTGTATGGCCTCAAGTGGAACGTGTTTCTAACTTGGTGCAGGGAACAGGGATTGGATCCAGTAAACTGCCCAGTGGCTACAGTTCTGGAATTTCTCCAAGACCGTTTCTCTGCGGGTCTCTCCCCGTCCACTCTTAAGGTGTACGTGGCTGCCATTTCGGCTTTCCACGCTCCATTAGAAGATGGACCTCTGGGGAGGCACCAATTGGTCATTCGGTTTCTCTGTGGTACTTGTGGGATGAGGCCGGTAACCAGGGACCTGGTTACCGGCCTGGGACCTGGCAATAGTTCTAGAAGGGTTATCTCTGGCCCCCTTCGAACCATTACAGTCGGCTTCGCCTAAGGACTTGACACTGAAGGTGGTCTTTCTTTTAGCTATTACCTCACTTAAGAGGGTGGGAGATCTCCAGGCCCTGGCAGTAACGCCGGCTTGCTTGCAGTTCGCCCCTGGCAGAGTAAAGGCCTTCTTGCACCCGAGCCCGGGCTACGTGCCTAAGGTTCCCTCTAATTCGGCTCGTTCTGTAGTCCTTCAGGCTTTCCATCCTCCACCTCATGTGTCGGCGGAAGACGAGAGACTTCATTTGCTCTGCCCCGTCAGAGCATTAAGTGTATACCTGGAGAGGTCCGCTTCTTGGAGAAGGGCGGACCAGTTGTTAGTGTGTTTTGGGTCACCTAAGGAAGGACTCCCGGCAACTAAGCAGACAGTAAGTAACTGGATTGTCCTGGCTATTACTGAGGCCTACAAGGTGCGAGGTTTGCCTTCACCTTTGGCCGTAAGGGCCCACGCAACTAGGGGCATGGCTTCCTCTAGGGCCCTGCTTTCGGGAGTACCTCTGCAGGAGATCTGTGAGGCAGCCGGCTGGGCTACCCCACACACGTTCATCAGATTTTATAGTCTCCATCTTCCTAGTACGCCCGGTGCACACGTGCTCAGCCCTTGCTGAGTGACTGTACAGTTTCACTCCGGGGCGGGTCTGTTCGGTGCGTGGCCTAGTGGGCACTCGTTCCCCAAAGAGTCGATTTTATCAATGCAGTGTTGAGTTCCCTCGATAGGGAACGTCTCGGGTTATGACTATAACCCTTGTTCCCTGAGAAGGGAACGAGACACTGCGTCGTGTTGCCACGCCCCTCTTAGACCCTTGAGCGTCTTGCTTCATTGCGAGGCTAGTGTGTGTTGTGACAGTGTCACTTTTATACTTCCGGGTATGCCGTCACATGTTACGTCACGACGCAACACCAATCAGGATTGGACTAGTTTCATTCATACTTCAGAGGTGCACGCTTAGGGAGCGTCCCCAAAGAATCGATTTTATCGACGCAGTGTCTCGTTCCCTTCTTTGGGAACAAGGGTTATAGTCATAACCCGAGATGTTTTGCTAAGAAGCTGTTCCTGAAAAAAGAATGGGTACCAACTATTCGTGACCCTGTTGCACCTCCAGAAGAAGTGAGTGTAAAATTGAATTAACCTTTATATTAATCTTTGCAAATGAATGTGGCTAAGGTTTACACTTGGGTACATTACGGTATGTTTTCTATGTACAACATTCTCAATATATTCATAATCCCACATAAATCATAATCCCACTTTTATAATGATCAACGCGTTATGGTTATTGTGTTATTACAAACTGAGTACCTATACATCAGTAAACACATAGCGTTCGTACATCTCACTAAGTCACTCTAACATTACCCTGCCAGTGCATACAAGGATAGATCAAAGTATTTTTATTATTATGTTAACCAACCATTCAGAAACGTCCTGTTCGAGCCTTACTTGTCAAACTTCTTCATGGCCGTCATCTTGTTCCGGGTCCGACTTCGGCACAAACTGATACGGTTGTGTTGGAGAATTCTGCTTGTCCTATGTACATGTGAGAGAAGTGTGCATGTGTCTGAATGATGTAATGCCAAGCAGAAAAAAATAGGTTATAGGGCACATGAGGACAGGGACGAGAGAGTGGAAAAGTACCCAAAAAACACTTGTAGCACAGATGCAGGTATTGGAATGCACTGGGAGAGAAACAAATTGTATACAATGAAACAATGTGCCACCGAGAAAAGCATACTGAAACAAGGAGCCTGTAACAACTCAAGGCGGTCTGATCGAAGGGGGGGGGGGGGGATTTGCATATCATAATTAATAATTGATAATTAATAATTATTCATACAGATTTGGATCAGACCAGTCTTACATGTTAATAAATCCCTTAATGAGGGGTTCCTGTTAACTTTACTTGTTTGCATACATGTGTGTCTCTGCAATTTATCACAAGTTAATTGTAATCAATTACCCGGACCACGTTTTACAAGACAAGTAAAATTAATTAGCTCAATTAATTTATAGAGTCGTGAAAACAAATTCTGTGGCCACAAGAATTTGCTTTCCTGCTCTACAAAGACTGCAAAGCTTGCAGCGTTCGATCGGCACTTCAGGGACTTATATTATGAGCAGACAGTGCATCAGTCAGAAATTAGTATAATTGCATTTAATATATATATTCAATAAGGCAACTATTTAAGCATTTACTACGTTACAATGATACATGTATTTACAAACATTAAAACACAAACTAAGACGAACGCGGGGCGTTTAGACAATGAGAACATGTTTAGATGCTGAGTTTGAGGGAGAGAGAGTGAGAGAGGGAGAGAGAGAGTACGTAGAGAGAGAGAGCATGGAGAGACATGGAGAGACATTCACCGTTCTGACACACCACGAAAACCTCATCTTAATGCTACTTAAAAGCGCCAAAAGATAATATACTTGCGAAGCATATTTGGTCTGTGTGTGTCGTGGGCTCGTTGCTCGGCCCGTTCGGGCGTGATGACTGGAGGTGCTGTCCGGCGCGTGCGCGTCATGTGGACCGCGGCCGAGGCGTTTTTGCCTGGCCCGTCCCGGCGCGTGCATGGCTGGTTGCGCGTGCATGGCTGGTTGTGAGTGGCTCCTGTGTTCGATGGGCGCGGGCGTCAAGTGGCCTTCAGCGCGAGTGTTTGAGAGGCTAGAGTCTTTGAGGTGACGTTACCCGATGAAATAGTTTGGCAAAGTCCGCTTCCTTTCCTGGGAGTTGAACTTGAGTTGAGTTGGCAGTCCGCTTGAGGAAAAGATGAAACTTTTAGACGAACAAAGAAGAAATCCAGATTGGATCGGATCTCCGTGAGGAGATCACAAGTTTACATGTTGCTTGACATGACGTGTTTTCTGGAAGAGACCTCCAAAGGGCGGAGTTCAACATTTATACTGCTTGAAGACACTCCACCTCATCCTGTGGCTGGACCAATGGGCATGTGTAGAAGTTTGTGGCAGGGCTCTTGGTTTATTGCTCTTTGTTTTCACAGAGCACGCCCTCCTTGGGAGGGGCGGTGTTACAGGAGGCTTAAAGTAAAACAGTTTGATCTTCATTGGTGATAAAACATATTAAAAATACACTTTACTTTACATCTCTGTGCATATTCGGATAGCCTGTTCCATGAGCATTCTGGAGACATTAAGGAACGTTATGTTACCTTAACAGAATATACACTTATGTTTACAATGCATAAAGAAGTTATTCCTAATTTCTGTTTATGCTGCAACCAAACAAAGTTATTTCACTGTGATATGGGAAACACATACATAGAAACACATTGAATATATTTCATTAAATATCTTCAAAACACAAAAAGGATACCAACCTCTTTGATCAGAGAGGTTTTGCGGCCTTCCAAAGTCTTGTAATTTGATACTCACTGGAGTGAGTGAATGAGTGTGTGTGTGTGTGTGTGTGTGGGGGGGGTTTGTCCGGCCAAAAGTCCTTACAAGCCCATTGTGTAAAAATATACTAATACAGGAGCCCATTGTGTAAAAAGACACTAATACAGATGTCCATTTTTTAAAAAGAAATGATACGCATGTGCAAAGAAGGTTGTCCCAAATAAAAATAAAATGATGATGCAGGTGTTTTTAATCTGGGAGGAGTAATAAGGAGGAGCAAAGAGAGAAAAGATAACAATTTGAGTGCTAATTGGGTACCACAAGGTATAAGAAATGAGTGCAGACCATTGTAAGATCAGATGACATCTCACTTTGTTGAACTGTTCAATAAAGTTACTTCTTCTGAGACCTGAAACCTTGACTCTGCGCAATTTCTTCAAGACCTAAACAAGACTTTGATAATTTGAGTTGGGACTGGAAATCTGCCACAACAGTTGCACAGATGTGTCCTCAGAGACTCCGGCTCAGGCCCGGTTCTACGGGGGTGCTTGAGGGTGCTAAGCACCCTCAAACAAAAGTGAAAGCACCCTCAGATTATTTTTTTTATAATGCAAACGAGATTTCCTGAAAAAAGTAACAGATGGATTTCTCATACAAATAATAGGTTACACAAACTAAATACATTAACGCGATTTTTCACATCAGAATTCATTTAAGTAGGCTATTTCATGTTTAATGCATTAGATTATGTCCTTTCGCGATCATAATATGCATAGGTGAAGCTGTTTCTTTAATCGCCAACTTTGTTTCCGTGTGTGCGTCCCGCTCAGGAAATTCGTTAGAGAGGGGGCTGCCTTTAGATAGCCAACAAATCTATCTATAGCCTATAGCCTATAGTATCGCAATGAATAGAGAGTCTCTGCAACGGCGGTAGATTGAAGTGTGTGCAGGGCGCGTCCGAGTGAAGATTGCGCGAGCCAGAACCGTATGAAACTGACAGAGGTGGCAACAAGCGCACAGCTTGATTTCAATAACATCAAATTTAAGAGCTAGATTTCTTAATTTAGAGCGAACTAAATGAATGCTCTGCTATAGTTAACTGGATATGTTTTATTTGTAGTAGGTAAATCCGTGCCTCAATGTTTCCAAAAGTGGTGGTGTAATACAGTTCAGTCAGTGTTGAAGAAGGAGACAGGGTCAGCGAATGATGGAGCTTGTGAGACTTTAATTTTGTAACTCTTTCCACGGCGCCTCAGCGCTCTTCACAACAAACTCAAAATAAACCAAAGGTTGTACAATAAACTCTTCCCGCTGAACACAGCTTTCTCCGGTTTCCAGGCGTCTAGACTCTTCCCGCTGAACACAGCTTTCTCGGTCACAGCCACGGAGATCAATCGTCTGCCCACAGCACTTCCCACAGTCTCCTACAAGCTCAAAGTTCTCTCTCCCCCTCTCTCTCTGCATGTGGCTTTTACAGTCTCCCCGCTCCAATCACTGCAATTAGACACAGGTGTTCATCATTTGCACTTGACCCACTTACTCTCCGCGCAGCTCATTGACTCGTCTCTCACTACAGACACCGCGAAAACCCCGCCCCCCTACCACATACCCCCACCGCCCGACTTAGGCCGGGGAACCGTCCGGCCTGCAGCCCCCCTCCCCCCTCCTCCTCCTGGAGAGGAAGTCGGCCACAGCCATCTGCGTCCCCGGCCTGTGGACCACCTGAAACTTAAAAGGTTGTAATGCCAAATACCACCGGGTGATCCGCGCGTTGGTATCTTTCATGCGGTGGAGCCATTGGAGGGGCGCGTGGTCCGAACACAGGGTGAACTCCCGGCCCAGGAGGTAGTAGCGGAGGGTGAGGACAGCCCACCGGATGGCCAAATACTCCTTCTCAATGGTGCTGTACATCGTCTCTCTCTTTGAAAGCTTTCGACTGATGTACAGCACCGGCCGTTCCTCCCCCCCCACCTCCTGGGACAGGACCGCTCCCAAACCCCTGTCCGACGCGTCTGTCTGTAGGGTGAAAGGGAGAGAAAAGTCAGGAGCATGCAAAAGTGGGCCGCCGCATAGAGCAGCCTTTATCTGGGTAAAAGCCCGCTGGCACTGCTCCGTCCACTGGACCGTATTTGGAGCGCCCTTTTTAGTTAGGTCAGTCAGCGGGCTAGCGAGGTCCGAATAGTTAGGTACAAACCGTCTATAATATCCCGCTAGCCCCAGGAACTGCCTAACCTCCTTTTTGGTCTTAGGGCTTGGACAGGTCGCAACTGCAGCTGTCTTATCAATTTGGGGACGCACCTGTCCATGTCCCAAGTGGAACCCCAGATACCTTACTTCCACCCGCCCAATTGCACACTTCTTAGGGTTGGCCGTGAGCCCAGCTCTTCTCATCGTTTTCAGGACCGCACGCAAATACTGCATATGACGCTGCCAATCATTACTATAGATAATGATATCATCCAAGTAAGCAGCGGCATATGCAGCATGCGGCCGGAGAATTCTGTCCATCAAACGCTGAAAAGTCGCCGGTGCCCCGAACAACCCGAACGGAAGCGTGACAAATTGGTGTAATCCAAACGGCGTGGTAAAAGCTGTTTTTTCTTTGGATATTGGAGATAAGGGGATCTGCCAATAGCCCTTCGTTAAGTCCAGTGTCGAATAAAATCGAGCGGAACCAAGCCGATCAAGCAATTCGTCAATCCTCGGCATTGGATAAGCATCAAATTTAGACACCGCGTTCACCTTTCTATAATCCACACAGAACCGAACCGAGCCGTCAGGTTTCGGTACTAAAACTATCGGGCTCGCCCAGTCACTGTTGGATTCTTCTATTACCCCCATGTCCAGCATCGTCTCTAATTCGGCTTGAACCACTTTTTTTTGTGTTCTGGTAAACGATACGGGCGGCAACGTACCACGGCCCCCGGATCCGTCTCAACGTGGTGCTGAATGAGATTCGTTCGGCCAGGTATGGGCGAGAACACATCTGCAAACTCTGCTTGCAAATTCTTAATGTCAGTGAGCTGCGAGGGTGAGAGGTGGTCGCCAGAGGGAGCCAGAGCGAAGGAATGGGGTTTGATATTCGCTTCTGGCCCGAGATCCTCCTCCCCACTCACCACCGTCGCCAGCATCACTGCCTCAGCCTCAATCCATTTTTTTAACAGGTTGAGGTGGTAAATTTGCCGTCCCCCGCCCCTATCTGTTCGAACTACCTCATAGTTGAGATCCCCAACCCGCCGTGTGACCTCAAAGGGCCCTTGCCACTTTGCGAGTAATTTCGAGCTGGACGTGGGAAGTAATACAAGGACCTTATCTCCCGGTGCAAATTGCCGAAGTCTAGACCCCCTATTATATTGCTGTCTCTGTCTGTCCTGGGCCTGTAACAAATTCTCCAAAGATAGCCGCCCCAATGTGTGGAGTTTTGTTCTCAGGTCCAGGACATACTGAATTTCGTTCTTGCTAGCGGATGGTCCGTCCTCCCAAGTCTCTCTCAGTACATCCAACACCCCGCGGGGTTGACGACCGAAAAGAAGCTCGAAAGGAGAAAATCCCGTGGAGGCTTGGGGGACTTCGCGTACAGCAAACAACAGGGGTTCCAGCCACTTATCCCAATTTTTGGCGTCTTCGTGAACGAACTTACGAATCATGGCTTTTAAAGTTCGATTAAACCGTTCGACCAGACCGTCCGTTTGTGGGTGATAGACGCTGGTGCGAATCGATTTAATGCCTAACAACTCGTAAAGTTCGCGGATTGTCCGTGACATAAACGCCGTGCCCTGATCGGTGAGGATCTCTTTCGGGATCCCCACCCGGGAGATTAATGAAAACAGCGCGCTTGCGACACTCTTAGCTGAGATATTGCGAAGCGGAACTGCCTCCGGGTATCGTGTTGCGTAATCTACCAAGACTAACGCAAAACGATGCCCTCGTGCTGACCGTTCTAATGGCCCGATGAGGTCCATGCCAATTCGCTCGAAGGGGACCTGCATCAGAGGAAGGGGGCACAAAGGTGCTTTTGGAGTGGCCGGTGGATTAACCAACTGGCATTCGCGACAAGACGCGCACCACCTGCGCACGTTCTCGTGAATGCCCGGCCAAAAGAATCGGGCCATGAGACGGTTTAGTGTCGCCGTTTGCCCTAGATGACCGGCCATCGGATTACAGTGAGCCGCCTGGAAAAGCATTTCCCGACGGCTTTTTGGGACTAACAACTGGGTTGTATCTTCTTTTGTCTGGGCGTCTCGGGCCACCCGATACAACCTATCTTTAATTATGCAAAAATAGGGGTAAGAGAGCGGTTGGTGCGGGTGGAGTAGTTGACCGTCGATGGACTGGACCTTATCAAACGCATTTTTGAGCGTCTCATCCTGGGACTGCTCCAAGGGAAAATCATCGCGCTCAGAGAGAATATTTCCCTCTGACGCGCTCTGTTCCCCGGACGCAGCACCCAGAGGTCCCGGTACAGACTCTCCCACCTGCACCACCGCTGTCTTCCCCTGCTGCTTTTTCCCCCGAGCGGCACCCGCACATAAAAAATTCAATAAGTTCGTAAAGCCCGGCCAATCCGTACCCAAAATTAGCGGATGCCGGAGGTGCGGGTTAACTGCCACCTCCATACTATGCTTTTGACCCCTAAATAAAATTTTTACCGGCATTAAGGGATAACTCACCACCACCCCGTGCACACACCGTACCTTAACCATGCGGCGGTTATCCAATGCGCCCGATCGAATCAGGCTTTGATGAATCGAGGTTTGGTTACATCCTGAATCCACCAAAGCCTGATAAGTACCCCCCTTGATACTCACGGGTATCTGGTACAAGCCAGCTTGATCGGGGGCGGCCCGTGGCGCGTCGGGGACCCGGACCAGCGTCCCCACCTCCATCACCGGACACCGATCGATAAAGTGGCCCGGATCCCCACAGCGCCAACAGGCCGGCCCGGGCTTTCCCGCTGTCCCAGCGGCGGGAAGTGGGGCAAGGGATTGGGGTGGGGAGAGCGCAACGACCGGAGCCGGGGAGTGGAATCCCCCGACAGATGACCCCCTCTCCGTCATCCTCCCGGCCGAGGGGGAGTCCCTCTGCCCGCCGGGCCTCCATCGTGGCGCGAGCCGGGGCGCCGGCGCACCCCGAGACCTGGGAGAAGGGACAGATTTTGCAGAGGGGGACGAGAGAGAGACTGGGAAGGGGGAAGAAAAAGAATGGGAGAGAGAGACAGATGGGAGGGGTTCGCTGACCCCCGAGCACGCCACCATGTGATCTTCCGCCAGTTGGATGGCCTGGTCCAGCGACGTCGGACGGTGGCACTGGACCCATTGAGCTGTTTTCTTCGGAAGCCTCGTGATGAACTGCTCCAGTGCCACCTGGTCGATGATTGTCTCGACGTCGCTTCCCTCGGCCACCAGCCATTTACGGCAGGAGTCCCGGAGCTGTTGCGCCATCACGAAGGGCTGACCGGCCTCCTCCAGGGTGAGGGAACGGAACCGCTGACGATGCTGTTCCGCGGACCGGCCGACCCGCTGCAGAATGGCGCGCCGTAGATCTTGGTAGACCAGGAGACTGGAGACTGGCAGTTGGTGGGCGGCGAGCTGCGCCTCCCCGGATAGTAGTGGGATGAGTCGCAGCGGCCAGTCGGTTTCGGGCCACCCCCGGGCCTCGGCTGTCCTCTCGAAAAGGTCCAGGAATGCCTCCGGTTCATCCTGGGGACCCATCCGGGACAGTGAGAGCGCCGCGGCCGATGTTGTAGCGGGGGTGGCCGCAGCCCCCTGGTCGAAACAGCTCCGGAACAACTCGCGGTCCTCCTGCTGTCCTTGAAGCAGCGCCCGGAAGCGCTGCTCGTGTTCCTCCTTGAAGGACAGCAGGGCTTGATGTTGTTCCCTTTGCATAGCCGCGAGTGATTGTATAATCTCCGTAAACGGCGATGTTGACGGGCTTGACATGGCGACGGCAGTCTCCTTCTTCCCGGGTTTCGGCACCAGTGTAATACAGTTCAGTCAGTGTTGAAGAAGGAGACAGGGTCAGCGAATGATGGAGCTTGTGAGACTTTAATTTTGTAACTCTTTCCACGGCGCCTCAGCGCTCTTCACAACAAACTCAAAATAAACCAAAGGTTGTACAATAAACTCTTCCCGCTGAACACAGCTTTCTCCGGTTTCCAGGCGTCTAGACTCTTCCCGCTGAACACAGCTTTCTCGGTCACAGCCACGGAGATCAATCGTCTGCCCACAGCACTTCCCACAGTCTCCTACAAGCTCCAAGTTCTCTCTCCCCCTCTCTCTCTGCATGTGGCTTTTACAGTCTCCCCGCTCCAATCACTGCAATTAGACACAGGTGTTCATCATTTGCACTTGACCCACTTACTCTCCGCGCAGCTCATTGACTCGTCTCTCACTACAGACACCGCGAAAACCCCGCCCCCCTACCACAGGTGGGTACAAAATTACTAATGATGAAATCTGGTGGGGACGCGTCCCCACCGAAATCGACGCCTATATGCTTTCACCGTATGGCACCCATTCAAACACCGGTGTTCTGACGATTTGTGCTGCCTTGTCGAAAAATGCCACCGTAGTGTGAATCGATCACAGAAAATGCTGATTAATATTAGGCTATATGAAATACAATTTTAATACAATTCTATTGTATACTGTAGACTACTGTTTTTATTTTTAAAACGGTGTGAAAAGTAAAAATTATCATCAAATATTCATCGTTGACTTGTCAAAACACATCTTTCCTTAATAATTGAAACTTTCAGTTATTCTGTTCAGCTGGCTTACCATACAAATATTAATATGATAGTTAGCAATTTTTTAAAGGGATATTACATTATAACACGTAATGGGGATATGTAAAGGACAAAAACTCATACAGGAATATGTAATGGGGATATGTAAAGGACAAAAACAGCCATACAGGGACATAGTTCATCATGGATATTGTTTAACATTTGAGCACCCTCACTTTTTTCTAAAGCACCCTCAGTGATTTGGTTCTAGAACCAGGCCTGCTCCAGCTGCCATTCTTTCTCCAAAATATTCCCTCAACTGTTGTCTAGGCAAAACTCTATGTGTATTGTCAAAACGCCCCACAGAACAGAGGGGTGGAGTGAGCGAAGCTCATTATCATTTAAAGGCATATATGCACTGAAACAGTGTGCTGAAAACAGAGCTGTTTTTGACCAGGTAAAATTAGTGTTTTCGTACAATACTAATGAGAATTTTTATATTACAAACTTTTCATTTATACCATAAAGAATCAATTTAACTGTTTTGCTTGAGGATTAAATTATTTCACTCACTGAAATGCAAATCTATTTATAACCTTTATATAATGTCTTTTCTGGATTTTTTTTTTGGTTAATATTCTTACTCTATACGTTAAAATAAACCTATCATAAAAAGAATTGGCCCTTCATTTCTTATGGGCAAACTTACAAAATCAGTAAGGGATTAAATAATTACTTTTTTCCACTGTAAGTGGTTTAAACTACAGCTCTCGACCTTTGGTTAGAAACATAGTGTACATCGGACTGCTCAAATTGTACTGTTACATACACGGGAAACAGTAGATCCAAGTGCAGTGGGTTTTATTAAAGAGCACCTATTATGGAAAAATCACTTTTACATGGTGTTTGAGCATAAATGTGTGTTGGCAGTGTGTGAGCAAAACCACCCAAGAATGATAAAAATCCACCCAGTGTTTTTTTTACAATCTCAATAAATCATACACACTGTCTCAGAACGAGCTGTTCTAAGATTCAGCGCTTTGTGACATAGAATTGAGCAAGGGGTTTGATTGACAGTGTGGTTGTGGCATAGACCCCACCCTCGGTGATCTGTACACCACCCTCAATTGTTTCAACGACAGCCGGTAATGTCTCTTGGAAACATAAGTGTTCTGTTGTGGGATGGTATGTAATAATGACATGCATAGAAGTTTTCACTTATTTCCGACATCAGAGCCACTGAAAACACAGAGGATGTATTGTATTTTGGAAGTTAAGTGGCGCCTTTGCTTCGTAAATAAGTTTATGTTTGAGCAAATCATTTTCTGACTGACTGTTTTGTGAATGAGGGTCAATTGAAAGCAGGTCTTGCTTCAAATTTAATCCTCAAGTGTGGATCGTTGTCTACTGTTTGCGATCCAATGACACCTCCAGTAACAGTAAGTATATTTTATGATTTTAGAGCAAATAGTCATTTCAGTCGATGCAAGCCAATTCAACTAGCCTGGATGCCAGCCCGAACTCCACCCACAACATTTTTTGGATGGGAAGTTCGGTCTGGACTCAATCCATTGAGGAGAAATTATGAACGGTTCAGAGATCAACGGGC
Source organism: Cyprinella venusta (assembly GCA_038021265.1). Lineage (NCBI taxonomy): Eukaryota > Metazoa > Chordata > Actinopteri > Cypriniformes > Leuciscidae > Cyprinella > Cyprinella venusta. The sequence goes on along the minus strand of CM075875.1, from coordinate 26,392,677 downwards.
CAATCAAATTGCCAGGGCGGGCTTTATACGAAGATTGACAGGTGGTCTTCAGTAACGTAATCCTCACGTCGTCAAAGAGCGCTTGTCAAAGATGAGTGCAGCTGGAGAATTGAGATGTATAGATTCCGCTGTGTATAGATTGTTCCGAGATGTATAGATTATTCTTTTGTAAAATAAATCGACAGCGCATTCATTTTAATAAACAAACAGAGAACTGCAATCAAGGCATTTGTCGATCGGAAATATATTTTTGGCGTCCTTCCTACATGATTCGGGAAAAGTGTAACTTATCAGCTGGCTCTGACGGTCGCTAAGAAGATGGGACGTAATGAAAAGCCTGTGGTCGTTGTGGTTTCTCCTTTGGTGGCACTCATGGAGAAGTAAGTAAAAGAAGTAACACTCGTTATTTAACTTCTAAAATAAATAAAGTAGGCTACGTTCTGTATTTGGAAACTGCGCTATGCAAAGGAGTTGACTTATGCGTTGCTCTGATTGGTTGGTAGGTCTACCGACTATCCAATTGAGTGCCGAGGTTTTTTTTTGTCCTGGTTCGGTTATGACACGCCTCATAATTAAAGTTCAATTGAGTGATTTCAGACTCATATTCTCATTAGAATATGAGTATGACAAAGCGTCAGGCTACAATTCAACAACAAATGCGTCTAAAGTTGTCTATATATTTTAAACCTTGTGTGTATATTGTGTAACCACACGTTTATAAATATATATATTTTTAAAGATATTGTATTAAAAACTGCATATATGTTCTTGTTCTGTAAGTTAGCCATCTTCTCACTTTTGCCACAGAAGCACCTGTATGACAAGTAATGTAAACATGATGCAACAGGTCCCTCGCATAAATGTAATTTCGCTTGTATGTAGCAAACTTTATCACAGTATGTGTATGTAGTTTCAAAAAATTGCGCCAACGATAGTGTTTGTGTGTGTCTGTGTGTGTGTTGCACATCCATAATTTCAAAGGGGACGTGATTACAACTCTATAAGTACATACATGTATCAAATAACCATACCGAGACGTACTGGTCCATTCTCATTTATGTTTATATTGTGTTTCTTATTTGTACAGCCTAACATGCGTGTTCTTCTCCTCCAGGTGAGCAAGATTCAGGTGCAGGGTGGAGGAGATGGCATCTGCAGTGCAGCGTTTTGGCCGGTAGGCAAACTGGAAGGGATCAAACATGGAAGGGAGTCTGGAGATGATGTAGTCTTTAACCAGCCTTTCAAAGCACTTCATTATAGTGGAAGTCAGTGCGATGGGCCAGTAATCGTTTAGTGAGGTGATCAGAGATTTTTTTGGCACTGGGATGATGGTGGCAGTCTTTAAGCACGTTGGCACTTTGGCTTGGTCTAGCGAGGTGTTAAAAATATCCATCAGAACACAAGCCAGCTGGTCTGCACAATCCTTGAGCACTCACCCCTGAATGTTTTTAGGGCCTGGGTCTTTCCGGGTGTTTACCCTCCTCAGAGACTTTCGTACATCAGCTATGTCCAGGCAGAGGGCTTTTTCTTGCTGAAGAGGAACTGCTTTTTCTGCACGAGTGCTGTTTAGTGCCTCAAACCTCGCAAAGAAAATATTCAGTTCACCAAGAAGGTCAATGTCAGCCTCACCCACTGGAGGAGGTGTTACCTTATGTTTAGTGATAGCCCTTATGCCTTTCCACATGTTGCTGGTGTTGGTTGAGTCATGGAACAAGTCCTAGATTTTCTTACTATGAGAATGCTTTGCCAGCCTGATGGCACGGTTCAGATTGGCTCTTGCTGTTCTCACATCCTCTACATCGCCAGACTTGAAGGCAGTGTTCTGTGCTTTTAGCATCTTGCGTACTTCCACAGTAACCCAGGGTTTCTGATTAGCTCAGGTAATGATGGTCTTCATGACGCTAACGTCCTCTGTACATTTGCTAATGTAAGCTGACACCGACATGGCGTACTCATCAATGTTCGTATGACCCCCATAAGTGGCAGCAATCCTGAACATGTCCCAGTCAGTGCAATCAAAGCAGTCCCGGAGTGCCTCCATTGCCCCCTCTGGCCATATTCTCACCTGCCTCACTGTAGGTTTCCCACTGATGAGCAGGGACTTGTATGCGAGAATTAGCATAACAGATAGATGGTCTGACGAGCCAAGTTGGGGGCGGGGGGCTGCTCAGAAAGCACCTTTGATGTTTGTATACGCGTTATCCAATATGTTCTGTCCCCTAGTTGCAAAATCCACATGCTGGTGGAAGTGTGGAAAAACTGTTTTCATTTTGGCCTGGTTGAAGTCCCCAGGAACAATGAAAATACCCTCAGTATAGGTGGATTGCAACTCACTGATGGATCTTGTAAAAAGGGCCATAATAGGTGCTCTTTAACAGACATAGCCACCTTCGTGTTAGCACTGGGAGGCACGTACACAGCAGTGATAACACAGCTAAACTCCCTGGGTAGGTAGACAGGCCTGCAAATTACAATCAAAAACTCAATGTCAGATGAGCAATGAGTTTAGACTGTCCTAGCATTTTTACACCAGTTGTCATTTGTGTAAATACACAAACCACAAGGGGATTTACCACTGAGTTCACGGCTCCTGTCGGCTCAAAATTTAGCGTAAGTGCCCGGGATTTAAAATCAACCAAAATGTAAAATGTAACTGTGGGGTATTTTGAGCTGAAACTTCACAAATACATTCTGGGGACACCCAAAGGGGCATAATAGGTGTCCTTTAAGTATAATCCAAATCGTAGTCATCTGGGCAAGGGTCAAAGTCCATATAATCAATCCAAAATACAAAACAACAAGAAACAGACTAGAAAGACAGACCTCAGAAGTGTAGTGACAATCTGTGACGACTCCGTAACAAAGACTAAGGGCCGTTACATAGTCAACGCGAGCTACGCGAGCAAGCAACGCGAGTGACGCGAGCGACGCGCTCCCTTTCATAGTGTAAAAGCAGACGCAAGCGTCACGAGCGATGCGTAAAATGCAATACACCGGTCACGCAACAGGGGGTAGTAGATTTTTCACTGCAAACCTGAAAAGTGGTGAAGCTCGTGAAGGCGTGCGTGGCTCTTCACAACTTTCTGGCATCCACTGAACGTGCCATACGCCCGCCACCTTTGTGGATCCGACGTCTGACACCGGAGGGTGGAGGCAGCACGTTGTGGGGGACCAGAACATGGTCGACGGACCACGGTTTTCGGTCGGCAGCAGCAGACCCTCCCGGAGAGCGTCACTTGTCAGGGAGCAGCTGGCTGATTACTTTTTATCAGATGCTGGCTTGTTTCCCCACCAGTACAGTGTGCTGCGATTGGGTAGCACTGACCAATAAATTGATAAAAGTTCGCTTTGAAGTATGAGTTTTTTATTTTTTTATTTAACACTTTACACATTTTAACTTATTTGGTATTATGTGAAAACCATTACACATTTTTTATAATTTGGTATTATTTTAATTTTGTAAAAAACATTACACATTTTATGTAATTTGGTATTTTAATTCATTAATTCATATCCATAAACCATTAATTCATATAACCAGGCTGGTAAATTTGTCACGGGCACTTTTCCAGTCCGTTTTCACCTGATTTACTGTCTTTCCCATCGCGATTGCAACCTCTCTCCAGGCATTTTCCAACACAATTTTATTTGAGTGTACTAATTGTGATGAACTGTCCTATAAAAGCGGATGAACCATGGGATGAACGCGTATATAAGCTCGTATAATTTTTCCTCCTCACCCGCCATTGTATTCAAACCTTCTTCTTCTGTTAACAAACATAATATATTTGAATTAATGTACAATTCTTGTAATGTCGCCCCCACCGATAACGCATAGTATTGCGTGCGTCAGTGCGTCGCGTATCAAAAACTAGGACGATACATTTGGCTACGCATCGACGCATAATGGCGGCCAACGCGTAGCGATGCATAGCCTTGCGGACGCGTATGCGTACCGATGCGTTGACTATGAAACGGCCCTAAAACAGACAGGGTATTTATACACAGAAACTAACCAAAGAACTAACAAGGAACAGCTGGGTACAATGAACAATGATTGGAACAGATAAGAATTGTGGGGAATGCAGTTCATGAAAGGATCACACCGTGGGGAAGAGGACCTCTGGTGGATAACCGGGGAAACACAAACCAGACATTGTGAAATTCCCCCCCCCCCCCCCCCCCCATCAGGCGAGTCCATCAGGCGGCCAGGGCGAAAGAGAGAGTCCATCGGGCGAACAGGGTGAAAAACAGAGTCTATCAGACAGCCAGGGCGAAAGACAGAGTCCATCGGGTGGCCAGGGCCAAAGACAGAGTCCATCGAGCGGCCAGGGCGGTGAAGACCCCTCGGGCGGCCAGGACGGTGAAGACCCCTCGGCGGCCAGGGTGGTGAAGACCCCTCGGGCGGCCAGGGCGGAGAAGACCCCTGGGGCGGTCAGGGTGGATCAGACCCCTCGGGCGGCCAGGGCGGAACAGACCCCTCGGGTGGCCAGGGTGTAGCAGACCCCTCGGGGTGATCAGGGCGGAGCAGACCCCTCGGGCGGCCAGGGCAGTGATGCACTCTCGGGACCAGACACCGGCTCGGGAACAGACACTGGCTCGGGAACAGACACCGGCTTGGGAACAGACAATGGCTTGGGAACAGACACCGGTTTGGGAACAGACACCGGCTCGGGAACAGACACCGGCTCGGGAAGAGACGCAAGAACTGTAACAGCCACAAGAACAGACAGAAACACAGGAACAAACACTGGCTCTGGAACAGACACTGGCTCTGCCTCCGGAACAGAAGACACCAGCTCCCACTCAGGAACAGAAGACACAGGTTCCGGCTCAGCAACGATTTCTAGGACGTTAGGGAGACGAGAGATTTCTATGATGTTAGAGAGATCTTGTCCCGAGACACCAGTGCAGGGTCAGCCATTCCATCATGAGACACAGGTATGATTGGTGTGTCCCACTGGCTCCGATGCTGAAGGTAGCTGGTAAATCCCCAAAAATCCAGGACCTCCAGCCCCTTCATCTCCCACCTAAGAAATGGGTCATCTAGACAGACATTGAAGAATTCCTTCAATGCAGTATCATTGTATCTCAACCCTCTAGAGAGGGTCCAAAACATTTGGGCCAGACAGCCCACCAGCTGGCCCTGCTGGCGTAGGTCCATTAAGTTTTGGACCCGTCAATGAAAAGTGATTGGAACAGACAAGGATTGTGGGGAATGCAGTTCATGAAAGGATCACCGTGGGCAAGAGGACCTCTGGTGGATACCCGGGGAAACACAAACCATACATTGTGACACAAAGAAACCAGTGTAATGTTCCAACCCTTCTGGCTTGACCCTTAGATGGTATTTTCAAAAAAAAAAAATAAATGGTAACGCTTTAGATTACAGCCTGGAAAGTTCTGTGTAACTAAAAAAATTTTACAGCTTAACCTTTGGTAATTATAGGGTACCTATAACACACTTACAATATAAGTATAAGGGAACAATATTTTAAATTTGGGTAATATAGGGGTAACAACCAAGCCTGACTACGTCAGACTTCCTACATCTGCTAATTTCATTTCGCTCCTGTAGTCAGTCTAAGACAGCAGCCTATCTTTCAGTTTTCTAGCAGCCTTCAGACGGCCGGCCAATCAACGAACAGAGGGCGGGCTGAGAGCCGAGACATAGACGCTAAGTGCCGAGGTTTACATTGTAGTTTAGAGAAATTGAATGGGAAACGAGACATGGGATGCAATTCGCTCTGTTTTGGAGAACATTCTGGGTTTTTTTCAAACTGATGCCAGAACAAGAAGATAAACCTTTTAAAGGGATAAACCTTTTAAAGGGATACTCCACCGGGTTTTCCTATTAAACTATGTTATTCCCTTAACTAAGACGAGTTGATGCATACCTCTCTCGTCTCAGTACTTGCACTCTATCGCTCTGTATTGCCGCAAAACTATGTTAGCACTTAGCTTAGCCCAGTGCATTAAATATGGGCCAAAAAGGGAAGTGACCAAACACTTCCTCGTTTTCCCTATTTAAACACAGTTACTCGATTAGTGTAACTCGACCTAGGCTGTTGACACAAAATAAAACGTGTTTTTCTAAGCGTTTAAAATTGATGACTTATATTGTATGGCGGAATACCATAAAAAGTGCTTTAGAGCAGCTTCGACTTGGCGAAATAATACCTTCACTCGTGAAAAGTCCTCTTACCCGGCTCCCGCTTGTCGCATGTCACGTTGGTTGTATTGACCTATGGTATTGACGGAAATAAGAGGGAGGGGGAGAGGAAGCGGGAGCCGGTAAGAGGACTTTTCATGAGTGAAGGTATTATTGCGCCAAGTCGAAGTGCTCTAAAGCACTTTTTATGGCATTCCGCCATACAATATAGTCATCAATTTTAAACGCTTAGAAAAACACAACATTTTATTTCGTGTCACCAGCCTAGGACGAGTTACACTAATCGAGTAACTGTGTTTAAATAGGGAAAATGAGAAAGTGTTTGGTCGCTTCTCTTTTTGGCCCATATTTAATGCACTGGGCTAAGCTAAGCTCTAACATAGTTTTGCGGCAATACAGAGCGATAGAGTGCACGCACTGAGACGAGAGAGGTATGCATCAACTCGTCTTAGTTAAGGGAATAACATAGTTTAATATGAAAACCCGGTGGAGTATCCCTTTAAATGGAGGTGATGTGGCCCTACTCCTGACCTGTTTTGGGAAAAGTTTAATTTATCGATTGTTAACGTTAGTTATGTCTGTCTAAGAGGCAAAGTGAAGTAGCAGAGTCTGGTTTTACCAGCTTAGAGGAACAAAGAGCTGTGTTTAAAAGATCTAATCCTAAGTTTGTGAGTTGGCTACAAATATTTTCTTGTTTCACTCTGGCAAAAATAAGTTTAGAGGCCGTGATCTACTATATATGATATAACAATCTTACATTTGAGAGCAATTTAGCAAGAACATACCTTTTTGAAATAATGGTGTACCAGTACATACTGTTTAAGCTTTTTTTTTTTAAATTACAGGGTACATATATCTGCATTTAGTAAAAAAAGTAATATTTTTAACAAAAGTACACAGAAAACGAAAACTAAATATTGGGGAAAGATACTCGTTTCATAGTCTGGGTTTCCCCATGCTGTCTTCCCGCAGCGCGATTTTATTCACGCTGAAAGGCAGTCTGGATACCATGGCCCAGATTTTCGCCTCATTTAGGGAACCAATCACAGAACGGGGAGGGAGCAGCAAGACGATGACGACATCTATGTGACACACCGAAGCAGTTTGTTTATATCTATGGATTCAACATGGCAGCAGATGCGAAGCTACCTTTTGATGCAGCCTTAGATATTGTTATAAGTAGTTTAGAATCCAAGTTTATTTTGAAAAAGAGCAGTTTCGGCGTTTAACTTCGCGAAACCCCAGTCGTTATAGTTGTCTCACCATTAATGGCCCTAATGGAGAACCAGGTACAGGAGGTGGACAACCTTGGAATATCTGCTGCTCAGCTGTGTCCCGAGAAAGAAAATGCGATAAGGAATTGTCGATACCAACTTCTGTTCGGCAGTCCCAAGGCCTGGATGAGTGCAAAGTGGCAAGACACTTTAGCCACGGAGTTGTATAGTACCAACCTGCTAGGCATAAGTTTAAGTCCATTCAACTTATAAATGGTAAGTGGTATTTATAAATATCATATTGTCATTATGGCTGTAGACTACCTACTGTGGTTGTCACAGTGCCACTAAGTTGTGTTGCTTTTCAGTATCAATATACAGCTACCGCTTTAGTTCGATAACTTTTAGCTGTGCACGTAACTTTACCCGATTAAAGTTGTTGACACCTTAGTCATTAAATTAATTTTTTTTTCATTTTTAAACTTGTGAAGTACAAGCACAAACAATTTCCAATGCAAATAACAACTTCAACATCTATGTTAAACTGTACTTAATACTTGTGCTTTTCTATTTGAAACAATTGGCTATGATCTACGTACAGGCGCATTTGATAGACATTCTTAGCACCCAATAAATTGCGCTGGGCATTCGTAAACCATGCCTCAAATACCAGAAAATGAACTTGTGGTTCCCAGACCCAAGTCTCAACGAGAATTGGGTCTGCCGTTAGCCAGGCTACTTGTTTCATGTAGTGGTGCTTGTTGTTACCCTCTTGTTTCATGTAGTTACAAGGTAAATGTGACATTGCGGGCTGTAAATTAAAGTGGTGTTTGTTACCCTCTTGTTCCATGTACTTACTGGGTAAGTACAATAAAAATACACTCAATCTTATAACAAATAAATGTGTCATTGAGAGGACTCCATACAGCAATGGATATTCTCCAAAGTATAAAGAGAAATGTAGAAAGATTCCTCATTGGTCTGAAGTAGATGTTTGCTACCTTGTGTTGTGTGTAAAACATTCCTGTTCCTGTGAAAATGATTTATCATCCATGCAGTAATTTGAGCCTGTTATCAACACAGTGGTTAAAGTGTTTGACCTGTAAAGATCACTCAAGCACAAACATTACATTTACATTTATTCATTTAGCTGACGCTTTTATCCAAAGCGACTTACAATTGCTATATATATATCAGAGGTCACATGCCTCTGGAGCAACTAGGGGTGAAATGTCTTGCTCAGGTACACATTGGTGTCTCGCAGTGGATTCGAACCCGGGTCTCTCACACCAAAGGCATAGCTTATCCACTGTGCCATCACCACCCCACATTAAGGGTCTAAAGAATGATATCTAACCCTATTAAAATAATAGAGCAGTTTTGAGAGTTAGGATATATTTACCTGGCTGCTCACTGTTCATCTCAAATGTTACTGCTGACCATTATTGTCATTTGAAAGATATTTGAGACTTGTGTGACTTATTTTCTACATATCCTGAATTATTATTATTTCTTACAATTAACATATCATAATATACTAAATTTAAAGCTTATTCATAAAATTTTGTTTGAGTAATTTGTCTATAATGGCTAATTTATATATATATATATATATATATATATATATATATATATATATATTTATATTTGTTTAACCTAAACTATATATCTTGACCTGATATCTGTATATTGCTGGCATATTCCTGATTACATAATGGAAGGAAGCATAGAAAGGCCATTTTATGTCTGTTCAATCTGACGAAAAAAAAAAGTGCTGCTCCCTTATGCAAATGACTGCTCAGAACCTTATTGCACAAACAAATCTATTCAGTCATGCAAACTAGTGCATCATAAAACAAAATGTGACCAGGGCTGCGTTTCCCAAAAGCATCACAAGCCTAAGTTGATCATAGTAGAACAATTACCACCAAAGGTCTTTACGGTCTACTTAGGCTTATACTAGCCTTTTGGGAAATGCAGCTCAGATCCTCATCTTGAGATTTTTAAGCAGACAAAAGTCAAATATGGTTGGTTGCCAGTAGAACCCTAACCCTAACCCATCAAAGACAGAATAGCACTCTTGGTATATTGCTTCTACGAAATAGATAGTGTTATTTATTGGATGTTTTAAAAGAACAAGAATCAGCATTTATTTACTCTTAATAAATAAGTTCTAAATAAGTTCTTGAAAACAGAATTATCTTCACTCTATTTGCATCTACTGTCAGTAAAAGGAAAAAGGCCAGTTTACCATTGATTGAAAACAAAATCTTTTTACACCTCAAAAAAAAAAAAAAAAAAAAAAAAAAATTGTCAACAGCGAAATTATGGGGGTAGGATTGTTACATTATTCAAAATAAATAGATCATGATCCACAAATAAATGTAAAGAGATTCATAAAAATAAATCAAATTCACAAATAAATATATTAAGATCCACAAATAAATGTAAAGAGTTTCACAAAAAAATACATAACTCACAAATAAATAAAATGAGATTTGCAAATAAAACTATGTATTTACAAATGTTTTTTTATGCCACAAACACAACTCTGCCTGGCATTTATTTGTGAACCGCTTTCTTTGCATTTGTAAATCCCCTCACGCATTTGTGAATCGGTTTCTGTGCATTTGTAAATCCCCTCACGCATTTGTGGATTTCGAAACACTTCTAGCGTCGACACGCTGACAAATCCACAAATAAGTGGACTCCACCCACCGTTTCCTCAAGCCAATCAGATAACGGCCACGCTGAGCTGACCAATCGTAGCACGTTCTCGCTACAACCAATCACGTTAGGTTTTACACTCGGGGCAGGACATGAATGTGATTCATTTTAAAGATATTAATTGAGCTGTTTGTGTGGTTGCAACAACCTGTTTCCAAAAGGTTGCTGGAGTTTAAGGCTTTTTTATATTTCCATCGGGATTACACACAAATTATGATCACAATCCCGAGCATAACACCCAGGGCTGGGTATTGTTGGGCATTTCACAATTCGATTCGATTTCGATTCTTGAGGCTTCGATTCGATTCGATTTCGATTCGATTCAATATTGATTTATTAGCTTCGATATCGATTCAATAAGTAAATTCACAAGTAATTAAGTGCCTGAGTATAATTTTAAATAATGTGCGCAGTACCAATGTTAAAGAACAAATTGACCCCAGCATGTTTGTTTCCTGTCATTGTTTATTCATCAGAATAAACTGTACAATATTGTATGTGTTGAATACAAACACAACTGTGACAAGCACTGAACAGTGCTTTAACAACACCTCTAAAGTGCATGTAACTAAGTAGTAGAAAGTATATTTCTTTCTTCCTATACATTCAAGTTATAAAAGAAATGTAAACAGAAGCACAAAATGTGCATACTCCAAAAAAGTCTAATATTATAATTATAATTTTGTAAACAATAACACTTAACAGCTGATCACTCTTAACAGCAATTGCGAGTTATCAGGGGGAAAAAAGACTAACTTAACCTTATTCCCTCTCAGAATAGTTTATATCTCACAATTCTGAGTTTATATCATGCAATTCTGACTTTATGTCTCGCAATTCTGACTTTAAATCCCGCAATTGTGACTTTATATCATGCAATTCTGACTTTATAACTCGCAATTCTGAGAAATAAAGTCAGAATTGCGAGATGTAAACTCCCAATTGTGAGGAAAAAAGTCAGAATTGTGAGATAAAATAAAAAGTCGCAATTACCTTTTTTTATTTTACATTCTGTGGCGGAAACAAGCTTCCATAGTTCCCGGCTTACAGTGGAATCCAAAATGAGCCCAAACGTCGGCTTTTAATGTTAGTGGGGCAGGCTTGAACGGAGTGCAGCTGCTGCCCGTCATCGCGCTGTTTTGCTAAGCGCGTCTTGTACAACGCTGAACGCTCTCACTAGAGTGTAGCCCACAGCGCCGCCACTGGCCTGGATGGCTGAATCGATTCATAGGATTTGATGAATCGATATTGAATGGGCTCTATGCACAACTGCACTACTTCCTGAACTTCAGCCAGCTCCTTGTTTCCTGTCTATCATTATTGGACAATTTGATTAATTCAGGTGTGCTTGACCTCAGTAGTCACGGCAACAATAATCAAACACACCTGAATTAATCAATGTGTCCAATAATGACAGACAGGAAACAAGAAGCTGGCTGAAGTTCAGGAAGTAGTCGAGCAGTGCATAGAGCCTATAGAGAAACAAAGAATTGCAATGCATTGATGAATCGATATTTTTACCCAGCCCTCACCAGAATCAAGCGGCGCGACAGCGCGTCAGAAGCAAATGAAATCTTCTTGGCTGCCGTGGCAGTTTCAGTAATGCAATAGTAACATGTTTGTAATGTTAACAAATTTTGCCCATGACATTTTCTTACCTGCATATATATATGACGTGTCTATAATCTTACTTCTTGACGTGCTGGCTGCATGCATTATTCATTATTCGTGATAATGTAGGCTAGTGAACGGATGTCCGTTCTTCCTCTGAAGCATCGGCTACACGGACGACACATCATTTGCACGGTTTGCTTTGTCCAGTGTAATGTTAGACTGATTCGCACGGGGTAGACACAATGTAGGAAATGACAAAACGGAGGATTTTGTCTTTAAAGCATAATAGCTAGCGATAGGACATAAATATTATGTAGAATAAGCCTACCAAATTACAGCCAAATGACCATCACTGAAGATGTAACAGCATGTAGGATACTGCTGGGGTTTTAGTATATAATATTACATAATATATAATAATAGAGTATATAATACATAATATTATGTTCATATTTTTTCATATTTTTATATATTTCGATAGACCATTAGACTGTGTATCAAGCCAAGACATTTTTATGAGCCTTTGAAAATGCAAGAGAAACAGCGCGTAAATCTCTGTTATGGGAACAACGCCTTATGGAAGCGTCACGTTTTTCATGATAAAACTTATTTTTTACAGTCTATGGATACAACAGAAAAGTTGCTGACTGATAAATAACTGGATTCGATCTCATGACAAATAAGCGAGATTGTGAAATTACTGTCCCAAGAGCTTTTTCCACTTCCCAAGATTTAAATACGCGTGCAGCAGGTCCGTGGATCTATCTAATGATCCATATTGTAGTTATATTAAACATGTATCATGCATTTAAAAGTGAAATGTCCAGAACACAAGCCATTAGCATTTATTCATCCACTGAAACACTTGATCAACCAATTCATATCGTAAAAAAGTTACAGCATCCAAAATGAATGTTTTTTTTTTCTCCATTAGGCTACTCAAAACCCCAGTGTCCTACATGCTGTTACATCTTCAATGATGGTCATTTGGGCTGATATTTGGTATTCTACATAATATTTATGTCCTATCGCTAGCTATTTTATTATTTAAAAGACAAAATCCTCCTTACATTGTGTCAACCCCGTGCGAGTCTCTTTAACAGGACAAAACAAACCGTGCAAATGATGTGTTATAGATTATAGAAGATTATAGACACGTCATATACCTGCAGGTAAGAAAACGTCATGGGCAAAATGTGTTAACATTACAAACATGTTAGTATTACATTATTGAAACTGCCACGGCAGCCAAGAAGATTTCATTTGCTTCTGACGCACTGTCGCGCCGCTTGATTCCGGTGTAGAGGGTGTTTGTTACAGGGTATCCTGTTGTACTGCCAAAGCAGCAGCTCCACCTTGTGGAAAACTTATGTATGTTAACTTGTGACAGGAAGTCAGCAGCAGTTGTGTGCTGCGTGAGCTTGTGAGTTATTTTTGCATTATATGAATACACGCATCTTAACCCACTGTATGTGTAGTGTCCTTATTCACATACTTCCAACATGGTGTCAGATAGATTAGGACCCAAAAGTGAGCTTATGTAGGCCATCGCTAACGCGACGCGTTTTGTTTGTTTACTGGAAAGTTAAGTTCGCGGCAAACCAGCTAACGTTAGTCATAACGTTGTGACTGTAATACGGCGTCGTCCATTCCGCCACCGGAGCCGATGAAGATGTCTGGTGATCTGAGCAGCAATTGGGCCAGTTTTCGAGCAGAGTTTGATGATTACTTGCTGGCAACCGGACTATGTGAGAAAGATGCAGACGTGCAAGCGGCAACACTGAGACGGCTAATGGGCAGCGAGTGCCGACACGTATACGAGCACAACCTGGGTCTCACACAAGACCAGCAGAAGGACGTAAAAGCCATATTGGAAGCACTTGAAAACTACTTTACACCCACTAAAAATGTCATCTTCGAGAGGTACGTCTTTGGAAATCTTAGACAAGAGGAGGGTGAGACTATTGATGCATTTGTTACGAGACTGAGAGAAAAAGCGGCAACATGTGAATATGGAACCTTAAGAGACCAGCTTATAAGAGACAGGCTTGTTCTTGGAATAACTGATGAGGGCGCGAGATGCCGCCTGCGTAGAGAAAAAGAGCTCACATTGGCAATGGCGGTTGAGATTTGTCGCGCTGCAGAGATTATGGACAGTAAGTTGAAAACTATGGCGCTGGACACCTCTAGGCCTGGGGAAAGTCTTAATGTGGCAGAGGGACATCGACGGCGGCCTACCAGCAGGCCATTTGAGCAGACCATCAAACCTGCACAGAGCATGAGAGGGACAGGCGAGTGCAGGTACTGTGGAACTCAACACAGACGTGGGCGGGATCAGTGCCCCGCTTTTGGGAAAACATGCCGCTCGTGCGGCACCCCTAATCACTTCGCTAAAGTGTGCATGAAAAGAGGCCAAAACACACGCCAGTTGCACACTATGGACGCCCCCTCTGAAGAGGACCAAGATGATGAGGGCGGCAATCTAGGCCAAATCTACACCGCGATGAGCATAGGAGCAGTGAACACACAGGGTAAAAAGTGGTTTGTCAACCTCCCACTGCAGAATGGGCTTCAGAGATGCCAGCTCGACTCTGGAGCTACCTGCAACGTGATGAGCATTAAGGACAAAATGAGACTATCACCCACGACAGCTCTTCAGCCTAGTCTCACCAGACTGAAACTTTACAACAGTGCTTGGATGAACTTAATGGGCCTGTTCAGTACTCAGTGCGTCATTAGAGGCAAGAGACACAAACTTGACTTTGAAATCGTGAAATCCGGCCAGAGGCCACTGCTTTCAGGCTCCACATGCGAGGATCTCGGCCTGATACGCTTCACTATTCCAGAGGAGCTGAATAGTGTAGACCACATCAAATTGAGCATGCTGTCTAAAGAGGGCTTAATCAGCAGGTACCATGATGTTTTCAACGGCCCCATTTACTCCCTGCCTGGTGACCTTCACTTTGAGCTGGACAGCTCTGTGGCCCCTGTGCAGTGCGCTCCCAGAAACGTACCAGTGGCCCTCAAAGCAGCCGTTAAAGCACAATTGGACCAGTATGAAAGGGATGGGCACTTAGTCACAGTCACACAACCCACTGACTGGATAAGTAATCTGGTCATAGTGAAGAAGCCAGAGAAACTTAGGCTCTGCATTGACCCCAGACCCCTGAACCGAGCTCTCAAGCGGTCCCATTACCTTATGCCTACCTTAGATGATGTGCTGTACAAACTGCCAAAAGCACGTATCTTCACGCTGGTGGATGCGCGGGACGCGTTTCTACAGTGCCGTCTGGATGAGGAGAGCAGCCTGATGACTACATTTTGGACACCGTGGGGCAGGAAACGCTGGCTGAAACTCCCTTTCGGCGTGTCTGTTGCGCCAGAGCTGTATTAGTGGTGGGAAGTTCGGATCATTTTACTGACTCGGATCTTTGAGTCTCGTTCAGTAAAATGAACGAATCTTTTATTGAGTCATTTCGTTCATATCGGTCATTTCATCATTAAATAAAATTAAAATGTCATGTTGAATATCCCAAAACATCTCGTACTTAATCAAGTACGAGAATCTTGATTACATTTGTAAAAATAACATAAATGACTATAGGGTAATGCAGCCAAGGCCAAATTATAAGCAACTGAAATAACTGTATTAATTAGTTGCTGGGTCTCAAGTTCAGGGTATTGCAGTCTGACTGTTATAGTTCACCTCACCTCCTGATCCGAGACGTTCTTTCCTTTGCAACTTCATATTTATCAGGTTTGTTCTCCTCCTCTCATGTCTCGAGACGTTAGCTGTTGACTCGTCAGTGTCTAACTCTGATCTGTGCTGTTTGCTGGGCCGTGCCGTCGCGATATAACAAGACCGGAAAGAGTAAAGATTAGTTCATCTCTCGAGTCTCTAGTTCGGGTTCGGACGGGTCTGAGTCTTTCGTTCTTCCTGTCAGTCCCATTAAGTCTATGCTGTCAGTACCGGAAAGGGGAATGATTAGTTCATTTGAGTCTTCGGGTTTGAGTCCTTCGTTCTTTTCTCACGTGGCCACTGGTCTCTCGCATCAAATACATTAGATTCGTATTATTGACTGCGTCTGAATGTATATTGTGTTAGGCATGAAAATACAAAATATGTTCGATAAACACTATAAACAAAAGTTCCATTATTCATTATTCCTTATTATTGTCCCTGTCCGTCTCTTTTCTATATTATGCATCTGTGGTATGTTTTATTATATATTATACATTAATCGACTACTATTATATTATACATCATCTACGTGCTTGTTTGCAAAACGTTTGTGAATTAGTTTGTTAAAAGTTTGTGAATTAGTCTATTCAATACGGTGCAATTCACGTGACTAAAGAACGAAGGACTCAAACCCGAAGACTCAAATGAACTAATCATCGCTCTTTCCGGTGGTCTGACAGCATAGACTTAATGGGACTGACAGGAAGAACGACAGACTCGGACCCGAACTCGACAGATGAACTAATCATTTCTCTTTCCGGTACTGACAGCATTGACTCTATGGGACTGACAGGAAGAATGAAAGACTCAAACTCGCCCCGAACCCGAACTAGAGACTCGAGAGATGAACTAATCATTTCTGTTTCCAGTACAGATTCAGAATCCATAATGCGCATGCGCGGGTAACACAACATGAACGAATCACTCCCTGGACAACTCGGTAGTCCCGAGTCATATTAAAGATTCGTTCAAATTGAACGAATCGTTCATGAACGACACATCACTAAGCTGTATCAGAGGAAGCAGCATGAGCTCCTGGTGGGCTTGAAAGGAATTGAGCCTATAGCGGAGGACATCCTAATTGTGGGCTGTGGTGACACAGAGGAGGAAGCCATTTGAGACCATGATGCAAACCTCACCGCACTGATGGACAGATGCAGAGAAGTAAAACTGAGGCTGAGTCTGAAGAAATTGCAATTTCGAGTTAAGGAAGTTCGCTTTCACGGCCACATCCTCTCGGCCGAGGGCCTCAAAGCTGACCCTGACAAGGTCAGAGCAGTTCTGGACATGCCCAACCTCACAGACACTAAGACGTGCAGCGTTTTGTGGGGTTTGTGAACTATCTGTCCAAGTTCATGCCGCGGTTATCAGAGGTCTGCGAACCACTGAGGAGGCTGTTGGATAAAGATGTACAGTGGCACTGGCTGCCAAAACACGACACGGCCATGAAGGAGATCAAGACGCTGAATACAGCCGTACCTGTTTTGAGATATTATGACATTAACAGGCCGGTCACCATACAGAGTGACTCCAGCCAGACGGGCCTGGGCTGCTGCTTGCTTCAGGAAGGGCAGCCAGTTGCATTTGCATCCCGTGCATTGTCCCAAACAGAGCAAAATTATGCTCAAATAGAAAAAGAATGCCTGAGCATTGTGTTTGCCTGTCAGCGATTCCACTACTACCTGTATGGGAGAGGTGATGTTACAGCAGAGACAGATCACCGCCCATTGGTGTCCATCTTCATCAAGCCCCTCCTCGGCGCACCAAAGCGTCTCCAGAGCATGCTCCTTACGCTTCAGAACTACTGCCTCAAAGTGGTGTACAAGCCAGGCCCGGAAATGTACATCAGTGACACGCTCAGCAGAGCTACTACCCCACCACAGAGCACAGACACACAGTACAGGCGGGAAATGGTCTGCAGCCTGCAGCAGGAACAGTATGACACCGCAGCCATTCAGCAGACAGACTATCTGAACGTCACCAGCCAATGCCTCTCACAAATCCGACAACACACAGAGAAGGATGAGTGCCTTCAGATGCTCAAGACTGTCGTGCTTGAAGGATGGCCAGACTGCAGACGCCCATAGTGATTAGAGGGTACTGGGCCATCAGAGACGAAATCAGTGTGCAAGACGGCATACTCTTCAGAAGCCAGCGTGTTATCATTCCTAAAACGTTGCGACCGGAAATGCTGAGACGGATCCACTACAGCCACATAGGGGGAGAGGCCTGCTACAGGCAAGCCCGTGATCTGGCCCAACATGCAGGGGGAAATCAAAGACTTTGTGCAACAATGCTCTGTGTGCAATGAGTATGCACATGAACAACAGAAGGAGACCATGATGTCACACCCATTACCCATACGTCCCTGGCAGATAGTGAGCATGGACCTGTTCAACCATGCAGGAAAGGATTTCTTGCTCGTGGTGGACCATTACTCGGACTTCTGGGAGGTCGATCTGCTTCCTGACCTCTCAGCTGATACTACGGTCCTGAGGTGCAAGGCTCAATTTGCACGCCATGGCATACCGGACCGGGTCATAACTGACTGTGGATGTCAGTTTGCATGTGGAGTTTTCAGGACATTTGCAAAAGAGTGGTCCTTTGAGCATGTCACCTCATCGCCAAGACACCCAAAAGCCAATGGCAAAGCGGAGTCGGCAGTAAAGATTGTAAAAAGCCTGTGCAGAAGAGCCGCGTTCGCTGGCGAGGACCCATGGAAAGCTATTCTCCATTGGAGAAACACACCCACTGAAGGACTGCACTGCAGTCCTGCACAGCGGCTTATGTCGCGAAGACTGAGGATGCACCTCCCTGTGGCGGACCAGCTCCTGATGCCCCGGGTCATCAATGAGATACCGAACAAACTGTGTGTGAAACGCCAGATGGCGAAACTGAGCTATGACCGATCAGCCAAAGATTTACCTGAGCTGAACATCGGCCAGCCCATCAGGATGAAACCACTCCCTGGGGACAGGACTGGCCGGTGGAGAAAAGGGGTCTGCCTGCAGCAGGCGGGGCCTAGGTCCTATGTTGTAAATGTGGAGGGGACAACATACCGTCGCAACAGGGTCGATCTCAGACCTGCGGAGAGAGCCCCCCCGTTGTCATCAGGGCATCTAGAATGTTCCCCTGAGTGTCCTGGGGACGCACATGCCACAGAGGAGGGCTCTGGGAGCGAGGACAGCAGTGAAGAGACAGGCACCAGTCATGGGGGGGTAACCCATTCATCACAAACCAGTTGCACGCCACCCCGAGCGGTTCAGGGCCAGACATACTCCCGGAGTGGCAGACTAATCAAGCCTCGGGATAGATTGAACCTGTAAGTGGAGCAAACTGAACAAGGAAAGTGAACACTGCTAATAGCTGTCAATTCAGTAGTTGTGTTAGGTCAATTAGTTTTGTTCATAATACAAAATACATTTGGTAATGTATGTGTTCTTTGCAGAGTTAACAGGTAGAGTTTAATGAAGTTCAGGTTTGTGGGCAATGCATTTAATGTTTGGATATTTTACTACAGGAAGGGAGATGTTACAGGGTATCCTGTTGTACTGCCTAGGCAGCAGCTCCACCTTGTGGAAAACTTATGTATGTTAACTTGTGACAGGAAGTCAGCAGCAGTTGTGTGCTGCGTGAGCTTGTGAGTTATTTTTGCATTATATGAATACACTCATCTTAACCCACTGTATGTGTAGCGTCCTTATTCACATACTTCCAACAGTGTTATGCTCGGGATGGTGATCATAATTTGTGTGTAATCCCGATGGAAAAATAAAAAAGCCTTAAACTCCAGCAACCTTTTGAAAACAGGTTGTTGCAACCACACAAACAGCTCAATTAATATCTTCAAAATGAATCACATTCATGTCCCGCCCCGAGTGTAAAGCCTAACGTGATTGGTTGTAGCGAGAACGTGCTACGATTGGTCAGCTCAGCATGGCCGTTATCTGATTGGCTTGAGGAAACGGTGGGTGGAGTCCACTTATTTGTGGATTTGTCTGCGTGTCGACGCTAGAAGTGTTTCGTATGTGTGAGGGGATTTACAAATGTGTGAGGGGATTTACAAATGCACAGAAACCGATTCACAAATGTGTGAGGGGATTTACAAATGCAAAGAAAGCGGTTCACAAATAAATGCCAGGCAGAGTTGTGTTTGTGGCATAAAAAAACATTTGTAAATACATAGTTTTATTTGCAAATCTCATTTTATTTATTTGTGAGTTTTGTATTTTTTTGTGAATCTCTTTACATTTATTTGTGGATCTTAATATATTTATTTGTGAATTTGATTTATTTTTGTGAATCTCTTTACATTTATTTGTGGATAATAATCTATTTATTTTGAATAATGCAACAATCCTACCCCCATAAGAAATTACCAGAAATACCTGACAGACAGCTTTATATCAGAGCAAAAAATGTAAACAAAACAAAAAATATAAGAAAAATAAAACATAACTAGATGTATATAAATAAGACAATAAATCAGTGTCAGAAAAGCAAACAAAGGATATGACGTAACAAAGGATATGACGGATAATGTAAATAAGACTAATCTGGGTTTGGCAGGGTGACAGATTTATGAGCAGGTTAACATTTTATGGTAGCTTGTAAAAACGTGACACAAGTGCCTTTTATTTACAGTTTATTGTTGCTATGGAACTATACCACTCCTATTTCTAGCTCCCAATTTGCAGCGAGTTTTCCACTCAAAGACAACAGATATATACAATAGGCAACAAGGTTTTAAATGGAGAAATAAAGTGATATAGATAGTCAATCTACACAGCAACTTCTGAGCCACGTGAGAGTTTTGACATGTTTAAAGGGTTAGATCACTCAAAAATGAAAATTCTTTCATCATTTACTCACCCTCAAGTTGTTCCAAACCTCTATGTGTTTATTTGTTCTGCTGAACACAAAGGAATATATTTGGAAGAATGTTTTAATCAAACAGATCTCAATCCCCATTGACTTCCATGGTAGGAAAATACTATGGTAGTCAGTGGGGATTGAGATCTGTTTGATTAAAACATTCTTCCAAATATCTTTGTTTGTGTACAGCAGAACAAATAAACACGTAGAGGTTTGGAACAACCTGAGGGTGAGTAAATGATGATAGAATTTTTATTTTTGGGTGAACTAACCCTTTAAGAGTCATTAAAATGTCCTTTAGGGGTTTTTCTGGCCTAGTGGTATTAAAAATGCGTGAGAGGCCGAAGATTGCTTGAGTCCTCCATGAAAAAGAATTGTAATTATTTTGCCTCTCCTGAAACAAAAAGACACAAAGAGACATGATAATTAACAGGTCATCAATATGTCTCAGTGTACTTTTGAAAGGGCAAACATCCCACAACTTTAAACATATGTATATAGACAGCTTGTTGCAATCCATTGACAGCTATTCAATTAACACTTTGAAGGCCAAGAAAGGTTAGAAACACATTGTTAAAATAGTCCATTTGACTCCAGTGGTTCAACCTTAAATTTTATGAAGCGTCGAGAATACTTTTTGTGAGCAAAATAAAAACAAAATAACGGCTTTATTCAACAATTTCTTCTCTTCCGTATCGGTCTCCGACGCACGTTCACAAGAGCACCATGACGCATGTGTGTGGTGAGGAAGCAGGAACTGGCGTTCTGACATACGAAAGACAGGGCTGTGTTTACATGTAAAAGTCATGGTGCTCTCGTGAATGCACGTCAGAGACTGATACGCACTAATTAATAATTAAATTAATAATTAATGAAAGAATTAAAATTTTTGGTTGAAGGGACATTTTGCAATGGAGGGATATATTAAAGATTTTAAAATAAATATGGTGGATAACAAGATTAATTTGGAAGCGTGGGTTTGCAGATCACAATACAAGCGGGAGATGCTTTATGTTATGATCGTCACAATCACAGATGACAACATCCAGGATCAACACTGTTCATATGTACCACAGGGTAAGATTAAATTCATTTACATTTAACCAGTTTAATATGGAGAGGGACTGAAATGTAGACCTTCTTTTATGTGTTTTTTACCTACACTGTACATGAAGTGAGAACAGTTTGATATTTAGGTTTTTAAGTTAGCACTTTATTGTAAATGAATGAGAGAATGACAAACAGAAAATGAAAGTTTTCGGCTTCATTGGAATTCGGGTTGAATCCTCAGGGAACCAGGTTACAAAATCAAAAGCAGCCATTTTGTTTGGTCTTGTTTGGGTTTAGGAAATGGAATGAAATAAATTACACTGCCCATCTTCTCAGTATACCGAAAATCAGTGTAAAAAGTACCCTAGGCACATCGTTTTACCATTTTTGTACTGTCAAACCGATGAGAGGTTCGGCCCTTCCAATGTTTCTCTATGCCGTTGAAACCAAAGATGTCCGAGTTTGCAACTAATACTCAGCTACCATTGGCTCATCTGCGTTCAAGGGGAGGGGCTTACTAATAGGTAATTTGTCAGCTGCATTATCAGATCAACAACAACAACAAAATTATGCTAGTAAATTTTGCTGGTAAAGTTCTCTTGCCAGACAAATGAATTAATTCCAGGCTGCATTACATGTCATATTGTGGATTGGATTGTGGGGTGGTAATGGCGCAGTGGACAAGACACATGCCTTTGGTGTGAGTGACCGTTCTCAGTTTGTAGCAGTAAATGAAGAGATGTCTTATCGATCAAGTTCAGTATGGCGTACCACAAGGCTCAGTACTAGGACCGCTGCTATTCTCTCTGTACATGCTACCATTAGGAGATATCATTAGGACACATGGAATTAGCTTTCACTGTTATGCTGATGATACCCAGCTATATATTTCATCAAAACCGAACGAAACTTACCAACTCACAAAATTAATGGAATGCATAGCTGATATAAAAAAATTGGATGACTAATGTTTTCCTCCAACTAAATTCTGAAAAAACAGAGATTCTAATTATTGGACAAAAAACTTCCATACGTAACAGCCTAACTCGTCAGTTAAGAACCTGGGTGTGCTCTCTGATACTAATCTCTCGTTTGATGGGCCCAGTAATGGGTCCTATCTTGCACCCGGCGCAAATGACTTTATACACAAACGTATGTCTCATTCCTATTTTGCACGCGCGCAAAGCGGGATTTTCCCCTCCACAGACGCACGTCGGTAAACTACAGAATGAACTTGCGCTCCCTGGGCGGATCGGCGCAAAAAGGAGGTGTGTTTCGGCGCAAACATTCCCTGGTGCTATTTTACAGTTCCAGAAAACAATTGCGCCACTGACCAGAAAAAAACTGGTCTAAAGTCAGTGGCGCGTTGCACGTTGTTCATAATGCTATTTTAAGCGCACATGCTTGGCCATAATGTAGCGGGTACACAACGCCCATTACTGATTCTCTCATCAACACAGATGCAGTAGTTTTTATTTTTGCAAATAATACATTAACAAGGAAAAATATTAACACTTGAGGGAAATCATTGTAGTTTACATGAATATGAAAAAAAAACTAATTACCCTTCTTTTAAACATAAGTTATGTTTCTTTTAAACATAACTTAAAGAAATGGTTAATAGATAGTCAGGACTGTTTACATTACACTTGACATGAAGTTTTGCTGCTGCACTGTCTTTCTTGTCCTGCCTTTTTATTTGTCTGTTTGCGCCTCCTGTGCTATGCCAATGCGGTTGGCTGGCTCATTGTTTTCTCTTGTGTTTAGATAAGGGAAACCTTTGTCATTAGTTATTGTCCTAGCTATATTGTTTTTATGTTTTTGTTTTTGTTTTTTTAGGTGTGACATCAAGATCTGTCCAGGGACAACAGATGTAAAATAGCCTACTGGCTAATTCTGGCACACTGTACATTTAATCATTGTATCATTAGTGTGCATTGTCCCTGTTAAATAAACCTGAAATAAATAAATAAATACCCATTTTTTAAGGCTAATTGAAGTACTGAAGGATCAGGCCTGTTTGCCCAATAGTGGCAAGAAACATATGTATATAATTTTTAACCGACCCTGATGTGCGAGAGTTTCTCCCATCCCCATACAACGTCACCTATCTGTCTTTCACTGCCCTGACAAGAACGTCGGTCTCATCGGCTGTGAACGCTCCTGGCGCGCGCCTGGTAAACCCGCCGTTATAATAACAATCCGTCATGCAACATGGGCACCTGCTCTTAACGGGTATGTTGGATGGCGCTCTGATTGGTTTATTTCACGTTACGCCCAAACCACACCTATAAATAATGAAGCTACTTCAGAATAACCCCTTTCAGATTTGCGCCAGGCGCAAGAGGCATTTATCCCGCCGGGAAAACAGCAACAGCGCCGGGACCCGCCCACAAAGTACTTGCACCATGCGCTTTGACACTTGCGTTTCAGATCTTTAAAATAGGGCCCCATGTGTCTAGTAACTTTACAGTAGAACCACATTTTTCCATCTTGAAAAAATATATCTAAATTACGCCATATGCTCTCATTGACAAATGCAGAACAATTAGTACTGGTGGATAGATCCTTTTCCTATTTAGCACCAAACAATCTTCCTGGAACAATCTTCCTAACATTGTCCGGGAAGCAGACATAAACTGTCAGTTCAAATCTAGACTAAAAACACATCTCTTTGGCCTAGCATACACATAACACACTATAGACTTCCTTAATTCAAATTAGGCTGCATAGTTTAGATCAGCCGGAACCGGGAACACGTCCTGTAAATCCTAATGTACTTGGTACATAAGAAGGATGGCGTCTACGCTAGTTTCTCTGTTTATCCCGAGGGACCCTCTATGGTGGACCTGCGGCTGAACCCATCCCGACTCATCCTTAAAAGGTGCTCTAAGCGACGTCGGGTGACGTTACTTCTTGTTGACATTTAAATTATTTTCAAACAAAGCGGAGGCTTGTTAGACGGCCTCCTCCTCATCTGCACAGACCCCCCAAACCCCACCCCCAGGGCCTTCTTGTTAGTTATTGGCTGGAACAGTTTGTTATGTTTCATGGCGCGGGTTGCTGTGGTTTGTTTTTGTTGCCATTTGTGGAGCCTGGGTTGTCTGCATAGACCACGTTTTTTTACAGTGTGTTTAGGGGTCAGACAGCTAATGGATGGTGAGGAGATGTTTGCTGTTTGTGACAAAAAACATCTCGTCTCCAATCTGGCGTGATTACTTCGACTTCCAAACAGATGGAAATGGACAAATTGTTTTAATGTTTCGATCCAATTTGTTTTGTAATCACTGTTCCTTCGTTGGCCAGAGGAGAACTGGTCCCCGACTGAACCTGGGTTCTCCCAATGTTTTTTTCTCCATTCAATCACCTGATGGAGTTTTGGTTCCTTGCCACTGTTGCCTTGGCTTTTGGCTTGCTTAGTTGGGGACATTTTATATTCAACAATATTATTGATCTGTGTTCTATTATTTTCATGTTATCACTGTGAAGCTGCTTTGATACAGTTTGTATATAGATTATATATAAATATAAAATAAATATAAATAAATGTGACTTAACATGAGTAAGAGCAGCAATGTCTTCCACTGGTTGTGCTTGGTTGCCTTACAGTGGAAAGAAACTAGCTTGAGCATATTTTTTTTGCATCTGTTTTTGTTGTCCACTGAAACCTGATTCAATGCAAGTGAAACCAAGGTGTGGAAAGGTGTTGCCTTAGAAGGGGAGCAAAATCTTATTTTAGCTTATTTTTTGACATGCATGCAGAGAAAAGCTTACTAAAACAAAGTTACTGGGTTGTTACTTTTCAAGTTTTCTGAGTTGGTAGAAGCACCAGGGACACGATTATAGCACTTAAACACGGAAAAAGTTAGGTTTTCATATGTTTCCTTTAAATCTTTAAGCAACCAACAAAAACTGTTTTATCATGTTCGTTTTGCAATCTCGCTAGTTTCCAAGTCAAGTCAAGTCACATTTATTTATATAGCGCTTTTCACAATACAGATTGTATCAAAGCAGCTTCACAGTGATAACATGAAAGCAGTAGGTACAACACAGAACGATAATATTGTTAAATATTAATTATTAAATAACCCCAACTAAGCAAGCCAAAAGCAAGCCAAAAGCAAGGCGACAGTGGCAAGGAACCAAAACTCCATCAGATTGGATGGAGAAAAAAACCTTGGGAGAACCCAGGCTCAGTCGGGGGCCAGTTCTCCTCTGGCTTACATTCATATACGACAATTCACCACGACGTCACAACAATAGCAGACGTTCTTCCGGGTGGCAAAAGCTGAAGCGTCCCTATGGCAACACTATTAAATTGCTTGCAGGGAGACACACTGTCGGCAGTAGCCTAATCTACATTTCAACAGTTGATTCAAAAACAGACGTGGTGGAAATTCAGATATAGTTAACATGATCATTAGAGCTTAGATTTTTTGATCTACAGACGTGCACTCTCAACGCACTAGACCGCGGCGCGTGCGAGCGGTAATGCGAGATCTGATGGCCGAGTGCGAGCGGTAATGCATTCACTCTGTGTGTGCGGATTGCGGGAGAATAAAACGATTCGCAGGACTCCCGCAAACTAGAAATATCTATGAATAAAACAAATAAAAACTAATACATTTGTATTCATCTGTTGCAGAAAAGCAACAAGAACAACTAAAACAAAATAGAAATGATTTACATGGCAGAGTTTCTTTTTATAGCATGACTGCAGCGATGAGCGATAGCCAATCACAGACCTATGTGTTGATTTATTGAACGCAATGGCCAATCAGAAGCATTTACGATGAAGAAGCATTTACTCACCGCTCAAAAGAAAGTAACATAGAAAGTAATAGAAATTAACTAAGTTATTTGAGAACGTCAGTTATATAATGACCCACGTATTAAAAATGGTTGGGTTTAAATCGGGCTCAGGCTCATAATTAGAAGACGACATGCACTTTTGACGACGTCCACTCGCTTTAACCTCGTCACCCACAGGTTCCGCTGGATAGATTTACTTTTTTCTGAAGGAAATCGATAAAAAACCTACACCTTTTGCTGTATATCTGGTGGCGCAACCCCAAACACAACATATTTTCACCATCATTTCAACTTTGATCAACAAAAATGATTTTAATTATGTAAATGTTCAGTTGCCGGCTGGATCTCTTCCGTTAGTCAATAGAAGCCGCTCGCGTTCTGCCACCCGGAAGTATCGCGGTGCCTATTGTTTACAAACATTCTGAAATGCCCTATTGTTTATATGTAAATATTAAATTTAAATATTGTTTATGTATAAAACGGCGCCATAACATATCGCAGGCGTTGAGTCGGGCGTTGGTCTTCTCATCACAGGTGGTGGGGCATCCGAAATCCCCGTGAGAGGCTAGATACAAAACTGGACCTGACGAACGCCATTTTTCTCGGGACACGCGTCCCGAGATTACAGCAGAAAGGCAGATGGGAAACAATTAGCATAGCTGATGTTCATAATGATTTCCATTATACAGGAGTCGGTGTTAGAAAACCACTATCTCACAAACTCTCCGCAACCCAACCATATGCGCCGACCCGTTTGTCTAAAAGGCTGTCGAGCCCCACTGGTGCGTTAAGCAGTTTCAGTGGCAAACGGTTCCGTATGGCATAACAGAAATAAGAGGATAAGCATTATGTGAATGCTTAACTAAAGAGATGCGTCTTTAGTCTAATTTTAAACTGTGCAGCGAGTCAGAGCCTCGGACCGTATCGGGAAGGCTATTCCAGAGTTTTGGAGCTAAATGCGAGAACGCCCTCCCTCCTTTAGTGGACTTAGATATCCTAGTGTAGCAGGGTGACTGAATCCACTTAGGAGGATATCATTCACCTGTGCTCAATTTATTAAGCCCCTCCCCTTTCTTGATATATATGAGATGTGTGGTGGCCACTTTGTAAGCGTCTTGGTATCGGCCGCTTCACGTCATCAGTGGCTGCCACAGGTTGCAGCGGTAGGCTGTTTCTCCCGCTGGTGTGTGTTTGCTGCCCACTCTCTCAGTGGCAACGATGGAATGTCATTTATATGAACCTAAGAAGCTGTATTATATCATGGGGTGCAATGACGAGGCAGTTTGTGAGCAGTATCCCTCCGTGCAGGCCCCCCTGCATCACTGAGTCTTTTGGGGGTAATCCGGTGTATCACTGATGACTCGTGATCGCCCATAACTACGACTGCGTCGCTGTTTTGCCTCGATCTAAGTGATGGAAACCTTTTTTTTACTATTGTAACTCTATCGCATGCCGTTTAAGAAGATTGTACCTCCGTTTGACTGTGAAAGGCGGGTCCCTACTGATTGCCGCCGATCTGAGCTAACGAGTGCATTTAAGCATTTTTGCAAGCATTGTGTAAACTGATTGTCGTCATGACTCCCATTGATCCATAAGTGTGGATGGTTGATTATTTGTTTTTTTGTTATTTTCTTGTGTGATCACTACCAATAGAAGTGAGTTTAATTGTTTATGACTAATTTACTTTTATGTGGTATTGTGAGTGTTTGTACCCGGTCAAGTGAGTTAAAACCTTAACACTCAATTTATTTTAGTTTGTGTTTATTTATTTTTATTTTTTTCTTTCTTGTTGTAGGAGCTGGGGGTTTTCTGGAGGACGGAGGTGATGCTGCCAAACTGTACGGTGTGCTCATATTGATTGTGGTGTGTCTTCTGGCATTTAACCTTCACGTGTGCAGTGGGTATTTGTAGTGGACTATTGTCGGGGGATCGTCTTCCATTTGGCAGCTGACCCATACCTCCAGATACCTCTGCTCTTGGTTAATTTGTTTCTGTTAAATTGAGTTTGTGTGTGTGTGTGTGTGTGGTGTTGATTGATGATGTATCGCATTATGATGCTTATGACAAGTTTTAGATTTTGAATTTTTAACTATTTAATATTTTGTCGACAAACAAAAATAAACTTTTCTATACAACTCATGCCTTGTCACTCACCCATGCAGAACAAACCTGTGTGCCCTTAGGGCTATTTCCCTGGTTTCCCAGGGTGGCGTAGTCGATTGTATTACATTTTCACTTCTGTTGAAGTGTGGTAAAACCCTTGTTAGTTCCATTGAGACTCTCCTTGAACGCCACGACGCTACACTAGGAATGACCAAAAGCCTTGAATTTAGTGATCTTAAGGAACGCGGTGGATTGTAGGGCGAAAGAAGGTCCGTTAAGTATAGGAGCTAAACCATTTAGGGCTTTATAGGTCAGTAGTAGTACTTTGTAGTTTATACGGAACTTAATATGTAACCAGTGTAGAGATGATAAAATAGGTGTTATATGATCATATTTTCTTGACCTAGTAAGAACTCTAGCAGCTGCATTTTGTACTAACTGTAGCTTGTTTATTGAGAATGCAGGACAACCGGCTAATAAACATTACAGTAATCTAGTCTCGAGGTTATGAATGCATGAACTAACATTTCTGCATCAGAAACAGATAACATGTTACGTAGCTTAGCAATGTTTCTAAGGTGGAAAAAGGCTGTCCTTGTAAGATATGAAATATGATTTTCGAAAGACAAGTTGCGGTCTATTATAACACCCAGGTCTTTTACTGTAGTGGATAAGGTAACAGGACATCCGTCTATAGACGCTTTCAGCAGTGACAACATAAACGGTAAACGGTACTGCGCATGTGCATTAAACTGGCCCAAACTTAACTTCCGGCAGACTTGCGGAGACAATCCATAACGAGTAAATAACCTTAGTAGCTGGTATTTTTTGCCAGTCAAAGAAAATAAATGTTACCTGGCCAAACTGAAATGTGACACTACCAGACCCGTTGAACAAAAATTGGAGACAAGATGTTTTTATACCGACGTGTCTGATTTACCGCAGTGTAAAAAAACTGTGGCGAGCGCGACGGCGGAGTTTGATAAGGTTAACATAGCTCTCCTTATTAGCTAGGCTTCTTACATGCTTGCTAACCTTTTTTTAAGGTGGGTCTTCACATTGACAGCATGTTGGATGGATCGGTGCAGCGCTGTTTATGATACTAACCATTCAATACACAGACTGGTCCACTGTCAATGTGTTTGCGAGAGAGAGAGAGAGAGCGAGCGCGCGCGTGCGAATATGGGCTGCACGCAACTCTGCAGTCAATTACAGTTTTTCCCATCTTAAATGGTTAAAAACACGGAAATCAATATGTGGCGGTCAGCGCTGATAATGTGGTGGGCTGTCACTAATAAATGTATGGGAAACATTGTACCGCTTATCACTCAGATCAGATAAACAGGCTATTTTAATACCGCCTTCTCCCTCATAGGAAACCTTGACATTTTTATTTTTAAAATTGCGTTTGCTCCCTAGGTCAGGTTGCACCTCACACAGCGCAACAACCTGCTCATCACCTTAACTTTCACTGCATTTGTAGTCAATGCCATATTATCCAGTAAACACTAATAAACGAACAGAACGGAAGTTAACTTTGGGCCAGCTCATCACCATGGCAACGCGTCTGATGAAAGCGTCTATATTAAAGTTGTGTTGTAAGAGGTTTTGTGAGTGGTTTTTTGGACCAATAAGTAATACCTCCATTTTATCTGAATTTAATAGCAGGAAATTACGCGTCATCCAGCATTTTATATCTTTGAGACACTCTGTCAATTTAAATGAGTTAGTATTTTCGTCTGGTCGTGATGAAACATATAATTGAGTGTCGTCAGCGTAACAGTGGAAATTAATTCCATGTTTTCTTATAATATTACCAAGTGGCAGCATATATATTGAGAATAGCAGAGGGCCTAAAACCGATCCTTGCGGTACTCCATAGTCTACTGACGTTATCTTTGATTTTTCCCTGTTTAAACAGACAAAATGATAACGGTCCGATAAGTACGATCTGAACCAGCTTAATGCCTGTCCTTGAACACCAGTGTAGTTTTGTAGTCGATCCAAGAGTATTTTATGATCTATAGTGTCGAACGCAGCGCTAAGATCAAGTAGGACTAGTATTGAGATACAGCCTTGGTCAGAAGCTAAAAGTAAATCATTTGTAATTTTAACTAGCGCAGTTTCTGTGCTATGATGCGGTCTGAATCCTGACTGGAATTTTTCATAGATATCATTTTCTTGCAAAAAAGAGCATAGTTGAGCGGACACAACTTTTTCTAGTATTTTGGACATAAATGGAAGATTTGAAATGGGTCTGTAATTCGCTAACTTATTTGGATCTAATTGCGGTTTCTTAATGAGAGGTTTTATTACTGCCAGCTTGAATATTTTTGGAACATGACCTAAAGATAAAGACGAGTTAATAATATTGAGGAGAGGCTCTTCCACTACAGGTAATAGTTCTTTTAGTAGTTTAGTGGGTATTGGATCTAATAAACATGTTGTTGGTTTAGATGCAGTGATAAGTTTATTTAGCTCCTCCTGTCCTATCATTGTGAGGCGTTGTAGTTGTTCTAGAGGGGCCATAATTGAGGCTGAATCATAAGACACCATAGAGGATTGTACATTTATAATTGTGTTTCGGATGCTTTCTATTTTCTCGTTGAAGCAATTCATAAAATCATTACTGCTAAACTGTAACGGTATATTTTGCTCTGGTGATGTCTGTTTATTTTTTAGTCTAGCCACGGTGTTAAATAAAAACCTTGGGTTATTTTGGTTATTTTCGATTAGTTTGTGGAGATGCTCAGCCCTGGCTGTTTTTAGAGCCTTTTTATAACGTGACATACTGTCTTTCCACGCGATTCTAAAGACCTCTAAGTTTGTTTCCATTTACGCTCTAACTTACAGGTTTCTCTCTTGATAGCATGCGTATCAATGTTGTACCAGGGTGCTTTAGTTTTCTCTCTAACCTTTTTTAATCTAATTGGTGCAACAATATCTAATGTACTAGTGAAAATGGTGCTCAAACTGCTAGTCATTTCCTCTAATTCATCTGTTTGTTTGGGTTCACTTAGCAATTTAGATAGATCAGGTAAGGTATTTGAGAATCTATCTATAGTGGTTGGAAGGATTGTTCTGCCTGGTCTATAACGTGGCGCAACATGACATATTTCAGCAGTACGTATTATGCAAGTCACCATGTAATGATCAGTGACGTCATCGCTTTGCGGTATAATATCTATATCAGTTGGATTGGTTCCATATGGTATAATTAAATCTAGTGTATGATTTAGACGATGAGTGGGACCACTGACATTTTGTTTGACCCCAAAAGAGTTTAATAAGTCTGTAAACGCAGCACCTAACACATCATTTGTATTATCTACGTGAATGTTAAAATCTCCAACAATTATTGCTTTATCGACATTCACCAATAGATCCCGAGAGAAAGCCTGCAAACTCTTTTAGGAATTCAGCATATGGGCCTGGAGGTCTATATACAGTAGCCAAGGCTAGAGATAATATGGATTTCCTTCTTACATCTAAGAGCGTAACATTTAGCACAAGTACTTCAAATGAATTAAACCTGTGACCTGTTTTCTGAGTAACATTAAAAATATCTTTATAGATTGTTGCAACACCACCGCCACGACCGATCAGACGGGGCTCATGTTTATAACAGTATCCTGGTGGAGTAGATTCATTTAGACCGAAATACTCATTTGGTTTAAGCCAGGTTTCAGTAAGGCACAGAACATCGAAATTATTATCTGTGACCATTTCATTTACAATAACCGCCTTAGGTGTGAGCGATCTAATGTTTAGAAGACCTAGCTTTAGAAATTGTTTTTGTTCACTGATATTTAGATTTTCTGGTTTAATTACAATAAGATTTTTGCTAGATCTTACACTACATTTATTGTTTGGCTTCACTAAATGAGGAATAGACACAGTTTCTATATAATGTTCCACACTATGCATATTAGTTAAGTTTGGGCAACAAAGGGTGTGATTTGGACTTTGACTTACAAGTCATCTGGTCTGTAATCCAGTGATTTCTGATTTGTTTTTTGATAAAACTTCCATTTGTTGGTGAAATTTCTTTCTCTTTAATACTTAAAATATTTCCTTAGGTCTGTGTGTGTGTATGAATAAATGAATAATACCTGTGCTGTTGAGCAGGTTGTGCCTGGCTCTGATGAAAGCCTGTATCTCGGCATCAGTCTGTTTATCTCCAGTTAAAGGAATAGAGGCAAATGAGAGGCCAGCTGAGGGCAAGGCTCTGCAACACAATCAACAAACTAAGACATGAGGTACTGTTAGGATGGGCTACATCGTTTCTCCATCATTTATCACCAGTGGTGTAAAGTATGAGTAAATTTAACTTAAAGTATCACACACCGGACACACAGTTTATGACCAGCAGTATTGTTTTTTGGGTTTTTTTGTTCAATATTGTTACAATATTGACATTCTGAAATTAAGATAGTGTCTGTACTATGTTATGATTGTACTGTACAATTAAATACAGTCGTTGCTAAGTTTGCAGTCTTAACAGTTTACATTAACTGAATAATTGAGAATCTCACTTGAGAATCCGATAACATCAGCTGATTTCTGTAAATTAATGTAAAATTAAATGTAGACATTTTAAATGTTCATGCCGGAGGCGTTCCTCATAGTGGGTCGCAGCGTGAGTTCCCTTTAGAAAGCGAACTAAGCAGTTTTTTTCAGCCCATTCTCATCCCAAGGCTTTATATACTGACACCTTTGCTAATGCGTATCCAACGCACATGGCGCCCTTTAGCGTCAATATGACACTAATGGGCTGGTTGACCATTCGAGATTGAGTTGATTTTAAAATGCTAGTATATGCCTATAAGTGCTTAAATGGACTAGCTCCATCATATCTTGCCGAACTTCTTGAGGTCCATAAGCCCAGATAATTAAAGGAGAACTCCGGCGAACAATGAACCTTTGGTCTAATAAAACATTGGTGCCTATTCAATCGTTCTCTGAGGTTTGTTTTCATGATAATCGAATGTAAAGAGTTTTATCTCTCAAAACTGTTTAGCGTATAATGCTAGTACTGGGGGCATTGACCAACTAAAATGAAATCGCTAGTTTAAACCACTAACAAGGCTCAAAATAGCCCCGCGCTAACACAGTAAGATAACAAGGCTCCATACATGCAAAACGAAGCATTGACAACTTTTGTAAGTGTACAGACCGTTTAATAAGAACATAAGTTATAAAGACCGTTTACTTCGTGTATACATTCAGAAGCCATCTTAGGAAATAGTCTCGATAAGTCGATCCCCGAACGTCGTGCTGAGTGAGCTGAACTGTATGAAGTTCAACGAACTTCTGAACTGTATGAATGGCGTTCGGGGATCGACTTATCGAGACTATTTCCTAAGATGGCTTGTGTATGTCTACACGAAGTAAACGGAAGTAAACGGTCTTTATAACTTATGTTCTTATTAAACGGTCTGTACATTTACAAAAGTTGTCAATGCTTCGTTTTGCATGTATGGAGCCTTGTTATGTTACTGCGTTAGCGCGGGGCTATTTTGAGCCTTGTTAGTGGTTTAAACTAGCGATTTCATTTTAGTTGGTCAATGCCCCCAGTACTAGCATTATACGCTAAACAGTTTTGAGAGATAAAACTCTTTACATTCGATTATCATGAAAACAAACCTCAGAGAACGATTGACGAGGCACCAATGTTTTATTAGACCAAAGGTTCATTGTTCGCCGGAGTTCTCCTTTAAGGTCTGCTGAGAAAGGAATTATGCTGTATGTACCACGCACAAAATACAAGCAACGGGGTGATAGGGCCTTTGCTGTAGCTGCCCCAAAGCTATGGAATACGCTACCACTTTCTATTAGGTCCGCTCTGATTAAAGGCGCTTTTAAAAGTCTTTTGAAATTTTATCTACTCCATATGTCCTCTTCAGGTGTAGAGGGATGAGCTCTTGTGCATTATGTTTTATTATGTGATTTTGTGTGGTGTTGTCCTGTGTTTTATTCTGTATTTCTTGACTTTATTTTAATTCATATTTTAGAGTTTTGTACAGCACTTTGGTACAACTAATTGTTGTTGAAATAGTGCTTTATAAATTATAATTAAGAAAGAAAGAAAGAAAGAAAGAAAGAAAGAAAGAAAGAAAGCAAGAAAGAAAGAAAGATAAGAGATGCAGATATATATGGGCCAGAAGGTGCCTCCTGGTAGTCTAACCCTACCCCAGACCTAAACCTACCCATACTCTGTGCATGTTATATTGACGCTAAATGGTTCAATGTGCGTTGGATGTATAAGCTTTGGTAAAAGCGTCAGTATATGGGGATGAGAAATCGTTGTTTATTTCTGCTACAAAAGAAGTGATATCATCATCTACAGATCATTGAATGTACTATATCTATGTTGTCCTCACTGCAGTGTAGCAACTGTAGCTATACAACCAGCTAACTCTGATGCAAAATGACGACAAGTCGTAGTGAGCGATTTCTTGCTGTTTACTGTGGCTTTAACATCATCTTACATGACAGAGTGAAAACTGTAACAAAGAAATAAAGATTGACTGTTTTAACATAAATCTTGTCTGAAGAAAAATATCTGTATATACATGTAAATAAATATTGTAACTATGTGTAGTCTTTTCTTTTTAAACACTATTGTAACATTAACTTAACTTAATAACATAAAAATGAATTTTGTACTTACGACATTGCCCCTAGTGCTAACAACATATGAATTACATGTGCTCACATTCTGTCAGCTTCCTTACTTCTATACAGGAAATGACCTCTAACCCCAAACTCCATGTCTACATCATATCAAAATAAAAGTCGCTAATATTTTACCTTAATGGCGACACACTCCCCGCCTGACATCTTTGAGGTCACTACACAAACAAGTATGTCTTAACTAAAGAGATGAACATCACTCTCTACTCAGAAGCAAAACAAGTTCGGTCACTGGTCTAAGGTACTTTTTTGAATGTCCTTGATCTGTGGTCTTCAATTCCACCTTACGGACTTTCCCGTCTTTTCCAGGAATAGCCTTTGTGACTATAGCCATAGGCCAGCTGTTGCGGACAACTTGGTTGTCCTTGAGGAGAACGACATCTCCTTCTTGCAGATTTTGGTGAGATTTGGTCCATTTCTTCCGCCCTTGTAAGGTTGACAAGTACATTTGTACTTGTCTCCATTGTTTGGTTAGGAGGTCTTTGTCCGTAAAGTCTCCTGGAGGAGGTGGAGTGCCAACTTTTTGTGTCAACAGCATAGATGGTGTGAGAATGAATGGATCCTCTGGATCATTTGAAACTGGAACCAGAGGCCTTGCATTCATAATTGCTGTCACCTCTGCCATTAGAGTGCACAAGACTTCATGAGTCAGGCGAGTGCCATGTTCAAGAAGCATTGACTCCAGGATCCTTCGAGCCACTCCAATGAGGCGTTCCCATGAACCACCCATGTGCGAAGCATGAGGTGGGTTAAACACCCAGGAGCATCCTTGTTGGTGTAGGTACCTCTGCACAGTTGTGTCTGGTTGTTCTGCACTCATCCCGAGTTCTCTGCAGGCCCCAATGAAATTTGTGCCACAAACTGACCTCAGTTGTTTGGCTGGTCCTCTTATGGCAAAGAAACGCCTTAAGGCATTGACACAGCTTGAAGTGTCCATTGAGGCAATCACCTCAATGTGAACCGCCCTGGAGCTCATACAACAGAACAATATGGCCCACCGTTTGCTCTCAGGCTGAACTCCTCTTGTACGTCTAGTTGTGATGTGCCATGGTCCGAAGACATCTAGCCCTACATACGTGAAGGGAGGGCAGGCCTTGAGACGCTCAGGTGGCAAATCCGCCATTAGTTGCTCCTGCATTCGACCTCTGAGTCTACGACAGGTCATGCATTTGTGAAGAGTTGAGTTAATGAGCCTTTTACCTCCCAAGATCCAGAGTCCTGCAGCTCTCACAGCGCCTTCTGTTAAATGGCGGCCCTGATGTTTTACTTGAGTATGATGGTGTCTGATGAACAGTAAGGAAACATGGTTGTCTTTTGGGAGAATTACAGGGTTCTTTTGCTTAATCTCTACGTCTGCGTTTTTCAGACGGCCACCAATGCAGATCAGGTCATTCTGCAAGATAGGGTTGAGACGACGTAAACAGCTGTTTAGAGGAACTGGCTTGTCTCTTTCTAGAGCTTCAAATTCCTTACCAAATCCTTTCCTCTGAACGGCTCTGATGATGACTTCTCTGGCTTGGGAAAGCTCATCCGGAGAGTGAGGCAATTCACATGTATGCCATCCTTTACACTTGTGCGTGACGTTAGGGGACTTGAAAGATCTTGCAATGTGAATTAAGAGTGCCACTGCTCGCTGGAGTGAGCCAAGGGTAGAGAACCTCTCAAAACGCTCTATGCTGAGACCTTCCTCGTGCAGATGGGTGGCATAACTCTTTACATCTGGACGAATCTCTGCATCCAATTCTGGTGAGACTAAGCTGAATGACTGAATAGGCTCTGGTTGAATGGAAGGCTTACGCAAAAAGGTAGGTCCGCTGAACCACATTGTTTGTGTGAGACATGATGCTGGAACAGACCTTGACGCAATATCAGCTGGATTGTCATCTGTGCGTACGTAGTGCCACAGGATTTGTGGTCTGGCGAATACGCTGAACTCGATTGTGGACATATACATAAAACCGTCTGGATTGGTTATGAATGTATCCAAGGACCACTCTGCTATCCGTGTAGAATTTAATGGAATCCAAGTTCAAGTCCAGTTCTTCCTGAATCAGTTCGGCCATTTCCACAGCCAAAACCACAGCACACAGCTCAAGTCTCGGTATGGTTGGCTCTGATTGAGGAGCAAGTTTAGACTTCCCCATGACAAATCCAATGTCAACAATCCCTTCACGGGTGGTCTTCAAATAGGCTACAGCCCCAATGGCCATTGTAGAAGCATCACAGAACACACAGAGTTCCATTTGTTCAGCCTTGGTTAGAGAGATGCCTGTGTACATCCTTGATATATGGAAGTGCTTCAAATCTTGAAGTGAGTTTCGCCAAGCCTCCCACTTGCCTCGTTTATCTTCAGGTAATGGAGTGTCCCACTGTGAAGCCTCAGAATTCAGCTCTCTGAGAAAGGCTCTTCCTTGGATTACGACCGGAGCCAAAAAACTCAAGGGATCAAAAACACTGTTCACCATTGAAAGAACTCCTCGGCGGGTAAACGGTTTTACGTCAGTTGACACAGAGAAGGTGAATGTGTCCCTAGCTACCTCCCACAAGAGGCCTAAGCTGCGTTGGATGTGCGACTCCTCCTTCCCACAGAGGTTTACCTCTTTTCCAGCTGCCACACAGTCCTCACTTGGAAAAGCTGCCAAGACAACCGGACTGTTCGATGCAAACTTGTGGAGCCTGAGGTTGGACTCAGCCAATGAAGCCTGAGTCCTACGCAGCAAGTCAATGGCTTCAGCGTCAGTAGGGACAGAACAAAGACCGTCGTCAACATAAAAATGGCGCTCGACAAAGTTGACGGTGTCTTGTCCATATCTTTGCGCACCATTTCTGACAACTCTTCTAAGCCCATAAATTGCCACTGCTGGAGACGGGCTGTTTCCAAAGACATGGACCTTCATCCTGTAGTCTACTACTTCACTTGCCACATCATTGTTCTTGAACCATAAGAATCTCAAATAGTTCCTATGTTTTTCTTCTACGAGGAAGCAGTAAAACATCTGCTGTATGTCTGCCATAACAGCCACCTTTTCCTTTCGGAACCGCATGAGTACTCCCAAAAGGGAGTTGTTAAGATCAGGGCCAGTCAATAGCACATTATTTAAGGAGATTCCGGAGTGTTGGGCGCTCGAATCAAACACCACCCTGATTTGACCTGGTTTTTGCGGGTGAAACACTGCAAAGCTTGGTAAGTACCAGCACTCTTCATCTTCCCTTAG
Organism: Cyprinella venusta; assembly: GCA_038021265.1. Taxonomy (NCBI): domain Eukaryota; kingdom Metazoa; phylum Chordata; class Actinopteri; order Cypriniformes; family Leuciscidae; genus Cyprinella; species Cyprinella venusta. The sequence continues at coordinate 26,354,457 of CM075875.1, read as the reverse complement.
TTCTGGTGCCACCTCGGCATGATCATTTTCCAGCAGTTTGCCCATGAATTCCACATATTGCTGTTCCATCTCTGGCTTTCTCCTCAAGTTGCGTCGAAGTGATTCAAAACGTTTGAATGCTTGGCTGCGGTTGTTAGGCAAACGTTCTCTTGGCTGTCTGAATGGTAGTGGAGCGACCCAACTGTGTGAATCATTTCTGTAGACTTCTTTGTCCATTATGTTCAAGAAAGTCTCATCCTCAATTGATGGTGCCAGCTTGTTGTCCTGTTCGGTGCGGTCAAATACATTGGTAACACTTTACAATAAGGTTCATTAGTTACTACATTAGTTAACATTAACAAAGAATGAACAATACTTCTTCAGCATTTGTTAATCTTTGGTAATGTTAATTTCAACATTTACTAATACTTTATTAAAATCTTGTTAACATTAGTTAATGCACTGTGAACTAACATGAACAAACAATGAACAGCTAAATTTGTATTTACTAATGTTAACAAAGAATAACAAATACAGTAACAAATGGTTAGTTCATGTTAGTTAATGCATGAACTAATGTTTAATAAATGAACCTTATTGTAAAGTGTTACCAATACATTTTTACCCAGCATGTCTTTTTTAGCCTTGCTGGGACTTAAGGCACTCTTTCTGGGCTCTTTGTCATGAAGCTCATCCCTGACATGCATAAAACTTGTGCACGGTTGGAGGAGAGAGGGCCGTCGACAATCAAGCACTGTTGTCCTGTAAGTGCTGACATTTGGCTTGTGTGCTTTCCCCAGGCAGACCTCTCCAACCAACACCCAACCTAGGTCAAGGCGTTGAGCAAAAGGGGCGTTGGGAGGGCCATTTACTTGTTCCCTTACCTTGTGCACTCTAATTATGTCTCTACCAAGCAGCAGAAGGATCTCCGCAGTTGGGTCCAATTTGGGAATGTGTTCTGCTACTTTGACGAGGTGAGGTAGATGAAGAGCGGCATTCGGCGTGGGAATTTCAGCCCGGTTGTCAGGCAAGTCGTTACATTCAATAAGCGGGGGGAGAGGGATTGTGACTTTCCCATCAAGTGCTTTGACCATAAAATCTTCAGCCCTTCTGCCGAATGTTTCCTCTGTGCCGGAACACGTTTTCAGTAAGTAAGGATATGGCCTACTCTGAATGTCGAAAAGGTCAAAGAATCTGGACGTCGCCAATGACCGGTTGCTTTGGTCATCTAAAACAACATATGCCTTGATGGCTTTATCTGGACAGCCCTTGTGATACACCGTTGCTAGGCATATCTTGGAACATGACCTCCCAACTTGTCCTGCACCACATACTTCAGTGCAGCTTGAGCTGACGACTTCCCTGCTGACGTTACCCTCTTCTCCCTCCCCGCCATTCTGTGGCGAGGTAACAGGAGTAGTGATCTTTGGAGGAGGGCCCGGGTGCATAGCTGAGACATGCTTGGTGCTGTCACACTCAGAACATTTGACTAATGCAGTGCAGTCCTTTGCCACATGACTATTTGAGCCACAACATTTAAAGCAGAAGCCTCTATCCTTCAGAAAGGCTTTCCTGTCTCGAAGGTCTTTGGCTCTAAAGGCTTTGCACTTCTTAAGTGGATGTGGCTTTGCATGTATTGGGCAGCTCTTATTTGGATCACAGGAAGTGCTCGCCTCTTCCGGGGAGACATTGGTCTTATGAACTGTAATGGGGTTCTTGATGCTTTTAAATTGGGAACTTTCAGCCTTTACAGCAGATCCGCTAGCATTTAAAAGGGCAAAACTGGGATCATTCCTTTTCTTTGCCTCATAGCACATGAATCTGGTAAAGAATTCAAATGGTGGAACCCGTCCTCCATTTTCTTCTTTGTGCTTTGAACCCGCAGAAATCCATTTTTCCTGAAGTCCATAAGGCAGCTTGGCTACTATAGGTTCAATGCCTCGCGCAGTATCCAGGTAGGACAAACCTGGAAGGTAGCCGTCTTCCTTAGCACACTGCACTTCCATCAGCAGATCTGCTAACTCCCTTAGCCTCAGATTTTCTTTCGCCAAAACCTTGGGGAACTTGTCAAGTCGAGTGAAGAGGGCCTTTTCAACTACCTCTGGTGCTGCGTAACATTCCTGAAGATGTTCCCAGGCTTTTCTGAGTGCTATGTCTGGACTTGCTACGTGCACTGAACGCAGATGTTTCACTTGGTTGCTGGATTCTCTGCCAAGCCATCGAGTCATTAAGTCTAGCTCCTCAGTAGCAGTGAGACCCAGCCCTTGTGTAGCATTTTTATATGAAGACTGCCAAGCACGATAATTTTCTGGTTTATCATCAAACTCATACAAGCTTCCACTCACCAGGTCACGTCGCGCTAAATATTGAGCAAGATGTTCAGTTGCAGACCCGCTCTGATCAGTTTTTAGCTGGGGGTAATAGCACGGAGCAGAAATATTCAAGTCAGTATGAAACTTCTTTGAATCAACTTGAGTTTCCTTTCTGTCATATAAAGTCTGACCATATGACAATTTGGCTGCCGGTGAAACATAAACATCATCAAGACCATCCTCTGATAAATTACCATTTCCTATGTTATTAGCCTGTCGTGGCTGATGTGAAGAAACAGGAAGCTACTGGTATGAAGAGAAGGGATTGTTCGGACTGAAAATGAGAGTGCCATCTGTAGCAGGCTGAAAAGCCTGAGAGCAAGCGTTCATAGCTTCTCGCTTTGGGGAGCTAGTTGGGCCAAAATGAGTTTGGACGTATTCACTCGTCCGCTCCATTTTATCTTCTCCCGACGAGCCTGTTTCATCCAACAGAATACACTTCGCAATTGAGTCAGCCGATTCCCAAACGGCTGCTTCAGCTTCAGCAGCCGCTGCTTCACGACACATGGTGAGTGTTTCAAGCTCAGTCTCTCTTTTTACCTTCTCCAACTGTGATTCAGCTTCTTTAGCTGCCTTTTCTATTTTAGCTTTAGCCTCTTTTTCTGCGTATTCAGCACGTACTTTAGCAGCTGCTGCTTTAGCCCGTGCACGGATTACTGCACTCCTTGATGACGCAGATGAGTGAGAACTTCCACTTGCTACAGAAGACTTAGCACGTTTTCCTTCCATCTTGCCACGATGTTCATAACTAACTTTTCTGTCTTTTCACTATGTTGTCCTCACTGCAGTGTAGCAACTGTAGCTATACAACCAGCTAACTCTGATGCAAAATGACGACAAGTCGTAGTGAGCGATTTCTTGCTGTTTACTGTGGCTTTAACATCATCTTACATGACAGAGTGAAAACTGTAACAAAGAAATAAAGATTGACTGTTTTAACATAAATCTTGTCTGAAGAAAAATATCTGTATATACATGTAAATAAATATTGTAACTATGTGTAGTCTTTTCTTTTTAAACACTATTGTAACATTAACTTATTAACATAAAAATGAATTTTGTACTTACGACATTGCCTCTAGTGCTAACAACATATGGGGTGCTTCTCATTTCTTATTTGTGCGTCCTCGTTTCCTTTCCTTGCTTCCTTTCCTTGCGTCTCAGCTCCACCCCCTGTAGGACGCGAGGGAAGGAAGCAAGGAAAGGAAAGGAGGACAGAGGAATCGAATAAAAGCTTTTTTATATACATTGGAATACTTGATCACTCGAGCGTCACTCCACAGTGTCATCAGCAGCGCTAAAAGGATCTGCCCTTATGTTGTTGAAGTTTGGTTATTTAATAAATTCATAATAAATAATAATAAAGATAGGCTATACTGTTGAAATATCTGAGATGTGTGGTTTATATAAACTGCAAAGGTAAAGTATAAATTAAAATGATTGTGACCGATGTGAAGGGGGAGGAGAATTTGCACGTGCGTCACGTTTAGTCAATATAACAGTTCCGCGTAGGATGCACCTGTGTATCCTCGCTTAAGACTCCTCAGGAAGCCTCCTCACTCCTCGATCCTCGACTCCTCACGGTGTAATTAGAGAATTGAGATGTCCTTCAAGATGGCTGAGCTCGATCGGTTTCCGGGTCATAGGAGGGAGGACGGAGGAGCGAGGAGACGAGGAGACGAGGAGGGATATTGAGAAGCACCCATGGATTACATGTGCTCACATTCTGTCAGCTTCCTTACTTCTATACAGGAAATGACCTCTAACCCCAAACTCCATGTCTACATCATATCAAAATAAAAGTCCCTAATATTTTGCCTTAATGGCGACACAATATCTGTTGAGTATTGATCTTAGTCAACCAAACTTGTCAACAAGCAGAGATGGGCGCAAATACATCAAAAAGTATTTAATAACAAATACTTACTCATGAAATGTATTTAAATAAAACACAAAATACTGGAGTAAAAAGTTATTTGTTATTTGAAAATACAAAAATACAGACAAAATTTACAGTCTTGAAGTGCAAGAATAACTGTAGAGTTAGATACACAGTAGACTACTAGCCATTTAGTGCAGAAGATGTGCTTTTAACATACATGTTGCCACATACAGTCATAAAAAAATATATGCCTATAACACTATATTCATATTATATTACAAAAAAAATAGTTGCTGCTGCTGTGAGGGTGTTTCTAATACAGTGGATGTGACGAGGTTTACATCTTTCTCTCTTCCGACTGCATTATCCATCTCTCTCTATCTAAAATTATTTTTGAAAGTTGTGAAAACGCTGTTGTGGTGTTTTTCTTTTGCTATTTGAGCAAGTGGGAACACACAAAATATATTTCATGTAGTGTCTCATTCCAACGCATTCTCATCCTTTAACGTCATATAGAACGCTATATGCAAAAACGGCGCTATACTACGCACATGGCACCCGTTATCGTTAATATAACACGCGTGTGACGGTTAGGTTTAGGTGTGGGGTAGGGTATGGTAGTCTCATATTACGCTAAAGGATTTATGACATCTTGGGTTCGCGTGTTATATTAACGATAAAGGGTGCCATGTGCGTAGTATAGCGCCGTTTTTGCATATAGCGTTCTATATGACGTTAAAGGATGAGAACAGGCTGCTCATTCACTGAAGATTACCCAGCTAAAAAACCTTCCACTTCTGAGAAACCCGGAAATGTTAAAAGGGTCAATAGTATGATGTAGTGATGAAAGTTAATATATGCGAGACAAAATTATACATTTAAATACGTATTTTAGGTATTTTAAATACAAATTACAGTCTCTCAAAGTATTTAATTACAAATTACATTTCAATTTATTTTTGTTAAGGAAAATACAAATTACAAAATACCCAAAAATAATTAAATGCGTATTTCAAATACATGTAATTAAAGGGACACTCCACCCATTTGCATTAAGCTTTCCATTGTTAGAAACCCAGTCATACTATTGAAAGGTTGTGGAACACTCCCTCATTTTCCCCTGAGACGAGAGATATTCGCTATTTACCTTTTTCATTTCCTCCAACAATGACGCAAAAATTGTCATTTTATGTCATTGTAGGAGGAAGTGTGTGTGTGTGGGGGGGGGGGGGGGGGGGGATTTCTGTAAAGACTAAAAGCTCTAGTTCCCAACCTTTCAAACCCACCCATAGGTGGTTAGACCTAATGCGCTAACAGACCTATCACAGATCAGTGCCAGTGCGTTTGATTTCACCGGCAGAAACTTTTTGAAAATAAGGACGGAGGTACTGAATACGCAGACGGATGCATTATGGAGGATTGGGATTACACATAGTGTCAGCCATCTTTTGTTTTTGGAAGCTAAGCTAGCAGGCTCTTGTTTTGTGGAGAAAGCTGAGCAGTAATTTTAGGGATTACCATCCTCGTTTTCCGGACATGTCCAGCCGTCGATGTCCGGGATTTGACTTTTGCTTTTTGCAGTCGCCATTCATTGTTTACATGTAGAGCTTTTGTTTCAATCTGACTGAATGCATTCTGATTGGTGAATCTGAATGTACTGTTTACATGAACACTAAACAAGTGATTGATTGATGTGCGTTTTAACATTGCTAAGAAAATTCCCACTCCTCCATGAGAGATACAAGACCGGTGTGTCTCATAGGTGTCACTCATCAGTAATCACGCCACCGGCCTTGTGTCGTTCTCCTGCGGCCCTCACTTGTCCTGTTTGCCACAGTAAACATAACAAATGGCGACTGTAGAATGCAAAAGCCGAATCCTGGACATTTTGGGCGATCTAGAAAGACATTTTCGGGCAGACTCATCATGGAGAATCACTAGTTTAACTAGAATCACTTATTGTTTAACTACTCCACTCTGTTACCGGTAGGTAAGGCCTCCTAGGGCCAAATTCAAAAATAATTTCACATTTCTTCTACATAAATGACCCATTTTAAACACACAATCATCTTTCCAGAGGTGGAGTATCCCTTTAAAATACTGCCCATCTCTGTCAACAAGACTACTTTATGCAAATCTGAGAGCATTAGCAGGTAGTTGCTGGTTTACAGGTTTACTTAACTTTTATTTGTTATGCAGAATCATTTCTCTTACCTCTCTCTCATATCTCTTTCCGTTTGACTTCTCTCCTGAGGATCAGTGCCATCACCTTTTGGATTATTGTTCCTGAATGAAAAGGACCCTTGGTAAATGCAAAAAAATATTATTGATCACAATAATAATGAAAAAAACAACAAAAAACAAACAAACAAACAAAAAAAACTATTGGTCAAGGTATGTTTGCAAAAAAAATCTTATTCAAATTGCTTTGTAAAATTAAGCTGAAGCAACATTATTTTGGAGCATTTTGTCACAAATTAAATTTATTAGCACAGTGGCTCAGTGGATAGCATTGTCAAGTTCCCCGGTTCGAGCACCAACTGAGCCCCAATTCTTTAGCTTCTGCATGTTCTCCCTGCATCAGCATGGGTTTTCCTCACAATCCAAAACAAACCTTGCAATATAGGTTAATTGGAAACACTTAATTGTCCTAAACCATGTAGGGTTGGGTTGGGTTGGGTTGGGGAGGTTTGAGGAAAGACCTGGTGACTTACCCAAGAAAAATCATCGCCAAGAAAATTCATGGGCTGTCTCTAGTGTATGGCAAGAGATGGCCCATAGAATCACCAATAGTCAGATACGACTGAAATGGTTAATTCATTAATTAGACACTGTGATACCATCTCTTTGGGAACACCTCAGTGTGATGAATGTCTGAAGCCTTTTAGACGCCAATTAGATTGGCCAGTAGCGCTTAACACCACCCAGAGAATATGTCACGTATGTTTTATACTGTGCGACAGGTTCATCGCAGGAGGAGAGACTCACGACAAGTGCATGCGAGTGTGGCGTGGACCCTGTCATTTTCTTTTTGACAATGACGTACCGTCTACAGCGGTCTCTGATTCTGAACTCTCTGTATGTTCTAGGGTATGTTCCTAAGGTTGTGTCAACCTTTTTTCGTTCCCAGCAAGTGGTCTTGGAGGCTTTTACCCCTCCTGACTCTGAGACCCCTCCTTTTACCCCTACTGACTCTGAGTGATAGTCGGTGAGGGCGTTGAGGATCTATGTCGACCGCTCAGCCCAGTGGCGTAGATCGGATAAATTGTTTGTGTTTTGGTGGTAAAAACAAATAAAGAATGTCACATTGGGTGATCGAGGCTATCTCAACGAAATTATGAGGTGTATGTTTTGGCTTAGCCTCTAGGTGTGCGTAATCATTCTTCCAGATAAAAGGCTTCTTCTCAGGTTCTTTTGGAGGATATTTGTGTTGTGGCAGAATGGTCATCTCCAAACACCTCTGTCAAGTTCTAAGGTCTCCCAGGTCTTATCTGTTTGAGTGGACTCTATCCTCGGTCTTCCATCTATTCTCAGGTACGTAAAAAGTGTTATGGTATATCGTTCCCATATCAAAGTGTAAAGAGAACCTATGAAAGGGAACGTCTCGGTTATGTATGTAACCTTAGTTTACTGTGTAGGGGACCAGACATTGTGATCCCGGCCTTCCCATACATTTCGATTAGTGCTTCCTTTGCCATGAAAATCTGATGAAATAGCTCAGAGCACACTGATATGAAGCATACGTGACATATTCTTGGGGTGGTGCTAAGCGGTAATGGCCAATCAAAATAACGGGATGGCATAAGGATTTCTGACATTCGTCACACTGAAGGGGTTCCCATATCGGTATTGCAGTGTCTCGTTCCCTACTCAGGGAACCAAGGTTACATATGCACCTGAGACGTTTTGTTATTTTGGAGCTTTAGTAGAGTTTCTGTTATGTTTTTTAGGTTTTGATCATTGTGTTGAAGAGTGTGCTTGTATAAAATCTATGGGCAGCCTTAAGATGTTAACCATGTGTGCTGCTTCACTCAATGAGCAATATTTTCTAATATCAGTACTGAGAACAGTCTCTTTTAATTACTTATTGTAGACGTTATATGTGAACATATGCTACTATTGTGTAGGACAGTAATTTAAATGAGACTGTTCAACTAAATATTATTTGTTCAAATTATAAATGTAAACTTTTTTAGCCATGTTCTACTGATCTAAACCAATTGCATGAAAAGTTTTCCTTGTGTATTTTACTGTTTCTTGTTTAAAATTGGTACACACACACACACACACACACACATATATATGTATATATATATATATATATATATATATAAATATATATATATATACCAATTGTAAACAAAAAAAGGTAAAATAAAAAGTAATAAAGTCTGATATTATTCATAGGACTCACACACACATATATATATATATATATACACACACATACACATACATACATATATATATATATATATATATATATATATATATATATGTACACTGCTCAAAAAATAAAGGGAACACTAAGGGGGCTTTTACACTGGGGTCGGCGAATACTGGAGCTTGTGTGCTTTTAATTCAATAACTCAGTCCACGGCGCCTCAGCGCATCAAACACAAAATCAATCAAACACTGTAGATCAAACTCTTCCCGCTGCATACAGCTTTCTCAGTCCCAGACGTTACACTCTTCCCGCTGTTCACAGCTTCCTCAGACACGGTCAGGGACCAACTCGGTTTGTTCGAATACAGCTCCACACACAGCCACACAAGCTCCAGGTTCTCTCTCATAGCACTGTCCACCTGGTCCGCTTAAATGCGCTTTCCTCTGCCAGTCACTGAAATCACAAACAGGTGTTCATCATTTCAACTTGACCAACTTACTTCCCGCTCGGCTCCTCACTCACTCTCCCGCTGCAGACACCGCTGAACCACGCCCCACACACCACAGTCTGGTTTCCCACTCAACTTGATTCTATCGTCTTCTCAGTTCCTATGCTTCCTGGCTGATGTTTTGGTCACTTTTGAATGCTGGCGGTGCTTTCACTCTAGTGGTAGCATGAGACGGAGTCTACAAACCATACAAGTGGCTCATCCAGGATGGCACATCAATGCGAGCTGTGGCAAGAAGGTTTGCTGTGTCTGTCAGCGCAGTGTCCAGAGCATAGCAGCAGGACCACTACCCCCGCCTTTGTGCAAGAACGAGCACTGCCAGAGTCCTGCAAAATGACCTCCAGCAGCCCACAAATGTGCATGTGTCTGCTCAAATGGCCAGAAACAGACTCCATAAGGGTTGTATGAGGGCCCGATGTCCACAGATGGGGGTTGTGCTTACAGCCCAACACCATGCAGGACGTTTGGCATTTGCCAGAGAACTCGGCACTGGCACCCTGTGCTCTTCACAGATGAAAGCAGCTTCACACTGAGCACATGTGACAGACGTAACAGAGTCTGGAGACACCTTGCAGAACGTTCTGCTGCCTGAAACATCCTCCAGCATGACCGGTTTGAAGGTGGGTCAGTAACCGAGATGAGATCCTCAGACCCGTTGTGAGACCATATGCTGGTGCTGGTTGGCCCTGGGTTCCTCCTAATGCAAGACAATGTTAGACCTCATATGGCTGGAGTGTGTGTCAGCAGTTCCTGCAAGTGTTCCTGCATTGATGCTATGGACTCGCCAGCCCGTTCCCTAGACCTGAATCCCAATTCAATGGGATCCTGAATCCTCGCTCCATCCACCAACCACACTGTCCAGGAGTTGGCGGATGCTTTAGTCCTGGTCTGGGAGGAGATCCCTCAGAATACCATCCACCACCTCATGAAGAGCATGCCCAGGCGTTGTAGGTAGATCATACAGGCAAGTGGAGGCCACACACACTACTGAGCCTCATTTTGACTTGTTTAAAGGACAAGTTCGGTATTTTACAATTAAAGCCCTGTTTTAAGATCCTCCCTGATGAAATAGAATAGTTAAGATTGTTTTTTAGACAAATGCTCCTGTCACAAGAATTTTTGGATTCTGTGTTAGCACCCCCCCCCCCCACCTTTATAATGAAAGCATAGGTGCACTCTAACAATCATTCATAAAAACGCATAAAACTTTAGTTTACAAAGACGTGAAACTCACCGAGTGGTCTGGGTTGTTCACTGATATGCTCACACAAAAATCGCTGCAAAATATGCTTTCCAACAGGTTTTATCGTAGTTTTTGTCCAAGTCCATTTTCTTCCCTATTTTTGGTCGAAGTCCACAGCAGTCGATTGTCGAATTTGCGTGCGCGATCCTTAGTTATCTAGTTACCAATGATCGCGCACGTGAACTCGACAATTTACTACTATGGACTTTGACCGAAAACAGGAAGAAAATTAAGTCGGACAAAAACTACGATAAAACCTGTTGGAAAGCATATTTTGCAGCGATTTTTGTGTGAGCATATCAGTGAACAACCCAGACCACTCAGTGAGTTTCACGTCTTTGTAAACTAAAGTTTTATGCGTTTTTATGAATGATTGTTCGAGTGCACCTATGCTTTCATTATAAAGGTGTGTGTGTGTGTGTGTGGGGGGGGGGGGGTGCTAACACAGAATCCAAAATTCTCGTGACAGGAGCATTTGTCTAAAAAACAATCTTAACTATTCTATTTCATCAGGGACAATCTTAAAACAGGGCTTTAATTGTAAAATACCGAAAATGTCCTTTAATGACATTACATCAAAGTTGGATCAGCCTGTAGTGTGGTTTTCCACGTTAATTAAAAATGAAAGTGTAACTCCAAATCCAGACCTCCATGGGTTGATGAATTTGATTTCCATTGATAAATTTTGTGTGATTTTGTTGTAAGCATTATTCGAATATGTAAAGAAAAAAAGTATTTAATAAGATTCTTAATAATATTTCATTCATTCAGATCTAGCATGTTATTTTAGTCTTCCCTTTATTTTTTGAGCAGTATATATATTACAAAAGTGAGTACACCCCTCACATTTATTATATCTTAATTCTCATGGGACAACACTGAAGTACTGAGTGTATAGCTTGTATAACAGTGTAAATTTGCTGTCCCCTCAAAATAACGCAAAACACAGCCAATAATGTCTAAACCACTGCAACAAAAGTGAGTACACCCCTAAGTGAAAATGTCCAGATTGTCATGTGTCATGTGACTCATTACAAGGACTCAGGTGTGAATGGGGAGCAGGTGTGTTAAGTTTGGTGTTATTGCTCTCACACTCTCCCATACTGTATTGCATTCCAGTCCAAAACCGTCATCCCCTTCACTCACTAACTTCCCTCTGTTTCGTTCACTCGTACATCAGCTTACGTTGCAGTAGTGCCCACTAGTGGTGGAAACTGCAATGGCCTGAATTGGAATGTCCTAAACACTTGATCACTTGGAATCAGCTATGGAATTGATTTATTATTTAAAAAAAAAATGTTTCCTTTTAAGAATTTGTTTAATGTAGCATCAAAATGTATATAGTTATGTTTGGGTTGTTAAAAAAATCATAATTAATATATCATAGAGTTGTTTGTGGTGATGATTAGACAAGATCTGTGGTGACATCACAATTGTATTGCATTGAGGTATATGGAGCTGCCTGAAGTGTACATATAAAGTAGACTTGTCAAAATCGAGGGAATGAGGATTTGTCCATATAAACTTCCCACTTCCACTTCACTAAGTGGAACACACTTCAAAATGGTGGCAGGGATTCACCCGAGGGGAAGTGCTTAGTACGCAAGTGCATGTCTAAAAGTGGACTGGAATACAGTAATAGTCACTGGAAGTTCAACATGGCACCTCATGGCAAAGAACTCTCTGAGGATCTGAAAAAAAAATAATTGTTGCTTGCTCTACATTTCTCCTCTACATCTCATCTTTTGTGAGATACTATATATATATATATATATATATATATTAGGGCTGTCAAACGATTAATCGTGATTAATCGCATCCAAAATAAAAGTTTGTGTGTACATAATATATGTGGGTGCACTGTGTATAATTATTTTATTTATATAAATACACACACATGCTTGTATATATTTAAGAAATATTTTCATGTATATACTGTATATAGATTTATATATAATTTATATTATATAAAAATATAAATATTTTATATATAAATAATATTTTTTTCTTAAATATACATGCATGTGTGTGTATTTATATATATATAAAAAATAATTATACACATTGCACCCACATATATTACGTAAACAAAAACTTTTATTTTGGATGCGATTAATCGCGATTAATTGTTTGACAGCCCTAATATATATATATATATATATATATATATATATATAAACACACATACACACACACATTTATACGTGTGTATATATACAGTAGTCAACATTTGAAGTGGATCAAAATTAAGGTGGGATAAGGGATTAAAAACTAAACAATGTCACTGTTAACACTTAATTTCTGAGTCTGACTAATGTTCAGTAAAATAAATAATGTAAAACTTTGATGAAAGGTTTTGATTCTCATCAAATGTTGACTACCACACACACACATACACACACAGTCACCTGGTTAACATGCAGCTGAGAGGGCTGACTTGACTTAGACTGCTTCCTGCGTTCTCTGCGCTGTAAACCTGATGAAGAACGATACAAATATAAATGTTATGCCAATGTAAAAATTCTAGCTTCCCATATATTTTCATAGTCTTTTAAAAGCAAATCATAAAGTAAATCAATGTAAGGATTATGAAATTGTACACTGCATACAATTCAAAATTTTGAATATTATAGCACCACCTAGTGACAGCTAGTTATTTCATTTTGCAGACAAATATTCTCAACTATATTTTCATAGTCTTTTAAAAGCAAATCATAAAGTAAATCAATGTATGGATTATGAAATTGTACACTGCATACAATTCAAAATTTTGAATATTATAGAACCACCAAGTGACAGCTAGTTATTTATTTTTTTTCAGCCAAATATTCTCAACTACGAGATTTACATGGTATCATCAGTTTGATGCAGTTTGATATGGAATAATAAAAAAAAATATTTAGTGTCATCTTTTCAAAAATAATGACAAACTTTCTGTTTGCATATTCACAAACACATTTCTTTGTAACACAACAACAACAAAAATAAGTGTCTTTGATGAGGCTTGATCTGAAAATGGTCTGAGAACCTAATTATGGTTAGGAATGGACAAACTTAATAGGAGTAAAAAGTAAAAAAGAGAGAAAATCTGTTCAGGCAAATATAAAACCGGTAAATTCTACAAGCTTTTTGAATATCTGGAGACTAAATTTTAAAATAAACAAAAAATTACAGCGGCATTAAAATGTCCATTTGTAGCCTTTTAACTTGCACTGTGGCAATTATTCAACTGACCTTCATAAATGTATGATGGACCAGAGAACACATGGCCTTTTGCTCAGTACGTTATTCTCATTTATGTACACATTAGCTGATTCTGTGATGTGCTTGTGGCTAGATGAGCAGTTGTCTGCGCTTAAATAAAGAGATACTTGTTTAAACTGGTTATATAATGGTCAGTGAACTGATATTACACTGAAGTTAGGTCAAGCAAATAGCATGTACACCATATTGCTGTAATTTATAGTAATATCTTCAGAATTACTGAGAAGACTTGTTTCAAATATAATTCTTGTTGAATGTGGTACATTTAAGAATGAGACAAAATTTTTTAAATTTGGTTAGATTAAAATGATCTGGAGCTATGGAAGCTTTGCTTCAGAATTAACAAAATGTTTATGTTAAAGATGTTAATGATTCATATAATGCATTTTTGGAAATATTTACCAAGATTTATGATATTCACTGTTCTTTGAAAGAATTTAAAAAGAAACAAAAAATAGGATGTCACTTTGGATGACAAAGAGTTTAGAAAAGTTACGTTAAAAGAACAAGCTATATATGGATTTTATTAAGTGTCCAACCAAGCAAAAAGAGGAACAGTATAAAAATTATAAAAACAGACTAACATCAGTACTAAGAAAGCAAAAAAAGGATTACTATGACCAGTTATCAGAAAAATACATACATGATATAAAGGGTACTTGGAGGATTATTAATAACGTATAATGAAAAATCATAAAGACAAAGATTTTCCATTGTGTCTCATAATACATAACATAATAACACAACAATAGAAAAAAAGGCTTTGTTATATTGGTCCAAATTTTGCAAATGAGTTACCAAAGTTAAATAAGGCAAGGAATATAGTAGTCTCACATTTAATAATATTAACACAATATTTCTTGGAGGAGTATGTGATCGTGATGTTTTAGAAGTACAAAGTAAGTTTAAAAATAAAAAAGTCTACTGATTGCAATAATATTGATATGGCTCTTATCAAAGAAGTAATCCATTGACTTTTCACCTACATTTGTAAAAGATCTACTTTAACTGGAATTTTTCCTGATAAAATGAAAATAGTAAAGGTGTTACCAGTATATAAATGTGGAGATAAGCAAACATTAACTAGACCTATATCAATGTGACCTAAAAATACTTGAAAAATACTCTTACTGTTACCCAAAAATACTTGAAAAATAGTTTATAAACAGATTGGACTCCTTTCTAAATAAATATGATGTACTAAGTGAGCACCAATATGGATTTAGGTACAACTGCTCTACATCCTTCGCTGTGATGGAGCTTGTTGAACATGTTGCAGCTTTCACATTTGACTCTAGAATACATTGAGGTAAAGAGAAGTTCATAGTCGACTCGATGACTGCAAGGTGCCCAGGTACTGTGGCTGCAAAACAAGCCCAAATCATCACCCCTCCACCACCGTGCTTGACACCTGGTATGAGGAATGATGTGTTTGGTTTTTGGCCAACGTGGTGCTGTGTATTATGGCCAGTCATCTGCACTTTGGTCTTTGTCTGTCCAAAAGCACATTGTTCCAGAAGTCTCGTGGTTTGTTCAGATACAAATTTTCAACCTAAGCTGTGCTGTCATGTTGTTTTTAGTGAAAAGAGGCTTTCTCCAACCCTTACAAACAAGTCATACTTGTTCAGTCTTTTTATAATTTTACTATCATAAACTGTAACATTTAACATGCTAAAACTTGCAGAGGATCAATTCATCAAAGGCTTTTGATTAGCAGTGCCTACTACAACTTATCCTCTTAGTTCCTATGGAAGCGGTAAGGGTGTATCTTTATTAGGTCCTAATATTAAAAATATTAGAATTCAAAAGGGTGTACTTTCTTTTTCACATGACTGTGCATGCCTAGTTGTGCATCATATATATATATATATATATATATATATATATATATATACTATATATACTATATATATATATATATATATATATATATATATATATATATATATATACTATATATACTATATATATATATATATATATATATATATATATATATAAAGCCCTAATGCAGGTACGTTGGATGGGTTTTATTATAAGCGAAATGCTCGAGTCCACTCTATACAGAGTGTTAGCTACTCAGTTGCTTAAGCTCATAACTCATAGCAACACAGCTAAAAGCAATATATATATATACTCTGGAGAAGTGGTCGATATCAGCCGATATTTGCCATTTATCTGGCATTGGCCAAACATTTTTTCTGATTGGCCGATGTGTCGGAAGCGAGACTTCCCTATCAGTCGCTCTTGTTTGACGTTACGTGCCGACGTAATTGGGATCACTTCAGGGAACCCTATCATCTTCGAGTTCTCAGTTGGACGATTTCGGTTACATTCTTTCCGGAAGAACATTAGGAGAACATTACTACGACGTGGAGAAGCCGTGCTAGTGGCTCCTCCCTCCTCTCCACCTTCGATGGCAGAGCAGCTAATGGCTATGTGGATGTCTCGTCGGTGGAGCGTGCCATTGCAATGCAACTGTGTCCAGCATCTGCTTCATACTGGCGGCGTAATCCATGCCTCCCGTCCAAGGCTTGTAAGTTTCGCACGGTCTTATGGCGAAGGCTTATAGAGCCTGTGGACAGGCTGCTTCCGCCCTCCATGCCATGCACTCCTGCAGGTCCACCAGGCCCAGAAATAATCAGAAAAATACACGTCTACATAATTTAAACACATCTCTGAATATCTAATAAACATTTAATTTCACAAACTTTGCAGATTTAATCAAATCCAGCTGTGACATCTTGTGAAGTGTGCATTTGTAGCCTACATACAGGGGTTGGACAATGAAACTGAAACACCTGGTCTTACAACACAATCATTTATTAGGATGGTGAGGGCATCATTTTGCATCCAAAAAAAGCACCAATTCATCTTGGGAATGATAGATCGAAGTCCTTCACAGTGACCAGAGGGATTATGAGCCGTTCCTCTTCCAGAACAGTGTCCAGGTCACTATATGATGCTGGTGGAGGAAAACGTTTTCTGACACCTCAATAATATTCAGATCTGGTGACTGCAGACCATGGGAGATGTTCAACGTCACTTTCATCTTCATCAAACCCTTCTGTCACAAGTCTTGTGTGTGTTGCTGCATGATCATGCAGATACGCGGTTTGAGCATCAGGTGCTCATGATCCTCCAGCTCATGATTTTTGACTCGTGTCCATCAAACACAGTCAGGATTGTCATGATATTGCAGCGCAAACCATCACTGATCCATCCCGTGCTTCACTCTGAAGATTGGCCACCAGGCATATAGATGTGAAACCTCCAACATTGGCCAGTGTTTTAGTTTCATTGTCCAACCCCTGTACTTATAGTCACACACAGGTCTACACACACACACAAAAAAACATTCAGATAATCGATTTAGCATCGAATCGCAGCCCTCTGAATCGTAATCGAATCGAATCGTGAGGTGCCTAGAGATTCTCACCCCTAGTCTGTGGCATAATTTTTTTCTGAAACTGCAAAATTGCACCAGGGAACGTTTGCGCCGGAAAACGCCTCCTCTTTTCGCTGAACTGCCCCCGATAGTGCAAGTTCATTCCCTAATTTAATGACGTGCGTCTGTGGAGGGAAAAGTCCATTCTGCGTCGGCTGCAAAATAGGAATGATACTGTACATGCGTCGGTGTACAAAGTCAATTGCGCTGGGTGCAAGATAGGGCCCATAGACTTTTCGCTACCCTGATGTAGGATTTGAGAGCGAACCAAACACAAATGAATCTTCCAGATGATTTGTTCAAATATAGTTCCACACAAAAACATCAACTCCACACTCCAGACACCAAATCAATAATCTAGGACTGTAAGACTTGAAAACTGGTTCCAATGCCCTCTGAAGACAAATGGCATTGCTTGTGAATTTACAACGACACCCTACCCCCTTTCCTCTGAACTACATCCCTCTCTCCCCCTCTTTTCAGTCAATGACACTGAAAACTCACAAGAATATGGTTCTTAATGTGAATGTGATAATCTTTTAGGAGTGTTTGGAATCATTTTGATGGTCTCAGGGTGACTGGTAATAATGTCTCATTCCCAAAGTAATAAAAGAAAAGGTAATAAGGGTTTTAAGAATATAGAAATATCTTGCACACAAAGAAGGAGGTGGCTTTGACTTCACACCTTCTGGCCTTTTGTCTGAGTGCAACTTACAACCAAACAAATGGTCTGTCCCCAATAAACATGGTAGGGGGATTCAGTAACTTTCCACTGTATCCTGGTGATTCACATATCAGGTGAGGTCTGATTATAAAGGGAGATGTAACTAGAGTTCGTGGCTGCCATTCTGTATTCAGATCAGCCCATGATGTTGTCTTCTCAGCTCATGTAATATGTTGGGTAAAGTTCTTTGTTCTTTGAAACATTTGATGATTTGCATTGATTATCTTGTGGAATTCCAATGATACATTTACCTGACATAATAAATTGTTACATTTGGCTATTCTAACAGACTTTGACTTTATTTTCATTAGAGTTAAAAGGAATAGTCAAGCATTAACATATTAAATGATGCGCAGATATCATTGATAAACCCTTTTCATTTTATGGAGTCAGATGAAACGAGTTAATACATAAGATTAAATGTGTTGCATTTAATTAACATTACTTTGCCATGGAAAAGACGGAACACGCTTGAAACCTTCACCACGAGTCGTACCCCGCGATTTGGATCGATTTCGTGGCCCTTTTTACAGGACCATACATGAAGTGAGCTCCTTTCAGTCTGTGCAAACTGATGACTAAGTAGCTAAATAGTTTATGGCCATGCACACTAGTAAAATAATATCCTAGTTAAAGGTAGAAGATGTCAACCACAAGTAGCTTGTAAAAGACGGATTGGTTCAGAGATAGCACAGCTCGAACCCCACCAAAATAACGGCAGAGGTTGTTTGATCCCAAGACAAAAGATCCAAAACAGACCTTCTTCACAGAATCCACAGAAATGCTTTTACATGATAGGAATGTACCAGATCATTCCAAATGTCTTAAGTAAATCCTGAAAGTTGTTTTTTTAACAAAGCAAACGCTACCACACAATTTTATCATCATGTCAGCTATATCGTACACCTCAAACAAGTGAATTTATAGTGTTAATAATACTAATTAGCAAGTTTTCTTGACAGAGAGACAAAGCACATTCAAACTAATCAAGGGCTGTACAGCTTAGACCACATGACAGTCAAAGTCAAGAATGACCACAAACTGTCACATGTAATCACCCAGCAATTGAGCAATTGACATATTGTTAATCATTGCATTTCAGAGAAATCTGGACAGAACAGTAAAGTTACTAACTAGCAAAATATCAAGGAGTAACAGAGCATGCTGCTATATATTGTGAATAATAAAACCTGTAATCTGGCACCCTCCTGGATCCACCAATTCTCGAAGTCCCTTTGGAGTTTCACTTTTGACTTTTCACGCAACAGCTGTAGATGTTCAATCTCTGTCCTCAACCCTTTTAGACATCCAGATGTGATTTTGTAACTATAAAGAAAAAATAATGTGAGTAATGCATAAAAGACATATTTCATAAAGATCATAAAACTAAAAATAAATAAATAAAAGCACTTTTTAAACTGTCATTTGTAGATCGTCAGATTAAATAAGGTTTGCAGAGTGAATTACAGATAATTTAGTAGTAAAATGAGACACACTTTTTTTTCTCCTCCTCTATCTGGTTAAGGATTCTCTCCTCAACAGAGTCTGACTCTGATTCTGTTTGGTTTCCTGTTAAGACTAAAGAGAAGAGAATTAAAGTATACAATAAGTTGTGACATAATCCAGAACTAGTTAAAGAACTTTAAACACACTGTCACAACAGCTGCTTGACAAAAACACTGTTCCAGTTCTCAAAATACTATTTTAAATACTATTACTATAAAAATACTATTTCCATAAAACATATGGAAAACATGGCTAATTCTGTTGTGCTAAATATTCACAGTAACACATATTAAAAAGACATGTACTTATTGGGTTTATTGTTTTTAGAGGCCAACGGATATTGGTTTTATATGGAGCGAATTATGTGCCAAAATTAAACAAACAAATCTAGCATTTTGCAACAAACTCGATCTGCTTTGCAAAAGAAAAATCGACTCGCAAACAAACTCCATCTGCTTTGTTGAGGCAAAAATTCAATAAACAGACATCACTGCGTAAGAGACACTTCAGAGTCAAATTAATAAAGAAAGAGAAGTTTATTCTTGCAAGAATAGGCCCAGTCGCTAACACAGATTGGTACACTGTGAAGAGAGTGACGCCCAGAACACAGGCCGGAGTCTGTCTATATAGCTCTCCCAAGGTTATTCACTGCAGGCCAAGCCTCTCTGTAAAATTCCACAAGCAATAGGATTCAAATGCTAGGTTAGATTTACCGCTAACCCCCTCTATCCTCCCCAGTCTAAGATGACCTCTGACCCGGCCGGTTTTCTGGTGCCTCACTCCACTCTTGATAAAGGATAGGAGCTGAGAAACATAATAATGCTCAATAATCATATGTAATACATGTGAGATTAAAATTCCCCAACAGCTTTGTAAAGGAAAAATTGACTCGCAAACACAAAGCCATTTGCAAAAACAAAGGTCAATTTGAGCGAAAATTCAGTGGAGTAACGAATATTGTGTTTTATAAATATAAATAAATGATCCTTGATAATATTTCTCAAACAAATTCAAACCATATACAAATTGCATGAAACGTTTGAACAAATACCAAATCTAGTGCACACAAATGCATATCTGTCTGTTATGATTGTGAGATCTCTCAGCTCGATTTTCTACCAAATGTGTCCAGGCAGATTTTCTCCCAATGCATCCTGGCAGATTTTCTCACAAATGGAGTAGAGTAACATCCTCTTCTAAAACAGATTTGAAACACGCTTGCCTTGGCCTACAGTTGAAGAAAAAGTTTCTGTCTTACTTTATCTGTTATAAACACCTTGGTTTTCATTCGCAAAATGTGTATTAAAAAGCCACTGGGCCTTTAACATTGTTAAGGACAAAATGCCTCACACAATTTTACTACATAATCACAAATTTAGTCATTTTGCATGCTTCCAATGAAGAAAAAATTAAAAAGGAACATATGATGGCAGAGCTTTCAGTTTAGATTCCCAGAGAGAGTGAACTTCACACATGAATGTTACATAAATTGGCCTATTTTCAATAAAAAAATTGCGCAATTAGTCAAAATTTTATTAGTTTGCCTGATTATTTTTGTTGGCTATTTAACATTTCTCTCTTAAAACAGCTGTCAATTATGAAATATTTAGCTACACTCTTAGAAGAAAAGGTTCTATATAGAACCTTAAAAGGTTCTAAAGCGCTACGTATTTGGAACCCCTAAAATGCAATGCATGTGAATGATCACAAAATTCAACATATGGTGGTTAAAAATGTAATTAATCAATATCACACGAAGAGAGACATTTCAGTTTTTATCCTCCAAAAATCTGCACGATTAAAATGTGATATCAAGTACAACAGTTTAATAAACAATAATTTAATAACAACTACAAAATGTTGCAGAATAATGAATGAATAATAGCCTTTAAAGAACCTTTGTGCCAAAAGTGATCTTTCTTGTCATTATTGAACCTTTTTTAGCATAAAATGTCCTTTGGAGTTGAGTAAAGAACCCTATGCTACATATATAGAACCCTTTTTTCTAAGAGTGTACGATACTTACATCTTATCTCACACTTTATGACCATCAACAAATTATCTTGATGCTGTGGCATATCCTTGCAGCACTAAAGTCGAGTTAATACTATATTAGGCAATTATTTGACAACCTTTAGTATACACACACTGATAAATAATGCATCATCTCACCTGTTGGCCAAGTCACCAAAAACACTTTATAAAAATAAAAATCTAAAAATAATTGTGCACTGTAAATACATGAAGGGAGGTATTGGCACAATTTCACCTGTAAGGCAGTCTTATCATTAGTAACCTTCTACAAGCTTTGGAATTTGAAAATGGCTGTTTTTAATTGCTGAAAAGTACTTTGAAATAATAAATTATAGAATACATTTACCGCAGTTGGTGGAATTGCCAGACGTTCCCATGAGCTGTGGAAAAGCATCAAAGTATTCTCTGGTATAAATACGCAGCTAAAGTGCACGTAGGGGATTTTGAATTAATATTTACGTCGATACAATGGTTACATGCTGTTAAAACTAATCCTGATTTTGATATCTTTGTAAGACTGACGATCATAGAACAGTGTAAAGGGAAAACAAATGTCCAGTGATTGTGAATACCGAACCTAACTTTACCGCGCTCAACCACCGCACATGCATTTCACGCATTTGTACTGGTTCGCTTTCAGTGGGGAGGGGAGGAAGGGAGGTATGGATGGGGGGGACACAGTAACTCCTGAATGACCTTAGCGCCGACCATGGTGGCGACCTAAGTAGTACTAAGTGCTGATGTGGATTTCTGACTAGGACGAGGTAATAAACATTTACCAAAGGAAAACCTCAAGATGTTTATTATAAAGTAAGACAGATAAAGTAAGACAGAAACGTTTTTCTCAGCTGTCGGGAATGGCAAGCGTGTTTCAAATCAGTGCTTCTCCCGGGAGATTAGCGCTATATTAATCCCATATTTAAGCGCCATCTACGTTTTTAAAAGAGGAAGTTACTCAACTGCATTTGTGAGAAAATCTGCCTGGACACATTTAAAAAAAAAAAAATCTGCCTGGACGCATTTCTGAAAAAAGTCGAGCCGAGAGATCTCACAATCATAACAAACAGATATGCATTTGCATGAACTAGATTTGGTATTTGTACTAAGGTTACATGCAATTTGTAGGATGGTTTGTATTTGTTTGTGAAATATTATCAAGGATCATTTATTTATATTTGTAAAACACAATATTGTTTACTCCACTGCATTTTTGCTCAAATTGAGCTTTGTCTTTGTGTGCAAACTGCTTTCTGTTTGTTTGAGAGTCGAGTTTTCCTTTGCAAAGCAGATTGAGTTTGTTTCCGAGTCAATTTTTCTTTTGGAAAGCAGATGGAGTTTATTTGCGAGTCAATTTTTCCTTTACAAAGCAGATCAAGTTTGTTTGCAAAATGCTGGATTTGTTTGTTTAATTTTGGCACATAATTCGCTCCATAGTTTTACTTATTTATTGGGACTAATAGTTTCTTTAGGTAAGTTATCTGGAAAAACTGACTCCAGTATGTACCCATCATTATTGTTGAGTTCATCATGATATTCCGTGATAAGCACCAGAGGGTTTAGTTGGAATTCTTTGGTTCTAAAATATACAGTAACAACATCAAAACATTACCATTGTTAAACATTATTGTTAATTTTATAATTATTGTCTGCACTAATTTTCATTTAGTTTATTAATTTTAGAAAGTATGGACTAATAAAATGGTTATCAGCCAGATTTTACATCTTAATTATTGTTATCGGCGAAATCCAATAACATTTCTTTACAAGAATGACACCTCTCTGTTGTTTATGTGAAAATTGGCCTGTAGGTACAAATTTGATGGTGGTTGTGTGGGTCCTAGCACATGTAATAAAACAGTTCAGAAATGGCAGTGTTCAAAGTATGTTTGTTTCCAATTGATGTTTCCCATAATGGAAACCAAGCTGGTCTAAAGTCAGAAATAAGCTTCATGTTAAAAGACAGGGCATCTGCACTGATGTAAAATTCTGTAAACTTGGAACAGTTCTCTTCTAACCTGATCAAAAAGCCAAGGCAGTTGCTGCCTTGTGGCACAAACTGACCCATCTTTGACTGAAGAGGATGAGGATGTGGTAAGAAAATATAATGTAAAACTGAATGACTAGAGGACTTAAGTATTTTGAAAGTCACCACCTTGGGCTGCCATTTGCTTTCGTCTAATTTTCAGCTGGGTCTTCAGTTCATCTGGAAGTAAGGGAAATATGTGAAAAAACAAAAGCAAAAATTATATGCACTGTTGATCTCTTCAATTTAAAGTTATTATGAAACAAGTGATATGCTTTGACAGGTCATCATGCACCAGTACATGTGCATTATTCTTCCCTTTCTAGTCTGCAGACATTGATAGAGGTGACACATATTCGTGCAGCACAACCCTCTCTCTGACATGTGCCTCACTTCATTCCACAGTCCACATTAGTGAACTTTGGAACACATCTAATTTCTTTTTACAATGTATTGGGTCCTTGCAGGTCTTAAAGGGCCGAACCGGCAACCTAATATTCTGTGTGACTAATGTTAAAGGGGTCCTCAGATGCCCTATTTTCCACAAGTTGGTATGATTCTTTAGGGTGATCATGTAAAGTTTGTTACCTACCTTATTTTTTGACTATAAATCACACTTTTTTCATAGTTTGGCTGGTCTTATAGTTTAGCTGCAACTTATAGTCCAGTGCGGACTATGTGGAAAACAGTAAAACCAAATCTACAAACAGGAGATGTTGTTCTGCTAAAGAAGACACTTGAACATAGGAATAACTGGTCACTTGGAGCCAATCTTCCCAAGTGAGGATGGACTTGTCAGGAAAATAGAGGTGAAGATTTTCCACAAGAGTGAACTCGGATGCTACATACACTAAGGTCTATATAAGGTTGTGTTATTGGTGTCTAAGGACAGTACTTAATATCAGGTATCTTGTTTCATTTCATTTTATCTGTATTTACATGCTATATATGGAAGACATTTTACAGATGTCAGGCGGGGAGTATTCTGTCCATCTATGTCCAGTAGTCTTGTATTAGTTCACGGGTGAATTTCTTTATCTTCCCTCTAGTGGTCAGTATCTCCTTTAGTGTTTTTTTGGGGGGGTTCTTCTTTGATTATATACTACATGCGCTACTTGGTGCTCAGTGGTGATGTGTTGAGGGTGCAGGCAAAAAAGTTTGTTTCATGCAGTTTGAGAAAATGTCATGCCATAATCTGTATGTAATTAGAGGCCATTTTTGTTTTCTAAATGTTCTGTTAGAGGTTATTTTAACTCTTACAAGCAAAAATGTGTTTGTTATCTAAGCCAAGCTAATGTATAGCTTCTGTTTAGTATGTGGTTGCACAATATCTTATAAGTCAATGTTAGCACTGCTTTTCTTAAAACCCAGGTCGTTAGCTTGTACACACAGATTGTCAAAAAAAGAAGAAAGATCTGTTAACTTTTACAGAATAGTGAAATAAATATTGGGATTAGTGATATGTTGACCGTTATTTTGTACTGCCTGTGAATCGGTGTACTGAAACCACAATTAACTGCAGTGTATATTGCAATCACATGGTGGCAAACTGACAAAAACTGAGTTATTTAAAAATGTAATTTTGTGATTCTTATATCTTGAATTCTGATCACTTCCAACATTTAAATTCACAGCAATGTGTCTTGGTTTGTTAAATAATGTATTTTTAATAGAATTTGCTTGTATGTTCACAGTTTTACAATAAAAAAGAGAGGTCTTAAGACTGAGAAAAAAACAACAACTGTGTGCTGTCATTCCTAGAACCACCATCTCTTACTGTATGTTTAGCTCGCTGCATAGGCTGAGTAGCCACACACTCAACCGAAGGCAGAAGAAATTATATTGTTTTTCCCCCCTTGAACCACAACCTATAAATTGAACTGGATTAAATGTATATGTTAAATGACAAGTGTCCAAATCTGGCTACAAAAAGGTGTAGAGTTTACTTACTGACTCTGATCCTGATCTGGTTAACTTGCTCACCAAGTGTCTTAGCTTCAACAAACCTGGAAAATGAAATGGCCACATCAATTAATACTGATCAAGGAGAACATCATTAAATACTGATCGATTGACAAGTTGTCAAAAAGTGCCCCCATTTTTTTTTCTTTTTTTCCCCAGAAAGACCAATGTTGCATTTGAAAATTCTTTGTATACGCTACCGGTCAAAAGTTTTAGATCAGGAAGATTTTTTTCTTTATGTTTTTAAATGAAGTCTCTTCTGCTCACCAAGGCTGCTTTATTTGATGAAAAAAATAAATAAATAAATGACAAACAGTAATATTGTGAAATATTATGACAATTTAAAATGACTATTTTCTATTTTAATATATTTTAAAATGTAATTTGAAAGCTGAATTTTCAAAATCATTACTATAGCTGATTACACATCAGTTTTCAGTGATCCTTCAGAAATCATTCTAATATGCTGATTTTATGCTCAAAAAACATAAATTGTTTTTTTCAATGATGAAAACAGTCATGTACCATTTCCCCCCCAAAAAATTCTATGATGAATAGAAAGTTCAAAAGAACAGCATTTATTTAAAATATAGTCTTTTCTAACATTATAAATGTCTTTACTGTAACTTTTGATCAATTTAACTCATCCTTGATGAATAAAAGTATTTTTTAATTTCCCCCAAAATAAAAAATAAATTCTTACTGACCCCAAACTTTTGAATGGTAGTGATAAATGTTACAAAAGCTTTCCATTTCAGATCAATTCTGTTCTTTTGAACTTTCTATTCATCAAATAAAACTGAAATAAAAATGTAAAAAAACTGTTTTCAACATGGATAATAATCATAAATGTTTCTTGAGCATCATATTATAATAATTTTTGTAGGATCATGTGACACTGAAGACTGCAGTAATGATGCTGTAAATTCAGCTTTGATCACAGGAATAAATTACACTTCACTATATATTCACATAGAAAACCACTGTTTGTAATAAATTGTAATAATATTTCACAATATTACTGTTTTTTGTATTTTTTATCAAATAATTGCAGCCTTGGTGAGCAGAAGAGACTTCTTTTAAAAACATAAAAAAATCTTACCGATCTAAAACGTTTGACCAGTAGTGTATATAAAACATCAATGAAAACTGATCAAGGATTCCAGTTGAGGCATAGATTAGGCATGGTCCCCACAGTGTCTCATCAGTACCCTCCACAAACAAACAAACAACCAAACAAACAAACAAACAAACAAAAAATCTTCTGTTTGAATCTGCAGCACTTGTCTGTCATGCTTAATCTGGTCCCAAGATAATTTGAATTCTGCAAAACAAAAACCATTGCCAGTCACTACAGCAATAGGGAGTGTTTTCTTTTACTCTTGGTACACAACAACCTGACAAGTGCCTCTCACTTTGATCTGTTGTCCTGTATAAGTTTCCAGTTTCATTCTAGTCAGTCTTAGTTTTGAGTCCCCCCCCCCCCCCACACACACACTTTTTCCACAGTTCCTTGAATGTATCCCCATTTAAAACGACAAGACTACATCCAGCATCTATTTCTAGCTTCATTTTGTGCCTGTCAATTAGCATGTTCATGGGTTGTATTCAACCCAGTGTGAATCTATCAAAAGAATTATCGCTGCCACTTTCTTCCACTTTATATGCAATGATGTTGTCCATGGCTCTTTCATCTATGATTTCTGTCTCTAATGGCCGTTCTACCCTTATTTCTACAAGCTCATGATACTGTATGTGACTAATTTTACCACATGCATGACATTTTTCTGTTTTGAATATACAATCAGGAGTGATTTATTTTCTTGCATGTATAACAGGACTTAAATGCTGCACTGGCTTGCATTCCTTCTTCACAGCTCACTCTGCTGTCTGATTTGTTCTGCACAGCTTGTAACATGCTGTTGCTATGAAATTCCTCCGCAGGTCATGTGCATTTTAATCAGCTGCCTCCAAAGAGAGTGCTATTTTCAGTGCATTATCAAAGATCAGATTTTGCTCCAATAATAATCTTCTTTGGATTGGTTCATTATTAACTTTACATTGAAGTCTGTCTCTCATCATCTGTTGCAGTATATCACCATAATTACAATGCTGTATGAGTTAGTTACAAAGTTATTTACTGTCTCACGAGAGTCAAACTTGAAATGTTGAACTATCTTGCTCGGCTTTGGGTAGAAATGGTTCTTTAGCAAATCCTCCAACTGAGAATAGCTCTTTTCTTTACAGCATTGTCAGTGCTATTTTCTTTAAAAGTAATTATCCAGTATCTCATCGTATTCTTCGCATGACTGTGTTTTCTCATCAAATGCTGCTACTATTCCAACATTTGCAATGCTTCACTTAGAAACGACTTTTCTCTTCCATCACTCCATCATACAACTCTCATGCGAATACCACTGGTATCCTTGTCAACAAAATATGTGGTCACTAATCATGAGAAAAATCACACAACAGAAAGGAACAGAGTCCGGTAGTTCTACGAATAAATGTTCTTAAATTCCAGGATTGAACAAGCATGAGCTGACTATCCAAAAGGACAGAACATTCTACCGCAGTAACAACCCTAGCGGTAACAACTGAAACTGCAAGAATTGGACTCAGTCTACTATACAACCCAGGGGCAAACTACTTAACAGTGGCCCCCTCGTCTGGAGAGAAAAGATCTTGCTGAAACTCTCCATTTCTTGGCGAGCAGTGGCTGGGAGATGTGAATAGGAAGATACACAAATCCGCCGCAAACTCTATGGGCGGCGCCATCTTGCCTGCCGCCATACTGCGGGCCTGCAAAGTGTGACGGTGACAGCCCTCTAATGATATTTCAATGAAAGCCGATCCTGCTTATGAAATAAAATGTCTGGTTTACATTGGGTACCTGGTAGATGATGTCAGGCAGTGGCCAAAACTTACAGATAAAGGTAATTTATTGACAACATGTGTTAATGTAAAAATGTGTCAGCCTAATGTAATGTAATTAAGACGTGTATTAATTTATGACAACAATAAAATTTATGACAACAATAAAACCGAACGCTGCCATAGATGTTTTGCTAATATCATATGTTCACATGCCAACTGTCCCTTATAAATACTGCCCTACAAAGGCAAAATGCACTAACTACGCAAACAAAGAAATGGAGAAAAGGGACTTTAAAGTTTTTATACCAGCCAGTCAAACATGTTATGGATTGATTATGTGGTAATGCATCTCTGAAACGGGACATAATTTAACCCAGATATTTTTTCACAAGACAGAACACATGTCATAAAGCCCATTACATTTTTGACCAAATGTGTAGTTATTGCGCTTTGCAGAATAGTAGGGCAGAATAGACTGCTACTGATCTAACCACTGACTACACCAGCAACACGACATTTGAGAATGATCACGACACCGGTCATAATCCATCACAGCTCACACGCGCATCAGTCCATACAAACTCAACATCCAGCCACGCAAGAAAACATTAAATATTACCGAGGTAAAATGTTGATGTGATTTGCTGCCCAAGAAACATTTCTGATTATTATTAATGTTTTCTTTTTAAAAAGTCAGGATTCCTTGATGAATAGAAGATTCAAAGTAGATTTATCCGAAACAAAAAATCTTTGTAACATTATAAATGTCTGCGTTCATTTTTTGATTACTTTAATGCGTCCTTACTGAATAAAAGTAGTATATTACTTTCTTTATTTTTTTTCAAATGTAGTGTATGTTACAAAAGCTTTTTATTTCAGATAAATGCTATTATTTTGAAGTATGATTGATTTGTGTAATGTGACTTTTTTTGTGTGATCTTAAAATCCGATTTACAATTAAATTGTACATAAATAGGTTAAGCAAAACAAATGTTTAAACTTTTGTGTTTAAAAAAAAGAAAATTTTAAATGTATACTAACCTGAAATGACATATACTGTTTGATACAGTACAAATATTTTGAGTGTCTCTTATTTTCCTTTAAAAAAAAAACAATACTTGTCCCACATTTTTCTCAAGTTGGCTATTCACAAGTTGCAGATAACTATTAGCCGCGACCAGTTGCAGCAATAAAATACATGTTTTTACAGGTATTCAATATTATTTTATTAATAATCTGACATGCGATGAGCTTCAGAACCTAAATTACAGGGCATTGATTGAAGGTCAGAATTACACGAGCTCCGGATGGATTGGCCAGATACTGCATACCATCGCAGATGAGCTCATCACATTAAAAGGTGTCGTGAGGTTTTCATAGGCAGTGAACTCGTGCCATAATGTGTCAGTAACAATACAGAGAAAATTGTTAAAACAGCCAACCACACAACACGCTCTTCCCGGCATCACTAGACATACGCACAAAATAACTAAATAAAAACATCTGCTATAGCCGCCTACGAGAACAACGCTACTTCCGCAGCAGCAAGGCCCGCAGTAATGGCGGCGCTGCTTTACTTCCGCGTTTCGCCGGATTTGTGTATAGTAGCTGCTCTGCAGGGTCCTTTTTCTGAGTCCTCTTTTTGACAGATTGTTCTATCATGTGAGGGTTTATGGATGGCGAACACTCAGATTTGCAATGTGGAAAAAAAAAAGAAACAGTCCAGAACAGGCACTGAGAAACTGGCTAGGCTGGAGTACCACACTGGAACAGGTAAGACTGACAGGAACAGACAGGGACCTAAAAGGGGAAACCACCACAAAAATCTTGCACAAGAATAAGCAAACAGAGAGAATAAATAAGGCAGAAAATAGGAGGGTAAGGAGGAAGAGCAGGTGGGGTAAATTAACAAATAAAAAGATAACAAAAAGGCAGGACCAAGACAAGACACTGACAAAAGGACACATGGCAGACAAAAATAAAGAGACACTAAACAGAAGCAAAATTCAGATAACAAGACAGTCAGGATAGGATCCTGATACTGTAGCACACACCGACCTTTGTTGCAGGAGAGCCCTGTTATCTTCAATTGTTAAACGGTCTTCATGGTCCCTCAGAAAGACTTCAAATGCTGCCTGTTTACCAACAGATAATTCTGGCACTGAAAGAGAAGAGTGGATAGTTAGGTAAAATTATGAGAATGTCATCTACTCTAAGATCTAAAATCATGAAAACATGGTCTCTAATAAGGTCATGTCAACATATCATTATAATAAAATTATATTCTCATTACTGTTTGAGAATCATGCCATTACATTTTAGAGTAGTCTTTTATTGTGGCCAGCCTAAGGCATACCTGTGCAATAATCATGCTGTCTAATCAGCATCTTGATATACCACACC
Source organism: Cyprinella venusta (assembly GCA_038021265.1). Classification (NCBI taxonomy): domain Eukaryota; kingdom Metazoa; phylum Chordata; class Actinopteri; order Cypriniformes; family Leuciscidae; genus Cyprinella; species Cyprinella venusta. Next base: position 26,323,845 of record CM075875.1, on the reverse strand, counting down.
TGTGAGGTGGATGGATCATCTCGGCAAAGGCGAAGTGCTCGCTAACACTAATTTAGACAGATTTGTGAAAAAAATATTTCAGAGAAATAAGCCTTTTGTGTACATAGAAAAAGTCTTAGATCTTTGAATTGAGCTAATGAAAAATGGAGGCAAAAACAAAAGCGTTTCATTTATAATTTTATTCATCGTCACTGAAGTTGGCATTGTGGCTTTAAATAGCTATGGTTATGAAAATCAAGGTCAAATGAAGTTACGAGTTTTTTGATCAGCAAATGACAGATATTTTATCTGTCACTGGAACAGTCACATTACATTTTCATCAACTTGCAGGATTAAAGTTTATTGCAGCAATATGGGCGCTCCATTTTCTTGTTGTTGAAATCTCATGATACAAATGAAGCATTATACACAGGATAGTTAAAAGAGTATATGTGCTTTAACTAGATGCAAAGATGTCACTTGTGGGTGAAAAAAAAAATCTGTGGCGACGGTTTTGCAATCTGTCCCTCAGTTTATAAACTGTACTCACAAATTCTCAAACTGTTCCCTCGGTTTAACAATTCGTGCCCACGGATTAATACCGTACCAGAGACTATTTATATAAAATAGTCTCTGGTACGGTTTAAAAGGACTTTGACCGTACCCACGAGTTCCTAATCCGTGCTCTCAGATTTGTAAACCGTGCCTTCAGTTTTTGCAATCTGTACCACAAATTCATAAACCATGCCCATGCTTTCGCAATCCGTACTCAAGGGTTTGTAATCCATAAACAGATTTATGGCTCGTCCCTCAGAGTGTGCCGCATGATTCAACCAGGCTTTCGGTTTAGATGCGGGATGCATAACTCTTTTGTCTTTTCAATAATAAGATGTAAGGAACTGCTCTCAAACCAACAGATAATACTGTAAATGTACTCAAATGTACTTCTTTCTGACATGAGACCAATGCCATATCATCTGCATATTTTATAAGGGTAAGGTTATCGTCATTGCACTTAAGTTCATTTATGTATACGGAAAAAAAAAAGTATTGGAGACAGTACACATCCCTGTATCTAAAACCAAGCAATCCGACATAACATTATTATTAACAAAGACTCACTGAGGGCGATCTTTTATAAACTTAATCCATAAAATCATCCAAGTACTAGCACCTAACCTCATAGAGGCGCTTTAAAATAAGATAAGGTTGGACGGTATTAAAAGCGGATGAGAAATCCATAGAGTATTTGAACCTTGGAATTTGAGTTGTCTAGATGATTTTGAACCTTATTTAAAAGAGTGAGAGAGACATCCACAGTGCTCCTATTGGCCTGATAGGCAGGATAGGATATGTAGTGAATACCATGTAATATAGGGCTATAAATATCTGGTTTGTGGTAACTCACCCCTTTTTCTTGTTATCAAATGATGAGCATGTTTGTAATCAAGAGAGGTGTCGCATTTTTCACTCTCATCCGCCTGTAGGCCTGTGGGTGACTGTGATGAACTGCAGATTGATGGGTTTTGATTGTGTAACTGTGCCAACTGGGAAGAAACATCTTGAACTTTCCTTTTTTCTCTCTTGAGCATGCTCACTAATATACCTGAGAAGCTTAATTAAGGATAATGATTTGTTTCGGCCTGGAGATCTGTTTGTTGCAAGGATAATTAAATGCAAAACAGTCAATCAAATGAAAAACAGTGTGAATTTCTGAAGATTCAAAATCATGACTTTAGTATTCCTGTAACAAGTGGTCAAGAATGTAGTGAAGGGTTCCGCAAATCCAGTCCTGGAGTGCCACTGCCCTGCATAGTTTAGCTAAAGCAAAAGCACACATACACACATTCTAAATGTAGTCCTTACAAATATGTACAATATTCCAAGTCTTCTAAATGGATATGAAAGTTTTGTGTGAAGACCAGACCAAAATTTAAGTCACTATTCACTCATTATTCTATTCCGGTGGACTGTTATCCATTGTCACTTTATCATTAGTGAGTTTAACTAGAACCAGATTCATGTTTAAATCATTTTCTAGTGAACAGCACATTCCAAGGCCCAATTTTATGCAGGGCCCATCTTTGACCCTTGGATCTTGATGGACTAGCAAAAACAAATGTCCAACGACATCAGATAAGGATGCTAGGACAACTGTCAACTGAAGAAACATATTAGAGGGCAAGTGTACGACCACTAGTACCAAGTCCCAGAAGGACAGGACTTCTCATTGGCCACCATACCTTAGGATCTTGTGGATGTAGCAACAGTAGCTAATACAAAGAGAGGCCACAAGAATCCACCCAAATCTATTCATGACTATTTTTGAAACCCTTACAATTTATATGAACTACAGTCAAGTCATCTTCATTTACAGTTTATGGCGCTTTTAACAAACGATTGTTCCAAAATGGCTTTACAATGAAAATAGGAAATTAAAGTAACATAGATTGTTCTGGTTCTATAGCAGATCTAGAATAAATTTGATCTCCAGCTAAAGCCAGCTTTGATCGATTCATCTCCGTTGCAACGATCATCAGTTATTAGCTCAGGGGCTGCTAACATGACACCGTTTTGACAGAAAAATCTTAAAAAGCATATTGCAGGTAAAAAAATATATAAATTCATAGATAATTTGTATGAAAATACATTATGAAAAGTTAATGCAGGATTTAAAATGTTTTAAAACAACATAAGGGCACTAATTTAGTAGATAAAGTGAGCATTTCTTGGACTGCTCAGCTTTTTTTTCACATCGCGTCATTTTACGTCACGTTAGGGAGCCTCAGCCTCAGCTCAGTAAAGAGTAGACTGGTATTCAGTGAGAGCGGTCGTCAGTCAGTGTGCTTTCAGTAATGGTAAATGGTAAATGGACTGCATTTACAGTATATAGCGCTTTCATAGACCCAATGGCCACCAAAGCGCTTTACAAATTGCCTCACATTCACCCATTCACACACACATTCATACACCGATGGCGACGGCAGCCATGCAAGGCGCCATCCAGCTCGTCGGGAGCAGCTGGGGTTAGGTGTCTTGCTCATGGACACCTCGACACTTGGTCAGGTGGAACCGAGGATTGAACCACCAACCTTTCGGTTTGTAGACAACCCACATGAACCACTGAGCCACTGCCGCCCCAAAAATAGTAATTTTTGTATTTTAATTTTTTCATCGTCAAGGTAAATTATTGTGTTTGTGGAAGTTGCAAAAACTCCGGCCTGTCAGGACTTCAAGATCGAGTCCACAAGTTTCCATTACAAGAAAGGGACAGTGCTATAACCTATATCTTTCATTCCTGGTGCGGTTTGTGCAGGTGAAGAGACAGGATTTCTCTTCCGCATTGGCTTCAGAAAACGTGGTCGTGTGTAGCGTTCACTTCAAATGATTATCAGCCTGGTGATATGATGGAGTTCAACATGGGATGCCGAAGCAAGAATATTAATACATCGTATACTATACCAATAGCATCAAATAAATGGACTGCATTTATATAGCGCTTTCATAGACCATGGCCACCAAAGCGCTTTACATATTGCCTCACATTCACCCATTCACACACACATTCATACATCGACGGTGGTGTCAGCCATGCAAGGCGCCATTCCAGCTTGTCGGGAGCAGCTGGGGTTAGGTGTCTTGCTCATGGACACCTCGACGCTTGGTCAGGTGGAACCAAGGATTGAACCACCAACCTTCCGGTTTGTAGACAACCAACATGAACCACTGAGCCACTGCCGCCCCATTACAAATAGTGTGATAGGTAACTTAGTCATGCCCTAAATAGAGGCAACTTGTAATTGAAAAACAAAATGTGTTGTTTCAATACTCAAATCTTTGATATTCTGTTTATGTTATAACCCAGGTGAAAAATATGTATTAAAAATTTACCTGAGTATGTGTCACAGTCCTCGTCTGCACCAGTCTGTCTTGTCATCAGCACTACACTTCCCAGGATCCCACTCCACTTATCTCCACTCCTGAACTCACTCCCGCAATCACCCACCTGTACATCGTCTTTATCATCTGTGTCACCTGTTTTCACCTCATTATGTTTGATTCCTGCTTGTATTTAGTTCTCCCTGTTTCGGTCAGTCATTGTCGGTCGATGTAGATGTTACCCTGAGTTTAGTGAGTGTTTCTGCCTGTGTTAGTGCCTGTACATGTACCTGTTTATGTACCTGATTGGATTTATTAAGTAAAGTAATTGCATTGGAGCATTTACCTCGTCTGTCTTCATCTGCCTACACTCCACACCAAACCGTAACAGACCGACCGATCACCAAGAGTTATGGATTTTGCAGTGGTGCTAATCCTCCTCCTTGCCCAGGAGGATCAATCCCTCGAGGCCCACACACAGAGGTATTTGGACTTGGTACCTCTTGTACATTATGATGATACCAGCCGCTGTGTGTTCTTCTGGGCAGGCCTAAACGCTGAAACCAAAGCACGCCTGCCTGGAGATGGGCCTTGAGGGAACTTCGCGGCCTATGTGGAGTGGGTGCTGGTATTCTGTGGATCCTCCGTCACTGTCCATGACGTCACCAGCCCCACTCCAAACCAAGAGACCATCCAGCCGGTGCCAGAGACCGTCCAGCCGGCGTCAGAGACCGTCCAGCCGGCGCCAGAGACCGTCCAGCCAGCGCCAGAGACCGTCCAGCCAAAGACAGCCCGTCCAGAGTCTCGTCCGGCCGAGACAGCCCGTCCAGAGTCTCGTCCGGCCAAGACAGGCCGTCCAGAGTCTCGTCCGGCCGAGACAGCCCGTCCAGAGTCTCGTCCGGCCAAGACAGCCCGTCCAGAGTCTCGTCCCGCCGAGACAGCCCATCCAGAGTCTCGTCCCGCCGAGACAGCCCATCCAGAGTCTCATCCCGCCGAGACAGCCCAGCCAGAGTCTCGTCCCGCCGAGACAGCCCAGCCAGATCCCGAGATCGTCCAGCCAGAGCCAGAGACCAGGATTCCACCCAGCCTCCCTCTCCCGCCTCCTCTCATCTGTCACCTGTCAGCCTTTCTGGCTACCAGCCCTCCGGTTCTAGCCTGGTCGGTGGATCTTTGCCTCCAACATCCTCTACCTGGACACTTCTTCAGCCCCTCGTCCCATCTGCTCCCCCTTGGCTCCTACCTCCCTCAGCTCCACCATGGCCCCTCAGTCCACCAGTTCCGCCAGGCTTCCTCGTCCCCCCGGATTCACTTCTGTCCCTTGTCGTCCTTCCCTCACCTCTGGACTTCCATCCTCCGGCTTCGCCTTGTCCTTTCACCCCCCCCAACCCCCCCCCCCCCCCACCCCGGTTCTGTTGGACTCCTCACTCCCCTCAGTGCTCCGTCGGTCTTCACTCCCTCTCTCCTCACCGTGTCCTTCTGTGTCCCTGTCTTCACTTCAGTCACCTAAGCCAGTTTCACCATGTTTCTCCAGTCCCTCAGCATCACCCTGTCTCCTCGGCCCTACGGCTTCACCCTGGTCTCCTCTCCCACCTGCTCTGCCCCGTCAGTCGGCCCCCTGGTGTCGTCAGCCCCGCCTCCGTCTCGGCTCCTTCATCCATCGGCTCCACCATGGATCCTCCCTCCATCTGCTCCGCCCTGGTCTCGCCCTAAGCCTGCTCCGCCCTGGTCTCGCCCTCAGCCTGCTCCGCCCTGGCCACGCCCTCAGCCTGCTCCACCCTGGCCACACCCTCAGCCTGCTCCGCCCTGGCCACGCCCCGGTCAGCCTTCAGGTCATCCTCCCACCCTCCCCTGTTCTACAGTGTGAGGCCACACTTTCCGGGAGGGGGGAGTAATATCACAGTCCTCGTCTGCACCAGTCTGTCTTGTCATCAGCATTACACTTCCCAGGATCCTCTTGTCTCCACTCCTAAACTCACTCCCGGAATCACCCACCTGTACATCGTCTTCATCACCTGTGTCACCTGTTTGATTCCTGCTTGTATTTAGGTCTCCCTGTTTCAGTCAGTCATTGTCGGTCGATGTAGATTTTACCCTGACTTTAGTGAGTGTTTCTGCCTGTACCTGTACCTGTTTGCTATTTGGATTTATTAAGTAAAGTAATTGCATTGGAGCATTTAACTCGTCAGTCTTCATCTGCCTACACTCCACGCCAAACCGTAACAGTATGCTTTTTGTACAATAGAAATATTCTCAAGTATAGTTTGTATACATTTAATAGTATAAATCTACCCTAAACATACTACTGTCTGCTCATAGGATCATAATAATCTGTACAATATTGGGAGCACAGTGTATATTGTTACCAAACGTGTATATCTATAAGGACATCTCTCACCAAAAGACACCTGTCTTGTTCTCCTCACACCACAACTCAGTCTGTCTCTGACCGTTCTGTCTAACATTATCCTGGCCCATGCATGCTCTCTTTAGCATAGCAGGCTCATAACTTCATGGCTTGGTCCATCATACGAGTATTTCCACAGCATCCGAAATGTCATTGCGATCCATTGTTTTTCTGTTGTTTGAATCGACCACTCTCCCGCTCGTTCCGCCACGCCCATTTTCAGACGTGGAAGTAAAATTTTCTCACAAAAACGACTCCTTTAGTTCCTACATTATTTTTCTATGCACTCGTTGACTCGTTGGGTCCTCTAACCTGCAATAAGCCCTTTAAGTTCTCTCTTAAGCAAAATTCAAAAATGCAAACCTGTGATAATGCTGATGGTGTGCACACACGTATTACTGTAAGAGCCCACACCACAGGTATGCCTGTTTTAATATGCGCACTGCATGCATGTAGTCCTTCCTAAAAAAAACAAAAACACTTTTTGTATCTTGAATTTGTATCGCTTCGGAGTAGCCGCTCAAAACGTAACTATCCCGACAACGTTTTATCTGTAGAGAGGTAAGGGATGGGAGGGAGGCCTTCACAGGGGAGGGACTAGTTGGCACTTCAGCACTTGTCGTCGCATCTAGAAGCAGGTCCTTCATCAGATCTCTATACGGCCTGGATTCAGCGAACTGCGGTAAACCTCAGGATAAACAAAGAGACTAATATTAGCGTAGATGCCATTCTTCTTATAATGTATGCAGCCTAACTTTGAATTATAGAATTCTATAATGTATATGCTAGGTCAAAGAGATGTGTTTTCTAGTTTTGAACTGACAGAGTGTGTCTGCTTCCCGGAAAATATTAGGATGACTGTTCCAAAGTTTTGGTGCTAAATAAGAAAAGGATCAACCGCCAGCAGTCAATTTTGATATTCTAGGTATTATCAACTGCCCGGAATTTTGAGATTGCAATAGACGTGATATAATGTGTTAAGAACTTGCTCAAGTACTGGGGAGCTAAACCATGTAGTGCTTTGTAAGTAATCAGCAATATTTAAAATTGTATATGATGTTTAACAGGGAGCCAATGCAGGGTTGACAGAACCGGGTTAATAAGGTCATACTTTCTGGTTCTGGTAAGAACTTGAGCTGCTGCATTTTGGACCAGCTGTAATTTGTTTATTAAAGGTCCTATAAGCGATCCTGGGGGTGTTGACGTTCGCAATATTTTCAAACAAATCGGAGGCTAGCTAGACCCTACCTCCTCCGCATCTCATCTCCTCCCCCTCCCTTCCGTGCTTCCTGAAATAATTGTAACCGTCGGACTGGAAGCCCTTCTGCCGCCGGAGTTCTCGCCATCATTCAAAAGCTTTGCTACCGATGTAAATTCGGAACTTCGCACGTTCTTTATCCGACTCCTTCTTCTTTTTAATTTGTTCTTCAGAACAACGTCTCTTTGGTTGTGTCTCGGGCATTTTTCAAACTTCCCTCTGACGCTTGTCTCTCCTTCACACACACACACCCCCTTCATGTGCACGCGCACTAACCCCCAGACCCACCCTCAAATACTTCTTGCCAGTGATTGGCTGGAACACTGTTTGTTAGGTTTCGTGGTCCGGGTAAGACATGATTGTTTTTGTTGCCGTTTGTGGAGCCTGTGGTGTCTACAGAGACCGCGTTTTTTTACAGTGTGTTTAGGGGACAGGCAGCTAGCCGATAGTGAGGAGACGTTTGCTGTACGTGACAAAAAATGTTTTGCCCCGACATCGCTTATAGAACCTTTAAGCTTGCAGCATTACAATAATATAGTCTTGAGGAAATGAACGCATAAAATAACTGTACTGCATTTGTCAATGAGAGCATGATGTAATTTAGATATGGTTTTTTAAGTGGTTTAATCATAGCCAGCTTAAATTTTTTTGGTACGTATCCTAATGAAAAAAAATGAATTATTGATATGAGAAGAGGATCTATGGTCTCTGGAAGCATCTCTTTCAACATACATGATGTCAATTTAGATGATTTAATGAGTTTAGACAATTCATCCTCTCCTATAGCAATGAATGAATAATTTTTTTCCATATGCTTTAGTAGATGGTTGCATAGTTATATTTTTCTCTCTGATATTATCAATCTTGCAAGTAAAGAAGTTCATAAAGTCATTACTGCTGTGCTGCTTGGAAGCCTCTAGGCTTGACGCTTTATTTTTCGATTAATTTTGTAATTGTTTCCAATAAATACCTAGGGTTTTCCCTACGCAGGAGTGATGAGATAGTTGTTCTATAATAGACGAACGTCGCTCTGCATATGTCATCTCCTTCATCGCTCAAATTGGTTTTAGGTCTATCAATTGCGCCCAGAGGCATTTGAGCTACGTCCATTGGTGCTACGTCCGTTTGTTGACGCATTTGAGCTACGACCGTCCGTTGACACGTCATTCCCTTTGGAAATGATTCGTCTATGAAGCTTTGCCAGACCATAACTCAGTTACAACTGAGAATGGTCTGATGTTAACCAGGCTACCCTGGCTATTAGAAGAAAATAAACAAAACCCTAGGGATTTATTTGAAACAGTGGCTAAACTAACAAAAAAAAAAGTTTCAAGCTTAGAAGTTTCCAAGCAGCACAGCAGTAATGACTTTATAAACTTCTTCACTTATAATATTGATAATATCAAGGAGAAAATTATAACTATTCAATCGTCTACTACAGTATCACATCAGGGAGTGCATTGTAGTCTCCCTAAGGAAACATTTGATTCATTCATTACTAAAGAAGAGGAAGAATTTTCTAAACTCATTGAATCATCTAAATCGACAACATGTATGTTAGACCCTATACCGACAAAGCTATTAAAAGAGATGCTTCCAGAGGAAATAGATCCTCTTCTCAATATCATTAATTATAATCTTTAACAATATTTGTCTCTGGGATATTTACCAAAAACTTTCAAGCTGACTATGATTAAACCACTTGTTAAAAAACCCCAACTTGATCATACAGAATTAGTCAATTACAGGCAGATCTTGAATCTACATTTTTTTTGTCAAAGATACTAAAAGACAGTATCCTCACAACTATGTTCCTTTTTTAGAAAGAAATGATATCTGAAATGATTTTCATTTCAGGATTTAGACATTACCATTGTACTGAGACAGCTTTCATTAGTCACAAATGATTTGCTCTTATCATGGTTGTATCTCGCTATTGGTGTTACTCGATCTTAGTGCTGGATTTGATACACTTGACCACAACATTCTTTTAAATAGACTCGAAAATTATGCTGGCATTAGTGGAATTGCATTAGCATGGTTTAAATTATACTTATCTGACCATTATCAGTTTGTAGCAGGAAAATGAAGAGATGTCTAATCGATCACAAGTTCAGTATCGTGTACCACAAGGCTCAGTCAGTACTAGGACCGTTGCTGTTCACTCTGTACATGCTACCCTTAGAATATATCATTAGTTAGCATGACATTAGTTTTCACTGTTATGCTGATGATACTCAGCTCAATATTTCTTTACGCCCCGACGAAACATCCGATTTCACAAAATTAACGGAATTAAAGGAGCTGTATGTAAGAAATTTATTTCAAATAATCATAAAATGACCCTGATGTGTCACTAGACATTAAGAAATCATGTTCATTTCAAATACTTTTATCACTGACAACAGTAGTCCGGCCAGGATATTGTCATTTAAAAAGTGTTGTTGCAGCCCTCAACTGTCATGTTGTGTTTTGGTCTGATGCTCCACCCTCCCCCGATCTACCAATCACGAAGTCATTAGTGTTGCAGCATTCGGGTTGCCAGCTCTGCTCTAATTACCACAGCTGCAGCTACAAACGTGTGGGGTAAAAAAAGTTGGATCCTGCAGCATATCTGGCAACCTCGGGTCAGGGGGGAGGGGGAGGGGATACACCGCTCTACAGTAATTTGAAACTGATTGCAGTACCAGTTTTGGCCACAATCTTACATACAGCTCCTTTAATGGAAAATGAATGGCTGATGTAAAAAAAAAAAAGGATGACTAGTAATTTCCTGCTACTAAATTCTGAAAGAAAAAACAACAACAAAAAAAAAAAAAACAAAAAAAAAACAACAACATCTAATTACTGGACAAAAAAACGTCCTCATGTGATAATCTAGAATATTGTCTAACACTTGATGGCTGCTCTGTCACGTCTTCGTCATCGGTTAGGAACCTGGGTGTGCTCCTTGATAGCAATCTTTCATTTGAAAGTCACATGAATAGTAGCTGTAAAACCGCTTTTTTCCATCTTAAAAATATATCCATATGCTCTCATTGATGGATGCGGAACGATTAGTTTATGCATGTGTTCATGACTTCAAGGCTAGATTATTGTAAAGCTCTACTGGGTTGTTGCCCTGCACGCTTAATAAACAAATTACAGCTGGTCAAAAACACAGAAGCTCGAGTTTTTACCAGAACCAGTAAGTATGACCAGTCTCCCTAACATTTTCCGGGAAGCAGACACACTCTGTCAGTTCAAAGCTAGACTAAAAACACATCTCTTTGACCTTGCTTACACATAACACACTATAGACTTCTGTAATTCAATGTTAGGATGCATAGATTAGGATGCATAGTCAGCTGGAACCGGGAACACTTCCCATAAATCCGGATGCACTCGTCACATAATAAGAAGAATGGCATCTACGCTAATATTAGTGTCTCTGTTTATGCCAGTTTACCACAGTGTGCCGGATCCAGGCCGTATCCAGATCTGTGAAGGACCTGCTTCTGGATGCGACTACAACGCAGTCCTGAAGTGTCACTAGGCCCTCCCTGTGAAGGCCTCCTTCCCTTCACCTCTGTACGGATAATTGTTGTCGGGATAATTCTGGTTCTCGTGGCTACGTCCAAGCGATAAAAATTTGTATTATAAATTTCAAGGCCAGACAAATAGTTTGTTGAGGCATGGTATTTTAGTTAAAAACTACATGCCAGCGCTCATACATTCAAACATGCATACCTATAGAAAGAACTCTTAATACGCATGTGCACACCATCAGCATTCTCACAGGGGCACGTTTTTAAAGTTTGCGTAGAGTTTTCTGTTAAAACAGTGTCGTGTTAGCGCCCCCAAGTTAATAACGAATGATTGTTGCGACAGAAGTGAATCAATTAAAATGCACTTTGGCTGGAAAATAAATTTATTCTAGAGCTATCATAAAGCCAAAACAATTTCTGTAGCTTTGATTTCATATTATCACTGTAAAGCAGATTTGGAACAATCTACATTGTTAAAAGCACTATATAAATGAAGATGACTTGACCAGACAAGCCACTAGATATTTTGCCTGGACTTCACTAGCCTAGATACACACGTCAAGTCACTAGTAGTCTGGTCAAGTGACCAGGTACATACTGTAATAGTACAGCAGTGTTAAACCATTCGTCAAAGCCGGTCCAGGCACACAAAGATAAACTTGCGGTTCTTATGACTTTCCGGAGTAGCAGCAGAACAAACATTGTATGTCGTGGTGATTGATCTGCTTGTTTTAGGGGGCAGTATCATTAATCTTGTCTCCAGTTATATTATCATATAGCAGCAGTGTGTTCAACATTCTAAAGAAGCAAATACAGTTTTTGGCTTGTCATGTTCATTTTCTCATTTTCAGCTGTGTTGGAACAAATTTTATTTATGCTATTTGTGCAGCAGCAGAATGTCTTACATGCCACAGCACCGTATCAGCGTTTGTATTGGCAGTAGCAAGCCCATGTACTTGCTTTTGTAGCAGTAGCAGCAGCAGCAGCAGCAGCAATAATCTACAACTACAGCAGTAATATCTGCAGCAGCAGCATAGCAGATATATTCTACCTGGACAAAATAGATTAACACTGTCATATTCATTACCATGCTAAACAGTTATCACAATAGAAATAATATTACTTTGAAAAAATATAACAGATCATTTGACTGTTGCACCTCATATTTAAATTAGACCTAGTGAGACACAAAATCTTAAGTTTATAAACTAACTATATTATTATGAAGTTGAGTAAAGGATACTGATCTCGTTATCACGGTGGGTCACGGTATTCCGGAGCTTTTGGAGTTCAGCATGTAATATTCTGTCCTCTCCATCAGACATGCCCTTTAAAGGAGGACTGCTGCCATTACTCACCCCAATTTGAGCAGAGAGTCTCTCTTGCACTTTCACCTGAAGAGAAAGGAAACTTGTTTGATAGGTAATATGTTTAAATGTTGGAGGATTACTTTCATGTAGCTAGAATGTGTTCTCCATATATTTGAATCTTAACCATTTCTGTTTTTTACTGTTCAGGGCACAAAAAAAATGACATAATGGGGGATGCATCGAGGATGCATCGAGGTGACTTGAGACAGCCAGGTATTCCAGACTGCATCTCACACCAACCAGCAAACGTCAATAGCAACTGATGATAGCTCACTGATCATCAACCCCGACTGGAACAACCTTTCCTCGGCTAGTGCTTCTGACGTTTGCCGCTGGATCTGATGTCTCTACACTAGTGGATAAACTTGACGTATAATTCGTCTTGTGTATAAGTCTATCTTTGGTCTCATTAAACTATAGTTTGTTCCATGGCAAAAAATCGTTTTGGCTGAGGGCAAAGTGAAGTTTAATAAATTTATGTAACTTTAACATTGTAGTCTATTAGAGAGCTTACGTAATATATATATATATATATATATACATACATATATATATATATATATATATATACATACATATATATATATATATATATATATATTTAATCATTCTCTTCACTACACAATAAAAACGACACAACCCGGTCTCTGTTTGTCAAAGCAGCATTATGTTTTGAAATTTTGCTCTCGGGATCCCCCTACAGTTGGGAAACAGTATTGTCTTCTACTACTGTCATAAAATCTGTCATGGTTACACCAGGGAGTACCCTATGGGGAATACCAGGGAATACACGTGTATATTTGTTGACAAGCGATATACCCCTGAACTCTGCAGAAGGAGTTCTCACATCTTGGGCAGACTGCCAGCATTTAGAGTTGTTCCGATTCCAATACTAGTACCGGAAATGCCGCCGACACCAATAAAAATTCTGGGATCGGTATCGGTGAGTACTTCTATCCGCATACCGATCTGATACCATTTTATTAAACAATGTCTAGTTATACACGCTAGCTTTGCTTGCTGCTGCAAAACGGAGATCAACTCTTCTTCGCTGCTCTAAACAGTGGTTGCTAGAGGAAACACAGGAAGTCGTGTTGTTGCCACAGGCAACCACTGTTTAGAGCAGCAAAGAAAAAAAACGCGTGTGCGTGCACCCTGGCATAATGTCCGCAGTTTGGCGGTATTTAAGGCTGGACCAACCAGCCAGTAAAACGGCGACATGTCTCATGCCATACTGCAATTTCGAGGGGTAGAAGTATTAGCAACTTCAACACGAGTAACTTAAGCATTTGAAGGCCCGTCAACCCGGAGAACACGGTGGCAGACGGAGGATGAGCCGCGTCAGAATCAACAATCTCTGAAAGCTTCATTAAGGCTATGCTTACACTGAGGCTATGTTTACACGGAAACGATTCTGAAGAGAAAACGCAAAAGTGGCGTTGCGTCATCACTTTTTATTCTGCGTTTAGACGAGCATTTTGTGTGGGAAATCCGCGTGCAAATGGTGACGCAAAAGTGTGCGAAATTCAATGTAACGTTACTATGCACTTCAGGCGGCTAGGAGTGCATACTACAACAACACCAAGCCTGCGTACAACCTTCACTTTCAAGCAGACTTTTGCGTTTTTACCATTTACACGGGAGCGCGGCGGTGTAGCGTTTTTAAGATTTCCACTCTGGAGGGTGGTTTCACTTTTTTGCGTTTTTAAGCCCCAAAAACGCCGTCGCCATGAAAACGAAAGGAACATCCGATAAAATATTTTTACGTTTTCACCCGCGAGTGTTCTTGTGTAAACAGGGCCTCAAATGAAGAGAAATGTTTTCAAAAGACAGCCAAGGAACATTAAATATAACCAACAACATGAAAGTTATTGAGTTTAATATTCTGGATGACCAGCCACCGTCAAAACTGAAATGTCCTTTATTTAACAAAATTGTTTATTGATCTTCAGTTATAAAGAGAATAGAAACTGAATAGAAACTATACACACCCAGGTATCGGATCGGTACTCGGTATCGGCCGATACCCTGAGTCCAGGTATCGGAATCGGTATCGGGAAGAGAAAAAGGTATTGGGACATCTCTACCAGCATTGTGTGAGAAATGTCTACTTCATCCCAGGTACATTGGCATATATTTCAGCACGTCATATGAATATAGTTTCATGGGCTTTATTTCAAAAGATCGCGTAGCTCACGTTTACAAGCCAGCGTCTTTATAGTAACATTAGCCTATTGGCTACTGTTTTACTTAATTGATTATACCAATTCAATTCAATTCAATGTTTGTGTGGTAGATAATAGCCATGTGTCAAAATTATAATATCAAGCTACCATAGATGAAACTGCAAATTTGAAAAATCAATTTGCATTATAGCCCGAGGCAACACACTTTCACCAGAAAAATAAATAACGAAATGAAAAACGCTTATATTCCTTATATTCAGGTGTGCATAATTATTAGGCACATTTTCTTTTACCGATAAAATAAGCCAAAAAAGAGATTTAACTCAGACTGAAAAGTCAAAAATTAAGAAATTCCCACGAGAAGGATGCAGTCCTAATGCAATACTAGAAATTGCAGTTAAGGCATGCCCATTGGACAGTGAAATGCTCATGCTCACTGGTCAGCAGGGTCAGACAAAAACAGGCCGAGAAGAAAAGACACACGTTAACTGCAAAAGAATTAAGAATTAAAGCGCCCTGTGTCCATTGAGGAGGGTGAGGTTGATATGGTTGCCCTTCCCGCAAATCTCTGCATTAGAATGGGAGGTCGAGGCGAGTTCTCTGTGCGCGATTTTACACGCGCAAAAGTCATCTTTATTTATTTACAGTATATAGCGCTTTTTATTGTTTCAGAATTGTTTCAAAGCAGCTTTAAAATAGCAGGAAAATAATGCAACAAAGTTTGTTTCTAATTTGTAAAAAGCACAATATAAATAAAATAAAAAGGTGACTTGACAATAGCAAATGTTTTTTAAAGACCAAATCGGCTTTTAGTAATGATTATATATAATAACTGTGCATGATTTAGGCATGAAGTTGACAAAGAGGAGTAGGAGTTGACAAAGAAAGTTGATGATCAGCATTGTGGTACCAACAAAGCCTGATTGGATTGGATTGGTTTTGTCAACTCAAAACTAATCCTGTAACCCTTGTTCAACTATCATCATGGTAAAAAGCTGATATTAAAATAATAATGTTGAGGAAAGACAGGAAGACTTGGGAGAGAACAGACACACACACACACACACACACACTTCTTTGTGGGGACTCTCCATAGGTGTAATGGTTTTTATACTGTACTAACTGTATATTCTATCCACTGTATATTCTATCCACCCTACCCCTATCCCTAAACCTACCCATCACAAGAAACATTCTGAATTTTTACATTTTCAAAAAAACATTACTTAGTATGATTTATACGTTGTTTTCCTCATGAGGACCGCTGGCTGGACCCCACAATGTAGGTGATTTTCATGTTTTAATATACTTGTGCGGACATTCGGTCCACACAATGTAATATAAACAGACACACACACACACACACACACACACACACACACACACACACACACACACACACACACACACACACACACACACACACACACACACACACTAATCAGAAAGAGCTTGTACCTTTAGCAGAAAGAAACAAAAGTTGATTTTCCTCATATCAGGCCCCAGGTCTAATGTTACTTCTTTGTCAGGGTCTTCTAGATACATATTTACCTGCTCTTCCAACCTACAACACAGGAAAAAATGATCATGTCTCCTACTGTAAAACACTAAAATACATTAAAACAAGAAAGCAAACTGAAACAACAAAATAATATGAATTCATTCATTTTTAATGTGAATTGGGCATTTAAGGTGGCATGAGCCACAACTACCATTGACTGTGCCTTGAGTATATCCAGAGATGTAGCAAAATTCAAGAAAATGTAAAAAGCAACTACTGTTTTGCTGCCAAACTGCCAAACAAAATCAGTTTGTGGTTGCTCATTAGCATTTTTTGTTCCGTGCCATTAGATCCATAGCACAACTCCTTTCCTCTTTCCAGCAACCATAACAACTAGCCAATGTCAAGTTAATTATTTAGTCTTCTGTATTTATAGAAAAATATTTCAGTGTGCTATTTACCTGCTGAGACTCAATTAATCCAAATCGTGAACAAATCATTTAGTCTGATCTATTATCTCGCATGCACATAAT
The DNA here is from genome assembly GCA_038021265.1 of Cyprinella venusta. Lineage (NCBI taxonomy): Eukaryota > Metazoa > Chordata > Actinopteri > Cypriniformes > Leuciscidae > Cyprinella > Cyprinella venusta. Next base: position 26,307,208 of record CM075875.1, on the reverse strand, counting down.
TAGTGCCATCAGTAATCTCAATTCATTATTAGTTTATGTTTTAACAGACTGAGAATTGAGGAATTAATGGGTACATACTGCTGGATCTCTTCTTGGTTTAACTTGTCCCTTCTTTGTTCTCCAGTTACTAGAGCCAGCTCTTTCTTCAAAGACTCAATCTCCTTCTTCAAACGGACAATCAGCTTCAAAACAAAAAAAACAAACAAAAATTTTAAGCAAAAATTGCGGCATTAAACAAAACGTTGTCAAAATAATTCAAGTTCACACGGCTACAAATTCTGCAAACATTCTGTATTATAGATTTTAAGGTCAGAAAAGTAATTTATTGAGGTCAATTTGTAAAGACTACACACCTGCACACATATTCAGACCTGCATACCTATAGACTAAACACATAATACGTTTTGCAATTTGCGATGTGAAGTTTATGCGGAGATAACTTTTTAAAAAAGTATTTCAAGGCTTGAGCCGTGGATCAAGGTTTGCATGCGAATGAGGGGGCTGGAGTGTGTTAAGGGTTTTCTGTAAGAATGGTGTCATGTAAGCGGCCCCTAAGGTAATAACTAATGATCTTTGCAACAAAAGTGAATCAATCATAACTTACTTTAGCTGAAGAATATCTTATTATAGAGCTGATGTAAAGCCAAAATTATCTCTTTTACTGCAATTTCCTATTATCACTGTAAAGCTGCTTTGAAACAATCTATATTGTTAAAAGCACTACATAAATGAAGACTTGACATTAGCTGAATTCAGAACCGCATAAAATCATGTTACTCTTACTATTTTTCACGTAAACAAGGATCTACGGAGCGGCTACCAGATGCTCCAAGACAAGACTAAAACCCAACACAAAAGTTCAGGGGGGAGGTGGAAAGGCAGAGGATCAGGGGGAGGGATGATAGGCCAGGTCCATGCAGGGGAACAAAAACGGGAAATGACGACTTAGCCGGTGACCAAGGCGAAGTAGACAGTCCATAGAGCGGCCAGGATTGAGACTACAGTTCATCAGGCGGCCAGGGCGGTGAAGACCCTTCGGGCGGCCAGGGCGGTGGAGACCCTTCGGTGCAGACGCTGTGGCCGCAGGTTGTTCAGGTGGCCAGAGCGGAGGCTTAGGAGCAGACACCGGCTCAGGAACAGCAGACACTGGGTCCTGTTCAGGCACAGCAGACACTGGCTTCGACATGATGTGAACCGTCTCTGGCTCGGCAGATGTGACGAGCACCGTCTCTGGCTCGGCAGACGTGACGAGCAGTCTCTGGATCGACAGACGTGACGTGAGCCGTCTCTGGCTGGGCAGACATGACGTGAACCCTCTTTGACTGGGCAGACGGGAGACGGGACGTTTACATTTACATTTTACATTTATTCATTTAGCTAATGCTCTTATCCAAAAGCGACTTACAATTGCTATATATGTCAGAGGTCACACGCCTCTGGAGCAACTAGGGGTTAAGTGTCTTGCTCAGGGACACATTGATGTCTCAGTGGATTCAAACCCGGGTCTCTCACATGTCTTCAAGGCACACAGGCATGTGTCTTATCCACTGCACCATCACCACCCCTAGTTGTGAACAGTCTCTGGCTTGGCAGCCGTGACATGAGCAGTCTCTGGTATGGCCTCTGGGAAGACAGCAGGCTTCATGGGGACGGCCTCTGGGTCTTTAGGGAAGTTGGACGGCGATCTCCTCCTTTGGTGATGAGGTGGTGAGATCGGCCTTCCACCTCTCCAACCTGATGGTTGGCTGCCATGGTCTCCTCAATCCAGCAAGCAACCATGGCAAAATAATAAAATAAAGTTTTCGGAGGCCCCGCACTGCTGAATCCATTCATGACGGAGTCGTTCTGTCACAATACCACACACAGGAAACAAGGATCCAATTAGTGATGTGACGTTCGGCACCGAGGCTTCGAAGCTTGTACTAAAAAAACGAAGCATCTAACATAAAGAACTGTACCGGAGCTTGATTCGTCTTGCAATAACCATGTGATCGGTGACGTCCGAAGCTTCGTTTCGACACACAACCATGTGACTGCTTCATATTCTGATTTAAAGGGGCACAAGACAAGAATGCTGTTTTTGTCAAACAGCGACCCCTAGAGTAACTGTGGAGTACTTGTTTTTAACATTACTGTCGTAAATACCTCTCACGGAGGGCATGACGTGTTACATAGTATACAATAGTACATCGTGTTTAATTTGTTGTTTAATGAGATCTATTATATGTTGTTAGTGGTGAGAATTTTCACGTGATTAAATACATATCCCCATGAACTTTAATGGTCCAGAGGAAGAACTTTTGCCATGTTTGTCGCAGGTTCTGGGTTCTAATCCTTACTAATAGTATAGTTTATTTTCCTCATCAACACCGATTGTTTATTAGTGGCTGTATTTCAAGCAGGGACATGTTTTTTGTGCATTGGGTTTTGTAATTTCACCGTAATGAGTCTCTCAGTCCCCGCAACGGATTGAGCAATGAACGCGCGTCCGTTTGAATATCACAACAGAACACTGAATCCACCGAAACTGATCGCAGCGGCAATGAGCACTTTGGTCACTTGATTTCAAAAACGACACATTTCAGATCGCCTCTTATTTAACAAACGAAATAAATGAATCTACTAGAGTTACCTGGAGATGTTTTATTTGTTTGTATTGGTACATCCGTGCTGCGAGATGTTTCAATGGGGACATATCACGCGCACATTACGGCAATGCTCGTGTCTGACTCCTCGCTCGGTCAGAATACTCTTTCCTCATTCTCTGTTCCTCCGACAATACTTTCCTAGCTTTCTATATCTTATATGCCGGCTCCGCCATGACGATAGTGTGACAAACTCCATCCTTCTCGACTTTGTTCCTGGATTTGTGCAGTGTTACCGCAAAGGAATATGTTACATCGCGAGAGCTGATATCACGCGATACTTCCGGGCGGCGAGCCGGCGGCCTGAAACTGCGATTTTTCCGCTCACAGGCACCGGGGGGGGGGGGGGGGGGGCCGAGACGCCCCCCATTCAACCCGAAATAAGTCATATAACCATTTCAATAACTCTGAAGCTGTTAAATTAAGCTAAAATAACTGCATAGTGTCCCTTTAAAACTAGCGCGAGCCCCTTGTGCAGGTTTCAAGTGTCATGCACTTTGGTAGTGAATTGAGACCAACTGAGATTGAAACTGAGAGTGAGCTCTTTCCAGCATGGCACCAGCCAAGAAAAGAGGCCTTTCGGAAGTCAGGGGAAGTAGTAAATAAAAAAAGAAATAGACTTAGCCCCCACACCGTTGAAGTCCTGTTCCTTAATAAAAATCTTTAATTTCTTCAAGTACCAACTCCCCAGTTCACAAGCACATTCACTACCCAGTACTTCAACATTCCACAATATTTTTATTTTATTTTGATTTTATATGCCTAAATGAGTCTTGCCTATAAACTCATAGGTTTAGGACTACGGCTAAAGTTTTCAGGCTGCATTAAGAGTTAATTTGTCCTATGTATAAATTATTTCATAAATTAATTCATAGACTCATTTTGTTCATACATTGTGCAAAAATAAACAGTAACACTGATGATTTTTATTGCTTTGTGGTTTTCATAGCACAAAGTGATTTATCACATAAAACAATTCGAACAATTGTGAAAGGTAGCTTTCCATCTTTTGATCACAAGATGTCATTAGTGTGCACCGTGTTGAAAAGCTTCGAGTAATGAACCAATTTACGATACATTTGAGGGGAAAGCCTCAGTGCTTCACAAAGCTTCATTTCACCATCACTAGATCCAGTCACAATATTTATTTGTAGGGTAATCCGAACTCACAACAGTCCAGGCAAGGGTCAAAATCCATATAAGCAGTCCATACACGAGAAACAGAACAAATTGGCAAGGACAGGAGAACACACAAGTAGTGATGTGACGTTCGGCACCGAGGCTTCGAAGCTTCTATCAAAAAAAACGAAGCATCTCACGTGAAGCACTGTACCGGAGCTTGATTCGTTTTGCCATAACCATGTGATCAGTGACGTCCGAAGCTTCGTTGTGTTACGGCGGAGTTTCTATCGTCATCACCGCAAGCTGATGTAAGATGAGTGGTCAGCATGAACATAAATACTCTTATCTCGTTGAAATCTTGACGGATTTACAAACGGTTTGGTTTCTTACAAACGTTATTAATGTGGCTATAATTATCTGGATGATTATTTATTTATACACTTATTATTCATAAGTATGCAGTGTCATAGCTACATCTCTGACGTGTATAACAAACCAAACCATTTGAAAATCGGTAGAAAATTGAGCAAGTTATGGTTATTTAAAAAGTACATGTACCATTACCACAATGTTACGAGCAAAGACAGTAAAAGAAATGGACAGAGCGATCTCATTGGAACTCCATTGAGACGATTGAAGCCCGTTTTTGGCGATTTTTTAGCACTTCCGTCCCTGACGCGCAGACTCAAACAGAGCTTGACTACGTAGTGGGACGTGAGTGACCCGTCTGTCTTCTAGTGCTGTAGCATGAGAAATCTGAATCATTCCCTTCCGAAACATGCAGAGGCGGAGAGTGTGAGTAGGAGAAGGAGACAATTTTGCTAGGTATTCTGATTAATTATTTTGTCATTTTGCCTCCACGTTTCCCCGATTGCGCGCGAGCTTCTTCTCATGTCCATACGGTAATCTCTCTACTGTGTGACAGAGAGTCGCGTGGGTATGACGCAATCGTTAGCCTACTTTCACTAAAACTGCTTCTACGGGGCCATAACATAGGCTACAATGTAATGGAGCTATTTATACATTGTCGTGTTTCTTTAGAAATAAATAAAGGACAAATGGGGTCTTCAAACGCCTCAGTTGTAAAGTTATTCGCTGTCAAAGTGACGCCAAAATGAATGGCAGTCAATGGGAATGCTAACACAATTGAAGTTCTGCTACAAGATGTCAGCTCCCGCGAGACTTCAACTTCCGGTCGATGGATTACCCCCTTGGGTTACGAGTGAGCGAGCTGCCTGTGACAAGATGGCCGCCAGGTGCAGACGACGACCTCCATTGGCCAGCAGCGCTGACGACACATCTAGCCTTTATATACATATCTATGCTATGCTCAACTTACTTCCGCATTCTGTTTGAACAGGTCTCATCGCTTCCGGTCCAGGTCTTTTGTATGTGCTTCATGAAATTTTTTGCGGTTTTACTCAAGATAACTTAAAAGGAGCGAGCAAAGATTAGAATAACCAATGTCCCTCACATGTGCAGACTGATATTTAAACGTTTTATATTTTTTCTTCTTCACAGTAACGTTTAGATATTTAAATGGAATAAAACGCCAATAACAAAGTGAACTAGGTAGGTTAGCTGATTACCTTAAAAATCCATAGATATCGTAGTCAGTTCTTACTGTCGTTAACACTTTCTATGACAAGCGGATGCGATGAGACCTGTTTTCCGGTTTGGTCACGTGATGCTCCGCATAAAGCCAATTGAGACCGACTGAGATTCACAGTTCACAAGCACTTTCACTACCCAGCACTTCACTATTCCACAATAGTTTTATTTTATTTTGATTATATATGCCTACATGAGCCTTGCCTATGAACTCATAAGGTGTAGGACTACGGCTAAGAGTTAATTTGTCCTATGTATTATTTATTTCATAAATTAACTCAGACTCATTTTGTTCATACATTGTGTAAAAATCAACTCTAACACTGATGATTTTTATAATTGCTTTGTGGTTTTCAAAGCACAAAGTGATTTATTACATAAAACAATACAAAAAAATTGGGAAAGGTAGCTTTTCCACCTTTTGACCACAAGATGTCGTTAGTGTGCACCATGTTGAAAACCTTCGAGTAATGAACCAATTTACGATACACTTGAGGGGAAAGCCTCAGTGCTTCAGAAAGCTTCATTTCACCATCACTTCACAGAAGTGATGTGACGAATAAAACAACTCTGTATCAAACTCTAAATAGGCAGGGTATATACGGGTATATACACACAGAATGACAATCATGATGGGGAACAGCTGAGTGCAATGAACAGTGAAGAGTGCAGACAATGATTGTGGAGAATGTAGTTCCAAAAGCGAATGACACCATGGGGAAGGAGGACCTCTAGTGGACACAAGGGAACAAAAACCACGTTGACACTGACATTTTGAGAATAAAGGAAAAGGGGATAAGATTGGATAAACCATGGCTAATGGCTGAGCTATTTCTATGACTGGAATACACTTATTATGCTTTTGTGTTCTTTTTGATGCTTAGTCATTGCATGCTTTTGTTTGAAAGTTTGAAGTTTTGGAAAGACATAAAAGTAGTAAATATTGACAGATCTTTTAAGTATTCCATTAAATGCTTGTATTTGCTTGGAGAAAAGTAAGTTTCAACTTACGAATGTCTTATTTATATTTACCTCTGCCATATAATACTGGGATACAAGAAAATACTCTGTACACTACCTTTAAAGAAATAAAATAAGGGCAAATGATAATGTAAGACTCACCAGAGCAGGATCCAGTTCTTCATTAAGCAAAGCATCATTCTTAATCAAAGCCACCCTCTGAGCAAAACGACAGGTGGACATAGACTCCTGAGAGAGGAGGAGGAGGGAGGGTAGGAGGGGAATGATGTTAATGAGCGATGTGAAGATTTAAAAAAAATGCTTTTCATGTATTTATTTATTTTTTTATTTTTTTAATTTAGGTTAAGAGATGTACAGCAATGTTCCTCCTCTCCACAGACACAGTAGCGATCATGGTGGTCATGCAGTTACCACCCAAACTGTCTCTAAGCACAGAGGTCATCATGGAGTTGCGGTAGGGGATGTGAGACCTATTCTTCTCCGACAGGGCTATGATGACCTAAACCAGAAAGCAAATGGACCCCACCAAATTGTAATTTCTATAATATGATTAAAACTCCTTTTAAAACACAGAAAGGTCATGTCAGTATAAACAGTGTATTATTTACACTGTTAACAACACAATTATTTAATTTATAATATTTTTCAAGTCATAATTTTTGGTTAAGAGTACACCATGATGAAAGATTCAGGTACAAATTACCAAAATTGTATTATTAAATACATGGAAACTCTGTGTTAAAAACTGTGTTTTGCCCCAATTCTCTAAGGTAAGCTTAGAATATTGATTTACTGTATATTTTGAATTGTTGGGTCGGACTTGACAATTTTTTTGTTTATGGTTCACACTGTCTATATATATATATATATATATATATATATATATATATATATAGCTTATCATTGGAAAAAGTTTTTTTTACTTTTTTCTGGAAAATATATTTTTTGTTTTTAAAGCAGAGGTCCTCTAAAAGTTACTTAAAGGTGTTTTTGAAGCGGTAAAGACACACAACTTTACAGCTCAGTATAAATTGTTAATCCACACATCACAAGTTGTTCTTACAGTGGAATAAATAATCAGTCTAAAAATGAGACAAACTGGTAATTTTCAGCATGAATCACCGACAGTGCCACACGTTGCATTCATAAAAATACCTGCTGCCCCAACTCTTGTAAAGGGTATTATTAAAAATGCATATAACGCAATGTGTTTTTATTTTGCGCCCGTATACTGAGCTTTCCAAATTATATATAGGCTACACTACATGTATTATTTTTCAGTTTGGTTTTATTTCCATACCAGATATATGCAGATCTACTCAGATATGGAAATCACAGGTAACTATGGGTTGATCTCAAACACCTAAATTCATCACAAAAGAGCTGAATGCACAATATGAGAGATAAAACAATTATCCATGTAACTTGCCATTCTATGCTTCAAATAGAAATAGAATAGTTGTGTCGGAAAGACTACAATTCCATAGTGCACCTTAAAAAAACAAGAAAGTTCTCATACCTGCTCCAAGTAGTGCAGGGAGAGGTTAATATATTTAGCTTCTGTTAGGATTTGACCTCCCACACCTGTCTTTCCCACTCTTTCAGACCCAGCCAGGTCCACCAGGTGGAGCTTCGAGCACCGTACAGTGGCTGAGCCCAGCTCTTTGCAGCACAGGTGAATGGTAAAGATGCAGTGAGACCGTGTAGAAGCTTCATTCATGGGAGTCTACAAAAAGATGGAAAAAGTGCAAGGAGTCTTTATCCTTATCCTCAGATGTTGTTGATGACAGGTATAATCACACACACACCTGAGAAAACTCAACATGACTTACAGAATTAAATTATCTTCCCAAAGAAACTTGTGTGATTAGTATCTGTTAAGCATATGGTGAATTTTGAGTAGTTTTTTTTTTTCAGAAGCTTAAAATAACACACTGTGATAGAGAGAGAGAGTGAAACATGGAATAAGTCATTAGGGTATACAGATATAATAAAAAGATGAGTATGTGAGCTAAAGGGCTTAAATAAGATTAAAGGAAATAGTGGCAAACACCCTTGTAAAACGAGCACACTCGGGTCCTAAAGAGAGCAGCCAGAAAATTGGAGTGTAACTGGAAAAATTAGAAGTTTCTAATTAGAATTTTAAAATTAGAATTTTGTGGAGAGAGAGCACAATTGCATACAGGAAGGCTTTAAAAACTAGATCTGCTTATTTTTCAACACTTTTAGAAGAAAACACAACCCTAGGGATTTATATGAATTTGTTAGCTCCAACACCAGACGTTTCCAAACAGTACAGCAAAAATTACTTTATGAACTTGTTTACTTACAAGATTGATTATATTTGAGAGAAAATTATAACTATGTAACTACTACATCTACTACAGTATCGCATCAGACAGTGGATTGTAGTCTCCCTGAGGAAAAATTCCATTTATTCATTGCTATAGGAGAGGAATTGTCTAAATTCGTTAAATCATCTAAATCAACAACATGTACTGTAGGCCTATGTTAGACCCTACACTGACTAAGCTACTAAAAGTGATGCTTCCAGAGGTCATAGATTCTCTTCTTAATATCATTAATTCATCTTTGTCACAGATATGTACTGAAAACTTTTAAGCTGGCTATTATTAAACCTCTTATTAAAAAAAATAAAATAAAAATAAAAATAAAATAAAATAAAAAAATGATCCTAAACTTGATCCTAGAAAATTAGTCAATTACAGGCCAATTTCGAATTTACCTTTTCTGTCAAAATTAATAGAAAATGCAGCATCCTCACATCTATGTTCCTTTTTAGAAAAAAAAAATGGTATCTGCGAGGATTTCCAGTCAGGATTTAGACTGTATCCAGATCAGATGGTGGACCTGCGCCTGGACCCATCCATAACACATCCCTTAAGTGCCAGCCTCATCAGCCCTGTGAAGGCCTCATCGACACAACAGCCATCGATGTCTCCATACCGGTGTGATGACTACGACTTCCAACCAGATGGAACATGATTAATATTCTGAATGTTCTAATCCAATATGACTTCTGACTTGAAATGCTGCCTAAATCATAGATTTGCACGTTGGCCAGAGGAGAACTGGTCCCCGACGAGCCTGGGTTCTCCCAAGGTTTTTTTTCTCCATTCTGTCACCTGATGGAGTTTTGGTTCCTTGCCACTGTTGCTTTGGCTTTTGACTTTCTTAGTTGGGGACATTTAATATTCAACAATTTTAATAATCTGCCTTACTTAAGGTAGACAATGACAATCTTTTTCTAGAAACAAACTTGTTTGTATTATTTTCATGTTATCACTGTGGAGCTGCTTTGATACAATCCGTATTGTAAAAAGCGCTATACAAATAAAGGTGACTTGACTTGACTTAAAGAATAAAAAAAATAAAAAAAAAAAACAAAGAAAAAAAAAGCTGCTTCCTGCATCAATAATCTCAAAGAGAAAATAATAATAATAATAATAATAATACCTCATTTAGAAACAGTGGATGCACAAGTCAAAACCAAACACTCATACCATATACACTCACCGGCCACTTTATTAGGTACACCTGTCTAACTGCTCGTTAACACTTAATTTCTAAGCAGCCAATCACATGGCGGCAACTCAGTGCATTTAGGCATGTAGACATGGTCAAGACAATCTCCTGCAGTTCAAACCGAGCATCAGTATGGGGAAGAAAGGTGATTTGAGTGACTTTGAACGTGGCATGATTGTTGGTGCCAGAAGGGCTGGTCTGAGTATTTCAGAAACTGCTAATCTACTGGGATTTTCACGCACAACCATCTCTAGGGTTTACAGAGAATGGTCCGAAAAAGAAAAAAACATCCAGTGAGCGGCAGTTCTGTGGGCGGAAATGCCTTGTTGATGCCAGAGGTCAGAGGAGAATGGCCAGACTGGTTCGAGCTGATAGAAGGGCAACAGTGACTCAAATAACCACCCGTTACAACCAAGGTGGGCAGAAGAGCATCTCTGAACGCACAGTACGTCGAACTTTGAGGCAGATGGGCTACAGCAGCAGAAGACCACACCGGGTGCCACTCCTTTCAGCTAAGAACAGGAAACTGAGGCTACAATTTGCACAAGCTCATCGAAATTGGACAATAGAAGATTGGAAAAACATTGCCTGGTCTGATGAGTCTCGATATCTGCTGCAACATTCGGATGGTAGGGTCAGAATTTGGCGTCTACAACATGAAAGCATGGATCCATCCTGCCTTGTATCAACGGTTCAGGCTGGTGGTGGTGGTGTCATGGTGTGGGGAATATTTTCTTGGCACTCTTTGGGCCCCTTGGTACCAATTGAGCATCGTTGCAACGCCACAGCCTACCTGAGTATTGTTGCTGACCATGTCCATCCCTTTATGACCACAATGTACCCAACTTCTGATGGCTACTTTCAGCAGGATAATGCCCATGTCATAAAGCTGGAATCATCTCAGACTGGTTTCTTGAACATGACAATGAGTTCGCTGTACTCAAATGGCCTCCACAGTCACCAGATCTCAATCCAATAGAGCATCTTTGGGATGTGGTGGAACGGGAGATTCGCATCATGGATGTGCAGCCGACAAATCTGCGGCAACTGTGTGATGCCATTATGTCAATATGGACCAAACTCCCTGAGGAATGCTTCCAGCACCTTGTTGAATCTATGCCACGAAGAATTGAGGCAGTTCTGAAGGCAAAAGGGGGTCCAACCCGTTACTAGCATGGGGTACCTAATAAAGTGGCCGGTGAGTGTATATTAATAATTTACAGATATTTCCACAATGATTATCAAATACCAACAATGGTAGACGAAATACCACAAAGGTACATAACAATGATTATCAAATACCAACAATGGTAGATGGAATACCACAAGAGTACATAATGATGAACAACTACCAACAATGGTAGACGGAATACCACAAGGGTAAATAAATAACAACTAATCCAACAATCCACACAACATAAATACAATCAAACCTCATTGTCATTGTAACGGAACCAGACCTTTGGTTTGTAAAGACGTTTGAAATTGTGGATGCCCTGACACTGCTTTAATTCAAGCCCCAGATTATTCCACAAAGTAACCCCACAAACAGACATAGAAAAACTCCTCCTGGTGGAACTCGCCTTGGAACCACAAAGTTTCCAAATCCCATCAAACTATACGACTGCTCCTTATGAGAAAACATATTTTGAATGTTCGCAGGTAATAAATAATGATACGCTTTGAACGTAAACTGTGCATTATAAAATTTTACAAGATCCTGCATTTTTAATAGCATTGATTTGAGAAAGAGAGGATTTGTGTGTTCATAATAGCTGGCCTTGTGTATAATTCGTATAGCTCTTTTCTGTAGCAAAAAAAGTGACTGTATAACATTTTTGAAATTATTGCCCCATACCTTTACACAGTAGGTTAGATATGGTTGTATTAAAGCACAATACAGGGTATGGAGTGCATTATAATCAAGGATGTGCTTATCTTTACTTATTATGGCAAGGTTTTTGGAGATTTTGGTTGTTATATGTCTAATGTGGGCATTCCAACTTGTTGCAGCTTGTTGTCAATCGTTACACCTAAAAAATTTATTTCCTGAACATTTTCAATGTGTACTCCGTCTATCTCAACCAGTTTCAGCGAATCAGCATGATACTTCCCAAAAAACATCACTTTGGATTTATCGAGGTTTAAGGATAATTTGTTACTTTCCATCCATTTTTTAAATTTAATTAGTTATTTGTTTATAACACTAATCTGTCGCTCCAAACTATCGTTACTATAAAAAAAATATTTGTATCATCAGCGAACAATACACATTTAACCAATTGAGAAACATTGAAAATATCATCAATATATTTTCAATATATTGATGCAATTAAATCATCAATATCAATGAATCATCAATGAAATTAAATCATTCGGGGCCCAATACTGACCCCTGTGGGACACCACAAGCAATGTCAAGACATCCAGAAGAGAGCTCACCCATTTGGACAAACTGCACTCTGTCGCTCAAATAACTTTTCACCCATTTCCCATTTTTTTGTTTGCTATAGCCTTCGATATTTCTTCTGAGATCTTATTGTTTGTTTTTAAATCTCTAAATGGGTTGGCTCCATCATATTTATCTGACATGTTGACTTTGCACACTCCAGTCAGAGCACTTAGTGTGATGATTAGTTGTAATTTCATGGGGTAACACAAGGGGTCAGTAGTGTGGCTGGGGGTATTATAGAAATGGTATCTTGAAGAAATAAATACACAGAAAATGTTCATGAAAAGTGGCAGTTTATTTCATACACAATAGTGAACAAAACATGGTACCAGGAGTAAAACTCTAAACAGGGGCGCTGTGAAAAGCGACATGGCAGACTGATCTCATGAAGTAGCGTGTGTATGACACGCCAATTTGTATTTGCATTTTTGGCGTGCTATCAAGACGCATAATTGCTTTTCAGCGTGTTTATGAACGCCGTTGACTTAACGTTATATAAATATATGACTTACCTCAACCCTGTCCCTAAACTTAACCGTCACTAGGGTTAATGGTATTTATGACTGTTCCCTTACCATCCTAGTGAAAAAAAAAGATATGACTTACCTCAACCCTATCCCTAAACTTAACCGTCACTGGGGTTAATGGCATTTATGACTGGACATTTGACGCGCGTGTACAGACACGCGGAATGACGCGGACGTTAATGGCGTAGACATACACGCATACACGCAGATACACGCGGATAGCTCAAAATACGTAGAGATAACACGCCACTTAACTCGAAAGTGGCGTGTATGTTTACGCAAAATTCGTGATGTCAAGTTGGACATGGATTCTTTGAAGCCACCGAGTAGTCTAAAACTAACGGGGAATGTCGACAGCAATGGGCGCACCTTCAAGCAGCAGTTTCAGCTGTACATCGCGGCTATGGGTCTAGAGACGAAGCCGGACACGAGGAAGGTAGTGTTACTGCTAACTATAGCAGGCCCTCAAGCCATAGAAGTCTACAATACCTTTGTGTATGAAAATGATGATGACAAAGATAAGCTGGATAAAGTGCTCGAGAAATTTGATGCCCACTGCTCTCCGAAAAAGAACGAGACGTATGAGAGATATGTCTTTCGCTCACAAGTGCAGCAACAGCGCAAACCTTTTGATAACTTTCTGATCGACCTGAAGCTTAAAGCACAGTCATGCAATTTTGCTATACTGCGGGACTCCATGCTCAGAGACCAGATCGTGTTTGGTGTGGAGGATAAAAAGGTCAGAGAAAGGCTACTGAGGGAAACGGAGCTGACGTTGGAAGGGGCCATCAAGATATGCCAGGCAAGTGAGCTTTCGCAAATGCATGTAAGAACATTCAGTGAGATGACGGCGTTGGCAAACACAGCGAGTGTCAGAGAAAGTGATGACGCGGCTGTCGGTGCCGTCTCCAGTGAAGGAAGGAGACGCACGCAGACGCGACCTGCACAGCGAACAGACGGACACACATTTAATTGCAAACGCTGTGGTTTGCAACATAAGCCAAAACAGTGTCCAGCTTATGGTAAGCTATGCTCTAATTGTCGGGGTAAGAACCACTTTGCAAAGCAGTGTTTCTCAAAAAGAAAAGAAGAGAAGAACAGAAAATCTGTAAACATAGTGGAGGACACAGATCTGTGTGAAACATTCTTTGTTGGTATGGTTAACTGTGAAGACCAAACAGAAAAACAAGTCAATGCCGTCAGAGAGGATAAGTGGACAGCACCATTGGAGATAAATGGGACTATAATAACTATGAAACTGGACACTGGTGCAAAGGCAAACCTGATCAGCACATCTGACATTAAAGTAATGAAAGTGAAACCAAAAATAAACAAAGAAACGACAGAGTTGAAAGACTACAATAGACAGAAAATAGAGTGTTTAGGCACATGCAGGCTGAAAGTGACTGTAAAAGAAAAAAGTACACCACCTATTTTTCTCTATTGTTGCCGAGGACCTTGATTCACTGCTGGGTGATAAAGCCTGTGAGAGTTTGGGGTTGGTGAAAAGAGTGTATTGCATCAACAAAGCTGCAAGTACACCAAGTGACACTGTTAACTCTATAACACAAAACTTTGAGGATGTTTTTATAGGTCTTGGTGCACTGCCCTTCACATATACAGTAAGATCCAGTTAAAAGAAAATGCACAACCAGTTGTGCATGCTTCACGAAGAGTTCCGGCACCGCTGAGAGACAGTCTAAAAAAAAACTGGACAGGATGACGATGTTGGGTGTGATAAAGAAAGTTGAAGAACCAACCGACAAGGTCAACTCCATGGTGTGTGCAAAGAAAAAGTATGGCGACCTAAGGATATGTATGGACCCAAAGGATCTGAATGAGAACATCAGGCGTGAGCATTTTCAGATACCCAAGCGTGAAGAAATCACAAGTGAGATGGCGGGTGCCAGATATTTCTCAAAACTTGATGCATCACAGGGTTTCTGGCAGCTAAAATTGGATGAAAACAGCACCAAATATTGCACCTTTAACACGCCTTTTGGCAGATACTGCTTCCTCAGACTTCCCTTTGGCATCATCTCAGCATCTGAGATATTTCACAGAGCCATGGAGCATATTATTGAGGGACTAGATGGAGTTCGGGTATATGTCGATGATATTATCGTGTGGGGCTCCACAGTCCAAGAACATAATGCGAGGCTGACGAAAGTGCTGGAGCAGGTACGCAAGTATGGATTAAAGCTAAACAAGAGCAAATGCCAGTTTGGTGTTGAAGAAATTATCTTTCTGGGAGACAAGCTCTCTTCACAAGGGATTCAACCCGACCAAGAAAAAGTCAATGCCGTAATAGACATGCCAAGGCCTACTGACAAGACTGGAGTGTTACGCATCATGGGGATGATCAATTTTATAGGGAAATTTATTCCAAATTTATCTGTAAAAACATCTTGCATCCGTGAACTTCTACACAAAGAGACCGAGTTTAAATGGACGAGCAGATATGAACATGAATGGCAAAAACTCAAAGAAACATTGACAACTGCACCTGTGCTGACATTCTATGACCCGACAAAGAAGATCAAAGTGTCGACAGATGCCTCAAAGAATGGAATTGGTGCAGTGCTTCTACAAGCTGAAGGTGAGCATTGGAAACCTGTGGCCTACGCATCCAGGTCCATGACAGAGACTGAGTGTCGATACGCTCAAATAGAAAAAGAATGTCTGGGGCTTGTGTTTGGCCTGGGGAGGTTCCACAGCTACGTTTATGGTCTACCCTCTTTCACAGTGGAAACAGATCATCGTCCACTAGTTGCCATCATCAAAAAGAATTTGAACGAAATGTCACCAAGGATTCAATGTTTAATGATGAAGATGCAGACGTATGACTTTGAGCTGATCTACATGCCAGGAAAGCACCTGATAATAGCAGATGTGCTTTCACGAGCACCTACGAGTAGCATTGGAAGTACCACTGAAGAGGATGTTCAGTGTCAAGTGAGCATGGTGTCTTCTGCACTTCCAATATCAGACGCAAAGTCCAGACAGATAGCTGTTGAAACAGCAAAAGATTCAGAGCTGCAGTGCGTTATGAATAACATGGAAAACGGATGGCCGGTAGGTTCCTGCACACAGTTCTATCATATCAGAGGTGAACTCAGTGTTGATGGACTGTTGCTGAAGCAAAGCAGAATTATCATTCCACTGAAAATGAGACAGGATGTACTACATAGGATCCATGAAGGTCATCTCGGGGTCGAGAAATGCAAACGGAGAGCAAGAGAAACAGTCTTTTGGCCTGGAATAAATAAGGACATTGAGAAATTGATCATTATGTGTGAAACATGCCAGAAACACAGAAACAAGCAAGTGCCTATGATGGTAACTGAGGTATCAACAGCGCCATGGCACAAGGTTGGAATGGACTTGTTTCATCTTAAAGGAAAGGACTATTTGGTGATCATTGACAATTTCTCAAACTTTCCGGAAATGTCTTTGTTGTCAAACACATCATCAAACTGGGTCATAACCCATGCAAAATCCATTTTTGCCAGGCATGGCATTTCAAACATCGTGATGAGTGATAATGGGCCATGTTTCAGTAGTAAAGAATGGCATGACTTTGCAGAACAGTACGACTTCAAGCATGTAACATCCAGTCCTCTGTATGCGCAGTCAAATGGAAAAGCGGAAAAAGGAGTCCACATTCTCAAACAGCTCCTGAAGAAGGCTGCTGCCAGTGGTTCAGATCCTTACCTTTCTCTACTGAGTTACAGAGCATCACCACTGGAGTGCGGACTGTCACCTGCTGAATTGTTGAGTCGAAAACTGCGCACCACATTGCCAAGCTACATGAAACCAAACAAAGAATCAAGGCTAGAACAAAGACTAAGACAACAAAAGATGAAGCAGAAGCTATTCTATGACAGGACAGCTAAGCAGCTTCCACCTCTGTTGACCAATGACGTAGTCAGGATCGAAAATCCTGATGGTTGGAAAACAAAAGCAACTGTTCTTCAGGACGTTGCTCCAAAATCTTTCACTGTGAGGACTGAGGAAGGACAAGTTTTCAGACGTAATCGCCGCAGTCTTCTTAAAACACAAGAGACTTTCCCTGGGATCGGCAATGCCCATACTGAGTCTGAGTCCACTACTCCACTTGTCACAGACTGTAACACCAACACACATACTTCAGGTGAACCAGTGCTGAGAAGATCTACCAGAATAAGTAAAAAGCCTGAGAGACTGAATCTGTGATATTAGTAATTGACAGTAATACAATGTTAAAGTAAGAAATTAGTTACGGCAGCTGTTTGCTGGTAGTTTGTTGATTTATTGTTGAACGTTTGCTTTAAAGAAAGGGGGATGTGATGATTAGTTGTAATTTCATGGGGTAACACGAGGGGTCAGTGTGGCTGGGGGTATTATAGAAATGGTATCTTGAAGAAATAAATACACAGAAAATGTTCATGAAAAGTGGCAGTTTATTTATTTATTTTTTTTTTTGAAATATGTTTTTATTGAACTTTTCTTATACAGAGAGAAAAAAAATAAGTCAAAAAAAAACCCTTCAAAAAAAAAAAAAAAAAAAAAAACAAGCCCTTGACAGCACTTCAAAAAATACTACGCATACCAGTACACTATCTGCATTATTCACAAATTAACATATATCAAGTCTATTTATTTCCAGAAAGTTTTTAATTAATGCCCACTTCTGTTGAAAAATGTCAGATTTAAACTGCAAATCCGCAGTCATCTTCTCAAATATGTATATCTGTTTCATGCACAATAGTGAACAAAACACTTAGGTCCACTGACCAGCTACTTTTAGACTGTCCAAGGTCCAGACTGAAAACCAGAGGGGACAGAGCTTTTTCAGTAGCAGGCCCTAAGCTCTGGAACGCTCTTCCTCTCAATATTAGAGCAGCTACCTCTATGGAGAGTTTTAAATCACATCTTTTTGCACTGGCTTTTAATACAAGCTGAGCTGTGTCATTTTTTTTTTTTTACTTTTTAAGTATTGTTCTTAAGATAGTTTTTAATCTGTTGTCTGTTTTTTTATTGTTTTTTCGCATGCATTGTTTTATTCCCGCCACTCCGTCATGTGCCTCACTGTGTGCTTCTCTGGCTAGCAGGGTGGATAACCAGGCTTGTAATGGTAAGAGTGGAACAGCTCTGTGGTCTTCTTTGAAGGTCTGGATTCTGCCACCACAAACTAGAAGTCCACTTGTCTGGTCTCTGTAGACGTCTAATCTGTCTGTTGTGGTGCTTGGGAAGTTGACGCCCTCTTGTACTGCTAAGCAAAGGTCTCGAAACACGTCTCGTCTCTCACTGACTGTAAGGACACCCGAGGATGGTACTGCCTCCCACTTTTCTTGGTCTCTGGTTTTGGCACTCAATAACTTTTTAGCTGCTCTCCAGATCCAAGCCACAGTCCCAGCCAACCTTCTCAGGTTGCTGAAGCGCTTTCCATCGACTAGTTGTCGGACTGCTGCTCCTGCTGGTGGTCTTCCAGACTCTAGCTGGGCTGGATTGTGCGCTGTCTTCAGGCGACTTCTGGTAAGTAGTGCTACAAATGTTTTTTTCTGAATGCTTGTGACTTTGTCTGGAGCTTGGGCTGCAACGTCTCTGGCGGACTTCTTCGGCCACTCATTGTCAGGAAGTTGGAGGAACTTTGGACCCAATTGCCACTCGGAGTCCTCAGTTAGGGCATCTGGACAGGCCCCTCTGGTGATGATGTCTGCAATGTTTGCTAGCCCAAGAATCCACCACCAGCCTTGGACATCGGTACTGCTCTGGATCTCACCAACACGGTTCGCAAAGAAAGTCTTGTAGCCATAACTCTCACGCTGTATTGCACCCAGGACTGTCTGACTGTCAACAAAATGATACCATCTCTTGACCTGGAGTCGGCAGGAGTGGAGTCAGGGATCTGGCGAAACGAAGTTGGCTCAGATCAGCATATTCTTCAAATAGCTTTATAGCATCTTCTCTGAGACCTTCAGACAAAGCAGCATCCCACGTGTACTCTAGCCAGTATTTTACTTTGGCTTCTTGAAAAGCTCTCCTGACCAGGATGGCACCCTTTTGTTTGACAGGAGTCACAAGGCCGAGTGGGTCGTACAGGCTAGAAACTTGGCTTAGCAGCTCTCGTCTGGTGAGTGGATGTGGTGTTTGATTTCTGACCTCTTCCTTGAGCAGATTTTGACCAAGACACACATTTCTCTTTTTTTTTGAGATGTTAACTGCAGCCATGCCATGGAGTTTGTCATCATTGATGATGTAACCAAGGCAGAGGGCTTTGTTGTCGTCTTCCGTCAGCTGGTTTGGTAGGATCATAGTCTTTGGCATCTCCTTCTCGGGCTCTTTCCTCCCACTTTGAATGGAGTAAACCCAGGATGTGGTATCCTCCAGCTTTCAGGGTGCATTTGATGTTGGTTGTGAGGCATTTCAGATGGTCAAGATCATTGTGTGAAGTCAGGATGTCATCAACGTAGACATCTTCTACCAGCACACGTTTCTAAGCCATTTAGTGACTAAATGAAGGCAAGTTAGCAGTCTCTCGCATGGCGACTTGGGCTATGAAACCGGCAGGTTTGTCTCCGATGTTGACTCTTGTTATGGCAAAATCTTCTATGTAAGCATACATCTTCACTGTCACGCCACAGGAATCTTTTCAGGTGGACCTCTCGATCTTCCAGCCAGACAGAGTTCTACATTTTTCGAATATCACCCAGGGCAGCATAGACACCAGTTCGAAACCTCAGTAGGACAGCTCTGATCGGGTTCAGGACATCAGGACCTTTGATGAGGATGTCATTCAGACTGAGACCTCTGCACTTTTGGCTGCTGTTCCACACTAGTCTGACTGGGGTGGAGACTGAGTGAGGGTTTGGTGCAATGAGATGACTTATGTATCATACTGGCCCGGTCCAACTCTGCAGGACGTCTTTGGACAGCTTCACTGCGGCTCTGCGGTTCACCATCTCATGGATTTGTGCAGCGTAGGCTTCCTTCCACTCAGGATCTTTTGACAGCTGCTTCTCAGTTCTGAGGAATGTCGCCTCAACTGCTCTCCTGTTGTTTGGCAGGGTTGCTGGATCTTCTGCCCACGGATACTTAGCATGCCAGTGTGATTCGGTGCTGTGTAAATCTCCTCAGTCATGTAGGTCAAGCCATTTCTTATGATCTCCATCTCCCTTTCTTCTGCAATCGTCATTCCCTTACCCCCTGGCTGGCAGTTCCCGCAGCGACATCCTCCACATCTGGGCTGGCAGGCGGCTCCGATGCTTTCCCACCTCCACCACTTCAGAAAGTCTCTGCTGCTGGTGAACATGCTAGACTGGATCTTTTAGGGGTGGTCGGGATACTGGCAGCAAGTTGAGTCTGTAGTGAATTCTCGATATTTGACTGCTGAAGTTCTCATCGATCTAGCGAAATGAGTCTTGGACGAGTAGGCCTTCAGGATGACTTGCTCGAAGAGGTCTGGATGCATACCCCCGACTGTCTTGCCGAGTGGACCGTCCCAGAGCACCAGGTCACCAACTGAAAAGACTTTTTGGGGCACCAGCTGTCCTTCTTTGTGGCTGATCAGAAGCTGGATTTCTCTGGGTCTGATGAGGTCTTTGAGGGGAACATCAGGGAAGATCTTCTGCAACTTGTCAGATGGAACATGTCTGTGCACTTCTGCAATCTTGTCAAGTCCATAGCAGATCAGCTGGTGAGACTTCAAAGTTCCTCTCGGAGTGCTGACACGGATTTTGAGGAAGTAGCGCTTGGTTGCAACAGACACTTTCATCCCTCCGACGCCATGGACGACTAGTGCGACATCTTCACTGCGGAGGTTTAGCTTGCTTGCAGCTTTATGGGTTATGTAATTCGTGTCAGATGGAAGGTCAATAAGATTCTTTGCCCGTCATTGGCAGTGACGTCAAGGAGCATCAGGATCACCGGGTACTCATGCAGACCAGTCTCCTCCAGAAGGCCTCTCTCTGCTGCAGTGGAGTTATATGCTTGAGATGCGATGTTGCAGAAAGCATTGCAACACTGCTGCGCTAGCTCAGGTGAAAGTTTGGAGAGAAACTCTTCCTGGGCCTCGGTGTGCCTTTTCCCCTCAGCTCTCGCCGGACAGAACTTGGGTCTTTGGGTCTGGTGTTTGGGCCAGGGACAAAGGAGGTAGTGGTGTTGGTCTCTGCACTCTGGATTCCCACACAGATAAGTAGTTTTTCTGCAGGGTTCGCTGTGGATTTCGAGGCACCT
Source organism: Cyprinella venusta (assembly GCA_038021265.1). NCBI lineage: Eukaryota > Metazoa > Chordata > Actinopteri > Cypriniformes > Leuciscidae > Cyprinella > Cyprinella venusta. Next base: position 26,286,107 of record CM075875.1, on the reverse strand, counting down.
CTCGCAGGCTCCGAGCTGTTGCACTGCGTCCCTCTTTTCTTGGAGCTTTTTAGTGGTCCTAAACCTCCTGCAGATATAAAGTTTTCTCTTGTGCTTTGGATCCTCGTAGATGATGCAGCCTGCTATTTCACTGCTGGATTTAACTGTCCGTGTCCGAGCATACTTTATTTGAAACCTGGTCTTCTCCTTGCCAGGGTCGATGTCTCCCAGCTGTTCTAACTGCTTGTAGATGGACTCTTGGGATTGGAGGTATGCCAGTAACTTGTCAAAGCGGTTCCAGTGGGTCACAGCATTGTTCGGGTCAGTAGCGTGGGTAAGCCAGTCTTTCTTCAGAGACTCTTTTTTTATGGCTTCTGCATTATTCAGTTCAGTCAAATCATAGAGGGCTTTTTCCACTGCTTGGATGAGCTCTATGATTCTTCTCGGGTGATTACCACGGACAGGTGGGATAGCTTGTAGCTCTTCGACAATCTCAATGGCGATGGTGGCTTGGTTTCCGTAGCGGTTCTCTAGAACTCTGAAGATCTGTGGCCACTCTTTCGTTGAGGCTATCAAGTAGTTGAAATTTCTTCACCTCTTTGGACCCGGTTGGCTCGCCTTACTTCTGCAAAGCCTCCCATTCTTTCCTCCATCTGTAGTACTCACGCTGGCTGCCAGTAAACTTTGGTAAAGCTGTGGCTTTGAGCTTTATGGCTGCAACAGGGGCTGCGCTGTGGGCTGTGACAGGTACCTTATTGGTGTCCTCTTTAATTCTTGCTGCTCCGATCAGGGCGGCTTTCCTCGACACCAGCTTGGGAAGTTGGGTTTCGAGCTCCGTCAGTCGACGAGTGGAGTCTTGCTTCTCAGCTAGGGTAGCCCAGCGGTTCCAGGTCTGGTGTGTTTCTTTGGCTTTGTGCACCAGGCTCTCTAAATGATGAGCATAAAGTCATATGCCTCCAGGGGTGTGTTAGGCTGAGCGGAGAGGACGTTCTCGCACTCTGCGTCTGCAGCTTTTAGAGCAAGGTTCAGTTCTCTCTCACCAAATGAGGCCCATAGTGTCACCTGAACTAGGTGCTTTACTTCTTTTAACCTCTGCTCACACTCTTTCTCCGTTTTCTCGAGGTTGGCTCTCTGTTGGACACTTAACTCGGCTTCCGCTTCGGTTCCTCTGCCCTGTTCAATGTAAGCAGCCTTAACCTCCTCAATTACATCCATCACTTTGGTACCCTCTGCTGTGATTCTCTTGAAGTTATCTTATTAGTTATCTTATCTTATATCTAGCTCCTCTACAGACATCTCCATGTGGGTCCTCTTTATATGGTTGGTGAGTCGGGAAAAAAGTCTCTTTAATGTAGTTCGCTCCAATTTCAGCTCTTCGAGTGACTTGGACTCGGCCATGTTGCCCTTCTTGGCTGTTGGACTGACACGTGGACGGCAGATAGTTGATTTCCTCCAGGCCCCCAGGTGGAGTCTTCTCCCTCTTTGCGGTGGGCTTTTGTGGAGTCTTCACTGGTCATGGCCGGTTTCCTTCTGGCCAGGCCGGTTTTTCACTGTTAAGTGTTTTCTTCTAGCTGTGAGGTGTCCACACTTAACAAGGACCAGACTTCGGATTTCACTCAGATAAATTTATTTTGACCAGTTCAATTGAAGTACAAGAGTAACAGGTGGTGTAACCGGAGTTACAGGAGTAACAGGTGAAAAACCTTTAACCCCCTGGGGTCGACCATATCGCCCGCGATATAAGCACACTTTTTTCCTTATCAGTGCAAAAAAGACTCAAATTACTCTGTTGATTTTTATCTTGCATATAAGTGTTATACATCATTCGATCCTGTGAAGTGTGTATTTTTTTTGTGGAACCTCACAATAAAAACAAAGTGTTGTGTTTTTCGCCAAATAAACAATAATAAACATGATGCGCGTTCTGCGTTCTCTCTTTGAGTGAAGTCCATTCTAAAACGCGTCCGAAAAATACACTGTTACTCACTCAATACTTGTCACAGAGACACGAGACATATGTCTTTTTAAAGCTTGTGTTCTCTTCTTTTAAATGAAGTAATTTATTAAAAAAATAAATATTTCCAGTTTATGTAATCCGTTTGAAACCAAGGAGAGGCACAGTTTTTTCGTTCTCAGTTCATTATCTTTAATTAGCTGAGACCGCCACGCCCCCAGCGCTTTTCACATGGTAAAATGGGAGATCTAATGTTATGCAAAGCATACGCCCACCGATCAGTGGCATAAAAACACAAAGTTTTTGGCACGCTACTCCGCCGAAGAGGTCCTTCAGATGATTCTACACAGCGAGGAAGATTTCACCTTTTCCTCTGAGGAAGATTCCTGCAACTCGGACGACGAACGGCTGCATTTTGAAGAACGCGTTGACCCCGCCGAGGATTTCATTTCGGAGTAAGTTGTTTAGTGTTGTATAATTCATTTTCTGATCATATAGAGCTCATATGAATTTTCCGACTATATTTTGAAAAGATTGCCTCACATCATTCGGGCATAGTACCTAGCCTACGCTCGTGCATATGTTTTGAATGTGATATAGCCTGTTACTCTCTAAACAAATTTGTTGGGCTATTATATTATCTAATACTATGCGTTATGTATTTTGTTAACAATTACATGTTTAGGTTATATAGCCTACTGATTACGTTAAATATGTTTCAGCCTCCGGTAAAATATGTGATCTCTAGCCTACTGTCTAAAAACAACACATTTATATATATATAAATGTTCATGTATATGTAATGTATTTAGTTTGCTAATAACTGCTTATGTTAATGTGTTTGAGAGAAATATATTTCAGGCTCCGGTAATTAGGTCTAAATACAATATATCTTGGCCTATTTATATAATTAAATGTTCGGCTTTGGTTACCCTAGACACTATATCATGCGTAAATAACTTAGGCCTGCCTTATGCGCAGATGTTTGTGAATACAGGTGTCAATGTTTGAAATGCGTTCGCAAACAGGCCATCCACACTAAATGCGTGCAATCGGGCCATCAACAGCCTACTCGCGGTGACGCGACGCGTCGGCCCATTAATATTTCTCCGTCCCATATGCCCATCAACAGATATATAAATGTTCGGTTAGCCTATGACACTACCATGGCCTTGTGAAAACAGGTGTAAATGTTTGAAATGTAGTGATGTGTCATTCACGAACTATCCGTTCATTGAGTAGGCTATTTCATGTATATGGCCCATCAATAGATATTTCTCCGTCCCATGGACCATCAACAGACATACATTGTGCATCCATACCCATTAATTGTCCATCAGTTTACTTTGGTTAATGTATGCTAACAGTTTTTTTTTCCATTCAGGAATGTGTCTGCATCATACTGGGTATGTTTATAGATGTAATATTTTAAAGATGAAATGTAGCCTATTTGTGTTTACAGAATAATAATGTAAAAGTTCCCATTCTTGAGTGAAACTACAAAAAACTTATTTTTTTATCCATACCCATTATTTTTCCATCAGTTTACTTTGGATAATGCTAACAGTTTATTTTATTTTAATTTCTCAGGAATGTCTCAGCATCCCGTTCTCCTTCGCCAGCACCACGCAGAGGGACACGCAGGTGTCGTTCAGTTCTCGGTGCTATGGACAATTTCTACACAAGCCCAAAGCTCCTAAAAGACTTGTTTGCAATGAAGTTTGGTGCATGTGGGACTTACAGGGACAACAGGAAGGACTGCCCTAAGAATGCAGCTAATTCACTCTCTAAAAAATCTGCCAGAGGATCCATCAGGTGGATTCGGGATGGACCTCTTGTTTTTGTGAAGTGGATGGACACTCGAGAAGTATCTGTCTGTTCTACCATCCATCCTGCTTATACGGGAGACACTGTGCAGAGGAGGGTGAAAACACAAGATATATGGAGGACAAAGACATTTCCATGTCCTGCACCTGTGACTGCATACAATCAGAACATGGGCGGTGTTGACCTGTCTGATCAGCTGTTACAGTACTACACTGCACAACACAAAACAATGAAACACTAACTCTTTCATTGTGCACAAAGAGCTACATGGTAACATGTCACATAAAGAGTTTATGGAGTAACTGATCACAGAGCTCTGTGGTGTGTCACAGAAAACTGCACCAAAACGGACCAATAGTGACCATGTACCAGTTCCAGGAGCTGAACTGACATCAGATGAAAGGAATGTTGCCACACTTGGTCGCCGGACATGTGTTCATTGCAAAGCAGTGCGTGGTAAAACGCAATTAACACCATGGAAATGCCAGGCATGTGATGTTCACTTATGTCTTCAGTTGAAAAGGAACTGTTTTCAAGAGTGGCATAAAGATGTGTGACTGTGTTACTCTTAATTTATTATTATTATTATTATTTTTTTAAATATCAAAAATAGGAATGTGTCCAAACTTTTCACCTGTACTATGTTTATGTATGTAGCACTCTGGTCTTGTGAGGCACAATATTTAGTTCCTCCACATGGAGGAATTACAATAAAACAGAAAACATAACCTTTGAATCTCCTCTCATTCTTAGTTCAGGCTGCCTCACAGCAGCTTGATGGGCCATTAGCTGCTGGGGGAGTGTCTTTTGTCTCCCCTGGTGTAAATCTCACTTAATATTCATGGTCATTAACACTCCCACGCATACAGCAGTGCTGACACAAAAACTGACTTGCAATATTTAAATTGTTATATTGTGGTTTGTGAAAGTGTGGTCAGAATGATTTTCACATCATTTTGTAGTAAAAATTCTAGCCTACAAGAATGGTGAGTCAAAAGTCTTGTGAACAACTGTTCAGAATTTGTTAAATGGCCTTATTGCAGTGACAATTTTTTTCCTAAAACTAACTTACCACGCATAACATTTTTTTTCTATAAAATGCAAACATGTACATCTATTTTGCTCATGTATTATTGTAGCAGTGTTTGTGCTGAATATAGCATAATTATATGTTGGCCAATGGTATGTTGTAAGTAGCTGAAATAAGCAAAAATGTCAGGGCATGTCAAAACTTCTTAAGGGCCTCAAACACACCTCAGACCCCAGGGGGTTAAATACAAAAATAAAAGCATTTTGAATAAACAGGTATCATTCACAGTTACAGTAAACACAAGGTAAGTATATTTAGATGAAGTATAATGTCCCACAAACAATTATATTTTAACAGTATTTGCTAATCTGTATTTTAAGCATTAACAAATCTATTGAAGTATTTACTCACAAATATAAAGGTAAAAGCCCACACTTTTTAACCATATACCTCCAAGCATTTGGTTTTATACAGTTACAACTCTTAACTCACACCCACATTAACACACTTAGCTTATTAAATACATTTCTGCACCTGAACAGACAAGGATCTGAACGACAGTCCATGAGCTTACCGATAGCCCGTCACAATCAAAAAGTCTCGTGCAGCTATCAATACAGAGCGGCACGCAGATAAGATGCCATGGAGGAGGAAGAAATGAGACAGGCTCACGGGAGACAAAACACAGCGCGACAGGTATTTTGGGAAAAGCAAGGCCTTAGGACTCAGAAAAATAAAATATGATGGAACAATTATTGTCCGTGGTCGAAGAGTACGATGCTGTCACAAACCAAGCCTCGGTGGTTCCTCCTGCTACCCATCAGATGGCTACTTCACCTGAGTATTGGCTTCCCCCCTCAAACTCCATTTCCCATGACCCCGAATCTGGTACCGATTGCTTGCACACCTGATCCTCATTATTTATTCAGCTTTTTATCATGCATTCTTTGCAAAGTCTTGTCCTGCTCTGCTGACAATTCTAAGCATCCTCCTAGTTATCTGTTTGTTTTGTGTTTGACCCTGGACTGTTTTTACTGTTTTGACTCTTTGCTGCCTGCCCTTGTTATTTTGCCTCTTTTGCTTGGATATACTCCGTATTGTTTGCTGCCTGCCCTGACCCTGTACCTGCCTCCTGTATTGCCTTGGATATATCTGTTGCTGATGACTAACCCTTGACTCTTTGCACCACTATTGCTTCTTTTAATAAAACCACACATGGATCCAAACATCACTGACTCATCGTTACAGATACCAATAGAGAGCTGAATTCAATTATACATTCAAACTGATGTCCTCAAGTTATATTCATGCACAGTTCAGTTGAAGTTCAGCAAAACCTTTCGAATGATGGCTAGTTTTCTGTCTATTTTTTATTGTAACTTTATTGCTCATTTTTGTTAACTTTAGAGTACAGGAGTTATTTAGTTTTTTTTCTTGTTATCTGAGATCCTAGACCATGTTTTTTACTAAAATTTTTAGGTATGTTATAGAGCTCCGGAGGTCACGTGACCTACTCTGTTTAAACCGCCATATTGGCTGGCAAGACGATCAGGGACCGGGACGTGAATGAATGAAGGCAGTTTTAGTTTCAAGGCAACAGAGTTCACAGCACACTTTAATTCAAAAATACATAATCTATGTATAATCTATGTAGCTCTATAATGCTCCCGGGGTGCTTTTCATGTATATTGATAAAGGAACTGATAGTTTTCCTGAATATAGGTTATAGGAGGAAGAAGAGTCAGCCTCCACAGAACATATATTTTTATTTATTTTATTTTTCGTGCATTTATGAGGGGAAAAAAATGTAACGGACATGACAGTTCTCCATTATAGACCGAAAGTGACTTTAAAACTTTCACAGACTTCAGAAAGCACCTTTCTTTAAAGTAGCCTAATTGTATCTTATACAATTCCTATCTTATTTTAATTAATGTTTAATCAACCAATTGCCTTGATTAAATAAATAAGACGTAAATGTAGGCTACAAAACGATAGAAAAGAAACAGATGCCGGTACGTGAACTGGACTCTCATAAATAAACCGAAATTCACCGTAAACGTTGTTAGGCTATTTGCCTCACAACATAAATGTATAGAAAGCGTGATGTCTACTTTTAAAACAGAACATTTAAAAACGAAAAACATGATCTCTGCATGCTTATGTAATAATCCATATGAAATGCATTTCTCTCTGGTGTGTTACTGTGAAGATCGCGAGTCAGCATCATCAACTTCATATCTTGAAGACAACACACTGACACAGAAAAACCTTGTTTAATAATAAACAATTCAAATGTCTCCTTGCTATATTTGACATATTCATAATCATTAGCCTACCTTTGCCGGTTCTTTGCAGCTTTTAGATACTTTGGAGCGCCACCCTTGTTACATGAACGCACCATGCATCAGTACCAAAAACGTGATTTTTTTAGTATTATTATTTTTTTAAAATCTAAAATAAAAAATTCATGATACGAACCGAATTTTGGTATATTGTTACAGCCTTAGTAAGATGAGAAAGCAGGAGTTTAGTCGTTTGTTAGTTGTAAAAAAAAAAATAAATAAAAAAAGGCTATCTGTACATCTTTGCCAAGCGCAAACCAGTAGGCTACAGAAGTATAAATTATGGGGGAGGGGCATGCTTTTTTCACAATCGTTTTGGAGGGTCATAGAAAAATTAATTACTGGTGAAGGGAGTCTCTTCAAGTCTTTTTTGACTTTCCCAATTTTTTTCCCAGACATGAAAAAAGCCTAATGATGTCATTAGTTATCCATTGAAATAATCAATAAAATAAAAAAAATAAAAAACCGTTTATGGAAAGTCTGTGAAACACTGTGTTTCATGGGATAATGATAATAGGCTATCTTTACTGACACTATTGTACAATTAGCCTATTCTTTTATTCTTTTATATCTTTATGGTGGGATTAAATGGGTTAATCAACAGTTTAAACATTCCCCGAAGTAATTTTGCAATTTTATGGTTTTAAATCTTAAATAAACTTTAAATCATTCAACTGCAGCCGCTCTGGCGCTCCCTTGTTTTGCCTGCCAAAATGGCGGAGTTTAGATTGCGTGACGTCAGCTGCAGGAGCTCTATATAAGTGATGGGAACAGGCACACTCAACTCCAAAAACGTTTATGGGTGCGAGTTATAAAGAAGTTTATCAAATAAAGATGAAAAACCGCACTCTCTAGTTAATATCTCATATCTTTTTTATTATTACAGTACCATGTCCACACAGATGCGTTTCAGCCTAAGCCTTTGGGGATATAACTAGAGAGTGCGGTTTTTCGTCTTTATTTGTTTACAAGTGATGTCAAAAATATTCTGTAATTAATATTTTCTGTTTAATGTCTTAAAATATTTAATGCAAGTAACGCAGTTACAACATACGATTATTACACTATTTGTGCTCCGTTCACCAAGATCCATGAGAGAGCAGCTAATCAATAATTCAAGTGAGCAATAAGGCTAAAAAGCAATCATTTCGATACTGGCCTGTGAAGTGGCTCTGTGTGCACATACACTGTGATACAAGACTGCTGTTATTATCCTACATATGAAAAGCAATTTGGAAAATGGATGGATGGGTAGATTTCTGCTATTGGTTTCGGAGATATCTAATAAGTCAAATCTGCCAAATGTAAACACATTTTGTACACACTTAGAATAATTGAATTAGTTGGCAATCCTAAACAGTGACTACACTTTGGATAAAAGCGTCTGTTAAATAAATAAATGTAAATGAACTAAACATGGCCAAAGAGTATGATGCCAATAGCTGAATCAATGTTTACAATTTGATGTCCTCACCTCTGCAATCATACGATTCGTGTCTCCTAAAAAAAGCAAATCCAAAGCTTCCTCTTCATTGGCCGACTGTTGCAACGACAGGTTCTTGAGGTGTATGTTCTGGTCTGAGTCTTCCATTATTGTCACCCTCCTAAATCAATGACAAAACATTAAGATGAGCAAACAGAGTAAATGTGAGAGTGGAAAGTAAGTATTCCTCAAATCATAAACCTCAGCCGTGTAGACTGCAGGGCCAAAGACATACTCAACACAGTCACATGCACAATTAATCCTTTAATAGGCTCTATGCACAGCTCCACTACTTCCTGAACTTCAGCCAGTTCCTTGTTTCCTGTCTGGCATTATTGGACACATTGATTAATTCAGGTGTGTTTGATTATTGTTGCCGTGACTACTGAGGTCAAGCACACCTGAATTAATCAAATTGTCCAATAATGGTATACAGGAAACAAGGAGCTGGCTGAAGTTCAGGAAGTAGTGTAGTTGTGCATAGAGCCTATCGGAGGACATATAATGTACAAAATATTATTGGGTTACATTACTGGGTTTACTGTCTTTTACATGTTTAACAATGGTTAAAACTTGTACTGAAGCTCAAACATTCATGAGTGTGTGGAGCGAGAACAGAACCAGAAGGAAGGGAAGAGTTTAATAAACTAATAATCTAAAATTATTAATAATAATGATAATTCATTACATTTATATAGCGCTTTTCTCGGCACTTAAAGCGCTTTACATAGAGAGGGGAATCTCCTCAACCACCACCAGTGTGCAGTATCCACCTGGATGATGCGACGGCTGCCATATTGCACCAAAATGCCCACCACACACCAGCTTACTGGTGGAGAGGAGACAGTGATGAAGCCAATTGGTTTAGATGGGGATGATTGGGAGGCCATGATGGACAGAGGCCAATGGGCAAATTTGGCCAGGATGCCGGGGTTACACCCCTACTCTTCCGAAAGACATCCTGGGATTTTTAATGACCACAGAGAGTCAGGACCTCGGTTTAACGTCTCATCCGAAGGACGGTGCTCTTTGACAGTATAGTATCCCCATCACTACTGGGGCGTTAGGACCCAAACAGACCACAGGATGAGCACCCCCTGGTGGCCTCACTAACACCTCTTCCAGCAGCAACCTGGCTTTCTCAGAAGGTCTCCCATCCAGGTACTAACCAGGCTCACCCCTGCTTAGCTTCAGTGGGCAACCAGTCTTGGGCTACAGGGTGATATGGCAATTCTATCACCTATTATCATCACTGGCAATTATTATTTCTTTATTTTATGTATAAGTGTCTGCGTTACAACAAAAACTAAGTCATCTGTTGTCACAAGAGCTCACATGAGGCTAAATTATAAACTACACAACATGAAAAAGTAAGCAACTCTATTGAAACAAAACAAAACAAAACAAAAACAAGCACCCAAAGGGATTCAAGGTCTGTTAGTTTCTTAATCATTGAACAAAGCAGAGATGGATACCAAATTAATCAATATACTTGAACTTTTTCTTAGTTTTGAAAACTAACATGAAATCAATAAAAAAAATGCTCAGTTAGCCAGTTAGACGATTTATTTTATACTGTTAACAATCTTTTCTTTTGAACTGCACAGAATTAAAAAAATATGAAAAAAAACATGGATTACTAAACATAGAGAGGTAGAGGCGAAAAGAGAGAGAAAAGTGAGAAGCAATAATGCTAGTATAACAGTGACAGTGGATTTAAACTGCCATTGTGTCTTTAAAGTTCAAATTGTGTGCTCAGAAGTGGGCATTGTCTATTTTCAGATCAGATCTGATATAATGAAGAGTTAAGTTTATCTACAATTATGAGAATTGAAAGTGAACAAGGGTCAAAAACTGACGGTAAGTCCTCCAGGCGAGATGCTTCATGTTGGGGATTCAGCAGATCATAGCCGGCCTCATTGTAGATTTCCAGGTAGGAAATGTGGGTTGTATAAACCATACTGCTGTCCTGCAAACAGATATACAACTATTTTAATAAAGTACATCACAACAGACCAATTATTAACTAAAAACTAATATATTAGTACCAGTTGGAATAACAGAAGGCTTTGCCAGCCTTCACCATCTAAATTCATGGTTCCAGCATGACATTTGAAAAAGTCTACTGACCTTGCTGATATGATGATAAAGGTAAGAAAGAGTTCTGGGAATGATCCCTCTGTCATTATAATGCTCTGCACCTCCAGTAATTGTAAAGGTCTTCCCACTTCCGGTCTGGCCATAGGCAAAGATGGTGCCATTATAACCTGCCAGCACACTATCAAAAGATGCAAGGTTCTCATGATAGGTTTCTAAAAAAAGTTACAAAACTTAATAAAGCTGTGATATTCTCAGGAAACTATTGCTAAATGTGCTATTTGTGCTAACTATTGCTATCTGTGCTATTAAGAGCTCCTTAAATGGTTTTAAATGTGCATGTACCTATTCATCACAATTACATGTGAATCATTTTATGGATTATTTTTTCACTCAATTTTTAATTAAAAAAAATCATGTTTTTCATGTTTCAATATTTTTTTTTCTGTAATGCTTTGTCTCATAAAGCATTTTGCCACTTATGAAAAATAAATAACAGAAAATATTGTTGGCAGAGAACTAGTGTACTGTTCTCACTGAGGTGTACCAACTCCAACTAAACAGTGAGCTAAACTCTCTCTATTCATGAACATGAAGAAATCCTTAATTCTTCGTATGCAGTTTTATTTTCTTCATATTGTACTGAATCCATACATATGAGATGAGTGATGAGAGAGTGAAACTAAAAAACAAACAGCAAAATAATGAAATTAGCTAAGTCACCTAGCTTTATGAACATAACTTTTACAGCACAAATTCAATATGCTTAAAAGACAACTTAGTCAGAACAAAGATTATATACATACAAGCAATGCTTCTACTGGGAAGTCAATGGGTAGGATGAATTTTCTCTGGCACAAAGACCTTCTACATTTTTTAACTGGTCTGCCGTTTTTCAATGCATTTCTAATGCGGCTTCCTACTTCCGTTTTTAGCCCAGTAAACAAACGTCAAAATAAGAGTCTGAAAGAAACTGAAAGTATACCAAATAAAAGCATAAAATTAAACTTAAATGCCTGAAGGGCAGAACACTCCCCGTCTGAACTTAAAGGTCACTATTAACTATCAAATTTGTCTGAACCTTCAGTCTTTGTGCAGAAGAATAACTACTTCTGACACTGGTCTCAAGAACACCTTTGCAGAACCTTGATCCGATGTCCTGAGCTCCACCTTCCTTACTTTGCTTTCTCTACCAGGGAAGACAGCTGTGATCCTTGCCATAGGCCACGTGTTACGTGCAGCTTGCCTGTCCTTCAGGAGCACAATGTCCCCTTCTTTCAGGTCACGTTGAGAATCTTTCCATTTTCGGCAGACTTGTAGAGTGGGAAGGAACTCCTGACGCCAGCGACGCCAGAATCTGTCAGCGAGAGCTTGAACTTGTTTCCATTGTCTGCTGAGAAGATCCTTATCAGTGAAATCTCCCTGCGGTGGGGCCACCCCAACCTTCTGGGTAAGTATCATTGCAGGAGACAATATGAACGGTGACTCTGGGTCAGTAGAGACTGGAACAAGAGGCCTGGCATTGATTATTGCAGTCACTTTCATCATGAGTGTACAAAGGACATCGTGGGTAAGTTGGATGTTCTTTTGAAGCAGGATTGCATCAAGGATCCGTCTTGATAGACCTATCATACGTTCCCACGATCCTCCCATATGGGACGCATGAGGAGGATTGAACACCCATGAGCAACCCTGTTGACTCAAGAAGTTCTGCACTGTGAAGTCAGGTTGCTGTCGGCTTAATCCCAGTTCCTTTGCAGCGGCTACAAAGTTTTTTCCGCAGTCCGATCTTATCTGCTTCGCAGGTACCCGTATGGCAAAGAAACGTCTCAATGCATTGATGCAACTGGATGTGTCTAGGGAGTCGAGGAGCTCGATGTGCACAGCTCGGGAGCCCATACAGCAGAATAGCATAGCCCATCGTTTGCTTTGGGCCTGTCCACCTCGTGTACACCTGGAGACGATTTGCCATGGTCCGAACACATCCACTCCTACATAGGTCAAGGGTGGACATGTGTGCAAGCGTTCTAGAGGCAAGTCTGCCATAAGTTGTTCCTCTGTTCTTCGCGTAACTTTCGGCACACTACACATTTGTGAAAGAGAGAGGCAATAAGTCGTTTTCCACCCATGACCTAGAAGTCCACTGCTCTTAGGGCCCCTTCAGTGAAGTGGCGGCCTTGATGCTTTACCTCTTCATGATATTGTCGCACCAACAGTAGAGAAACGTGGCTGGTCTTGGGCAAGATGATGGGTTTTTTTTCCTGAGTGCTCAAGTCGGCATGTTTTAATCTGCCACCAACACAAATCAAATCACCTTCAAGAACAGGTCTGAGCTTGTGAAGAGAACTGTCCTTGGTTACAGCTTGTCCAAGCTCAAGAACTGTGAGCTCTTTTGCATAAACATCTTCCTGTGCGGCTCTGATGATGTTGTTTTTCGCCTGAGACAACTCATCCACAGTGCGTGGGAGGTTGCAGTGATGCCATCCTTTACATTCACTGGACTTGTCATGTTTGTAAGTGCTGGCTATGTGGATAAGTAGTGCAATAGCCCTGGTGAGGGAGCGCATGCATGAAAAGCGCTGTAACCGTGTGGCGGTAAGGCCTCGGTTTTGAGTCTGAGTAAGAAAACTACTCACTTCAGGTCGTATTTCCTGGTCTGATTCTGGGTTAACAAGTTCAAACGTCCGGCCTGTATCTATGTCAGATGGATTTGGTTTGAGTAAAAACGCTGGTCAAGTGAACCACATAGTCTTTGTCAATTGAGACGCAGGAACTGACCTGGATGCGTGGTCAGCCGGGTTGTCCTCTGTGTTGACAAAGAACCATTGGTTAGGTCTTGTGGATTGACGAATTCGTCTGACTCTATTGTGAACGTAGACATAGAAGCGTTTTGTCTGATTGTGAATATATCCAAGCACGACCTTGCTGTCACAATAGAACTTGATTTCATCCAGCTTCAGGTCCAATTTATCTAGGATAAGTTCGGCCACTTCCACGGCTAACACTGCGGCACACAATTCCAACCTAGGAATGGTAGGTTCGGACTGTGGGGCCAGCTTAGCCTTCCCCAAGATGAATCCTACTTCGACTTGTCCTTCAGCTTGAATGGTCCTGAGATACGCCACAACTCCAATTGCCTTTGTGGACGCATCGGAGAACACGCATAGCTCTGTGTGTACAGCATTGGAAAGTGACGTTGCTGTGTATGAACGTGGGATATGCAGCTTGCTTAAGTCGTGCAGTGATTCTCGCCATGCTTCAACTTTTGGTCTGGAAGAGGAGCATCCCAGTCACATGTGTTGACACTGAGTTCCCTCAAGAGACTTTTGCCTTCAATAGTCACCGGTGCAACCATGCCTAAAGGATCGAAAACGCTATTCACTGTTGACAGGACTCCCCTGCGAGTGAAAGGTTTCTTGTGCTCTGAGACAGTGAATGTGAAAGTGTCTATCGTTGTCTCCCACAGCAGTCCCAAACTGCGTTGCACTGGTGTAACTTCACCGCTAAGGTCAAGGTCTTTCTGAACTGCCCTATCCTCTGGTGCAAAGGCCTGAATGACGGCTTCACTGTTTGAGGCAAACTTGTGAAGCCTCAGGTTCGATTCACTGAGAGAGGTCCGTGTTCTCTGTAGCAGACTAATGGCTTCGGCTTCAGTAGGCACACTGATGAGCCCATCATCTACGTAAAAATGATGTCCGACAAACTGGACCGTGTCTTTACCATGTTTGTGTGCACCTTCATGGATGGCTATCCTTAATCCGTAGATGGCTACGGATGGTGACGGACTGTTGCCGAAAACATGGACCCTCATCCTATAGTCGATAATGTCCTTAGACATGTCATTGTCTCTGTACCACAAAAACCTCAGGTAGTCTCTATGGTCTCTGCGGACAAGAAAGCAGTGGAACATCTGCTGTATGTCAGCGATCACTGCTACCTGTTCCTTGCGGAAGCGGATTAGCACCCCAATGAGTGAGTTATTGAGGTCTGGGCCTGACAAAAGAACATCATTTAAAGATGTGCCAAAGTACTTTGCACTGGAGTCAAACACATTACGCGGATGCTTCCAGGCTTTTGCGGGTGGTAGACTCCAAAAGTAGGCAGGTACCAACACTCTTCATTCTCCTCCAGTGGAGGAGCCACTTCTGTATGTCTGTTGTCAAATATTTTCTTCATGAATTCTAGAAACTGGTCTCTCATCCCAGTTTTTCTCCGCAGCGTTTTCTCCAGGGCGGTGAAGCGAGTGAACACCTGTTCCTGATTGTTGGACAAACGTTGACGGGGAACTCTAAAGGGGAGAGGAGCGACCCAGTTGTTTAACTTGTCTCTATACATTTCTTGTTCCATGATTTCCAAAAAGATTGTGTCCTCCATGGACGGGGCTGCTTTGTTGTCGGACTCAGTCTCGCTAAAGACCTGTAGTCCAAGGGCCTCCAACGATGTCTTGTGTGTTTTGTTCTTCTGCTCCCTGCTATGGGACACATCTTCAGTCAGCTTCATGAAGCCTTCACATGGTCTTAGAATAGAGGGTCGACCATTCTCTAGTACACTTGTCTTAAACGCGCTCACAGCTGGTTTGTGTGCATTTCCTAGGCACACGTCTCCTACCAGGACCCATCCCAAATCCAGTCTTTGTGCAAACGGGGCGTTGTTTGGTCCACTCACTTTCTGTCGGAATTTATGGACTCTCACAATGTCTCTGCCTAGCAAGAGGAGGATTTCCGCATTGGGGTCGAGTTCTGGTATGTGTGCTGCTACACTTCGTAGATGATGATGGTGGCGGGCTGCATCAGGTGTCGGTATTTCAGAGCAATCAATGAGAATGTCATTACACTCAATTAGCGATGGTAGCGGTAGGCTAGTCTGCCCATCAAGCGATTCGACCTGGAAACCCTCTGCCTTTCTGCCTGATGTCTCAACTAATCCAGCACAGGTCTTCAGTGCATAAGGGAATGGTTGACCTTTGATGTTGAAAAGCTCGAAGAAATCTGATCGCACCAGTGAGCAGTTACTTTGATCGTCCAAAATGACGTACATGTTTGTTGCCTTCTCACGTTGACCTTGAGGGTATATTCGAACCAGACAGATCTTCGAGCAGGATCTTGCTGTTCGCTCTGGACCACATACCTGGGTGCAGTGTGAGGAGATGGCTGTACTGTCGCTAGCATGTTCCTCTTCCTCCCCGCCATTGTCTGGTGGGGTTGTAGGCCTTCTGTAGACTTGAGTTAGTGGGCCTGGATGCATAGCAGCATGATTTCGGTCGCTTTCGCACTCCAGGCACTTTACTGTTACCTTACAGTCTCTTGCAAGATGACTAGATGATGTACAGCACCTGAAACAAATTCCATTTTCCTTTAGAATGCTCTTTCTCTCTTCAAAAGCCTTCCCTTTAAATGCTCTGCATTTCCTTAGCGAATGTGGTTTATTATGAATGGGACAGTTTTTCTCTGGTCCACTGAGCTTTCTCTCAGGTGAGTTCACAGGTGGGTCTTTACCTGAAGAGATGTCTGTCTTGTGAACGGATATTTTTCTTCCATAATTATTTGAGACTACTTTGTCTGACTTCAGTCCGTTGTTGCTGGCATATAGAAGATTGAAACTGGGATCGTTCCTCCGGCGTGCTTCGTCGCAGATGAAATAGGCAAAGTAATCGAATGGGGGGAAATACCCATTGTTATCTTCTTTAAATCTTGAGCCGACTGAGAGCCATTTCTCCTGTAGGCCATAAGGGAGTTTCTCCACGATGGGCCCAATGCCCCTGGCGGTATCCAGGTAGGCCAATCCTTTGAGGTGACCCTCTTCTTTGGCACCCTGAATTTCCATAAGAAGATCACCAAGGTCTCTCAGCTTTCCGTAGTCTTTCGTTGATATTCTTGGAAATTCATCCAATCTCTTAAAAAGAGACTTCTCCATTACTTCAGGCGCAGCATAGCACTCTTGGAGGCGATCCCAGGCCTTTTTAATTGCTACATCTGGGTTTGCGACATGCACAGAGCGAATTCTTTTTATGTGTTTCACGGACTCTGGTCCGAGCCATTTAATCAGCAGATCTAACATTTCAGTGGAGGTGATTCCTAAGCCAGTAGTAGCATTACTGAATGATGACTGCCAGGCTAAATAGTTTTCAGGTTTATCATCAAATCGGTAGAGACTTGTACTCACTAAATCACGACGAGCCAGGTAACGTGCCAGGTGTTCTGTTTCAGGTGTCACGCTTGAAATGGATGTTGCATACACAGGCAAGTATGATGGCGCTGTTGCATGAAGTGGTGAATTGTGAGGATAATGTGTTGTCTTGGGTTTTGAGGGGTGTCCACTGTCTCTAGCAGGTGTTGTGTGAAGTGCACGGTCTTTAATTGTTATTGAATGATGTCCATCATATCTTACCAGACCTTTATGACCTCCATTTAATGGTGTGTTGATGTGGGTTTCATCCTTGAATTTAGCGTAGTTGCTGAAGAATGGCTTTTTCGGCACTGTCCAATACTCAGGTGGTCTGTTATGGGTTTCAACCTCTTCTTGCCCTTCCTTGTAGCGGTAAGTTGCGTTCTGCTGAATGACTCCATGTCACATAGCTCCCTTCTGACAATGTTGCCTCAGGTAATGTTGCATGGGCAGATGCTTGAGCTTGTGCTTCAACATATTCGTTAGTGCGTGTTACAATTTCATTTAATAAATTTGCTTGAGAGGATACATCGGTCTTGATTGAATCTTCTAGATCTAGTTCAGCCGCTTCTAATGTCTCGGCTTGCGCGACAGCTCAAGTTCTAGTTCGACTACTAGCTTTGCTTTTCCTAATTGTAACTCGGCTTCCTTCACTGCACTTTGTACCTTCAGTTCTACTTCTTTCTCAGCAAACGCTGCTCGTGCTTTTGCTGCCTCTGCTTTAGCGCGCGCCCTTACTGCAGCGCTCGATGCAGTCGATGAGAGAGAGCTCTTTGATTTTCTTGAGCGCGCAGACGCTTTGTCCATCCTTTCCGATTCCATTTTACTCATCTTGCTTATCTACTTGCTTCTCAAGACATGGAAACCCCAGCTGGATAACGCTTTTTCACTGTACTGTTCTCGCTGAGGTGTACCAACTCCAACTAAACAGTGAGCTAAACTCCCTCTATTCATGAACATGAAGAAATCCTTAATTCTTCGTATGCAACTTTATTTTCTTTACATTGTACTGAATCCATACATATGAAATGAGAGAGTGAAACTAAAAAACAAACAGCAAAATACTGAAATTAGCTAAGTCACCTAGCTTTATAAACATAACTTTTACAGCACAAATTCAATATGCTTAAAAGACAACTTAGTCAGAACAAAGATTATATACATACAGCCTGGATACCTTATAGGCTAGCTAGAGAAATTGCTGTGATCCAGTGCGATAAACATTGAATCATCTCTATATTTCTCCACTTCATGTCAGGACATACCAATTTGCAAAATTTACAAAAATATATAAAAATTTTGACATATGATCTTGATAAATACAGAAAAGTTAGTCCATGCGTTCATGACCCCAAGGCTAGATTATTGTAATGCTCTACTTGGTGGTTGCCCTGCACGCTTAGTAAACAAACTCAAGTACGTCCAAAATTTAGTAGCAAGAGTACTTTACTAGAACCAGGAACTATAACCCGTTTCTGTCAACAATGAATTGGCGCCCTATTAAACATTCCATACATTTTAAAATTTTGCAAATTACTTACAAAGCACTAAATGGTTTAGCTCCTCAGTATTTAAAGGGTACCTATTTGGGTTTTTGAAAATTGCCCTTCATGTAATGTTTAACATAGATCTAAGTGAACGAAAACATCCTGCAAAATTTTAAACATGAAAGTTCATCGTATACAAAGTTATTGTCTCTCAAAAACAAGAGTCGACTCTGAGTCGCTGATATGAATCGTTCGAAAAACGATGCTTTTCCTTTGTCTGGTTGACGTCAACTTGAAAAGTTATTTGAATAAGAAACGCCCACTTATTGCGCTCGGAGACGCCAGGGAAAACCGGAGCTCCAGGGGTGGCGGGCAAATCTGAAACTGGCCCAGGACGGGCCACCCTGCCTGGGCTGGCCAGGGAGGTCTGAGAGCATGGAGGTTTGGACCCACCCCACCTTTTTGGACTCTGTCGTTTTTCGAGATCTGGGCTTCGGAAAACAATCATGTCGACGAGACGCTGTGTTTTGAAGTGCGACGCAAAAGCGAACTTTTTTAACCTGCCAAGTGAGGAGTATTTGAAGACTAAGTGGCTGCAGTTCATATATACAAGTACTGCTATACCACACAAGTATAGCCCAAACCTTGTTCTGTGTTCGCGTCATTTTGAAGATGATTGCTTCACAAACCTAAACGCTATAAAGTATGGATTCGCGATTCCCGGCTCTATCCTAACGAGCTGAGGATCAATATGCAGAGCAGTGGGTCGCGAGGACTGGAGTTGAGAACCCATTTAAGGTAATAGGATTTCCGTTTTTCTGCACAAAGAATACCAATCACAACTGACTAGATCATCTGACCAATCACCGCAGATTAGCGTCACGCAAAGGCGGGTTTTGGACAAAGGACTCGCTAAAACGATTCATATGGGAGTCGGTGGGCAATTCAGGTAAAAATAAATGCATATTATAAGACAACAAAAGTGTTTTTTGTCATTGCATGCTTGTAAAACTGTTGTTGGGGACTCCCAGAACAATATTAGGAACATTTTAAATGCCATAATAGGTACACTTTAAGGAAGCTCCTAACGAATTGTAGTCACTGTGTAGTCAACATTCAGGCCAAACTTCATTGTGGGATGGGTTTACTTAAAGGGGAGCTTAAAATGAAAGTTTATGTGCGATATCAGAGAGATTAGATCCTATGTTTACGAAGGGAAATGGAGGATGTTCTACGTAAATTGAAATGATATGATTTTACAGTGCAAATGATGTCTAATTTAGAAAGTTCTAACTTTGTGGGTCTCACGGCTGATTTTATGTCAGGGCCTCTAAATGATTTTATGTCAGTATCTTAAAATGGCCTCAAAAAGATACAAGCCACACATACAAGCTTTATTGTATAGATAACAACATATACATGTGTAAGTGATGGTTCATTTAGTCTCAATTTATTTTTACTAGATATACATAGGTGTCCTAAAGATGTAGTTCAGTACATTAACTACTGGCATGTTCACATTGTGCCAAAAAACTTTTTTAAAAATGTTTTAATAGTATACATATCTATTGTTTTCTCATTTAAAAATTAACATCTTTGTGAATTGTTATGTTTTTAAAGTATGCTTCATAAACTTTTCAGAGAAGACAAAAAAATGTCAACTCACTTATCAGCAACAGGCTTTGCAATGGTCTCGAAGATTTCCTCTTGATTAGCTGTTTGGTCAAAAACCTTCTGAAACCTAAAAAATGGAAAATGTGCTTGTGAAAATGGGTTGTTTAAAAATGAATAAATACTTTTACTTAAAGTATGTTCACAATAGGGGTGGGCGATATAGCCTCAAAATTACATCACAATATTTCAAGAGTATTTGCGCTAGTGATATTTATGACATTTTTCTATTATTTATATTGATATTTATCTATTTTTCTATTTATAGAAAAAAAAACAATTTTTCTATTACATTTATCTTGACTAAATGTTTGGTCACTCATTGCGTTTTTACAATGGGGCTTGATTTCAATCTTTGAATTAAATTGCAAAAAGTAGCAAACATTTAAACAAAATAATAAAGATACAAATAAAGAGAAATAAAGAGAAGAGTTTTTGGGTAGGTCTAACACTAGTATTTAGAAATACTACAGAAACTAAATTAAGTAATCAAATGTAAAATAACACTGATAGTCCTAAGTCCTGACTAAATTAAATACTTAGGCTATTAATTCTGATTCCTTACAATTAAAGCTAGTGCATGTTAAAAACAATATTAATGACAGACATATATGACTTTCATATGTGTCACTTTTACAGCTAGTGCATGGATCCATTACATGGTATGTCACACTGTCATGCGTTTTATGCTTTTTTAAGGATGCTGAACACTCATGTGGTTTGTGAAATTGTGTCTCGAATAAAGCTTTAAAATTTATAATCTGTGGATTAATTTAGGCTACTCATACAATCTACATGCTGTGGTGAAGGGGTTTGCAGGGGAATTTTCTGCATTATAAGTGGGAGACCTGCAGGAATTATTACAATGATGCGCAATAACCACAATCTTGCACTGAAAACCTCAAGCCCTTTGCTAGTATCTCCTCCTTGCGTACCTTCATAGCCTGATTGTACTTGACAGTTTAGGGCTCCAGACTAACTTTTTTCATTAGGAGCACAGTGGCCCTAACCTGACTCCGCCAGATGGATTTGCTCCGCATATCCATCTGGAAACCTTCCGTTGAAGTAATTTTGGTAAGGGGCGAAAATACTGGTTAGCTGATTGGCCTATGTTGGTGATAGACGGGCCAAATCAACCAATCAGATCAACGAAGCATATGACGTACCGTAACTCTTGCCGAAACCAGTCGGGAGAAGAGCAAAAACATCTTTTCCTCTGAGAAAAGCCTCCAGAGCAGTGTTTTGCTCTTCTTTCAGTGAAGAAATACTCTGTAATTCCGATAAAACTTGCTCGATAGCCACGCTGATGCTAGTTTCATCCGCTGAAGCCGTCATGTTCTTTAGACTGAACTGTCGCGCTTCTCGTTGCGTCACACCTCAACCCGCCTCAAAGCCAACGCTGATTGGACGTTCGTTTGGTGAACTGCTCCCAAATTTTCTTCAACGGAGAGTGTCCAGACTGATCTGCGAGTGAAACCTTGAAAGCTCGCGAGATCAGGATGGTCTCGCGAGGCTACAGTGGCCCCAACTGAAAATTTTAGGGGCACAACCAGAAAATTTAGGAGCACTAACCACATATTCACATTTCTACTAATTAAATTTCCAGTTTATTACTAGTAAATACTTATATACTTATAATAGATGCAGAAATTACAATGCCTTTGCGTTCTGATTTAATGTTACAACCTCTTGTCTTCTAAAAGCAACCGGAAGTGGCGTTTTATAAACATGTAAATCAAAAAGCGATGTGTTTGTGATTAAGATTGTGTTTAACTAGTGTGTTGTGTTTAAGCTGTGAAGTACCTGCACTGTTGGCACACTTTGTGTTCCCCGCAGTTATGGGGTAGTGACTGTAACATTCGCTGTTCATGGAATTCATCTCCTACTACCTTAACCAGCTGAATAATCCCAGCCAGTCTTCACGAAAATGGTGGGTTGTTGAATGTTGACATACTTTTTGTGTGAATTTGACTTGAAAGAGAACTCCATATTTGCGTGCTGTCTGAGATGAGTAGACAACACATAGACACACACACACACAAGTGCACGCACAGACACACACGCAAAAATCTCTAGACGCAAGTTCGCGTCTTGCTCTTTGAATGTTTAAATTGGCAAAACTTAAATGAGTTTAAACACTGACGGTAACGTCTGCAGTTCAGGTCTCGCCTGGGCTCGTGAGCTATCTACTCCCGGGTAATGACGGCGTAAATGACAGGCCATATTTGAGCATTTGGCACTCACATTGAACAGTGTTTACAAAGACTAATCGTTTTGATCATGTTTTTTTTGATTATCGCTCTTGTAATATTATTTGGGAAGCCAGCAAGTGAATTTAATTGGCACACTAGCCACAGGTCGGAAGAACAAGTCAATAGTTCGCTTGTTAGGTTATCTTCGTCTCCTACCCACAGACGTTTAAATGCGCGCTCGATTATCAACCTTCCCCCTCCACACATTAGCCACTTACAATGGCCAATCCCTATTTTTCTCACACTCATTGACCTGCCACACATTCTGGATTCATTGATTAGCCCCTTCCACGTTTAACAAACAAAAAATAAATAAATAAACAGGTGGGCAAATTTATTGGTCGCACACTCTCAAATCTGGAGTCTGGAGCCCTGCAGTTTGTTTTTCTTCAAGTGGTGAAACAAGTTTTGTTGTGTTTCCACCTTTGTTGGTAACAGTTTTCTTCCATATTTTGCTAAATATTGTGCTTTGTTGGAGGTCTGACTTCTTGGTAACCAATCCAATTCCATTCTATTGAAGTATCTCCTTTTTATGCACTAAATCGTCATCAGAGGCTGACATGCTACTCTTACTCTCAAACAGGTGTTGTTGTGCGCTAGTGAACGTAAATGAGTCATGCGTCATCTCGTTCATATATCATTGATATCACAATTTGACACTTATTTGATATGATATGATTTTACAGAGCAGGCTTGTACACTTGCTGTTTTATTTTATTATGTAAAAATTTATACCGGTATTATCGTGGGCGGTATGATATAGCACACCCCTAGTTCACAGATCATCTTGGTTACACATGTAAGGTGGGAACGGGAATGCCACGTCAGACTGACCGACGAATAGAAATCTCGCTGGACAGGCCAATCTGCATCGAGTGTAACTAAACGAGCTAATGACCATTGACATGCGATAATTGTATCAACTGCTCCACCTCGCAGTGCAAGTATATAATAAGCAGAAGGTGGATCTCATCTTCAGGTTTTCAGTGAGGAGCCAAGCCAGTGACCCGGCCACTCAGCCGTGGCACAGCAGTTGTGGCGGCGGGATGTGGCATCTCTTTTCCCTCATTCAGGGAACTAATAGGATAGGAATATCTAACAAAACGCCACAGCTGCTGCCCCCTTCCAGAGCCCTGCATAAGCCTCCTGATCCCTCCTGTCGATGGGATAGGGCTTGCACAGAGATTGTCAATCACTGCTGTTCCACAGGACCCACCCAGTGAGACTATTGGTTAACACAGAGAAAGCGTGCCATTTACACTGGAAAAGGAAGCCACATCCTACCCAAAAGGAGTTATGTGTTGTTTTATATATGGACTTACCTGAACTACATGGAATGTGTCAGGGACGGTTCCAGACTCACAAAGGGGGGCTTCCCCAAGGGAAAGAAGGAGGCTTCCTATTAGAAGTTTACCGTGGAAGAATACACATATGGGATCCCCTCGAGGTCACACGGGCACCCAGCCTAGTACCGGTTCTCATGGATGTAGGCCTGGTGCCATACACTCCGCCATGTCCATCTGCCACGGATGATGGAGGACTCAATAGGGATTGCCCAGCGGGAATTCTCTGGAGAATAAGCAGGGGCCTCTCTGTGTCTTTGACCGCTTGAGGTGAGAACACAGGAAGATACTGGCTCAACACAAAGGCTATAGAATCTAGTGAATGTGCCCAACCCGCAGCTCAACAAATATCTGTTAGCAAGGCTCCATGCACCGGCATCCAGGAGGATGCAACACTTCTAGTAGAGTGAGCTTGCAACCTGAGCGGGCAAGGCACACCCTGTGCTTGGTAAGCCAGGGCGATGGCATCCATTATCCAATGAGCAGTCCTCTGCTTGGAGACAGCCCTTCCCTTCTGCTGGCCTCTGTAACAGATAAAGAGCTTCATATCGGCTGGAGGGACTGGCTCGATCGTGTCCTTCGCCAGTAGGACAGCGATCTCCGCTCCTAAGACATGGGCATCGACAGCTTTCACTGAAGTGAACTGCATGCCTCTGAACGTGGGGAGACACCGGGTGAACTGAATCAGATAGCCTGTCTGAATGATCCAGTGAGACGGACTGGGGAGCGCTTGCCAGTAGGGCTGTACGATTTTTCTGACAGATATTGTGATTGCGATTTAATTTTGTAAAGTCAAGGTTCAGCTCAAAAGAATCAAAAGAATGTCAAGCTGTACACACCTAGTTTACTGATTTATTAGGCTATACAGGCCTTCTGGTAAAACAAGAAAAAAAGATTTGGCCAAACTCAAACTCCTAGTAATCCAATGAATCCAAAAATACTTTAATGATTTTTTCTATTAAAACAACAGCAAAAAAGACTTATTGTCATTTGGAGCTACGAAGAACTGACTCTTTAGAAAACGCTGCTTGTAAATTCAAGACAGGAACAAACGAACAGCTCGGCTCCAAAGCGAAAAGCTGCGAAAATGCGATGCATCTTCTGCTCATTATATACCCGCGCTGCAAGGTGGAGCAGCTGATGCAATCATCACATGCATTATCAATGTGCATTGGCTCGTTTAGTTACACTCAATGTAGATTGGACCCTCTAGCGAGATTCCTATTCGTCGGTTAGACCAACGTGGCACCGAACGTGACCGATTGAAAAGAAACTTTACATGTCAAATCTGCTCTAAATCCATATTTTACATGTTTAAAACATCAGTTTTATCGAGCAATTTCTTTCTTTCCTTTTAAAAAAATAAAAGTTACTCCATCCTTAAACAAGAGATGTCCCAAGAAAAATAGGATAAATTAATTAAAAAAATTAAAAGAAAGTTTCAGAGAGAGAGAGAGAGGGAAAAAAAACAAAAAAACAAAACATTGTTTCTATCCTAGTGGGCACAGAAAATATGCCGTTCATGAGCAAAATTAAACTTTATTAAAATTATGATAGGTCATGTTTGTGAAATCAACACTATAATTCCATAAAATTAAATCTTTCATTTTTCTTCATGTCACCTGAAATTGTAGTTTTCTCTTTTATTGTTGATAAAACCATCCGCCAAGTCTCTGGGAACCACAAACTCCAAACTACTGCCTTGCTCGTCACAGTCCACAAAGTACCCCTGCAAATAGAATGATTAAGCATGAGTTCACATAATCTAGACTTGCTGGCGCAGACATATTTTATGATTTATTCTGCAAGCATAACTTTATCACTAAGACAAAATTGTATATTATAGACTACATATATGCTAATTATAATCATTTTACATACATGCCTGATACATATAAAATGATATATATATATATATATATATATAAATAAAAAAATCTGGTTTCAATCACATCAATATTACAGAGTAGCCTACAGCATGACCACAAACCCTCAATATCTAATTCTATAATATATAATTTATATATAACCGAGTGCTCTCAGAGATGAGTGAAGGCAGGATACATGTGCAGGACAACTTTATTAAAATAATAACAATAACAACCAAAATAAACTGAGAACATCAAAGAAACATCCAACAAAGGACAACACCAGACAAACAACATGAAAAACATTGAATTATAAAAAGGGTGATCGGCAGTTGGCACACAAGAAAACTTGGGACAAGACAAGACACTAGAGGACAAGACAAGAAACTATAACTAATCAACAAGAAAACTACAAAACATGGCACAAAACAGGAAATAACATTAGTCTTCCACACAAGACAATGGGTGCTTCTACTCAAATTGATGTTTCCTCATTTCCTCGCTCCTCTGGCCAAGCCTGTGACCCGAAAACCAATCAAATTTCAGGCATCTTGAAGGACATCTCAATTCTACACTTACTGCACCATGAGGAGGTGAGAAACGAGGAGTGAGGAAGCTTCCAGTGGAGCAATGAGTGAGGATGCACTTGTGTATGATATGCAGAAGTCTTTCTTGTCGAGAAACCTGACTCACAAACAAATTATCCTCCCCCTTCACATCGGTCACAATTTTAATTTATGCTTTACCTTTGCAATTTATGTACATCACATATATTACAAATGTATCAACAGGGCATATTGCTTTACTGGATCTTTATTATAAAATAACCAAACTTGAACAACATCAGGGCAGATCCTTGAGCACAGCTTATGAAGCTTTGAAGTGACGCTCGAGTGATAAGCTTTCCTTCAATTCCTCCATCCTCATTTTCTTTCCTTGCAGAAAGGAAAGGAGGATGCACAAATAAGAAATGAGAAGCACCCAAAGTGGACTACAGACAGGAATCATGACAGTAGGGGTGTAACAATATATCGTGCCACAATATATTGCATACAAAAATGCAACAATATATGTACCCGTGACAATCTGCATTGTATGTAGTTTACCCAAAATAAAAAATGTTTGAGAAAAAAAGAAAATCAAGTTTACCGAGTTTTAGTGTCATTACTACATTAAACTCCTATATATAATGTTGAATATCTTGTGACAGACGTATCAACAGGACATCTTGCTTCACTGTATCTTTATTTTTAAATAACCAAACTTGAACAACATATGGGTAGATCCTTTGAGCACAGCTTTTGATGCTTTGAAGTGACGCTTGAGTGATCAAGAATATTTTTTTATATATATATAAAGATTTCAATATAAAAATAAGCTTTTCTTCATTTCCTCCATCCTCATTTTCTTTCCTTGCAGAAAGGAAAGGAGGATGCACAAATGAGAAATGAGAAGCACCCAAAGGGAACTACAGACAGCAATCATGACAGTAGGGGTGTAACAATATATCGTGTTACAATATATCGCAATACAAAAATGCAACAATATATGTACCCAGTGATGAACTGTATTGTACGATTGTATGTAGTTTACTCATTATAAAAAATAATGTTTGAGGGAAAAAAAAACAAAAAACAAGTTTACTGAGTTTTATTGTCTACATTAAACTACTATATATAATGTTGAATATAATAATTCAATGGGGGGATATTTTAAGGTGCCTGATGAAGACCTGATGGTCGAAACATTGCTTTTTTAATAAAATTTTTTGGAGCAGTACTTTTTCAGTGTGCGGACTTCACACTTCTTTATTTTTGTTTACTTCATTCAGTTGTCCTGCACCTGAGCCCAATTTGGGTGTTTGAGATGTGCACGCCAATTTTGTCTATTTTTTGACTCTTCGGAATATTTTAATGTCTAATGTCTTATGCTACCAGTAAAAAGTGGCCTAGGCCTACATAATTTTAAACATATTTATAGTCAGTAACAGAGTGCAAGCATATTCGTCTGAAATAATTCTGTAGAATCCTGAATATTTTTATTCTGCAATTGTCTTGTGGATTGGGTTACCAAAAGCATCAAATCCAAGCCCCATGTACCCCCCAATGTAATTTAGCATTTTAATCAACAGTATATTTTTTTGTTAACCTTTTACCATATGTCTTCAGAATCGCATAAATATTAGTGAGTTCAGTATTGTGATATGTATCGAACCGTGACACGAGTGTATCGTTATACCCCTAAAAAACTGTTAAATCATCATCTCATCTTAAGAGTTAGGGACATATGCATGTGCATTTTTCTCTTAATAACTCTTAACTTAAGTAGGTGTGTATTCAGGTTGATTGGGACACTTTTTGCCATTGAGATTACAGGGTAAATGTGTCCCCAAATCAACCGGAATTCAGGGATACTGGGATTTCACCCAAATGTAAAATGTAAATAACACGGACCATAAACAGACAGAAGTATGTAAAATAGTTGCTGTACAGAGATCAGAGATCTTGAGGGTTTGTGCTCACAGGTGCTTTTGTTTTTAAGTAGCTGAATAATATATATATATATATATATATATATATATATATATATATATATATATATATATATACACAGTATATTTCTTTTTTATTTACTTCTGTAGGAAATGACTGATTGGACTGATGATTATTGCTGAATGTTTTACAAAAAACTATACACCATTTTAGTCTTTCTAGCAAGTCTAGCAAGTTTCAAGATAATTCAATGCTGACTTGCATTTTGTTTATAACGTTATTTAAAAAAAATGACAAGCAATTTCTGAGTGTAAATTGTTTTATAGTAAATCCTACACCACTTTATCAGTGTAAGTTATATACTTACAATAAACGAGGCATTCACATTAGACGCTGCAGCACCAGCATTATAAAATAAAACACCTGCGTTTAGATTAGGCCTATTGAAATAAAAATGTAAATAACATGACTAGGCTTCATGTAGATAGAAGTGACATAAGAATTACACTATAGTTGATGCACAGATGTTAGGATTACGGTACAGTGCTATGAGCAAACCAAGACAAATGTTCGGTGTCCAATACAAAGTAGCCTAACTTAGCCTAACGTTTCAATGTTATACAAACGCACTCACCGAGGTGGGTTTCTTCGTCGGTTTTACACGTGCAAATATTTTAATAGTTTGCTTAACCATTGTTTTATATAATAATTATTAATCTTTCATTAGTTGTTATTATTAAGCACCCGTTTAGCTTCACACATTTAATTCAATCTATTCTTTTTTTATACTTCTGTGTGTAGAGAGGTTGCTACGCGACCAGTGACGTGGCACGCTCTGTAGAACGTATGCATGCATTGACGTCACCTGAGCTGCAAAAGTGCAAAACATCCTGCAAAATGAATGAATTATTAATTGGCATAGAGCGTGGCTTGTTCCTTTTAGATTTTGTATTTCAAACAAAGTTAGGGAATTACATCTGAAAATATTACACAATATATATCCCACAAACTTGCTTATTTCTAAATTTAAACCTGTCACAAATCTTTGCAGTTTTTGTATGACAGAAGTAGAATCGTTACCTCATCTCTTTTATGATTGTTCATTCTGCATTACATTTTGGAAAAATGTTGAAAGTTACTTGTCTTTCAAAACAAAGAAAACAATAACAATTGAAGGGAAACAGATTATTACATATTTTGATTGTAGAGATAGTAGTTTGTGTAATATTGTAAACATTTTTATTTTACTAGGCAAATTTCATATTCACAAAGCTAAATTTTCTAAAGCAAAGCCATGTTTTAAATTTTTTCAAATAGAAATTGACATGTACTTTGAGTCTCTGATAAGTGTTAAAAATAAGAAAGCTATTTCAGCAACGGAATTATATTCTAAAATATTTAAATGAATATCTAGGATTATATTTCTCTTGTTTAGTTAGTTTAAAAGACTGTCTATTTAAGTTATTTTTTTTTAATTTACCTATTTTTTATTTTACTATTTATTTTTTCAATTATTTTATTTTGATGTTTATTTGTATTTTTTTGTATAATTTCTGTTTACGAACTGTGATGATTGTATGTTTGTAATTTGTATTCTAATAAAAAAAAAAAAATGAATGAATTTCATTTTATCGTCAAGCTTTTCCAGCATTGAGTTTAATTTACCCAATACTTTATCTGGAATAATAAGGACATTCAAAAAAAAAAAAAAAAAAACAACTTTGCAACTGGGAATTTGCAACTGTTTTTGAAGCAATTTCTTCTAAAATAGGTATGTTATTTAAACAGCAAAAAAAGATTAGATTACCAGCAATTACCACCCCTCTCACCAAATCACTCCCTTATATAAAATATGAAATATTCTTCTGTCATTAAAATTATAAATGATCAATGAGCCCGTTTCCTGAAAGATGTTGTTTCGAGACCACATGTTTTTGCATATTGGAGTCAATTTGTGAGTGATGTTGACTGTAAAAAAGTCTACCCAATCGTTATCTTTCAATAAAGGTTATAGTAAACTCCTTTATACCCTGCTAAACATTATTTAACGAAGTTTTTTTAAAAAAAATGTTTGGATGAAATGTTAAGATTTTGCTAGTTGAAGCAAGAGACAGCTGATCATTTATTTTTATATTTTTATTTTGGCTCTGCCCTTATGTCTTTGTGTGTGTGTGTGTGTGTGTGTGTGTGTGTGTGTGTGTGTGTGTGTGCGTGCGTGCGTGCGTGCGTGCGTGCGTGCGTGCGTGTGTGTGCGTGTGTGCGTGTGTGCGTGTGTGTGTGTGTGTGTGTGTGTGTGCAAAATGTCCCTGATTTCATTGTTGGAAATGTTGATGAAAATTTTATATGAGAAAGATGTTCTAGGCCTAGTTTTTATTGTAAACTCCAAAGATAAACAACCCTGCACTAATTTTATTATTATTTTATTATATTTATTTTATTTTGATGGCTAAATTTCACATTCATAAAAGCAAATTTTCAGGTAAAAAAACAAACAAACATTTTATTGCGTTTAAAAATGAAGTGAAACATTATATTGAGTCAACATTGCCCTCGAAGAAACAAAAAGCTAGGCCTATATCATTTTGCAAACATGTAGCCTTTGAAGTATTCCTTTAATACTGTTTATACCTCCCCCTAGCATTTGAAATGTATTGTATTTCTATTGTTTGTTTCGATATTTCTGCAATAATAATAATATTAAAAATAAATAAAAAATAAGCAAAAAGTGAGTGCGCCGGAAGAACTGACGCTTTTGCGTAGTTTGTGCTTGCTGTTTAATAATCATTTGAAACTTAGCAAACTGACAGCTCCAGTTGTACAGTAGCTTGCAAATATATATTTTGAACTCTGTCATGGAATAGTATGTATACACCATAATAAAAAATGCAATAAATAGGCTATAACTTGGATGCAGTGCAAGTTCATTTGTAAAGCATCTGCTACATGCAAATTAAAATATAATGGCAGGGCAAACGTGTCAGTTTGACAAATTTATTGTCAACCCAATAAATGCCAGTTTAAAAATTGCCACTGTCATGTAGCTTTTTTTCAGTGTACAATCAACACACCAAAAATGAAAGAGATGTTTCAATAAAACAGTTACTAAAAAAAAAAAAAAAAAAAAAAAAAAAAAAAAGTTCACATTTGCAAATCATCCACCAGTAGATGTCAGTCATGTATTGAATGTGAATCTGAGGCGCTGGTAAAAGAGAAATCAATATCCAACTTTTATTGTACTTAAATAAATACTGAAGATTAATTTACGGATGTGCTGATATTCTGTGAAATGCATGAAATAAACAGATAAACGAAGCAAACTAATGACATGCTCTAGTAAACAATTCAATTCATTATTTTTTATCTTCTGCTATAGCCTGTTGTTTATATTTGATTTTCCATGTCATTTTGAAATTTGATTATTTTTAATACTGTAAAATACTAACATACCACGTATTTTTATACAGACATGCCCCCCCCCCCCCGTTTTCAGATTAATTAGCTCTGAGTAGCCTAAACTTGACCTTCCCACAAGTTTTTTTGACACATACTTTTTTAACATTATGCTAATTTTAGGTTATTTTACATGTGCTGTATGAATTACAGAAAATAATTTTCTAAATGTTGAAACTTGTCTCCATTGTAAAAAAAAAAAAAAAATACAAAAAGTCCCTTATGAAATTTAAAGGACTGTGAGAATAATATAAGTAGCCTAATAATAATAATAATAATAATAATAATAATACAAAAATCCGATCCTAACATATCTTACATGCTGATAACAAAAATATATAAATATGTTTTGTTTAATGTTTACACGTGTAAACGTGTAAAACTAGACGTATAAATATTTGTATGAATATAAAAGCAACGAGACATAAACTGAACAGTTGCAGACATTTAACGAACATAACTGGAAAAACATATAATATTTTTGAAATATCTAAATTTTAATTACTCACTGAGTGCATTCTATCACCTTTACAGTTTACTAAGCCTATACCATGTTGCCTATAGCATTTTTTTTTTTTACAATAGATTGATTCGATGGCATTACAAACTTTCATCTTTGCTGATGAAACTTGAGGTGGCGCTGTGTGTTTAGTAATTATAGAGTTAAAGGGGAGGAGCAGAGACGTTACACACATACACACACTCACACACACGCTCGCGCGACTACCACAGGCCGTCGGTGCGCGCTGACTCTCCAAACACGCGCTGAATAACCCAGCATCACCATCCCTCCTCATCATCATATTCCCATCAGCGTGTGCACGAGCTACATCACTGACAACAGCGCGAGGAATTCTGTGACACAATGAAACAAACGCGCGCAGATCCATCCTAAGGTAAGATAGCTGGAGTTCAGAACATTATTGGCTTTACAAACTACCGCTACTGGAATTAACAAGCGATACATGAGTGTGATTTCTGCATGTGTGTGTTTCATGAAGAGAAACTAATGCAACGCCAGCAAAGACTGCTTTATTTCCATCTACAGTCGCTATAGAATCTAAAAACAGTAGCTCTTTACGCTGCTTCTGTCCTCCTGAATACAAGAAAAGAGTCACTGGAGACGCCAGTTTTCACTTTTCTGAACAGTTACAGGTGTGGAACCATTGAAACTGCGTTAATTGTTGCTATCAATATTTGATACGGACTTGCTGTTTTTTTATGTTGATGCATGAGTTACTAGCTACTGATTAAATGACAGTTATTGTCATCGTTTGCACGTGGAATCTAAATTATTTATTTAAACAGTTTATTTATCTTTTTGCTTTAGGCCTATCATTGAGTTGATGGATTTATGTTACAATTTTTCTGAATTTCTAAAATACATTTCTCAAAACCATCACCAACTTTCGCAAAACCAAACCTTAAAACATTCAGAGAACATCTGACTCTTGCAAAATCAAACAATAGCCTCGGCTCGAAACCATTTTATCTGTGCTCAAAATTAAACAATGCTTTCAGATCATACACACAGCGATTAAATATTATAAACACTACAGATAATTCATCACAAATTAAAAAATGGAGAATACAGAATCCAAAAACGTGCAGTTACAGAAATAAAATATTGTGACAAATAATCTAACTTTGCAATTATGTAAAAAAACATATAGTAATCACAACTAAATTGTATACTATATATACTGTAGGTATAGTATATAGTACTGACTATTGAATAGCCCAACTGAATGTCTGTATTTTCAGCACTTGCATACTGTGAAAATACAGTAACCAAACTGGAGCAGCCAAAATGGTTAAAAAAGGCTGAATGAAAAGCATGTTAGAGTACACTCAAATGAGTTGTGAAACTGAAAAATCAAGGTCAATGAGAGATTCATTCTGCCTCAATGAGAGGCAGGTCAATGAGAGATGCATACTGCCTCAGCATCATGTCTTCATGTTGGGTCCAGCCCGAGGAGCTTGTCCACATTTAAGACAATGTCATCTCTGCAGGCAAAGGGAAAAACCTATCACCACAACATCCTCTTCCTCCTCGTCCACCACTTCTAACTCATTCTCTTCTCTGCCTCTTGTATTGTTTCCATCCACAGTTGATATCAACAATCAGTGCAACATTCTGAGTCAATTTTGGTACTCTGAACTGACTTGTATATTATTAATGTTGGTTTGACCACATCATTAGATATAAGTGTGAACAGTTTTGAGTAGTTGTGTGTAAATGATGAAAATTGTGTTTTAGTAGTTGTGTTTTTATCTGCCTGTCTTATTTTGAAACAAGTGCATCACAGTGCAAAATGTGTTTTGGTGAGTGAGACTGCGTGATATTTGCAAACAGTGTCTAACTGCCTGAACTTGTTAATAGTTTTACGGGAAGAGTGATTAATTCGACAAATTGGTTAAGCTATTGAGAATTTGGTTGGAGAATGGGATTTAGTGTTTTAGTAATTTAGAAAATCTGCAATTGAGATTATGTGTTTGCATATGCATTTTGTCTTATTTACTTGTCCAAGTTAACCAAAGTGCTTCATATGAAGTGCAGAACACGGACAACAGTTGTACAATATTTAAAGCAAATTTAAACAAAAATATAATGTGTAAATAAAACTATAAATGTCATAAAATAATAACATAAAAACAGAATAATAACCTTGAAGTGGACATATAGATTTATTTCATCAGTGTGTTTAAGTCGTGATCTGTTGATTTGAGCAGGATGGAGTGTCACTTCACACACTTTCTGTTTCGAATTTTTTGTATTTGTGTAGATATACAATTACAAATGACATCTGTTGATTGTCAATATTAACATTTCGATCTGTTATTGGAAACTAAATGTATATAGGCAGTAGATGGTTGACTTCTTTAGATGTGTTTCTTGCTCATCAAAGTCTTTGAATTATGTCTTTAAATGAAGAGTTACAGTTTGGGCTGTTAATTGTAGATGCATGTAATGCAGTATCATCGATTTGATTATTTAATAATTTAACAATTAGGCCTATACACTTTTCTTTTTACTTATCAAAGTCTTTGATTGACGTCTTTAAATTATGAGTTTTTGGTTGGGTGGTTTGCCATTGAATTATAGATGCATGTCAATAATTTTTGGTGTTTTTAAATGTGTTGATCAATGTTGATTTGAAAAAGTTTAAGTCTCAGCATTTCTGTCAATTAAATCAAGCTGCTTTCTTTCCTCGCAATCGAGGAAATCGAGAAAATATTAATTGTGTGTAGCAGTGCTTATCTGATTCATTATGTGGAAATCTATTAGTTGATTTGTCCAGGTGATAAGCTCTGATTTACCTGGTTAGTTAATGTCTGTCAGGTGCTGTGATGAATTATTAATGCTCTAGACACATGCTGCGTCCCAATTCGCATACTATCCGTCCTAAATAGTATTCGAAAATAGAATTAGTGTGTCCCAAATCGTAGTATGTTGAAATGAGTATTTCAAAGATACCCGGATGGTCTACTTTTTCCGGTCAGAATCCGAAGTGCAGATCGATGCACACTCTAACGGCTGATATTGCCCACAACCCTTTGCGCGTTGAACGAGGAGTCGGTTAGAACTACAAACACGAGTAAAAAGTGTTAAAAAAAAAACTACAGACACCGAGGACGCGCGAGTCCCGCGGTTATGTTGAGAGGTTTAGATAAAGAGCTTTGAGTGATTAATTAACACTATCTGACCTGACGAAATTAATTTATTCAATGTTCTCCACATTATATTGCATCTGCAGCAGCATTGTGAACTTTTGTAAGGATATGTTTACTTTTTAAACGGATCATTATATTCAAATTGCAAAACACGAGGAAAAGTATACACATGAAAGACCCATGACTGGCAGATTAACGTGCTCCGATAAGGTAGGAAATCAAATTAGATTGAATGGAGGATTTGAACTGTGACGAGATGATTGACAGGGCAGTTTATGGTGACAGGATGCACGCAGCACGCGACAGAGCCGTCCGTTAAAGATGACGTGATAGTATGTCCCAAAGCTTGCCTACTTTTTTGCTACATACTCAAAAGTATGTACTTTTTCTTCACAAAAAGAGTACATACTTTTAGGGCGTAGTATTAGTAAGCGAATAGTCTTTATGCCGCGCGTCACGTGACCAAACCGGAAAACGGGTCTCATCGCATCCGCTTGTCAGAGAAAGTGTTAACGGCCGTAAGAACTGACTACGATATCTATGGATTTGTAAGGTGATCAGCTAACCTACCTATTTCACGTTGTTATTGGCATTTTATTCCATTTAAATATCTAAACGTTACTGTGAAGAATAAAAAATATAAAACGTTTAAATATCAATCTGCACATGTGAGGGATATTGGTTATGCTAATCTTTGATCGCTCCTTTTAACTTATCTTGATTAAAACCGCAAAAAATTTCATGAAGCACATACAAAAGATCTGGACCGGAAGCGATGAGACCCGTTTTACAGAGAATGTGGAAGTAAGTTGTGCATAAAGCCTATTGGGACGCAGGGACACAGTTCAGTTCAGCAGTTTGACTGAGTTCAGATGGTGATTGACAGACCTGTGACCTTTCTGGTTGCCATTGTTCAGATCAGTTTATTTCCTTGATCATTTCAACATGAAAGAAAGAAAGAAAGAAAGAAAGAAAGAAAGAAAGAAAGAAAGAAAGAAAGAAAGAAAGAAAGAAAGAAAGAAAGAAAGAGAAAGAATACATTATGCTCCATTACTAATTGCCTCTTAATGTTTGTCTAACTCTGTCAATCATGTCACTTAACTCCTGATATTTAGTGTCAAAAGTCCAATTACACAGATGTGTTTGGCTTTTATGACAAAACATTGGCAGCATAATGTATTCAAGAGCAAATACAGATATTCCACAATGAGCTTACTTATTTAGATGTTTGTAAAATCACACAGATGGTTCAAATTGCTGCCAGATCATGAGCTCTGTTGCGAATATACAGGAAGGCAGAAGAATGGGTAGAATTAAATGGAGATCTGTCTTGGAAAGGACATTAATTGAGCACGTCTTCATGTTGACACTGGTCTTTAGGTCTTAAGGCTTCAGTAAGTGTTGGAGATCTTCAGATCCAGCCCAGATTTCACACTGAAAACAGAACAAAACTTCTGCACATGAATGAGCCACTTCACACTCATCCAAAGCATTCTGTGTTTGAACTGACTTCAGATGAGACAAGTGAATCTAACAAAACCATTTGAGAACATGTTTGTTATCTATTTTGATTGCTAAAGTAGACTACATGGTTGATACCTGAACTACAAACTTTTAACCCATTACTTCTGTGACAATTTAAATTATTGTAAGACAGAAATAATGATACTGCTATGATCATCTTACCAGATCAGGGGTCAAGAACAGGCCAAGACTGGCCCGCCGGCAATACAGTAACACAGTCATATTACTTTGGTAGTGGCTGGTTCTGAAATAGATGACAGCAAAAGTTACCCACAATCACTTTGTCTTTAGTGATTTTCAAGTACGAGAACTTTTTTGCAGCAATGTTTTATTTTGAGATGAATTGAGAGCTTTTAATTTGAAAAGTTCTGACAGACATTCGAAAGAGTCTGTGGATCGCTTTGTTGCAGATAAGACACCACCAGCTTTGCATTCACGAAACTAGGTAGGATGAACACATAGTTGTCTTTCCATTCTCCTTTGTATGCCCTATTTTCGCTGTCAACTTTCCTCTTTAGACTCTTTGATAGTGCCATTTTCTCTCATCAGCTAGCTTAAATGTTAACATCACTGCATATGATGTAATAGCGTACTGTACCTCCAGCACAATTACAATTACAAAAAATTCAGTTTTTTTTAAAACAGAAACTGAAATAAGCACTCATTAAAACCGAGGTCTGCAGAAGAGCATCTCTGAACACGTTGAACATTGAAGCAGATGGGCTAGAGCACCGGTGCCACTGCTCTCAGATGAGAACAGCAAACCGAGGCTACAATTCACATGGGCTCACCAAAATTGGACATTAGAAGGTTGGATCCATCCTGCCTTCAGGCTGCTGGTGGTGGAATGGTGTTGGGGGTATTTTCTGGCACAATTTGGGCCCCTTATTTCCAATTGAGCAATGTTTAAATCCCACAACCTAGGTATTAATAGTGAGTATTGATGGCTGGCTACTTCCAGCTGTATAACGCACCATATCACAAAGCTCGAATCTTATCAAACTGGTTTCTTGAACATGAAGATGAGTTCACTATACTCAAATAGCCTCCACAGTAATCAGATCTCAATCTAATAGAGCACCTTTTGGATGTGGTAGAACGGGAGATTCGCTTCATGGATGTGCAGCCGACAAATCTGCAGCAAATGCGTGATGCTGTCATGTCAATATGGATGCCACAAAATCTATGCCACAAAGAATTAAGGCAGTTATAAAGGCCTTCAGCCTGGTAC
The DNA here is from genome assembly GCA_038021265.1 of Cyprinella venusta. Lineage (NCBI taxonomy): Eukaryota > Metazoa > Chordata > Actinopteri > Cypriniformes > Leuciscidae > Cyprinella > Cyprinella venusta. Next base: position 26,248,234 of record CM075875.1, on the reverse strand, counting down.
TAGCAAAGTGTATTATACCTTAGTATGTATACATTTTATTAGTATTTGTTGTATATATTGTTAAAACTCTTCATATTTTATGATGTTTTTTTTTTGCTTTACAGTAATTTAAATTTGGGGCTTGATGTAGGGGTAATATAATTTTAAATGATTTGTCTTTTGTTTTGTGGTAAATTGTTGTGCAAATGTTTCTTTCTGAGATTCTCTTGAACATCGTTTCTTTCATGAATATTTCATGTGTTTTTATTCACTATAATTATTGTTTTAATAAAATTTGATACTGCTTTTCTGCAAATGACTAGAAAGCTGATATTTGTTGTCATAGAGGTCATTAAAACAAGTTGTCCCTGTGTCCTTAAACACTCTCTAAAATCATCTGATAATTACTTATTTATGATGGATGTTTCTCATTTCTTTAACAGGCCCTGTGTGATTTAGAGGAGAAAGGGGCTCAAATTTCATATATGATGTGCATCTACCATAGACGCTGTTTGGTGAGTTGAAATTCAGCAAGTTTCATTCTGTATCAGTGCTGAAGCAGATTTTGTCTTGAAGATTTCTATGATTATGAATCAAACAGAGGGAGTAGTTGACTTTTATTTTCTGCCCAGATGATGTCCAAACAGCTTAAGTTTAAACTGGAACATTCCTTTAATTAGTCATTCGTGGTTTTGTGCTCTTTTTGAAGATGATGGATGTGTTTCTTTGAGGATGGCTTGTGTGTGTGATGGTGTTGAGGCTGAGATCTCACACTAGAATCCCTGCTGTGTGGCGATCTCAGAGGAGACAACTTAATTGGCGTATGTCAGGATGTATAGACAGAGATTACAGAGGAAACTCAGATGTGTGTGCTGTGAAAAAGCGTGAGAGCTGCACTTTAGTGCACCGTAATCTGAAAATTAGTTTGTTGCTAGTTGCTACAAAGTTAGGAATTCTTATACATATTAATGCATGTTTATCATGGTGTTAGTATTATATATTGTGGTACTGGTCTTGATATTGTATTTTTTGCTATAGAATCTGTTGTTTATACATTAAATAACCACATTATAACATCGTTCATTGATAACATTTATATATTTATATAATTAAGATTTATAAGATAAGATTTATATAATCCAGAGGATGATACACTTTACTGATGAAAAATTACGTAATCTTCTCATTTGCAACCTTGGTTTATTGGAAATGTGCATGTGGTAACATTTCTGCACAATGATATGACAGTGCCTTGTTCATTACATTTCACAACACTATCTAAGTGAAATGTTCAGTGAGTTGCACTAAAAGCTCATTCAGTTTTAAATGAAATAGATGAATGTGAATCTTGCAATGCTTTATTATGTTGATTTGTTGTTTATATTGAGGCAGTTTGGAAATTAATTGAAAATAATAGTCTTTTGAGTGGGTAATGCATTTGAAAATTACGTACCACTTACACAAAACCAGACCCTGAACCTAGCCGATAATGTTAATAAAAGCAAATGTTAGATAAAAATTCATTTGCTGAAGCAACCATACCATTTTACCAGTACCGGGTGAGCTACCAAACACCTTGCCAAAGCTATGGAGCTGGTTATATGATGCAAAAAAAAAAAAAAAAAAAAAAAATCATCCACTATGATAAAAGGTGTTTTTGCGTGTAATATAAATCTTCATTAATCGATAATCTACCCCTGTGAACAGGCAGCGAAGTTGTTGGTTACAATTTACGATTTTCTCAGTTGATGTTTGATCCTTTTTTAAATTTGTTGGAGTTACCAGCCCAAAGTTATGAATCACTGTGCTAATAACACTACACTCTACTGCTAATTTGTACAAGGTCACACATTAATTTTGTGTTAATGATAAATTAACTAATATCAATATCCAGTTGCTATTTCATGTCTTTTTTTATTACAGTATGAGGGTTCTTGCATCATCTAGTTTTTGAGTGATTTGGATTGAAACATTCAATATCATAACTGTTTTTACTCAAAGCTTAACATTACCTTCAAACTTCTTAGTGGTGTTGTTGAGAGATGGGTATCTAATGTCTTAACCAGTATCTTGTGGACGCTTTCTGTTTCCGTTTTTAAAGAGCTTGTATGTTGATTTAGTAAATCTTCTGTTTAAACTCCAGTAACCTTGTTTTATCTCCTGAGATATTTTTTGATATGCTAAAATCACACCCGTGTGCAAGCTGTTCTTTTTACATTAGGAACATATGAATTACTGTGTTTATGGATAGCCCAATCCAGCTCCTGTTGAAATCTTTCCTGTGAAGATTCAGGCCTCTGAAAAAGTGAACCTGCAGAGCTTGATTATCTGATTCTGTTGTTTCATATGAATAAACTGAAATCTGAAATAGCATGCCTTAAAGTCAATGCAGGATTATTGTATTTATTAAATTTATTTGCCCACTATGTAAAAGGTTACATTTGCATGCTTTAAAAAATAATATTTTGGTAGTTGCTGTTATGTTATGAGAATTTTCTGTGACATCCAACACCACATACATATTTTTACTCTATTTATAAATAAATAAATAAATAAATAAATGCTGTTTATTACTGTATTTGCTGGAACGACCTCTTTGATGACATTCCATCGTAGATTTTTATTTTCCTATTTTTTTTTTTTAATTAATATTTTGATTGACAAGAATTATAGCCTGCTCAGGAGTAGAAGAGTTCCGGAGAACACCTGAGCGGTGCACCTTATAAAGACTGTTATCCATAAAAGAATGAGATCAGCTAGCAAGGTAAAAATCTGTGTTGTAAGGTTGGCTTACCCCAGTTTAAAGGGATACATTTTCGCTCATTTTACAGAGTTAAACTGTTGAGTTTTACCTTTTTTGTATCCATTCAGCCGATCTCCGGTTCTGGCAGTACCACTTTTAGCATAGCATAGCATAGCACACATCATTGAAGTGCACAAGACCATTAGCATTTCTCCCAAAAAAATTACCAAAGCGTTTCGATATTTATCCTATTTAAAACTTGACTCTTCTATAGTTACGTCGTGCACTAAGACTGGCGGAAAATGTAAAGTTGCCATTTTCTAGGCAAATATGACTAGGAACTATACTCTCATTCCTGCGTAATAATCAGGAAACTTCACTGTCGGCGCTTCACAGCGCCTGAAAATAGTGCCCAGCTTCCAACGTGACCGGGACTAAGTTTGTGTAGTCATCGCACCTGTCTTGTGCAATTGATATATGCTAAGCTATGCTAAAAGTGGTACCGCCAGAACCGGAGATCGGCTGAATGGATTCAAAAAGGCAAAACTCAACAGTTTAACTCTGGGGGAGTTGTAAAATGAGCGTACTTCCAAAAAAATGGAGTATCCCTTTAACCTAAGTTAACATTTACTTGTCAACACGGCGGTAACATAAATGTTACGACGTGGCAGAGCAGGCTGAGGGCGTGGTGGAGCAGGCTGAGGGCGTGGCCAGGGAGGAGCAGGACGTGGCAGAGCAGGCTGAGGGCGTGGCCAGGATGGTGAAGACCCTTCGCCACGGCGGTGAAGACCCTTCAGGCGGCCACGGCGGTGAAGACCCTTCAGGCGGCCGTGGCGGTGAAGACCCTTCAGGCGGCCACGGCGGGGAAGACACTTCAGGCGGCCACGGCGGTGAAGACCCCTCAGGCAGCGGGGAAGACCTAGAAGGAGTTCCAGGGATCCCCAACTGAGCCGGAGGGACCCAGAGCCGAGGCGACACCACAGACCTGGAGGGCCAAGGCGGATCTGCAGGCTCATGGGACCGAGGCGGAGAAGGGGCTCTGGAAGCCTGTGGCGTAACCAGTGTGAGGGAGGACAACTGAAGAGCAGGAGGGAAGATGGAGCCCGGTGGAGCAGAAGGGATGCAGGGCAGAGGCGCAGCCGGCAGCACGGTGTCCTGAGGTGGAACCAGGGTGACGGCTGACCAATGCGAGGAAAGAAGGAGGAGTGAGCCTGGTGGAGCTATAGGGCTGACAAGACCCGGCGGAGATGAGGGCACAATGAGCCAAAGAGAAGCTGTAAGGTCGGAGGACCAAGGTGGAGTCAGAGGTTCAGGGGATTGAAGCGAGGACAGGGGATCCACTGACCAGGACGATGCTGAGGCCTGGAGACCCGGAGGTGGTTCCACAGAAATACTGGCGGGTAGCTGTGGATGGGCAGCAGGGTCGACTGGGCTCAGTAGAGGCAAAACTGTAGAACATGAAGACTCCAACAGCGGAGGTGGGAGAGGGAAGCAGGGTGGGACTTCAGACTCTGGTGCAGGTTCAGCGGGCTCTGGCACAGGATCAGCGGGCTCTGGCGGAGCTGTCTCGGGCTGGGCTGTCTCGGCGGGACGAGACTCGGGCTGGGCTGTCTCGGCGGGACGAGACTCTGGCTGGGCTGACGGGACCTGGACAGTCTCTCGCTGGGCAGATGGGACGTGGGCAGTCTCTCACTGGGCAGACAGGACGTGGGCAGTCTCTCGCTGGGCAGACGGGACGTGGACAGTCTCTCGCTGGGCAGATGGGACGTGGACAGTCTCTCGCTGGGCAGATGGGACGTGGACAGTCTTTCGCTGGGTCGACGGGACGTGGACAGTCTCTCGCTGGACAGACGGGGTACAAACAGTCTCAGGCTGGACAGTACAAGACCTGGAAATGTGTTGGGGGTGCTGGCAGACTCTACGAGACCGATGGTAAATTAAGATTCATTACCAACACCCACTCAACACACGAAATCATCGTCAGGACCGTTCCCTGGCAGGCGTGCCCGGGACCGCTCGCTGAGGCTGGCGATGTAGAATACAGTCAGCGAGTGGTCAGAATAGTGAGTGAGGCACGCCATCTCCAGAAAATCCTTGGTGTGGGATTCCAGGGAACGGTTTTCCTGTTCAAGGCAGAGGAGAGCTACAGGTGAAGACAGGTGACACAGATGAACAGGACGATGAACCGGTGGATGATTGCGGGAGTGAGTTCAGGTGTGGAGACAAGAGGATCCTGGGAAGTGTAGTAAAGATGACGAAGACAGACTGGTGCAGAAAAGGACTGTGACAGACAGCATATGTCGTAAAACTGAAATAAGGTTATGGTACTGTACATTTTAATTACAGGCAGGAGTTTTCACCCATAAAAAGAGATTATAATGGTGATTGAACAACAATTCAGGAAGTGTGTTTCCTGCCCACACTACATCACGGGTGGGGATACACATCTACTGTATGTTTTTTTGTTTTAGAGCGCAGCATGCTCAGTCAGCCCTCGAAGGGGCTAAATGTGAGTATTGTGAGAAACTACCATTGAGAACGTTGCACTCTCGCCGAGCGCTCTTTAAGGAGGGCTCTTCGGTTCACCTTCCTCATGGCTCGGGTCCTGCTTCTGCAGTGGGAATTTTAAAATGGATATGGCAGAATGGTTAAAGACAGGCTTCCCCCTTTCTCTGCCTTCACCTGTCAGGTCCAGTGTCTCATCCCAGGGTTTGGAGGCACTCTCTGCAGTTATTTATGCCCCTGGTGAGGCACCTGTACTGCAGCTATCCAGTCCTGAGCAACTAGATGTTGTTGGTATCAAATTGGGACAAAGTGAAGACTTGCTACTTTAGACTCCTGCATGTAAGAAGCTAGTGGAAGTAATCACTCGTGCAGAGGCTAAACATTAATATTGTTTGGGCCAGCTATTACTTTTTTTCTTCTTCGTCATTTTATTTGCTTTTATTGGCGATAGTCCAGTATTCCCCTTTGTGTTTGGCGATTTCTCCGGGTTCCGCAGGAAGTTCGAGAAAATAGAGGAGTCACTCTGTGTCCTTTGCTCTTGACTGCTTGGTCCCTCACACTGTCCCTGAACACCAGTATAGCTTTGTAATCGATCCAAGAGTATTTTATGATATGATTGAGCAGAACCAGTATGGAGATACATCCTTGGTCAGAAGCTAAAAATAAATCATTTGTAATTTTAATTTTTGTTACAGTTTAGACATAAATGGAAGATTTGAAATTGCTTGTAATTTGAAATTGATTGTAATTTACTATTGGATCTAATTGTGGTTTCTTAATGAGAGGTTTTTATTTATATTCAGTTGTCTATACAGACCATTGGTAACTTATTCTGTTTACAGGTAATTTTAATCTACTGTATGTATGTGATAACTGGACATATTCATGACCAGTTATTAAAATTATATTCCCTTTATTTGAGCTAAGATTCTTGTTGAGGTAAGATATGCTTTATTGTTTCCTGGTCGCTAACGTCACCAACCTATGACGTTCCGTCAAGCCACTGGACTGATTTTATATGTGCTTCACATCATAATCAAGCATGGGCGTTCCCACAGCGTTCTCTCTTCAGGGAAGAATACATAACGGAGACGTTATCTGGTCTCCCAAACTGGACTGTTTTGCTGGCTTAAGATAGGGTTTTAGGAGACTTGTCAGTCTCAGCTGGTCTGGAAGACTAGCTAAACATCAGCTTGACCTGGCTGGGAAACCAGCATCTGGTTTAAACCTTAGGCTGGTTTATTAATAGTTTTTTTTTTTTTTTTTTTTTTTTTTTTTTTTTTACATCTCTGACAACTAAGAGTGGTTTTCTCCCAGAAAAGAAACATAGTGAGGGTACAGTGTCTCAAAGAGTTTATAGATGAGTGTCTATGTGTTCTAGGTCAGAATCTTGGACGCTTGTGGGCATAAAAGAACATATTTTCACCGTGTTCACTTTAAGGAGCTGCCGGCTAAAGGTTAATTGCTTTTGCTAATGTTATCGAGGCACTCTTCTAGAACTGGGTCATGTGCGCTTCTTACAAGATGGCCTTTGTGAAAGGAGTCATTTCTAACTTTATTTCTCAGAAGATTGAATAGAAAGCATCTTACTCCAGGTGCTGTTTTCTGTAGATTCACTATCTTTAAAGGAATAGTTTATGCAAATATAAAAAACAAAAATGTCATAATTTACTCACTGTCAAAGTAGACAAGAATCGGTACACTGGCCTGCCGAAGACCCTTTGGGTCAAAATGTTGTTCATTTAAATCCTTGGGAGCAGAAGTGGCAGTGTGCCGATTCTTGTTTATTTTGAATTTGATACTTCTTTTGATCAATCACCTGCAAAAAGCTTTTTTTTTTTTGATGTTCACACATTTTTTTTTTTTCCTTTTTGAATTCATAATTTACTCACTCTCATGTTTTGGTATTTTTTGTTTCCGTCTTCATTATGAAGACCAAGACAGTTCTCGTTTCCATCCATAACTAAACCAAGACAAACAAAAAGTTGCAGAAATATCATACATTTGAGTAAACAAAGCTATCATATGTACTGCACAAGTCATGGAGTACTTTTATAGTGCTTTTGCATCCTTTTTTGTACTTTGAAAGTTTTCCGAAATCTTTTCTTTTGTGTTCCACATGAAAAAGGGCTCTATAGGTTTGAAACAGTATGAGGGTGAGTAAATGATTATTATTATTATTATTTTAGATTGATGGATTGATTGATTGATTTTTAGATTGACCCATTATTTAAAGCAAAATCTTGCAGTATTTTGTTTGTCATTGCATTGAACAGACCAGCATCTTGAACTCATTTATTGGTTGCTGACAGCGTCTGGACTTTAGTGTGCATGGCTGCAGCATTGCGTTAAATAGGCCAATTGTGAATGAAAATCGATGGTAGAGGTTTTGTTTACTCATCTGAAAACGAAGGACTTAAGTTGGCTTACAGACCTAATTTACTTACAGATCTTGTGTAGCATGCAGATTCTTTTTATTTGTCTGAATATTCGGCCACAACAGAGACCAGGCCACACCAGACACATCTGATCATTGAAATAAACAAATGTAGTGATCCATCAATATTCTTATATTGTTGTATATGCATAACAAAGCCATTAGATACTTTGCAATGGCATGATTCATGTGAGGTGGAAATAAAACAAGTGAATAAACCAGAAAGTATTTTTCTTGCCTGGTGTATCGTGGATTTTTCAGAAATGCATGTTTTTTTTTCCTCCCATCAAAAAAATGATTCACATTTGTTAGTGAGTCAACTTACTGTACTGAGAACAGTTATAGAATTGTCTGTTTGCTGTGAGGTATTGAGTTAAAGGGTTATATCACCCAAAAATGAATATAATTTCATCAATTACTCACCTTCATGTCGTTCCAAACCCGTAAGACTTTTTTTCATCTTCGGAACACAAATGAAGGTATTTTTAAGGATTCATAACCTAGTATTACACCCACGCTCTATTATAGACTTTCAGGCCCTTATAAAAAAGAAAAGTGGAAAAAAAAAATAAACACAGAGCTCCTCTGACCCTTATTTCTGAATGCATTTTTGTCTCGCGAGATCTGATGCGATATTTTGGCTGTCGTGGACGGTCATTTTAATAATGCAAATGAGGGCCGCGTTGATTGGTGGCAGGAAGGAGTGGGCTTGACACCGCCGGTAACTTCAGCATATCATTCCAAAATAACATCATGGCGCAAGTTGTGAATGAACCCGGACTGGCCGTGACCTAAGGAATTAAACCATGTATGTTTGAGCCAGACTCTGAATCAGAGCTGGAAATGGAAGATATCGAGTCAATGGAAGGACGTCTACATCAATCATTTTGACTGAGACATACATTAACATCAATAAGGAGCTAAAACGTTTGTTGCTATTTTCTCCCACATAAGTTTACCTTTTATTTAATGTATTACATTAACGGAGATGTAGTCTACTTTTTCTTAGCTTACAGTGGTTATAGAGATCAACGTTTGCTATCATGTGTTGTTTTTGCCTTGTTTCACGTTCACGCACTTCTTATAACTTACTGTGTTTACTCAGCTCTTACGGTGATTTTCTGAAGTAAAACTGACGCTTCAACTTTTGTGTGATGTTCAATAAACTTTATTAAATTCATCAGTATATGTTTGATCATCATTCGGACCTGGTCCGAAACAGCTGACTTGTAGCAGCTAGGCTATTAATAAATAATGGATACATACAAGCAGATGACAAATACGTTATAATAACCATAATTAAACTACTAAACTATACCTGTTCCATCTCTATACAGCACTCTGACTCTGTAGACATTATTGTCCAACTCGAAATGAATGTTGTAAAGGATTCCCGTGTAAAATGTTTAGCGCAGACACCTAACGTTGAGCCAGTTGATAGGGTAGTTGGAACAGCATCATTAAAAATTAATTTCATCCACTGGTCCCTGGTAGTTTGGTCAGTTTTTGGTAGAGAAAACACATTTGAATGTTGATTCTGGCAGTCAACCACAGAACAACTCACATGTGCACTACATTTCTGCATCTTCTTCACTGACTGAATATGAGGGGGAGAGGGACAGCATGGGCTTTCTCCAGCAGCGGTGTCCATATATGGTATATCCTGCCCCGTCTTGACGTCAAGTCGTGGGAGAAATTAAAATCTCGTATTTGAGTGCGCGTGCACGTGGGCTGGTTTACGAACCCTGGGGTAAACAAACGCTTCACTTTTGAATATCGGCTTCCCGGCCATTGTATAATCATAAGGCAATCTTAACATACATTGATTCTTGTGGAAAAGTGAAATTTGCAGGTTATGACTCCTTTAATAAAATCTAAGCAATTTCTGTCCCTCCATTGAAAGCTATGCAACTTTAATGCTTCAAAAGGTTCATAAATAAACCATAAAACTAATCCATTTGATTTGAGCGGCTTATTTCAAATTTTCTGAAGAGACACAACCTCTTTATATGATAAACAAATGTTTATATGTCAATAAGATTGTATACAATCTATCAAAACACAAATCAGTTATGATGATAAATGGAAGCTCAAGCATGTTCGCTTGAGGACCAATGCGTTTTTTTTTTCTTTTCTTGTTCGTTCAGTCATGCATTTAGTTGCATTTGTTATTCCATCACCAATGGTGAAAAAATAATTATCAATAAATAATATATTTGCATTGTTTAGTGTTGGCTTCAACATACGTTTTTGATATTTCTAAATGTAAACAGAGGCATATCTAAAATTGAGTGTCTGATGCAGTTGCTTGTGTTTATTTCACAAAGCACATCTGTGCTTATGGTCACCCATCTGGACAACTTCTTCACGTGCGCGAGTTGTGCATATGCGTGTCTGGCACGTCTGAATTATTGCTCTGCATTCATGAACATTTCTCCATAATGTTCATGGGAACATTACTTTCATAAACTGTGAATAAAGTCATAGCTAAAGAGCACTGTTAGGACCTGCTCAACATGAGTACATTTTAATTTCATGTCATATTTCGCACCTCTACCAGGATAAGATTAATTAAGTGCAAGAAGAAAATGTTCTTGTTCAGTATGTGCTAGTTGTCAGTGGTGAAGGGGTTACCTCTGTGAGCGTCAAGTGCCCCGTCAATGAACTGGGCTCATAACCTCTCGCTGCTCTGCACTCCGTCTGACCTCGAGACCGCTAAACCATGCATGAAGCAACATGAATTCCTAATGAAATATTTAAAACGGTTTGGGAAATCTTCTGGCTGAGTGCTTGAAAGTGTTCTTGCTCTGTCTCTCTCCTTCTGACACGGTAGAATGAGAGATTGTTTTTACTTTTATTAAAAAGCTGGGTATGTATAGCTAACACAATCTATTTTCTGTCTTGTCTGTCTGTTGACAAGATTCCATATAACTCTATAAATTTGATGAGAGCAGGGAATATATCTTTATGTTTGAGAATTGTATATTATATTATAATATATTATATTTTATATTATTGTATATAATATTTATTTATATGTGATTATGTATATGTAATTTGAGCGGTTTTTATAGAGGTGCGAAATATGATATGAAAATTAAAATACACTCATGTTGTGCAGTTCCTAACAACGCTCTTCATTCACTATATATATATATAGTTTTTGTGTATAGTTTTTGTCATCTTTACCTCTTTGACATATTTGCTTGAAGTCCACCTGGAATTTCAAGTTAATATTTCAATAATTAACAACACCTTTGATATCAGTTAATGGCAATTAATTCATTCGATTGTTTTTTTTTGTTTGTTTGTTTTTAAGTATGTTTATTTAATTTTAATTTATTATTTTTGTGATTTAATTACTTACTACTTAGCTCTTCAAAACCCCAGTTTGGAAAACCTGATTTAGAGGAACCCTCATTTTTTCAAGCACAATAAAATGTTTCATGCAAGAGGTAAATTACAGTGTCTAGTTAAAGAAAATCAATGAATTATTATAAAACTAGTCTATGACACGTATCTTAATGGCCAGATAAAAATGATGCATTAAAAGCAGCACAATGTTTTGTACTCAATTTTATATCACCAGCAAAAGCATCTGTAATGTTTCATGATTATTCATTATATCGCAATGCCCATGTAAGCACACGTTTTAAAGGTCTCTTTTGAAAGTGTAATTAAAATTAAGCAATTTGTGTAATGCATTAAGTCAATTAGTAGAATGTAAATAGATAGAATTATTTAAACTCATCTTTGAGTCCATCTCCAATATCAGATGATGAATATTTTCAGTAACATTAATTCTTTGACTAGACTATTAAAAAGTCAGCTTATATTAAAATCACACGTGAATGAGATGTTCGATGCAGTTAGATGAGTGCCGGTGATGCAGTAAAGGTATGTTAAGGGTGGTTAGACAGGAATGCAGTGAGACATGTCCGTCCTGTCGGCTCTCGTTACCACCCGTGTGGTTAAACGCCTGTGGCAGGGCATCTGGGAGGCTGGCATCATTTCAATAGATCTACCAGCAGATGAGGTTTGAATAGACGAGTGTGTTTGAACCTGAACGTGACAGTACTTTGATTGCAAGATATCATTTTCAGTCTTAAGCTAGTGAGTGCATAACTTATCTTGATTGTGTGCTTAAAACGGCTGCCTTCTGCGTTCAATTCTAGTGAAGCATTCCTGCATTTTTCAGTGGATTAAAACCACAGCAGGCTAATGTGAGACTGTGATGTGACGTTACACTGTGCAGACCAACTGTATGTAATCAAATAAGACCTAAAGGCAGGGTAGGCAATTTTGGAGAGACTAGCAATAGAAAGCTAGCTTTAAAAGCAAGAGATACCAGCCTCTCTTCAGAGCGTCTTCAAAACACATGGACGTGTACAACAGAGTCTGCAAAGCATCACGAGATGAGAGATGCCGTTAAATTACCTCATGTCTCAAAGCACAATACAATATAATGTATTGTGTATAATGTAACAATGTAATGAACAACTTACAGAGCTCTTACTTGTGCTTCAGATTCATTTCAGCATTGATAGTGTTGACAGAAGCACTATTCGGACAGGACTAGTTTTCTAAACAACATTTCTTTTCAGTCGATATGTATGATTTCATATACCGAATAGGGATGGGTATATTACTCGATCACTCGAGTACTCGAACGTGACAGCGACAATCGATCTCAAAAACGATGATCTGAGTTTAAATTTTTTTTTTTCTGATTGGTTATAGCAGCATTCTGGGCGGCACCGATTGGTTAGCATTGACAGAGCGCGCGGTCCAAAGTCCAAACTCAAAACAGAGAAAATGGTGTCAAAGTCACGTAGTGATGTCTGGCTTCACTTCGAAAAAATAGATGAAAAAAAAAAACAGTTCAGTGCAAAATATGCAGCACCAAGCTGTCACACAAATCTACAACGAGTACAATGCGTATTGTATTTGTATTTGTACATAAAATGTCTTCTGATACCACCAAAGACGCAACTCAGACAAGCATCACATCTTTTACCGTCAGACAGAAATGCACCGCAGCCAGAGGTGAAAAGATGAGACAACTAATCATCGAAATGATAACGAAAGATTTGCTGCCGATTCGTTTTGTCGAAGGAGAACGGTTTAAAAATTTGATGAATTATGTTGAGCCCCAGTATGACATCCCATCGCGCAAGACGGTCACGTGACAAATAGAGGCTCTATATGAAAAGACTGCTACTTCACTGAAAGACAGACTGTCAAAGACAACGAAGATGGCTATCACAATGGACGCATTGGACCTCGCTGACTACTGAGTCCTACATAATACTAACTTGTCATTACATTCCTGAATGGGAAATACATAGTGCACTGTTGGAGACGCACAGTTTCGACGAACGAAATACCGCTACGAACATAGCCAACTACCTAAAAGGAGCTACAGAACAGTGGCTGTCAAGTCAAGTCACATTTATTTATATAGCGCTTTTCACAATACAGATTGTATCAAAGCTGCTATCCGTCTATATTAAAGTTGTGTTGTAAGAGGTTTTGTGAGTGTTTTTTTTTTTTTTTTTTTTTTTTTACCAATAAGTAATACCTCCGTTTTATCTGGATTTAATAGCAGGAAATTACACGTCATCCAGCATTTTATATCTTTGAGACACTCTGTCAATTTAGATGAGTTAGTGTTTTCGTCTGGTCATGATGATATATATAATTGAGTGTCGTAAGCATAACAGTGGAAATTAATTCCATGTTTTCTTATAATATTACCAAGTGGCAGCATATATATTGAGAATAGCAGAGGGCCTAAAACCGATCCTTGCAGTACTCCATAGTCTACTGACGTTATCTTTGATTTTTACCCGTTTAAACAGACAAAATGATAACGATACAATAAGTACGATCTGAACCAGCTTTATGCCTGTCCTTGAACACCAGTGTAGTTTTGTAGTCGATCCAAGAGTATTTTATGATCTATAGTGTCGAACGCAGCGCTAAGATCAAGTAGGACTAGTATTGAGAAACAGCCTTGGTCAGAAGCTAAAAGTAAATCATTTGTAATTTTAACTAGCACAGTTTCTGTACTATGATGCGGTCTGAATCCTGACTGGAATTTTTCATAGATATCATTTTCTTGCAAAAAAGAGCACAATTGAGCAGACACAACTTTTTCTAGTATTTTGGACATAAAGAGAAGATTTGAAATGGGTCTGTAATTTGCTAAGTTATTTGGATCTAATTGCGGTTTCTTAATGAGAGGTTTTATTACTGCCAGCTTGAATATTTTTGGAACATGACCTAAAGATAAAGACGAGTTAATAATATTGAGGAGAGGCTCTTCCACTACAAGTAATAGTTCTTTTAGTAGTTTAGTTGGTATTGGATCTAATAAACATGTTGTTGGTTTAGATGCAATGATAAGTTTATTTAGCTCCTGTCCTATCATTGTAAAGCAGTGTAGTTGTTCTAGAGGGGCCATAATTGAGGCTGAATCATAACACACCATGGCTGTCAAGCTCGGAGAAAGTTATTGCATGCGTTCATGACAACGCTAGTAACATGGATTTTGCGAATCGAGGACTTTGGGAATCAGTGCCCTGCTTCGCACACACCCTGCAGCTAGCCATCAACGAAGGCTTCAGTGTTGCTTCTGTTAAAAGCGTGATGGCTGCCAGTACTTCGCCAGAAACAACAGCAGCAGAACGTACCCGAACACAAACTGATCCAGTACTGTCGTACGCGGTGGAATTATGTGTGCGATATGTTCGAACGTCTTTTAGAACAGAGATGGACTGTGTGCGCTGCTCTGTCAGATCATAATACTACAAAACTTGCAGATGCGAAGACACTGGACTTGAAAGATGAGCACTGGCGGATAATGGAAGAACTGATACCTGTTCTCCAGTCTCTGAAGTGCGCCACAACAACAATGTGCAGTGAGACGCAAGTTTGCGTTTCGATGGTCTATCCAATTACACATAGCCTAATCACTAAACACCTAAACACACAGATCGGTGAGTCTCCAGAGTTTCGGAATTCAAGACAGCAGTGGCAGAATCTCTGAAACGGCGCATAGTCACTGTTGCTGAGGATGCTGAGAAAGTTTCTCTACCTCTGATTGCAGCAACATTGGATCCAAGACACAAACATCTGAAGTTTCTTGACACAGAGCTTCGAGAGAGAGAGAGTAAACGAGAGTCTGAAACAGATTTATGACAGCGTTACAGATTCTGTCACACCCATTCAAAATGACCCTCACCCTGAACGAGCAGCGGCAACTACTGCGCTCGACACTCTTTTCTGTGAGGATTACGGCGCGAGTGATATTTGTTCGCGTGACCCTGAAATAGAACGCTACTCCATTGAGCCATGCATCTCTGTAAACCAGGACCCTCTACTGTGGTGGAAGGTAAATGAGAATCGGTTTGCAAAGCTGAGCATCATTGCCCAGTGGTACTTAGCTGTTCCCGCGACATCTGTTCCAGCGGAGCGTGTTTTTTCCACCGCCGAACTAATTGTGAATAGACTCCGAACACGCCTCTCACCTGAGCATGTAGACCAACTTATTTTTTTGAACAATAATATGTAGGCTGTAGCTTGTTTAAGTTTCATCAGGGGTGGTAAAAATTAGGCCTATACAGGATTTTTTTTTTTTTTTTTTTTTTTCAATAAATGATTCTGTAGCAGCAGTCGTTTATTACTTTGTTAAACTTGTTAAATGAAAATTAAGCTGTTCGTTTTTTGTTGTTTCATAAGAACAGTTGAAATATGCTGCTGAAGTAGCAGTAGTATTCTTTATTCAGACTCATGGTCCATCCATACAAATAGAGAGTAAAAAAATAAATAAATACAAATACACAACACAGAGTTACAAATGTTAGTTGTTTTTTTTAAAGACACCTAACACTGAAGAGAATGTTTTATTTACTGTTGAATAAAGTAGCCTAAAAGTATCAAGTGTGTTCAAAGTGCAAAGTTGAACACCAAAATTTGAATTTGAACTGCAAATGCTGCAGTAAAAAACAAACAAACAAACAAAACACATTGTATAATAAATAAAATAAATAGGCCTAGGTAATAAATATTTATTTTTATATAATAAATAAAAGATACATATTCACGTATTGTTTATTTTGGCCCTTTATGAAACATTTAAAATATTCACAAATTAATATGGAAAAAAAAAATCGATTTTACTAGTTTTCTAAGGCCAAACCAGAGAATGTCTAATAGAATGTCCATAGTAGATGGGCTCTGGCCAAACCAGAAAAAAAGATGTTTTTGTTTTAGGCTTTCTTAGACCTATGTGAAGTTATCTAAGCATTGTATATAAAGAAAATAAAAAAAAGGTAGTGAATATCGTACTTCACCAGTCTAAAAACGAATAAAGAAAGCATGTTTTTGTTATTCAATTACGAGTTATAAAAAGGGAAAAGGAATGGACGCAAAAGTACACCGGCCTTCGACTTAGTCTATCCGATTTCAGAAATCAAATGAAAGCAATATAGGCTATTCTAGCTTACTATTAAACTAGCTTATTTTATGTAAAATAATGAGAACAACTTTATGTTTGTTATTGTGATATTTATGTTTGTACTTTATGTTTGTTATTGTGTTCTGGCCGCAGAACAGAACACAATAACAAACAATAATTGTGTTAATACAAATATTCTGAATAACATGTTCAAAGCGATTTCACAAAAACAAATGTCGAACTGCTTGAGGTTATTCCCCGTCCTTCAGACAGTAAGGAGTGTGAGTTTTCTGAAAATAGCTTTGAACAATTGTCATTAAGAATAATCTGAATTGCACTGATATTAGTTTTTCGCAGTTTCCGCAATTTAGCTTCATTTATTAATTTTATAATGTTATTTTTTGTTGGATACCATCCATATTGAAATGAAATGAAAGCATGCAGACATCTCAGGTTGGTCAAAAAACACAAGGAGAAACATTAGGATATTTCAGCATCAGTAATCTTAGATATTCGCATTCGGACGGGATTCGATTTCTCAGAGGACTATTGAGTTTGCCGAAAAATAGTAGGTAATTTGCACTGGATTTTTACTGAGGTTATGTGAGAAACACTAACATGGCAGATTCGAATGGGATTAAAATCTTAAAGTACGTCTGTGAAACATGACTTTCTCTAACGTCCCCCTGGAAACCTTGTCCAGCACGAATAGGACTATAGAAACACTGAAGTTCAAATCTTAAAAATCAGAAAAAAAAGATACATTTTTTTTTACTGCCCTGAGAATTTGCATAACAGATAATCAAACATCTGTGTTGAGTTTCTCAGTTGTCAAGGTGACAACTGTATCTCTATATCATAAAGCCACTGTGGTTGAGAGAAACTTAAATGTGCAGATCATGATGGGAAATTAAATAGCTTACAGGACATGTAGAATTTTTACTTTTCTGCTACGGATAAACCAGAACTCCTACACAACTCAGTCTTTGATGCTTGAAGAAGAAACATACTAAGAACCAAGAGTATGTGAACTTTAACTTTTAAAAATTCAGTTTATTTTTTCATCTGGAATACATGTTGGCTAAATATCTGCTATGCAGCTTCTTCAGGACTGTAATAAAATTATGATTTAACAGCTTGTTTTAGAAGCATTCTATGCTGGTCAGACTGGTAGACCAAGATACGCAAACCAGTTTTCACAAAAATATTAAACTGTTTTCAACATTGATTATAAAAATAAATGTTTCTTGAGCAGCAAATCAGATTTCTGAAGGATCATGTGACTGAAGACTGGAGTAATGATGCTGGAAATTCAGCTTTGCTATTATAGGAATAATTTATATTTCACAATAATCAAATAAATGCAGCCTTGGTTAGCATTAGAGACCCCCTTTTTTTTCCAAAAACGTAAAGAATCATACTGATTCTAGTAGTGTATATCTATCTTAGCTCTAAGAATAATCCCAACATCGTAAACTTTAATTCAGTTTATTCATTTGCACTGAATCAAAGCTTTCGGTTTGTGATTCATCTCATTGCTGCATGGCTGCTGTTTATATTTTTTTTTAATGATGTATATATAGAAAATGATGGTAAAAAACAAAAAATAGTGGCTGTTCACTGATATTGCACTAATATTACTTGAACAGTGGACCTCAACCATCCGCTGTTCAAGCTGTATGTGTCCGTGTGTTTCAGTGGTCAGTGGGTTGATCAGGACGCCACACTCCTACACAACTGCAGCACTGCACAATCTCACTGCTGACTACAATGTTGATTAAAGCTGACATTGTAATAATACTGCTTTACCGGGCAGCCAGCGGTGCAGGTGGTGCTGACGGTAGTCTGCCGGCCAGGAAGCCAAATCATGCTTTTTTTTCCTTCCTTCCCTGCTGCTCTCCTGCATCGTTTTCCTACTCGCTCCTAAAGACTAAAAAAGACAGAGTATATTAGACCTGGGTGGGATGACTGTATACAGACTGTATAGAACCAGTAGGGTTTCTGCTATAATTTTTATACAGCAGAAAACAAATTTACATGGCTATCAGTGACCTGAAGTCAGAGAATTGGCCATTTTTGGTGAGGCGACAAAGTTGTGAAATACCTCACTAATTTTAAAGGGGTCATGAACTGGCTATTTAAATTTTATTATATTGTTGTCTTAGGTCAACTTATGACGTTCACTTGGTTTTTACATTCAAAAACATCAAAATTAATACGTAATAGGCTATTTTGTACCCAAGTTTTGAGCCTAGCTGATAAACACTCGTTTTTTTATGGGCGTCTCGAACTGAAGACTTGGAAGTAAATACCCTCTGCTGTGAGTGGATAACAGTTTTTTCATATTATAATGAGTTTCAACCAACTCACCTTGTCGGTGTAATGTTATAAAATGGCAACCGGAATGATTCGCCCATACATGTTCGACCCAGAGTCCGTGTGTTGCACAAGTCCCGTCAGATTCAATATAGTCGGCACAGCACCGTTCTTTACTCTTAATCGGTCTGCAAATCCAGTCTTGTTTACAATCCTCAGTGAAATAAAGCGAACAGACGTTTTTCCCCTCATCAGCTGGAACGTCATGAAAAGTAAAGTTTATCCATGCAGTCCTATTGGAATCCAGAGGAAGCATATGCAGCGACTCTGGCACTGCACAATATTTTGTATTGCCCGGTAGCTCGATCCGGTTTGTCATCACGAGATAGGCCTATGTTATTTAGCGTGTAATGCGAATCGGTGGGCGGGGCTAAATCGGCCGTGTTGATCTTCTCCTGCGGGGGTGGTGTTTTATCATCTTTTTTTATCATTTTATCATTGACGTCATAGTTCCCCACTTTGAAAAACAAGTCGTTTGCTGGGGCTGGTATCAATAAAAGCTTTTATTGGACTAACAAGGACATTTTCACTTCTGAAACTTACAGGATGTTCTTATAATATGATGATCTCTTAGATGTCAAAAGCTCAAAGAAAACATAGAAATCATAACTGATTTTCCTTGAAAGCCCTAGTGATAAGACATTTTTTTTATACATAAACCAAAGAAAAACACAAACAACAACAAGATAAACAGAAAAAAAACAAAAACAAAAAAAAAACTGTAGCTTAGAACCGGGGTATGGTATGTATTTTCCTCATTGACAATCCTTTCATAGTAAAAATTGCTTTCTTCACCCATCTACGCCGTAAAATTGAGAGGTATTCATAATCATTCAGACCTTACCACAAGTCTCTAAACAAAATCCGTTCTATGTTGCTTTATATATTTAAGCCATCCTTTCCAGATATTTGTTAAATTTATCGATTTCCAATCTAATGGATGCAGTTAGCTTTTCCATATTATAAATGCTTAGCATTACATCCACCCATTCTTCCACTTTAGGCTTGAATGTGAAATTAGTAGATTTCATCTATAAAGCTTCTCTGCAGAAAACAATGATGTCTAATATAGCTAAGTTGAGTGTCAGTGCAGTCAAATCAGTAATAATGCAAAATCGTAAGTGTCCCCAATAATTGCACTGATAATTGTTTGGCAACACTTTATTTGAAGGGGTGTGCATAAGACTGACATGACACTGTCATAAACATGACATAACACCTGTCATGAACATGAAGTAGTCTTAATGAATGTTTATGACTGTTGTCATTAAGTGTCATTCTGTAAATTATGACACTTTTAATGCAAAGTTGACATAGTTTAAATAGTCTTTGTTATGACAACTTGACATTAACAAAGACAAAAATGTCTTTGTTATGATAACTTGACATTAATAAAGACAAAAAATGTCTTTATTATGACAACTTGACATTAACAAAGACAGAAATGTCTTTGTCATGACAACTTGACATTAACCAAGAAATCAACCTGTCAACCTGACATCTTTATAACTAGTCCAACGTGTTTCACTTTACTTGAGGTAAGGGGAAATATTAATGACACTGTTGTTTGACAGCATTTGACAGTGTAATAACCCTTAATTACATCTTTATAACTAGTACAATGTGTTCCATGTTACTTGAGGACAAGTAAAATATTCATGACAGAGTTATGGTGTCATGACGCCCAAAGTCAAAACCAAACACATATGACAGGGTAATGTAATGTTAACGCAAAGCTAAATAACTTCTTTAAGTTTGATAATTAGACCCGTTATGACATATTTGTGACAGGTTATGATTTCTTGGTTAATGTCAAGTTGTCATAACAAAGACATTTCTGTCTGTGTTAATGTCAAGTTGTCATAATCAAGACATTTTTGTCTTGGTTAATGTCAAGTTGTCATAACAAAGACATTTTAAACAATGTCAACTTTGCATTAGAAGTGTCATAATTTACCGAATGACACTTAATGACAAAAGTCATAAACATCCATAAAGACTCCTTCATGTTCATGACAGGTGTTATGTCATGTTTATGACAGTGTCATGTCAGTCTTATGCACACCCCTTCAAATAAAGTGTTACCAATTGGGGATCTTCTTATTAATAATATGAAGCACCGAATTTTCTGGAATACAGTTCACATCTAAAACATGCTGCAACTTTTATTCCAAAGAGACTTATATAATGCAATTAAAGTCAAGCACGCAAAATATATGTCACCAAGCGCTCATATTTGGATTGGTGCTGAATAAGAGAGACACGTTAGCCCGTTTATTTGTGTAGAATATGTATTTCTACACACACCTTTAGTTTCAGTTTTGCTTTAAATAAATTAGTTTAGGCTTGGTCTTTTGAATTGTTGGTTTAAACTTAAAGTTACCAGGTTGCCTTAAATTTTGAGTTCATTTAAAAAAAAATGATTAATTCAAATAAACATGTTGTTCTCTCGCTATCTTTGCATCAACTTACATTTTAATCAACTCAAATTTTTAAGGCAATGTATTTCATATAATTTCTGAATATATAATAAAAGACAATCGATGCAACTTATCTGTTTTTTTTCTCTTTCTCAACAGTACAATTTTGACCCAGTGCATTTTTTTTTCTCTACAAAATATTGTATTAAACAAAGAAGGAGCAGCTGGGTGTTCATTTTAAGCAGCTTAAAACATGCATGACAGTAGCGTGACATTAGATTTTGGTTGTATACGGGTAAATGTGTCACCTCTCGGTTGTCAAGCATTGTTTTCCTAAACATCATGCATGTGTTGCATTAATATTTTAATTTGTGAGCACTCCTTATGGTTCATAATGACTCCTACTTTCCTTTGGTAGACGCTGTACTGTGAGTTAGTTTGTTAATTGTCAAATTAGTGTTTCAGACTCATTTGATTCCAGTAGGAGATTGTGGAGTGTGACGGTTCTTCTTATTTGCGCAAAGCCGTTTCCCAAGACTCCGTCAGAGGGAATGAGACACTATACCTTAAGTTTGACTAATTACTAGGTTCTTTTTTGTTTTACTTGGGTGTGTGGTTCCGTGATATTTTTATTTTGAGAAAAGTATTCCGTCTAAAATTTGTTCTATTATGCAAATGCATTTTTGTTTTCTATATCCAACAAACAAAAGTGAATCATGTATCAAATGATATATAAATCTAAAATGAGCTTGAATGGATGCACACAAATAAACATATTTGCATTCCTTCAAGTAGAAGATCTGCATATTTGCGTTCCTGATTTCCCACGTATAGCCTTATGTGAAAGAGTCTTCTACTGAATTGTTTTTTTTTTTTTTTTTTTTTTTTTTTTTGCAGATGAGAACGTGGCTCTGAAATATTTAGTAGAGTGCATTCATATGAAGCTAATCCATAATGCAGGTTTCTCCCATCTATATCTTCTGCTATGAAAGTGTTTGTTATTACCAGCACTGAAATGCATTATTCAGCATCCAAATCACAAATTATTAGCAACATGTACATCTTTTTTGAATGGTAAACATCCAATTTACTTGCAGCCTGTTTCTTTGCTTGAAGGAAACTGTGGAAAGAAATACAGTAACGAATCTGCACATCTTAGAAAACACACTAATTTCACCCTTGGCTTTACACACACTAGTCCAGTGCGGTAGATTGGTGGCTCTGTTGATTAAAAATGGAATTAAATTTGATAAAATGTCTAGAGGATGCACAGCATGGAGATGAATATAAATGTAAATCAAGGTTTAGAGGTGTTTATGCAAATATGAGTCACCACACATGTTTATTAGTGTGAAAACCAGTGCTTAAAGGAACAGTTCACCTAAAAATACACATTCTGTGTCACTGACTCACCATAATGTCATTCCAAATCGGCATGCTGTTATTTGATTAATTTTTAAAATAATTTTTACGTAACTCAATCAGTTCATAGTGATTATATCTGTTACATTTGCACTTTTCTTAAAAAGTCTTTTTAAATGTAAGACTTTTTAAGAAAAGTAAGTTAAGGAACGAATTGAAGGGAACACAGTATGTTAAAGAGCAACATGCAGGTTGATTTTATTTCTGAATTAATACTTTAAATTGTCTGCAGAGGTCTTTTAAAAACACTTATGTAAAAATTACTAATGAAATCTCATTTGATGTACAGATTTTGATGAAAATGCGCTAGGCTCTGGAATACGCCTTTCCCGCAAGCAACGCGTCATATGACGTAGCCCGAGGAAAACAAATGAGCTCGCGGCCGCTTTCTCATTGCTGGGTGTTGATGTAGTTAGAGCAGTAGTGAGAGACATATAGTTTTAGATCGAGTTTTAGAGAAGCCATAATGGTAAATTATTGTGTTTGTGGTTGTTGCACGAATTCCAGCCTGTCAGGACATCATATCCATCATTTTCCTTCTAGGAAAAACAAGGCTTTTCGGTCTTGGGTGCGTTATGTGCAGGTGAATAGAGCAGACTTCACTGCCGCGTCTGTTACCACACACACTCGGCCGTTTGTGGCGCACATTTCACTCGCTTTAAATGGTATCACAAACTGCATTTGAAAAGCAGTATTTATTTGTTGTTATGGCATGATCAATGTGGATAGTGCTAACCAGCTTGGATGGTCTGCATAATCACTGTCAGCGTAGAATATGAGAAGACAAAATGTTGCTGGCTTAAATTAAGACAATCTAAATAGATGTTTAATCAAGAATAAAGTCAAATGTATGTTTGCTAATATTTTATCACAAAAATCATCAAAAATTTTATCACAATTTTTCTCAAAATATCGTTTATGGCTAAATATATATTACTCCAGTTCAGAAAATCTTGTTGTTTTATCGTCAACATAAACTATGCTATATAGGGGTGTCCAACCTGCATGTTGCTCTTTAATATGTTCTCTACATGTAAATGTGTAGGGAGAAACAATGAGTTGTGTTAGGCTGTTTGTCCACGAAAGCGTTTTTCCACGCGCCTGGCTTATTTCAATGGGAGCGCCACGTTTTTTAAACGCCATGAGCGTAACGAGGCGCTGAGCGTTTTTTTTTTTTTTTTCACGCTGAAGTGCTGAGCGCCCTGCGTTTTTTACTGGTCACCAAGAGCTGAAAAATGTTCAACTTTGGATAAAATGCAGCACTCATTACTCTCACTTCTTACCCAGCCGTTCAATCACAGTGGAGGAGGGGCGGGACTAAACCACAATGACCAACTGTCACAACATTCTTTCTGTATAACGACATCAACCAGCAGAGCTAACCGAAAAATAAATTTTTAGTATGAAACAAATTATCTGTGAAATCAGTTACAAGTAAACTGTGCTGTGGATATTCTGTATCATAGCAACGAAACGTCTCAACGGAAAAACGCTGCCAAAATGCTCTCAAGCGCCTAAAGAAATCCAGATATTCGGTTATAAAGGGACTGCAGCCTAATAAACCTGCTATTGTGTTTTATACTGTTAAAATAGTAATCGGATGCAAAATTCACTTTTATGTGGTGTTTGCATATTAATGTGTTTCTCACAAAAATGTATCATATGACTTAGTGTCTGTTTTAATGCTTGCAAGTCCAGGGCCCATTCAATGTAATTGTAAACAAAAGAGCTTTCAGTTAGTGTCAATCAAGGGGCAACCTCCCCGTCTCTCTCTTGAAGCCAACACGGAAGTGAATTAAACTGCAATTCATCGAGTGGCCGCTTGAGACTGACTGCAAAAGCGAGTCAAATCTGTATCTACCCCATGTTAAAATGTCTAACTTCACATCAGGGGAAAAAAAAACAAACAAACAAAAAAAAACATGTTTACAGCCTGGTGGCAAATAGTTGTTTTGGTATATTTGCCCTTCATGACGACTATGAGGGGGGTGAATTTTTTTTTTACAACTCATCTGTTTAAATTCTATTTAAGCCTTAACGTTCTGCATTATTAAGGGCGTGGCCACTTGAGTGACCTGTCGCTGCTTTCACTGCTAGTCGTTTGTCTGCTGTCTGTTAGCATCACCCTCAGCTGTGTTTGTGCTTTTTCCGGGATTATTTCATACAATTTAATACATGTATTATACCTTTTTCCCTGCACGCCATTGGATTCCGTCGTGTTGAGTATGGAGAGAACGACCAGCGCTGTATTTCCAGTTGTTTCCCTCTCATGCACTAATGGATGTCTGATGATTTCAGTTCGTTCTCTTCGTCCATGCAATAGATGCACACCCTTGAATGAGCGCCGATTTCTAGTGCATTTATTGAACTTCTGAGGTAATATCTTTGGTTTGACCTGAGAAACTGAGAGGTGGCCAAAATCAGATGGCAAAATGGACTGAATTAAAGCTCTTTACAAACTTAACGTGAGATGCCGATTGACATATGTGCTTGAATCACTGTCACATGCAAGCTTAGAGCAATATTGTAAGTTACTAATACATTTTTAACTAGCAGAATAATAATGCATCACGATACACATAGTTAACTGCTTGTATGCTGTAAGAAATGTGTGTGATCTGTGTTATGTACTGTTGTATACATGCTCTTAAAGTCCCTGTAAAGTCAAAATTAAGTATGTGTTCTGAGTTTGTCACACCACAGAAAAATGTGTTATTAGCCACCCAGCCAAATTTGAATGATAAAAAAGCCGACAAGTACATAAAATAAGCTATCAAAATCTTGAAAAAATGAGCAGTTATCTCTGTTCTCAAACGCTGGGGGCGTGTCTGCTGGCTGTGCTGAAACCACGCCCACTAGTGGGAAAGCTGTCGACGGTGATATTAGCTGATCCTGCTTTCGCGACGGGAGGATGAAACCTGAGGCGGGAGATAGTCGTTTCGGCCCCGTTCACCAGTAACAGTGGATTATCAGTGAATCCCAGTTGTCTCTGAGGAAAGTTAGAAACTATCCAGTGTAAAATGATCACTACAGAGGCGGGTGTTGGCGGTGATCCTCAGCTCTTCATCAAGGTAACGTTAGGCTCTCTAAAAACCTCTTCTTGATGTGATCGTTTTTAAGGGAATTTAAATGAAGCTACCGATCTGTTTTGTACAAGATTGCATCCAGGTAGTAGCCCATGCATGTCTGTGTCGAAGGCATAGCTAGCTAGAAAACTGTAGGCTCAGCTGTAGTAACTAATAGTACTGACAGTCACTCGCGATTGAGCGGTGAATGCGAATGTGCTCGGGGAGTGTTATTGACTGCGTGTTATGAGATCAGACTCTGTGCGTCATCAAATAGGGGCGTGTCCAGCAGCTCATGGGTTCCAGTGCTTCACGGAGCCCTGTTTTAGCCCCGCCCAAACAATCCGTAAAATTGCAATGGTGAAAAACTGTTTAACGGTCTAACTCCACATTTCAGTACTTCACAGTTCACAGACTTTGTAATATGTTTTAGCAATACATATGTGACATTTATAATGTGTTTAGAACTTTTTTGTAGAATTGACTTTACAGGGACTTTAACTAATTGCCCCTTGTGAGATTAAAGTGTACCTATTATGGCATTTAAAATGTTCCTAATATTGTTCTGGTAGTCCCCAACAACAATTTTACAAGCATGCAATGACAAAAAACACTTTTGTTGTCTTATAATATGCATTTATTTTTACCTGAATTGCCCACCGACTCCCATTTGAATCGTTTTAGCGAGTCATTTATCCAAAACCCGCCTTTGCGTGACGCTAATCTGCGGTGATTGGTCAGATGACCTAGTCAGTTGTGATTGGTATTCTTTGTGCAGAAAAATGGAACTCCCATTACCTTAAATGGGTTCTCAACTCCGGTCCTCGCGACCCACTGCTCCGCATATTGATCCTCTGCTCGTTAGGATAGAGCCGGCTCGCGAATCCATACTTTATAGCGTTTAGGTTTTTGAAGCAATCATCTTCAAAATGACGCGAACACAGAACAAGGTTTGGGCTATACTTGTGTGGTATAGCAGTAGCTACTTGTATATATGAACTGCAGCCGCTTAGTCTTCAAATACTCCTCACTTGGCAGGTGAAAAAAGTTCGCTTTTGCGTCGCACTTCAAAACACAGCGGCTCGTCGACATGATTGTTTTCCGAAGCCCAGATCTCGAAAAATGACAGAGTCCAAAAAGGTGCTGTGGGTCCAAACCTCCATGCTCTCAGATCTCCCTGGCCAGCCCAGACAGGGTGGCCCGTCCTGGGCCAGTTTCAGATTTGCCCGCCACCCCTGGAGCTCCGGTTTTCCCTAGCGTCTCCAAGCAAATAACTTGTCAAGTTGACGTCAACTAGACAAAGGAAAAGCATCGTTCTTCGAACGATTCATATCAGCGACTCAGAGTCGACTCTTGTTTTTGAGAGATAATAACTTTGTATACGATGAACTTTCATGTTTAAAACTTTGCAGGATGTTTTCGTTCACTTAGATCTATGTTAAACACAACATGAAGGGCAATTTTCAAAAACCCAAAATAGGTACCCTTTAATAAAGTTGATAAAAAAGTAAAGTAAATAGTCTCACTTTAAGTTACTTCTTAATTTTTATAATATTTCAAAGGGAAAAACATGAACTTTAATCATTGGCTTTACTTTTTCAATGCTGTCACTTCAGCGTGAGGGCAGTAGCATATCATTAGCACCTCAGCTCCACCCACGTCCCGCCTCTTTACGTCTCCGCACTGCCAAGATGGTGACGGCCAGCCCCGCCCACTTTAGGCTTCAAAAACGCTCTTCAGAAACCTACAGGTGACGTCACGGATACTACGTCCATATTTTTTTACAGTCTATGGTTTCAGTGCAAGAAAGCCATACAGGTTTTTGAATAAATTCAGATGAGTAAATAAGTAGTCTCTCTCTCTCTCTCTCTCTCTCTCTCTCTCTCTCTCTCTCGCTCTCTCTCTCGCTCTCTCTCTCTCTCTCTCTCTCTCTCTCTCTCTCTCTCTATATATATATATATATATATATATATACACTCACCGGCCACTTTATTAGGTACACCTGTCCAACTGCTCGTTAACACTTAATTTCTAAGCAGCCAATCACATGGCGGCAACTCAGTGCATTTAGGCATGTAGACATGGTCAAGACAATCTCCTGCAGTTCAAACCGAGCATCAGTATGGGGAAGAAAGGTGATTTGAGTGACTTTGAACGTGGCATGATTGTTGGTGCCAGAAGGGCTGGTCTGAGTATTTCAGAAACTGCTAATCTACTGGGATTTTCACGCACAACCATCTCTAGGGTTTACAGAGAATGGTCCGAAAAAGAAAAAAACATCCAGTGAGCGGCAGTTCTGTGGGCGGAAATGCCTTGTTTATGCCAGAGGTCAGAGGAGAATGGCCAGACTGGTTCGAGCTGATAGAAGGGCAACAGTGACTCAAATAACCACCCGTTACAACCAAGGTGGGCAGAAGAGCATCTCTGAACGCACAGTACGTCGAACTTTGAGGCAGATGGGCTACAGCAGCAGAAGACCACACCGGGTGCCACTCCTTTCAGCTAAGAACAGGAAACTGAGGCTACAATTTGCACAAGCTCATCGAAATTGGACAATAGAAGATTGGAAAAACGTTGCCTGGTCTGATGAGTCTCGATTTCTGCTGCGACATTCGGATGGTAGGGTCAGAATTTGGCGTCTACAACATGAAAGCATGGATCCATCCTGCCTTGTATCAACGGTTCAGGCTGGTGGTGGTGGTGTCATGGTGTGGGGAATATTTTCTTGGCACTCTTTGGGCCCCTTGGTACCAATTGAGCATCGTAGCAACGCCACAGCCTACCTGAGTATTGTTGCTGACCATGTCCATCCCTTTATGACCACAATGTACCCAACTTCTGATGGCTACTTTCAGCAGGATAATGCGCCATGTCATAAAGCTGGAATCATCTCAGACTGGTTTCTTGAACATGACAATGAGTTCGCTGTACTCAAATGGCCTCCACAGTCACCAGATCTCAATCCAATAGAGCATCTTTGGGATGTGGTGGAACGGGAGATTCGCATCATGGATGTGCAGCCGACAAATCTGCGGCAACTGTGTGATGCCATCATGTCAATATGGACCAAACTCCCTGAGGAATGCTTCCAGCACCTTGTTGAATCTATGCCACGAAGAATTGAGGCAGTTCTGAAGGCAAAAGGGGGTCCAACCCGTTACTAGCATGGGGTACCTAATAAAGTGGCCGGTGAGTGTATATGTGTGTGTGTGTGTGTGTATACAGTATACATGTATATAATTTATTTTTAGGGACACTGTCCCTTTAATTCACACCACTGAAATGAAAAGCGTAACTTCTAGTGTGCCCTTATATCCTCCTCCATTGCGACCGTGAAAATAAAAGCAAAACACAACTCAACAGATGGACATAATTGATCAGGCAGAAGTCTCACTCCGAGATGCTCAGAGGGAGTGTTTGGGACGATGTGAGATCCGAGGTCAACCGAAGTGCAGCAGGAATGTCTCTGGTGTCTTCTGGGACTCTTCTGCTAGTAGTTCCTGTTTGCGGTCATGTGGCAGTCACGCATTATTAGTGAAGCATAGCTAAAGACAGGAGAGCAGTGCCGCCCACCACAGATAAAGCACTGTGGCGCCGTCTCTTACACTCCTCTGATGGAGCTCTTTACAGCGTGAAGCAGCAGGAGTTGTGTTTTAGCAAAGAGGCTTAACCCTTATGAATACATTTTCTGCTTGTTTCCCCATTACAGGGGGCATCATAAGCCCGTCACACACCCCTGATCGCATTTCAGCACAGCTGGACTTCAAACCATGTGTTCTGCCTGGCTTTGTTTTTCTGCGGGTTTTGTGCTTTTGTACTTTTTTTGTGTGCCTTTGGGTGTCATAGGTGAGAGAAAAGAGGAAAATGAATTGCTATAAAATGATTTGTTTTTGCATTGAGAGATTTCCTGGATCCTTTTGGTTCTGCAGTGCCTATTGAACTCTGTAATGTTTATAAATATGGTTGTGTTGGAAATATAAGGTACAGTATTTGTGTAAAATGGTTAAGCAGGGTTATAATTGTTAACTTAAGCCATAAAGACATGTTTGTTACATAAAATAAAATAATAATAATAAAAAAAAAACATTTCTCATGTTTGTTTAGTTTAACTTGAAGTACTGAAATAACTAAAACTGAAATAGAAATGTATTTTATAAAATTAGCACAAATGCACAACCGCACAATAAAATCACTTTAACTAAAATTAAAGTGGAAAATATAAAAACAAAATAAACAAAAATTTTTAACTAATTAAAACAAATATATAATAGTCTAATAGTGATGCTATTTTTTTTTTTTTTTTTTTTTTTTTTTTACAATAAATTACATTCTCAATGCTAATGAGCACTGTTATAATTGGCTAAGCTCTGAGTACTGGTATAGTTCATTGCCTATATAATAATTTTGATAATTATTCTATATTAATTATAATTATTATATTTACACCACAATTCAAATGTTTGTGGTCAGTTTTAAGTCAGAAAAGATTCATTAAATTGATTTTACAAGAAGTGTAATAAAAAATGGATTTACAAAATTTTTATGCGTAGTATTTTGTTGTGATTTTCAGTGTTGTACCCTTTGGTGATGTTGAGGTGTCTTTAAAATTATGAATGACATCATTAGCATTAGTTTTCAAAGGAGCAAAAAAGCCATGTGAATAGAAATTATATATGAGTGCTTATAAATTATATTTATAAATGTTTTAACATATTGAAATTCAAATGTTTAATTATATAGATTAACACAAACTGCTACCAATCAGAAAACATTTTTTTTCCCAAAGGAAAACAAGAAGGAAAAAAAGTATATCTACACCGAACGCATACAGCACAACTTGTCGCATCAAATCACAGAACCCATTATAATTGGTGATTCTGTCTATAGTCACCAATAGCAAACGGATGCCCTGTTCTATTTCTGATGCACTCCTCACGCTTGTGCAACCGACAACAGGACAAATGGTTTGGAACTGTCACATTGATGAGTCCAAGGATGCTCCAATGTTAGAATGTTGCTGAACATATATTTCATCTTCTAAAAAATTTGGCTTGTACTATACACGCCTTAAACAAATTCCCCCCAAGCACACCTCAACGCCCTCTTTCTAAAATATTGCTTCCAGAGCCCCAATGCCCCCTGAAATGCTTTAGGGTTTAGATTAGCTGACATGTTATTTTTCAAACACGTTAGATCCTTATTTTCTAACTGCTGCGATATACAACCAATGCAATAAAACTTTAACAGAATCACATTTATTTGTTTCGCATAAAACTGAATGCGCTTTTAGTGCCACTTGAATATGCTATAAGCAACTTAATATAATTTTGCAAAAATGTCTCCACATTTTCCTGGGTTGATCATGTTGTTTTTTTATGTTGGACTCTGGAAGATTTAAAGTTTGTCACTATTTTTTATATGAGCTCTGAAATCCCATCTCATTTCTTTAATCTAAAATTGTAATTATTGCATACAAATATTTATGAGGTATTTAGCAGATAATTAAACTGCCACTCTCCTTTATTAGTGATCATTTATGCACATTTTTCTTCCATAAAATGAGATTTATGGGGGAAACATGCTCAAGCTGTGATACAATTGAAAGTGGTGTTTGGCCTTGTAAATCATACTGCTGTAATGCTGGAATTGATTTGACATTTTCTCCCAGTATTTGCTAGTCCTCTGGGTGATTTATCGCTGTCTCAAATGTAAAAGGGTCCAGCTTCAAGTGTCTGTAATTGTGTTTTTAACACCACACATTTTGATGTTGCGAGTGATTCTCATACCAAGTCATTGTTCAGTTCAGGGATAGAAGCCGAGGGTCCAAGTGCATCGGAAGTTTTGCGGGTTTGCAGCTCTCGCTGCATTGTTCACACATGACAGGATCTTGTCTCGAGTGGCAGAGTTAATGAATTGATCTGTGAGGTGCAGGAGAGATTGAATCTAGATCATAAATGGAAGTTAATCAGAGCGTGGTTTTATGAGGAACAAAATCAGAAATAAAAGGTGAAATGCAGATTATGGATTTATTTTTTTTTTTTTATTTTTTTTTTTTTTTTGCATAGACATGAAAATCACTATCCAAACTTAAATGATTGTAATTCAAGAATGCTTATAAATATATATTATAGACCTATGGCTGGTCTTGTTTTAAAGAAGACATTTGACAGATTATTGTTGAATATTATCTCTTTTTTGCTATTTTAAATAAAGCCCTAAAAACGCCTAATGAGTATGAAATATTCTTGTTGCAAATTGATAAACTACTGCTCCTCTGCAATTTATTTAAAAAAAAAAAATAAATAAATAAGTCACATAAGTCACAATAAAAAAAAATAAGTCACAATAAAAAAAATAAGTCACAAAATATGAAAACTACAGATTGTAAGCTTTCAAATGACTTATTGTTTGTCAATAATACTTTAGGTTTTTACTAAGATATTGTTTTAAATATATTATGGTAAACGTCCTACCTGTGGGATGGTGACGGTTAAACTATGAAACACATAGTTGTGGCTCTATCCACAACTGGGATTCACAAGTAAGTCTGATTGGTTGAGACACATTTAAAATATTTAAAATGAAAAATGTCGTTTTAAAATGTTCAGTATATGCAGGATTTTTTTTTTCTTTAAATCTGTTTTTCCGTTATGTGATCATCCTCTTTTGCTCATTTATAATTATTATGCAATGCTTATCTAAGCATAGAAACTTTTTCATTTTATGATTCGGGAATGCCAAAATATAATAAAAGGCTTGGAGTTTTCTCTTTATCTTTTCTTGATGGATTTGAAATGGAGTTCATGAGGCATCTTTAGATGAGGTTGCACTGAATGATCAGGATGCTGTATTTAATGGTATGCTTTGTGTTTTGCTAGCTTAGTGTGAAGACACAGAACATGCTGCAGCTACTGTATATATTTTAATCCTCTTCCTCTTCATTATATCAAAGCAATTTGCGCACCAGTGGGTTTTTTTAAGCCCACATTGATACTATAATTTGCATATCTCACATTACTAGAGCTTTAGTACAACATACAGATGAGATGACTCCTACATTTTTTTTTCTTTTCCTGCTTGTTGTTAACCACATGTCAGAGATAAGATAAATATCAGTTTTATTCCAGCTGTCTGAACTGTTGGATCCATCCTCCAGATTTAGTTTAAAGCAACTGTTGACAAATACATGCCTTGTGGAATTCCCAGGGATTTGATTCCGTGTCATGTACAGTTTTTACTTGTTTTCCATCTTTGTTGGCCTTTATTTTCCAGTGCAGTGCATTAATGAAATTATCATGACATTGAATCTCTGACGCCAGGTTTATACAAATTTCGTTTACAGTGTGTATGCAGTACATATTGCAGTGTGTAATACATGTGGTGTATAAACCATGTGTATTATTATTTAATGTATTACTTCTTAAGATTTAGATATTAAGTTGCTAAAGCAAGTGGCAAAACTTCTTTAGTTACTACTGTAACCCTTGTTCCCTGAGAAGGGAAAGAGACACTGCATCATATGACATCACTTTGGGAAATACCCTGAGTGTGAAGCATCTGAAGCACATGTAACACTAGACCAGTGTTTCCCAACCCTGTTCCTGGAGTCACACCAACACTACACGGTTTCCAACTCTTCCTAATCAATCACATCTGAATCAACTCATCAGCTCATTAGAAGAGACTCTAAGATCAGAAATATATGGGTTAGATAAGGGGGACATCCAAAATATGTTGGTGTGCCTCCTGGAGAAGGTTTGGGAAACACTGCACTAGACCAATCTTGATTGGTGCTGCATTATGACGTAGCACATGACGTACCATGCACTGGTGGAATGTGGAAGTTATGAAAGGATGCCAGCACACAAAGAAAGCTTTTTAAAAGATCGAAGCAAGTCGCTCTCAGTGTGAATTGTCTAGGCATAGCTTGAAGGAGAGCACCTGCACACCCGATGTAGAAGGAAGTTGCAGAATATAAAACTTATTTAAAAATATGCGGGTATAACCCAACCCAAAGCATTGCATACCTCCTGCAGGGAAACCCCTGAGAGATAGTGCCTTAGAAGCAACCCTGTATCACACGAAATACGTTCTGAGGAAACTATTTTGCAAATCGCAATTACGTTACATGCCAACATATAAGCAGTGCTATTACGTTGGTCCTTAACGTAATATGTCTCATTGTTAATACGTAGATACTAATACGTAATTTTCAAATATGTAAAACGTACATATTTTACGTTTTGATAGATGCTAAAAACGTATAATATGGACGTATTTGTAACATTTAAACGTAACATATTTACGTTTTTACAGCTATAAAACGTTAACTATTTACGTCTATGTCATATCATAACGATATCTGTATACTTTCACTTATGTAACAAGATCCCTTAATCCTACTCACAAAACCTAAACATATTCATTTTATACAGAATATAAAAAGGATAAAACATAATGGACATAGATGAGTTTTAGCATTACAATATATTTTGAGCAACTAACCCTAATCCTACCCCTAAACATAACCATTCCTTAAAACTACGTAGGATAACACAATTATACAGAAAAAAAACATAACAGACAGACAAGTAACGTTATACGTTTCACAATAATTTATTTATTGGGAAAATGTCAAAACCGCTAACGTTAACATTACCAAAAGTCGTTCACATCGCAGTCCTCTGGCAGTATTATAGTAGTTGTGTATGAGATACAGTGCAGAATTAAAGTTATTAATATTAATCCATGGAAATGTTAATCTGATTTCGGTTCGCTCTCTGAAGGCGCGCGCTCCTCTCCATTTGAAATGTACTACACCGACTGAAACACGGCATGTCGCAATCTGTGACGAAGCAGGCGTGAGCCAATGAGCGTTTGATATGACTGCCGTAAAACATGTCGTAACGCTTCTTGAAGGCGCATTTTTTGAATTTGAATTCATCCCCAACGCGGATTTGCGGTCGCTGCTGAGAAATGAAGATGAGATCACTGGATAAAATACTGAATTTGGATCTGTTTCTTGCAATCAACGTATGGATTCTTGAATTTGGTTTACATCAAGTTAATAAAATGTATGTCTTTTGTGAATGTATCAGTATGTTGCGTTTTATTGGAGAAAATGCTTTTTGTGTAAATACACTAAATACTACAAAATGGTTAAACAAGATATTTTTAAGGTTAAAAGTGTATCAAAGTCAAAAATTTAATGCCACGATTATGCATAAATTGTAAAGAAACCTGCTTTGGATGTATTATGTTCAGGACAAACGTAATAGCACTGCAATAGTATTAGGTTAAGGACGAACGTAATAGCACTGCTTATATGTTGGCATGTAACGTAATTGCGATTTGCAAAATAGTTTCCTCAGAACGTATTTCGTGTGATATATAGTTGCTTAGAAGACGCCATGCTTTTAGTGGAGTGAACCCTTATGGCCAGAGGTAAAAGACATATTGCTAGAGAGATAGCCTTAATGATCCAGTTTTTGATAGTTTGCTTAGAGGCCAGGGATCCTTTCCCCAAAGTACATCAGTAGTTGGTCAAAAAATTTTATCACGTGTTTTTTTTCTTCTTCTCAAAATTAAGCCGGTGTTCCAGTTTATGACTTTTTTTTTTTCATGCATAATCAGGCAGTCAAAGCATTTTCTACTGGTTGATAGAGGAATTACTGCAATAAATTGACTTAGGATGGTCTATTTTATTGTCATTAGAATAGAATAGTGCCCAGTATAACCTAAAATTGTTATTTCTTAACGTTCTAATACCATTCTTATAACCAAGCAAGAATGTTAATACAACGTCTAAAAAAACTGGACATTTTGAATAACGTTTTTATAACTTAAAGGAGTACTTCACTTTAAAAGTCGAAAAGAAATTAAGTTTTTTGATGAAAACATTCCAGGAACATTTTCTTTATATAATGGACTTCAATGGGAACCAAACAGTTCAAGGTCCAAATGAGAGTTTCAGTGCAGCTTCAAATGGCTTTAAATGACACTAGACGATGAATAAGAGTCTTATCTAGGACCCTTCGAGTCATGACTCGAAAAAAAGATTTGTTATTTTGATGAACGAGTTTGAACAGGAGAGTCACAAACGCTCATCACAGAATAGAGCAAGGCGAGCATTTGTGCTTATAAAACTTAAACTTTTTTTATTTATTTTTGAAATGACTGATCGTTTCGCTAGATAAGACACTTATTCATCGTCTGGTGTCGTTTAAAGCCCCTTGAAGCTGCACTCAAACTCTCATTTGGACCGTGAACCCCACACACCTTTGTGATATTCCTGAAACATAGTACATACCTGTCATTTCCATGGAGTTTGATTTTTCATTTTACCATGTAAATGAGTCTCATGTGAATGTTTAAGTCAGCAGGACTCCTCAGTGGCATCTGGTTCCTGTAACAAAAAACAAAAAGAAAAAGAAAAAAAAACAACAACTGTATAACTGTAACAACATGCTTATATCAAGAGAAACTATAGAGCTGGATGATTTTGGGAATACATTTTAGAATTTTCTGGTTAAAAATGCTGGTTATAAAAATCACTATATACTGTATATATTCCCAAAATTGTGCATTGAAAGGTAGCCTGTTTAGCTTCAAAATTAAACATTGCCAACACAGGAACAAATTGCATTTTAAAATATATTACAATAGAAAACAGTTGACGCGAACGGCCGGTGGCGTGATTAATAATGAGCGACACCTGCGTGACGTACCGGTCTCGTCTCTCTTTTGCGGAGGAGCGGAAACATAAAAGGAGGCGCGACAACAGTGAAGATCAAGAGAGGACCAGGCCTGGACTAGTTTATTTGATGTTTTGTTTTATTGGGGTTGAGGGGCTGCCGTCTTTACTTTCTTTTTGTGTTTGTTTATTTAATTAGTATTTTAAATGTCAGCTGGTTCCCAGAACTGGTTCCCTACACACCCAGAACTGCTGGTTTCTGTCACGTAAAAATAAATAAATAAATAAACAAATTATATTTATATACAATTAAATGATATGAAAACTTTTGTACCTTCAATGTAAAAATAACAATCTATGCAATATCACTGAAAACCAAAGTGACATTTCAGAGAATAAAAGATACAAATAATAACAGACGACTTATTTCCACTGTATGTTTATATTCACAAAGTTGATACACGTTCACCAAACATGTTCATTTGTCTCTGTTATCAGCATCAGTGGTATTCTTTTGTGCTGCTGGACAGATCTGTAAAGCTCTTGCTATCTATAACTCTCTAGACATTTAGACAACATTTGACCTCTCGTCTTTTGTGCTGAATTTAAAGGCAGAATCATAAAGGATGAATCATGCAACAATGGAGATGCTGACTATACTGAATTCTTAAGCTATGGCTGCATTCATTCATTGACTTTAATGGTTTCAGCCAGCTGTAAATTTTAAAAAGAAGGAAGTAACAGATTTATCTAATTTAACATTAAAGCTGTGTGATTCTAAAGAAGAGATGAGCTGCAATCATCAGTATGATGGAGAACGTTCTTCTTAAAAGCTCATTTATTTATAAATCAAATCAACCAGTTATTTGAAGCATTTGGTGAAAATTATCACTGATGCAAAAAGTATTAAACATCATTTACTAGTAAAACACACGCACTGATGTTAGCATATGAACGGCGCAAGTGTAAATTATAATGTATTCAATGTTTATATACTTTCAGATTTCGACATATTCAAAATATAAGATTGCTATTTAATTACTATAAAAAAATGAGGATTTGGCTAATTCTCATTGAGAATTTTAATTAGGGCTGTCAATTGAATCATTTATGTTGATTGAAGTGTCTTTGAATGGCAATGTATTTGTTTTATTTCTGTATAATTGATCATAAAATGATCATTGATCTTCTCTCTAGCAATCCATTGTACAACCTACACTCATTGGAAATACTTGACTCTGGCTACATTTCTGCAAAAACTACAATTTGCTGCACTTTTCAGGTGAAATATCCACAAGAGGCGCGATATCATTTATTTATACATTGCAGATGTGTGAAAAAAACATGGGGAAAAAACCTTCTGTTGGTCATTTACAAAATGATATTGCTTTGCTTTTCACGTTTCATGCCAGTTTTGAAGTGAAATGGCATCTTTGGTTTTCTCTGGAACTATTAAATGTAACTGTGGCAACAGATTTATTTAGTTTATTTTACAAAACGTTTGTTTAGAATGCTTTAGAAAGCAGTGTTTTGGTTGACTTTCAAGTAGTGTTATTTTAAATATCATTGAGATACTATTAGAGTTTGGTTAAAGCAGCTGGTTATACAAATGGTTGATACAAATATCATAAAAGTATTATTTAACAAATCATGCAAAAAGATTGTATTTTTTGGTCACAACATAGTATTGAATCTACAGTATACGTATCTTGTACGTATAGGTATGTTTTTGTAAAAATGTCATTTCCAATGAGCCTAGGTTTCCATTTTGATATATATTGACATTTATTGTTGGTGTTTATTTGTAAAAGTAATGATCATTTTTTGAGATGTTAATATGTTTCTTCTGCTCCATTAGGTTTTCTCCAGCTCCCCGTGAGCAGAAGTGTTTCTCATTCTCCTGATCTGCTCTGTCATGATGTCACGGTACCATCAGCGTTTTGAGCGGGATTTCCGTAGTGTGTGGGAGCGGAGGGAGCGTTGCATCACCAACAGCAGCTGTGGCGGCACCGTTAACGGCTGTGTCTCCACGTCTGCCTCTTCCGTCCCCAACAGTGGCAACAACCGTCCCGGCCTTCTCCCCTTGCCCGTCATCCCCTCGCTCCTGCCCACCCCGGTCACCGGGACAACAAGCACGTCCAATAGTGAGCTGACCTGCAAGCGATTAGCTCCCACCTGTACGACCTCTTCGACTAAGGTAGGACTGAACACACCTGTGGCCGCTGTCTCATGCTGCGTTTACTCACCCTCATGTCATTCCAAACTGATATCACTTTCTTTTCTTTTTTTGAAGCACAATAGAGAAATGTTCTGGTTTCAATGGTAATTCACACTGCCAAGGACTAAAACTGCCCATGAAAGTGTCCATACCTGATTCATGCAGGTTTGGATTTGTGGTTAAGTTTGAACTATACCATTATAGTTTTTTTTTTTTTTAATAGTTTTTACTTTTCTGTTTTCATTAAAATTTAAGGTAAAGTTTTAGTAATTAATTGTGTTGTGTTTTTTCCATTTTTATTAGATTTATATTTTTGATTTATATTTAGTTTTTATTCATTTTATTCAGTTTTAGTTTTAGTTAAACACAATTTTAACAAATAGTAATGAGAAATGTTGCCTTGGTAGCTGAAATAAAATAAATAAAAAAAGTTTTGTTTTTATATTTTATTTTATTTTAAGTAATTACATGGTTTTACTTTTAGGTAACTATAATAACCTTGCTTTTTGAAATCCATTTAGCTTCCAATCACATGGTTTTACTTTTAGGTAACTAACCTTGCTTTTCGAAATCCATTTAGCTTCCAATCTGACATATTTCTGTGTGTAATAGGAAGTGAAAAGTTTCCCAGACAAACAGTAATTCTGAGGCACTGAAAAGGAAAATAAATATAAAAAGCCTTTATTTAAACTTGGCTATCTATTAAAAAATATGCCAACATGTTTCGGCCACATTGGCCTTCTTCAGGGCAAATGGGGCAAATGGGGGGGCGGTGGGGGGCCGGGGGCATATGACCAACTTCTTATTTTACAATATGAGAAATGTTATTTCACGGTTAACGATATATATATATATATATATATATATATATATATATTAGGGCTGTCAAACGATTAATCGCGATTAATCGCATTCAAAATAAAAGTTTGTGTTTACGTAATATATGTGGGCGTAGTGTGTATAATTATTTTGTATATATAAATACACACACATGCATGTATATATTTAAGAAAAATCTGAAAGTATATACTTTATATATATTTATACATAATTAATATTATGTATAAATATAAATATTTGATATATTAAGAACACATTTTTCTTAAATATATACATGCATGTGTGTCTATTTATATATACAAAATAATTATACACACTACGTCCACATATATTATGTAAACACTAACTTTTATTTTGGATGCGATTAATCGCAATTAATCGTTTGACAGCCCTAATTTATATATATATATATATATATATATATATATATAATCACATTATAGTTATTTTGTGTTATTTTATCTAATTTCTGTTATTTAAAGGTGCTATATGTATTTTTTAGCGGCCTCTATCGGTGATGTTTCAGATTGCAACCAATTTTTACAAGAGCACTCGTGCTCTTGCTTGTGCTCGAACACAAGAGCGAGCACTCATGGTACCAGCCACAATGAGACTTTCAACACACGGAGAAAGCATCACACAACATGCTGGAAACTCATGTAAACAAAGTTACAATAATAGGATACTTTTATTAGAGTTAATCAAATTATGTTTTTCAGGTTTCAACTTTCATTTGAAAATGTACATCATGAAACCATTTTCCAAACTGTGTTTTTGTTTTTTCCTAAATCACTATGGTACACCTATAATAAGTGTTCCCTTTCGTAGTCACTCCGAGTTACGTCAAGGAGTGACGGAGAATGGGGGTTTCGCATAGAAAGCCAATCCTCTTCGAGTATTTAACAACGAGCCAATGGCATCAAAATGCCATGGGTCTGCGGAATTTGCATAGCGTACTCCGCCCCACCGCGTGGGTATAAAAGGAGGAAGTGAACGCAACCGCAGTATGTTTTCGCTTCGGAGCCAAGAGCATTCTTCACTCCACAAGCCATATCACTATAAGCCTCTTCGAGACGAGCTTCCTCTTCAGTGTTGGTGTGACGGCGGTACCCAGCGAGATTCTGCATTGCCTGCGATCTGTGCAGTGGTCTGCCAGACTTTGCGCTTCTCCCTGGTCGCCTCAGCGCTGAAAGAGTGAATTTCCTCCTCTCCTCTGAAAGAGCTACACGTGGCACGTCTTTTTAAAGATGGTTCGCCCGTGTTCTTCTGGGTGCGGTCGATTTCTGTCGTCCTCTGATGGGCACGATCGCTGCTTTGTATGTCTGGGTCTTCGTCATGCTAAAGCAGCTTTCGTGGATGAGTCATGTCCCTTTTGTGGGAACATGACCATCTCAGCACTCAGATCGAGACTCAATGATCTTACTGTGAGAGTCCCCGCCTCCGCTACCCGTTCAGCTTCCTCTACCCGGGGAAGCTCTTCGGCTCGCGGCCAGGGTGATCTAACGGTGATGGTGTGGAACAAACCCCCGACGCTAGCTCCTCGGGCCACACCCACCGCAACAGTGTTGCAGCCAGCGAGCGCCGAGACAGTTCAGACGTCTGCCTGTTCGCAGGTACCGTCTGTTTCGCTCGGCGCTCCAAAGGATGTTGTTGAGATGTCGATCGCGGCATCACAAGGCTGGCTTGATTCCTCGGGAAGTGAGGATGCGGCTGTGCTGCCTCCCTCGGGAGCGCCGGCGTTGCCCGTGTCTCATCCCGAGATGACGGCCATGCTCTCTCGGGCCGCCGTGAGTATCGGGTTGGAGTGGAACCCTCCGCCCCACCCCGATCACTCACGGATGGATGAATGGTTTCTGGGAAAAGCTGCCGCCGCGAGGCCACAGCCGACCCCAATACCGTTCTTCCCCGAGCTGCATGCGGAACTGACGAAGACGTGGCAGGCCCCCTTGACCTCCCGTGTCCGCCCATCAGCTTCCCCGCCTTTCCTCCCCTCGACGGTGCGGCTGCCCGTGGGTATGCTGGGGTTCCTCCGGTGGAGCGCTCTGTTGCGATGCAGCTGTGTCCGCAGAGCGCCTCCTCTCGGGGGCCCCCCAAGCATCCTTCCAAAGCCTGTAGGTTCTCGTCGTCTATGGCGGCGCGATCCTATAGTGCGGCGGGACAGGCGGCCGCCGCGTTGCATGCTATGAGCACTTTGCAAGTCTTTCAAGCCAAACTGCTCAGAGATATGCACGAGGGCGGGACTGACCAAGGGTCGTTCAATGAACTTCGAGCCGCCACCGACCTCGCTCTCTGGGCGACTAAGTTGGCCGCTCGTTCCCTTGGTCAGGTGATGGCCACTAGCGTGGTCCAGGAGCGTCACCTATGGCTCAACCTGGCGGAAGTGCGGGACGCCGAGCGGACTCGTCTGCTCGATGCCCCCCTTTCCCAGGCGGGCCTCTTCGGCGGTGCGGTTGAGGACTTTGCCCAGCAGTTCTCGACCGTCCAGAAGCAGACAGAGGCGATTAAACACATCCTGCCCCGACGGCCAGCTGCTGCCTCCACCCAGCCGTCGGTTCAGCCGCCTCAATCTGCTCGCCGCCGAGGACGTTCCGCTGCGGCCCCCCTCCCTCCGGAGCGACCCCAGCAGCAGCCTCCACCCGGTTCGCACCGTAGAGGCGGTCGCAGAGGAGCGTCACAGCCCCCTCAGGCTCCGCGCCCCGCTAAACGCCAGGCTAAGCGGCGTTCCTGAGACAGGCTGCTCAGTGATGGCGTCGAGTTTTTCCCAGGAGGAGGTAGCAGGCCCCCTCCTTCCCCCGGTGGAGGGCCGGGGGAGAATCTTTTGTTCGCAGCTCCCCACTGCTCACCCACGGGTGAGCAGCACGCTGAGTTGGTTAAAGAAAGACTTGACACTATCACTGAGGACACAGACCGGAATGAGTGTGCACGATGCCCCAGAGTGTCGCCCCGCTCATTCCTCTCTGTCTCTGAGGGTGCGGAAAGGAGCGCGCATCGTCCCCGGACCACACCGCTCCTCTCCCCCTCTATCGTCAGACCCCCGGCAGAACAGACCCCCTTGGAACGCTGGTCCTTCCCTGGTCTCTTCTGTCGGGGAGCGCAGCTCGACCACGCACCCGCATGTGGTATCTCCCATGCGCATGCCAGTCACTCCGCCCCGCTGCCCCTCCGGGGGGACGTCTGTGGTTCGTATGACCCCGCTGGTTCAGTTCCTGGGAACTTGGCTAGAGCTCCCCGGTCTGTCCCGCTGGGTCATCAGAACGATCAGATTCGGCAATGCGATTCAGTTTGCACGGTCTCCTCCCCGTTTCAGGGGAGTTCGCTCCACTATAGTCGGTGGCAATGCCCCGGTTATGAGAGCAGAGATTGCGACCCTGCTGTCGAAGGGTGCAATCGAGACAGTCCCTCCAGCCGAGGTGAAGTCCGGGTTTTACAGCCCCTACTTCATTGTCCCCAAGAAGACCGGTGGGTTACGACCGATCCTGGATCCGCGCGTTTTGAACCGCACTCTGCATCGAATGCCGTTCAAAATGCTCACAGCCAAACGCATTTTCGAATGCGTTCGGCATCAGGATTGGTTTGCAGCGATCGACCTGAAGGACACGTACTTTCATGTCTCCATTTTGCCTCGACACAGACCGTTTCTTCGGTTTGCTTTCGAGGGCCAGGCATATCAGTACA
The DNA here is from genome assembly GCA_038021265.1 of Cyprinella venusta. Taxonomy (NCBI): domain Eukaryota; kingdom Metazoa; phylum Chordata; class Actinopteri; order Cypriniformes; family Leuciscidae; genus Cyprinella; species Cyprinella venusta. Next base: position 26,205,400 of record CM075875.1, on the reverse strand, counting down.
CGGTTCTCCCATTCGGGTTAGCTCTGTCCCCTCGCGTCTTCACGAAGATCGCCAAGGCAGCCCTTGTTCCCCTTCGCGAACACGGGGTTCGCATCCTGAACTATCTCGACGATTGGCTGATTTTGGCACACTCTCGAGAACAGGTTTGCGAACACAGAGACCTGGTGCTCCAGCACCTAGCCCGTCTGGGCCTTCGGGTCAACCGGGAAAAGAGCAAACTTTGACCCGTGCAGAGGATCTCTTTTCTCGGCATGGAGATAGACTCGGTCGCCATGTCCGCGCAGCTCACGAACGAGCGCGCACACTCACTGCTGACTTGTCTTCGACAGTTCGAGGGCAAGAGTGCGGTTCCACTGAAACTCTTTCAGAGGCTCCTGGGGCATATGGCATCTGCAGCCGCGGCTACGCCACTCGGATTGCTTCATATGACACCGCTTCAGCTGTGGCTTCGCGATCGAGTCCCGAGGTGGGCATGGCATCGCGGCTCGCTCCGAGTTCCAGTGACTCCAGCGTGCCGCCGAACCTTCTTCCCGTGGTTGAACCTCAGCTTTCTTCGGGCAGGTATCCCTCTCCAGCGAGTTTCCAGGCATCTCGTTGTCTCCACGGATGCATCTACCACGGGTTGGGGTGCCATGTGCAATGGGCATGCAGCCGCGGGTTCCTGGACAGGACCCCAGCGCCTCATGCACATCAATTGCCTCGAGCTGCTGGCAGTACGCCTGGCCCTGCACCGCTTCCGAGCACTGCTCAGGGGTCAACACGTACTTGTCCGCTCAGACAATACCGCTACAGTAGCGTACATCAACCACCAGGGTGGTCTACGCTCACGTCGGATGTCGCAGCTCGCTCGCCACCTCCTACTATGGAGTCAGAAGCACCTGAGGTCCCTTCGTGCTGTGTACATTCCAGGAGTCCGGAACCTGGCAGCCGACGAGCTGTCACGGGTCCGCCCTATCTCCGGCGAATGGCGACTCCATCCCCAGACGGTCCAGCTGATCTGGGACCAGTTCGGGGAGGCACAGATAGATCTGTTCGCCTCTCGGGACTCATCCCACTGCGCCCAGTTTTATTCCCTGTCCGAGGGCACGCTCGGCACAGATGCGCTGGCGCACAGCTGGCCGCGGGGCCCACGCAAGTATGCGTTTCCCCCAGTGAGCCTCCTTGCACGGGTGTTGTGCAAGATCAAGGAGGACGAGGAGCAGGTCCTGCTGGTAGCCCCTTATTGGCCCACCAGGACGTGGTTCTCCGAACTCATGCTCCTCGCGACAGCACCTCCTTGGCCTATTCCTCTGAGACAAGATCTGCTCACTCAGAGACGGGGCACTCTGTGGCACCCTCGTCCCGATCTATGGAGGCTACATGTATGGCTCCTGGACGGGACGAGGCAGGTTTGAGTTCGCTGCCACCTGCGGTGGCGGCAACCATCACTTCCGCTACAGCGTCGTCCACGAGACACCTTTATGCGTTGAAGTGGAACCTCTTCGTCAACTGGTGCTCTTCTCGCGGAGAAGACCCCCGGAGATGCTCGATCAGTGTTGTGCTTTCCTTCCTGCAGGAAGGGTTGGAGCGTAGGCTGTCGCCCTCCACCCTCAAAGTTTACGTCGCGGCTATTTCCGCCTCTCATGATGCAGTTGAGGGTAAGTCCGTTGGAAAGCACGACCTGGTCATCAGGTTCCTGAGGGGAGCGAGGAGGCTAAATCCGCCTCGTCCTCCCCTCGTACCCTCTTGGGACCTCTCAGTAGTTTTAAGTGCTCTGCAGAGGCCTCCCTTTGAGCCTTTGCAATCAGTTGAGTTAAAGTTCCTGTCCATGAAGACAGCACTCCTGGTTGCATTGGCCTCCATCAAGAGGGTAGGGGATCTGCACGCATTCTCCGTTGACGAAGCGTGCCTAGAGTTCGGGCCGGCTTACTCTCACTTTATCTTGAGACCCCGGCCTGGATACGTGCCCAAGGTTTCCACCACTCCCTTCTGGGATCAGGTGGTGACCCTGCAAGCGCTGCCCCTGGAGGAGGCAGACCCAGCCTTGGCACTGCTCTGTCCGGTACGTGCACTCCGCACCTACGTTGACAGAACGTGGTGTTTCAGGACCTCAGAACAGCTCTTTGTCTGTCATGGGGGGAGCCAGAAGGGAAGGGCTCTCTCAAAGCAGCGGCTGTCTCACTGGATAGTGGACGCCATTGCTTTGTCTTACCAGCAGCACGGTCGACCGTGCCCCCTTGGTGTGACGGCCCACTCCACTCGGAGTATGGCTTCCTCTTGGGCTTTAGCGCATGGCGCCTCGCTAACAGACATTTGCAGAGCTGCAGGCTGGGCGACACCTAACACCTTCGCAAGATTTTATAATCTGCGAATTGAGCCGTGTCCTCTCACGTACTCGCCTCCGCTAGTACTGGAACCGCTTAAGTGTTTTCGCTTGCTTGCCATTCCACTCCTTGGACTGGATAAGTGCGATATTTCCTCAGTTGAACCTTCTTTGAAGCCCTGAGTCCTCCAGCACTCATGATGCGGGCACCACTGCTCTTGCTCTGGTGCCGGCTAGGTGCCTCCGTGTGCACGGATCCCCTTTGGTAACTGTCTCATGTGTATTCTCCACTGTAAGCCTCTCGGAGCATGTGTCTTCCCTGGAGCTCAGCCGGTGCGGCTGTGAATTTGCTACGCACTTCATTTACGACATGATCCATGTGCCACAGAAATTCCGTACATGTAGGTCAAACGTGCGGCGGGGGCTGCTTCGTTAAAGGTCACTTCTTGTTGCCAGCAGGTGACGCTATGACTGTGGGCTAATTTCAGCATGTACATGTGTTCAGGGTGGGACTGTTGTATAACGTATAAAATTTTGCGCAGGTCTGAGGATGTACACTGAAGTTACAACGACTTCCTGTTTCATGGCGAATCATCAACGCCACGGACACGCCCATCGACGAAAACACGCAGATAGCACAACTTTACATCGTCAATGCCTTTAGAAGGCACAGCAGAAATGAGAAGTCTATCTGACTAAATCCCTAGGAGGAGTTCGTTAAAGTACGTAATGAGTAAATCATCCAAAAATGGCAGTAAAATTAGAAATGGTCGACTTCCTGTTGAGTTTAGGGCATCGCTCCAAGAGACTTTTCTTTGCGTCTGGACATGGTAGATGTACCACAGAAATTTCGTACATGTCGGTCAAACATGCGGCGGGGGCCGCTTCGTTAAAAGTCACTTCCTGTTGCCACTAGGTGGCGCTGTGATTGTGGGTGAATGTCGGCATGTAGATTTGTTTAGGGCGCAGACGCAGATTTGATTTGTTTAGCACGATTTGTTTGGATTTGTTTAGGGCGCAGACGCAGCCCCCAAACCATCGGCTGGTTTGGGGGCTGCGTCTGGTTGTTTCTGCCCACTGTATGACCCGATAGCGGGTGGAGACCCGGCTAGGGGCTGCGTGTTGTGTGGACCGCGAGATCGTCGACTGCAAAGATCCGTTGCAGACGTCTCATATCCATGGACAGGTCAAGATCCGCGGCAGTCTCCGGTGGTACACTCAGATACTGTCACCTCTGCCGGTTAGTGCTCCAGACCGCAGTTTCCACACATTTCCCAGGTAATAATAAAACAGACTAAAATGAGGAATCCTGTGTTCAAAAGATACAGATTATCCAACATTTTCCGTACTTTGAATCAGGCAAAAATAATTTGGGACCCGCGAGCCAAACCTAAAGGCTTATTGGGTGGACACTTGAATATAAGGAGTATGACACCTAAACGCGAAGAGCTAGAACATCTGCTATGTAATTCCAACATTGATTTTATTGACCTCTCTGAAACGTGGTTGACACATAGCTCTCCAGATTCTGTTGTAAAAATGCCTGGGTATAATGTGTACAGGAATGACAGGGAAAATGGTAGGGGCGGAGGAGTTTTATTGTACGTAAGAGACGTTTTTAATAGTAAACAGATTGTATGGCCAGAGGATATCCAACTCGAATGTGTCGGAGTAGATGTATCCCTTTCATCTTCAATGTCATTTACCATAATATGTGTATATCGTAAACCATCAGCAAAGTTGGATTTCTATGAAAAATTTGAACTTCTCAAATATTGTAATTTAAACAAAGAAATAATTATTATTGGTGATTTTAACGTAAATTGGAATGAAAAGAAGGTTAGGAAACATCTTAAAGCTACAACAGACCGCTATAATTTTAAACAATTAATTCAACAGCCTACCCGGGTAACTTCTCGTTCTGAAACATTGATAGATTTACTTTTTGTTAATCGACCTGAAAGAATTGTTAAAACATTTAACTTTATGACAGGTTTATAAGACCATAATGCTTTTTTTCAAGAAAGCTCCCAAAACGACGTTTTAAAGTTTCACACAGTCATACTGTGTATAATGCTATTCCAAAAAAACAACTGGCAAATTTTGCGGCTTCTATACAAGAAATTGATTGGAGTGAATTAAATCAAAGTGACGACATAGAAGCTGTGTCCCAATGTGAAGGCTGCGTCCTCCGAAGGCCGTATTTGAAGGACGCTTGGCCGTATTTGAAGGCCGATTGCGTCACATCCGCGCTACGAAGGCTGTCCCAATTCAAAGGCTGCACCCTCCGAAGGGCGCATTTGAAGGCCGATTGCGTCACCGCAGCGCGATGAAGGCTGTCCCAATTCAGTTATGCATCCTCCAAAGGCCGAATTCGAAGGCTGGTTGCGTCATCGCGGCGCGACGAAGGCTACCCTGATTTAAATGCGACGGCCAAATGCACCCTTCATTTCGCCGAGAAAGAAAGGATACATAAATGGATCCTACCCGATCCTACGCGGCCTATCCTACCCCATAAGTCATTGCGCTGGTGACGACAGCATTTTTTTTTAGCGGCCGAGAGTTTGGTGGTGGACGGCAAATTCACATTTAAACGTGAAAGTATTGTTTTCATTAATCAAATAGCCAGAGAAAGCAGTGTTAACAGCCAAACGTTTTTTCTTCTTCTTTTTCAACTCATTCGTCACCATTGTGTGGCTTTATTTGTCTTCTGGAAACGCAAAAAAACAAACAAACAAAAAAAAACAACCATTTATGTACATTATTATTCATAATTTATTATTTTATGCAACTTTAAATGTGTTAAATAATTTTTTATGGCTCTGGGCGTTGTTTGTAATGGCATCTTAGTGTTTGCAAGGTTGATACATTTAAACGATATACTTTTGTGTAGTTTAAAGTAAAATGTTGATGTCCTGTGAGGGAAAAAGTAGGCCTATATTCATATTTGTACATAAATACGAACGCAGTATGAAGTTCTCCCACTGGTTATTTAAAAAATTAAAGTAACAAAATGTTGGTCCATTGCAACAATATTAACAAATTGTTGCTAACTACAACTGCGTATAAAAGTGCGCAAAGTGCGCATATCAAAGTGCGCACCTGAAGCGCTCTGACCTAGGTCTAACCTGCGGAGGATTGTTCTTGTCGCCTAGCAACTGTGACTGACAGCTGACGACGACGAGCGGGAGTAAGGACGTTTGCACTGGACTTTTTATATCCATCTGCTTTAAAATATTCAAATAGCATTGACAGCCTGTATAAATATATTCATCATGGTCCATTTCTGTAGACAATAAAAAGAATACCCTACAAAAGGACTTTGACCGGTATGAATACACTCAAATCAATAGAATTACTTTATAAAAATGCCTTAAAAGTCCTTGATAAAAAGCCAATGTCCTTCCATATTTGTAATATTTTACAAAAACACAACATATTAAGCATAGAGAATTTTAAAAAAATTAAATATGCCTGTTTTGTTTACAAAGTGTTAAATGGATTAGCCCCACCTCCCTTGTTGGACTTTTTTAAACTAAACAATAATAGTGGTGCCAGGACACAGGCCTCTGCCAGAGGTGACTGTGAAGTTCCATTCAGAAGAACAGCCTTTGGACAGAATTCTCTGTCCGTGAAGGCCTGTAAGTTAAGGAATAGTATCCCCATCTCTGTCAGGGAGTGTTCTACATTTCCCATTTTCAAAACCAGACTCAGAGTGTGGCTTATAGCAAACCAGTCTTGTGACCACTAGGTGTTTTCTTTGTTTTTTGTTTTTAATTTTGCTGTATTTTTTTTTATTATTATTTTTGTTTTGTTTATTTTATTATTATTATTATTTTGTTTGTTCTGTTTTTTGTTATTTTGTTTGTTGTAATCTTGTATTTTTGTTATTTGTCTAGGGACTACGGATGTAAATTAGTCCTGTGGCTACAATCCGGCATGTTTACGTCTGTTTTGTTGTCTCAATTCAGATGTTCATTAATGTGCATTGTCCCTATCAAATCAAATAAATAAATAGGGCGGGACTCTTGTCAAATTTGTAAAATTTTGTGCAGATCTGGGCATTTACATTCAAGTTACTACAACTTCCTGTTTCATGGCAAATCATCGACGCCAAGGTCACGCCTATCGACGAAAACGTGCAGATAGCACAACTTTACATCATCAATGCCGTTAGAAGGCACAGCAGAAATTTGAAGTCGATCCAACTAAATCCCTAGGAGGAGTTTGTTAAAGTACGGAGTGTGTAAATCGTCCCAAAATGGCCACCAAATTCAAAATGGCGGACTTCCTGTTGAGTTTAGGGTATGGGTTCTTGAGGCTTTTTTGTGCGTCTTGAAATGATACACGTCCCCAGCAAATTTCGTGCATGTAGGTGGAACTTGGACGAGGGGCTAATTTTTTTCCAATTTTCTAGGTGGCGCTAGCGAGCCATTTTGCCATGCCCATCCGCGAAACTGACAAAATACGAAATTTTTCACCAGTCCTGACATGCGTGCCAAATTTGGTGAGTTTTTGAGCATGTTGAGGCCACGAAAACGGCGCTTACTTTGCAGAAAAAAAGAACAAACTCGCAGTGCTTGGGCCCTAAATACTGCATAGTCTTCCCTGTATGAATTAAATTAAATATTGATTCTTATTGAAGCTAAAGGGTTATTCAATCAATAGCAGTGATCCACATTAATCACACAGAGCAGCAGGCAGGTATATTAGGCTGCTGTCACTTTAAGATTAAACGCATGGATCATTATACTGCTACACATCTGGTTTCCACCCAACAGTTTACTTTCATTTGAGACACAACCGGTGTTTACATGAATATTCTACACAATATGCATTTTTGTAGGCATTCTCTTTTTATGCTTCCGCTCCTCCGTGAGAGATGCGAGACCGGTGCGTCTCATAGTTGACGTTCATTAACACTCACACCACCAACCTCGCGCCGTTCTCTCACGTCGGCCATGTCCCGCTCGCACAGTCTATTCACATAATGTGTATGTTACACTAGCAGTCTTCTTTGCAAACGGCAACATCTCTTACCACTGCTCAATCTGTTTTCCTGAACCCAAAATACTTCCACACCCATGACGCTGACTGGAGTAACATTTCACTTTCATTGCCAGCTCGCTCTGACGGTTCCATCGCTCTTGAAAATCAGACTTAACAATGTGTGTGAACATAGATAGACTGTGAAACGTAAGCAATGTGTTTTAAGTGGTGTGAAGTAGAAGACAATAATGAGGTTAGGGCCACCCGCAGATTAGGAATAGGTTGTACGAATATGTCTGAGCTGATGCTGAAAATAGACATGCGGCAAAATGAACACATGAATCGATACTCTTGCGGACACATCTATCCATCAAATCGTCGGCTGTATAATCGATGTATCAATACTAATCGTTTAATATTTACACCCCTAGCGCGTTCACCACATTGAGTTCTTTTTCACTGCTTATTAGGCTTAAAGGGATAGTTCACTTTGAAATTATTTTTTGGTATGTTTTAGTTTACCTCAAAGGCATCCACGATGGAGAGGTGTCTTTGATTCCGCAGTAGTTTCAATTTTGATATTTTTAGGTCAAACCGTTCGTGTCTATCAGTCATATGATACAGGTCTATGATCACCACCTCAAAGAGTATGCACAGAGAAGTCCAAATTAAACATGATTTAATGACTCGTAAATGTAAGTACACATTGATGGCCTAAGACACGAAACGAACAGTTTGTGTGAGAAAACAAACAGTATTTATATCGTTTTTACCTCTTGTACCACCAAAGACACCTCCATCTTGGATGCCCTTGAGGTAAGCTAAAACATAAAAAAAATTAATTTCAAAGTGAACTATCCCTTTAATAACAAAATTTGTGATAGAGGCAGCATTCTGAGCTCACTTTTTGGCAGTGTGCCAGTATGCACGAGTACCACACAGAGTTCCTTCGTTTTCATAATATATTATGCTTATATATTCAGCATCATTTCATCACTCTGAAGTGTCAGTAGTGCTATATATTATAAAAAGCGATATACACGATATAGCAATACCTCTAACAACAGAAAGTTTATGTTGTGATAACGATATCGTCATACCACCTTGCCCAAGGTTGGGATTTGTATTTAGCTTTGTTTTTCCTTCTGTATGGATGGACCCCTTCAAAGGCAACTGTTGATGGTCACATCAAGTTTGAGAGCTTTGCGGCATCATTACGTGCCATATGTATTTGTTGTCTCCACTCTCTGTGGAAAAAAAAGAGATTAAAGTATGTGCAGTGGCTGATCTTAGGGTCCATTTTTCTGTCATCCATCATGAAAGCCCTGCAGCCACCCGCAACACCGGATCTCTACAAGCCGTCTCTGATAACGAATAGCAAGCCTGCTTATTGATCTGTGTCAAGAAGAAACTCCCGCTACCTGCTTTCTTATTGCTGGCAGGGTGGGGGAAAGAATAAACCAATCTTAGATTTACAAATGTCTACACTGGAGAAAATGTGGGGTCAAAAGCAATATGCCTGTGCATCTTTCATTCCACATTCAAAGCCTTCTTTATGTCCAAATTTGGACATTTTATTATAATAAGTATCGGCATATTGGCTTCACACGTTAGAGTTCAGCAGTGTGAGCAGCAAATAATTGAGTGTGCGCTGAAGTAATTTGTTTGCATATTAAGTAAGGAATCTCAATGAGAAGATTGCCTTTGTGGCCTTTTCGTTCTGATCCTGCGAAGAGATTTGCTTATCTTGTGAGGCAGATCAATTCTGTCAAATGTTTCAAAAGGATAACTTTGTCGCATTCAGGCTCATTACAATGCAAAAAGTGTTGGTGAAACTACTTTGAAACTTTGCTACAAGCTAATTATATTGCAAAGAAGTTAATACAGTATGGGTTTTCTTTTGATTAAACGTACAGTATGCAATTTTTGGCCACCAGGGGTCACTCATTTAAAATAATAACAAAAGACGTACTTTGATGACGTCGGGAAAGAGCGTGGGCTCAAGGGAGTTGTTGTCGCTGTCAATGACAACCAGCTCAGCTCATGACATGACATCATCGTTTCACAAAATATACGGATACGGCATCTCTCTGTAGATTTAGCTTGTCAAGAAGCTTTAAATGCAACCCCAATGTTTACCTGTGTCATGCTTTTTCTCCTGTCCCAAACCTGGTCATATTCTCCTGTCTCCTGTCCCTTCTCGGGTCATATTTTTCACCCGTACATTTGAGCTTTACTGAGCTGGCTGTAGCAGCAGAACGTGCAAGCAAAGCGTAATCGTGGTCCATAACTATAATACAGACGAATATAAATATTTGTATTACGCTCCTTCAATGAATGACCTACTTTAGAACATTTTTCATATATAGGGCACATCGGATTATAAAGCACATACTGCAGTCAAACGTTTGACTGGGTTTGCGTTATGCCTCCACTATGTGCTAAAGGCTAAAGGAAATATAGTGAGAGCGCTAGAGTACTACTTTTTTTTTTCTTCGTCATTTTCTTTGCTTTATTGGCGGTAGTCCAGTGTTCCCCGGTTTCCCCGGTGTGTTTGGCGGTTTCGCCGGGTTCCGCAAGGAAGTTAGAGAAAATAGAGGAGTGAAAGGTTATATGACGCCATAGACGGGCGACGAAACGGAAATAAAGAAACGTCCTGTGTCTTCGAATTAAACTATAAATTTCTCCGTCTTTGAAAGTTGGTGGAATGTAAGTACACATCTAATAGAAATATATAACATAGATACAGTTATTTTTGCTATTTTTAAAGCAGAAAAAATACATATTGTGGCTTTAAAGTATCTAAAATACTACTACTAAAAGCTATTTAATGGAGCAGTATCTTTTAAAAAAATATTGATTAGTATAATATTGTACAATCAGAGAATCATTTTTTTTGTTCATTCATTCATTCATTCATTCATTCATTCATTCATTCATTCATGTATTTATTTTTATTAATTTATATCATGTGTATGTATTTATTTTGTATGATGCATTTTTGATTTAATTATAAAATATATTATCTCAAATATGGTGACTCAAATAAGAGACCATTGCTGAATGAATTATCATTGAAATTAGAAAACCATTAACAATTTACATTTACTCGTGTAAATAAATAAGCATAACTGTGAATTTTATTTGTGGTATTTAGTTCACCATTGGTGTCTATTTTGATGTGGTTATTAATTTATATAACTGAAATCTAGCTCAAAGACAAGTTAATGGTGGGGGTTAGACTTGCAATCTTGAAATTGCTATCTATAAGCAGTAGCACAAATAAATACAATAGAATAAAGATACAAATAATTTCCTTTCAGTCACATTCAAAGGAACTGGAACTGTTGGAACGGACCGATGAGTTGGTGATTGCTTTGAGAGACCAATCTACTTTGAGTGTAACTAAACAAGCCAATGAGCATTGGCATGCAAGATTTTCATCCGACGCACCGTCCCACAGCGCGGGTATAAATACAGGGATACAGCGGATGCATCACATATTTGCCTTTCGCTTCGGAGCCGAGCCGTTCTGCTCTGCAAATCTTCTGTAAGTGTGTTCTGCGAGAGCCATTGTTCCTCAGGGAAGAAGACATCACACGAGGTGGAGTCCCTTCACCTATTCCCCGATCTAGTTCATCTTCTGTTAGCTACCAAAAAAGGGCTACTTTGGTTAATAGGGGCTACTAGGGGCTACTCCTTCACTCCTGTAGCATACTGCAAGCCGTGGTAGGAGTCGTGGTCCTTCTCATGGGGTACCAGTCATTTTCTTTGGGACAGTTGTCAATCACTTTCATCGAAGGGTAAGCTTGAGTCCTCCGGGGATGAAGTTTTGGCTATGTTGCCCCCTTCAGGGACGGTAGTGTTGCCCAGATCAGACGGCTATGCTTTCCCGGGCTGATGCGAGCGACGGGCTTGAGTGGAGACCTCAACCAAGACCTCATTGAGACCTCACACTGTATGCCATGACGCTCCTGTAGGTCTACCAGACCAAAGCACCTCAATTGAAATGCCTTGGAATGCACAGTTTTATATGATGTGTTGACATAATTTGACATTTCCTGCGAATAAATTCCAGCCATTTCATTCTTACGCTGCCTTCACACTGGCAGTTGAAATCATCTCCGATGCGGCTGCGAAACGACCGGAAGTCATTCATTTCCTATGGAGATTCGCAGACCGCATGCGAAAGGGTCTGAAACGGGTCCGACCGAGTGCGGTGCGAAGAAAATCGTGTCCGTTGGTCATCCGCATGCTTTCAAAAATTTGAACTCTTGCGAAAAGCTACGGACGGTTCCTATCCGACAATTCCAGCGGAAGTTGAGCGTTGCTATGGTACTGATAAACAAACCCGAATTATTAACTTTTAATAAAATAAATAATGATTTTATAACGATAAATTGTCATGTCATTTTTTATTTTCATGACTTTCTAACGTTTATAAGGGCAGTTAATACAATTAAATTGAAGGTAGATATTAAACTATTGACCACTATTTCACATTTTTAGCTGACCTGACATGTTAACGTCCTCAGCAACTCTCCTTACGCAGCATAACCCTCTCATCAGAGAGATCATACAAAACTGTCAGAATAAAACTTCAATCTCTCCGCCATTTTTGTTCTACTCGCGTCCGACGCTTTTCACTGTGTAGTACGACGTCCGTTGGGAACGTATTGCGTATTACGGAGCTGATTTCATCTGCCAGTGTGAAGGCAGCGTTAACCAACGTACAGTTGGAAAACGGAATAAAACTCGAGCAACTGAACACACATCTCCAACCAGTGGCGTCATTTTGTTTTAAAAAGTGTGTGGGACAGGTATGTGGGGTGGAGGAGGTTGCTATACAATGCTAAATCAAATATATGTCCAGTATTTGTACAACATTTTATCAGAGAAAAAAAAAAAAAAAAAACTTACGAAGTCGAGAAATCAATTTCATTAGTACATTGGGTTTAATATGTCATTTACCGCTATGCCTTGCTGCTCATCCCCCTTTTCTATCACCTCGTCAAAATTAAGTATGCTTACTTTCCTTGAAATAAATAAATAATCATAAAAAAGTATGCTTACTTTCATATCTCGATTCTCCCTCGACCGTTTCTACAGTAACGTTCGGGGGGTGGGTATATGAGTTCAAAGTCCTACCCTTTAGGCTGTCCCTGCCAGAGAACATGGCGTTCACATCCTCAACTATTTGGGCCCTGTCACGAGAGCAGTTGTGCGAACACATGGACCTGGGGGTCACCTTAGCCAGTTGGGACTTTGGGTCAACTGGGAAAAGAACAAACTCTCCCCTGAGCAGATGATCTCTTTTCTCGGTATGGAAACTGTCCTCTGTAAAATGCGCTGTGCACAAGCAACTTTTTGAGTTGTACTAGGAACAAATATATGAATAAATCTTAACCTCTGATTCCTAACCCATCCGTTCATAGCCAAACAAAGTAATTTTGCTTTCGCACACACAGTGTCTCAACGACATGACAACACTACAATTCACTGAAGCATTGCCTTCTTTCTTCGGCCAGAGTTGGACAGTATTCTAATATTTCACATTGTGACATAGGTGTTTGAGAAAATCATATCTGGACTTCAATTAAGGCATTTTAGGCAGGACTGTTCTCTGTTAGATAGACTAAATCCTTTTTGTATGAGACTATGAGCTTTGTAATTTTGAAAATTGTGTACATGCACAAACATACATTACAGACTTCAGTAAATGGAAAACTTTAAAAAGCATCATATGACCCCTTTAATGACACAGATAGAAGTAGGTTTAGGTTGCCTTCATTTTAAGAGCGTACAGTATGTACGGATCAAATATAGGGGAGCGCGGGGCACAACCTAACGCGGGGTTAAATGTAACACGGAGTGTTTACATATTTCGTCAGGATGAAGCAGGTTGTCTTTTCGCTATTTTTCTCTTGCTGCCAGAAGACGGTCTCCCGCGAATTTGCGGAATGTTTTGATTATATTTCGTGAAGATACTGGACAAAGAGTGTTTTTTTGACACCATGAAAGTAAATTTTTTCATCATAGATTTTTTTCGGTTTCTGAGTTGGGTGTATACGCTTCCAAATCTAACTTTATATTGCTTTAATCACTGTCTTGTTAGCTCAAACACCGCACCGTTTTGAAACATGTCTGTTAGCTAGGTTTAAAATATGTAATACACAGTGGGGTTAGTTCTAACACAGTGTTCCAACTAAGCCGCCAAGTTTACAATGATAATCAAATGAAAACGGAGCCACACAACTTTTCAGGTTTGAGTATACATTTAACTTTGTTAGACTTTCACAAACAATGTTGGAATTTAAAATGTTTAAAATTTAGTGTACTATGAATGATAATTTGTTTATTTATTAAAAATATGGCCTGTTTTTAATGTAATAAACCCTTTAATTTTTTTTTATTCTAAGCTCATTTGTATTATTATTACTGTTATTATTATTTTTAATAATAATTGTACATTCTTATTTTATTTTATTTATTATTATTTATTGTAAAACTGTGCAGCCCTTTTCCACGTCTCTATCCATGATATTGATCCATAACATAAGGATGATTGGATGAGGGATGGATGTATGGATATCTGTCCATACAGATGCACAAACAATTTCAAACTATACAAATAAAATAGTACTGAATTATGTGTGTTACACACAAGTGTTACAACTTACCCCTCTGTCTGTTACAACTAACCCCGCATATGGGGTAAGTTGTAACATTTGCACTTCTGTCACTTTCAGTCCAACTGTACGAAAATGGTAGGTCCTAGAAAAAAAAAACTTTAAGTGTTCATTTGTAGCAGAGATGTGCATGTTGCTTGTGTAAAAAAAAAAAAATCTAACCTAATTATTTTTTTTTTATTAATTGAGCCAAAACCAAAATGCGTTAGGTTGTGCCCCGCTCTCCCCTACTTATACACTTGTTTTCTTTCTCAACTGTCCACGTTCATCTAAGACATGCAGATGTGACTGAGTGCACAGAAAACCGTCTCTCAGAGAGTGTGCAAGTACAGTGTTAGGGGTTAACAGTCAAAGGACCCAGAACCAGATATGAAGAATGAAGACCCGGAGTCTGAATTATAAAAAAATAAAGAAAAGTTTACTGAATATAGTTTGCCATTTCATCAGCAGAAGTCAGCTTCAAGACTCACTCAGGAGTTCGTAGGCCGCCCCCTTACAGTTACAACAATCACAGTAGTTATACCATTTTCAAGGTCTAAGCTACGTCATTTCTTACACGTTGAATGATTCTCATTGGCTAAGAAATAGATAAACACAGTAATTTTCCACACATATACAGATAGACGAAGCATATCTCCATCGATGATGTATCTGACATTCAGAGGCACGTCATGACCTTCCAGGTCACAGATTTGGGTTGCTGGCGCCAGTATGTCCAGAACAACAACTCATTCAATCTCCAATAATGGCAGTGGTTCCTTAACCTGCAACCAAGAAGACTAACACTAAACCTTAGTCTAACTGGAGTAAGACTTTAACAAAGAAATGGTGCCTTAAACTATTGGCTTCAATGACCCCTTTATGTTTTAACACTCAAACATAAACCAAAATCCCTTTCCTTATTATTTTCACTGTTACCACATTCACATAGGGCACTAGCAAATAAGAGCTCCCATCAAGGCTGAAGAGAGTCTGAGCGGCTTATTATCAGTTAAGTGTACCAAAACATTATGGTAAAACATTCACTCGTTTGGGAGAAAAACAGATAACATTTGCTCCTCAGAAAGCAAATATAATAAAAGAGTACATTTTAATAAAACTATTAAAGTTCAATATAGCAATGCTCAATATAGCTTGACCATCGGTACAGAGAAGTATCATATGTGTTGGACATATGTGTTCACGACGCTTTTTAGGATCCATAAACCTTTCTCCTGAGACCAGAGAAAGAGACAAATGGCCTTGTGCACCTAAAAGAAGCTGGTTACTTACATCAGCATGCATTTAAGAATATGATTTCACAAGCAAAAGCACAATAAATGATTAAGTAATAATGAATATACTTAATTACTGATTTCATAAAAGAAATACATAAGCATTCAAAAGGATATATAATATATATGTGCTGAAGAGGCAAAGGATTCTGACCACCCCCTTCAACAGAGTAGTTTAAAATCACTTTAATGTTTAAATTAGGAAGATTTAAAAAGAGGTGCAAATGATAAACATTTGTGATGATGGAACTCTGGCCCACTTGGGCAAGTGACAATTCTGTCAACTGTCCCGAAACGCAAGCAAAAGTCGCACCGTGTGCGTCTCGCTTTTTTGTAGTGCAGAAGTGATGTGCTGATTTGAAGCCATTTGTGCATCATAGGACAAAGACAGGGAAAACACGATACCACTGAATCACTCGCACTGTTTTCATATGACTGATTTGATCTGAATTTGTGTGGATTAATTTACTCATCTAGCCTACATGACTACATACATGACCAAATTTTGAGATTGCTGAGTGCAATTTGAGTTTCCCAGTAGAGTTACAGCGAGAATCTGACCGTGCGAGGGCCCTTTCTACCATCATTTCAAACACACACTCACACGCTTCACACCATTTAATTCCCCCCCCCCCCCCCCCAATCATCGTTGTCTTGTGTTTCTAGACTCAAGATGTCCCTGAAAGCTTATTGAGTATTTCAGCTGCTATCTGTAGCATGACCTCTTTCAACAGCTCCGCTCCGCTGAAGGTTTCATTTTGTCAGCTAAGAGCTCTCTCATTTAGATTTAGTGAAACTGTATTATGCAAAACGGGCAGTCAGAACATGCCAAAACATGCAGGACTCCTTGAACTCTGCAGTCGCTGACGGAGAGGAGAAAAGAAAATGAAGAGCCTGCAAAGGAAATATGCTCTTATTGTAAGATCATTTGAATTGCTTGTTATTATGCTTTTGTATTGTTCCACTTCATATTCATATTACACATAATAACAACGGGTCTGCTGCACTGGTGTTAACAACTCATAAGATAGGGTAATTCAGTTCTATTTGAGCGGAATTCAGAATGTTAGGATTAAACAATAGAAATTGTATTAGTCTAGTAGAAATAAATAAGGTTTCATTTAACTTATTATTCAAATGTATTCTCTGATAAAAAAAAAAAATCACCTATTTACCATGTGAAAAGCACTGGGGGCGTGGCGGCCTCAGCAATTAAAGACGAAAAAACTACCTCTCTTTGGTTTCAAACGGATTACATAAACTGGAAATATGTATATATATATATATATATATATATATATATATATATACATATATATATATATATATATATATATATATATATATATATATATATATATATATATATATATTACTTAAAAGGAGAGAATACAAGCTTTAAAAAGACATCTTCCGTGCCTGTATTGAATGAGTTACCGTTAATTTTTCGGACGTGTTTCAGAATGGACTTCCCTGACAGAGAGAACGCAAAACGTATATAAAAAACGTAACCTTGGTTCGCTCTAGCTATGGGAAAGATTCATCTTTTCTGAGATATTGAAGCCAACAAATCCTTAATTTTGTATCCATTGTCAACGCAGTGCAGCTGCCAGACCTAGAGCGGGCTATCTAGCGAGCTCATAAGCTGCTCTGCGGCAACTGCAGCAGCCTATCAGTGATGTCACGCCCAATGAGAGGCGCCCGCGCCCTCATGGCGCAGCCCGCCAGAATGGCTTCATGTATCATAGACATATACACTAGACGTCACCTTGGGGTTCTAAGCATGCGTCAAAACCGCCGTCATCTTGGAACAAGGGTCTTGTCATAGGAAGTAGCTAGGTAACGCTGCTATCTCTGCCTTTACTTTGAATTCATTGATGGTGGCAGAATTTTGTGCAGCATATGATGTTCATGGATGACCATTGGAACATACCAAAAAAAAAAAAAACAGAGAAAAATATCATTCATGATGATTTATGGTGATTTTATTTCCGGTAGACCTGTGTCTACATTGATGCTGATGCATTAAAGTGGAGGGGCTTCCCTGTTTCAAGATGGCAGATCTATTGTGACGCATTCATTCCAATTAACTGCTGTAGCCAAGGTGACGTCTAGTGTACATGTCTATGGATGTATATAAGGATGGGGTTCAGAGGCTGCTTCCCTGGTTTTCATCGACTGAAGCGAAAGTCGCTCGTGGCGCAAGCACGGCCGGTTACGCAATACTCGTTCCCTCTTCTAAAGAGAACCGAGGTTACATTGGGTAACCGATACGCTCTCTTACGAGTTTGTACCAGGCCTTTTGACACGTAAGCAGCCGCAATAGCGTCCACTATCATCCTTCTAGCTCCTCTTAGGAAGCTGATGACAAGCTCGTTTTTTTTTTTTTTTTTTTTTTTTTTTTTCCTAATGACTGGCCATGCAATGGTTCTGACTACTCTCTGACGGTTCAGGTATGACACCACAGACCTGTTGTCCGAGTGGACTAGGACATGGTGGTCCCTAATGACTGGGAGAAAGCGCGTGAGCGCATTCTCGACCGCTATCATTTCCAGACAGTTTATGTGAAGGAGCTTTTCCTGGTCTGACCATAGACCAGTGTGCCCTCGCAGATGGCGCCCCCAACCCGTGTTGAACGCGTCTGTCGAGATGACTTTCCGGTGTGAGATCGCTCCTATCATCATTCCCCGCTGATACCACTCAGCCACTTTCCAGGGCTGCAGAGCTGAAATACAGGTCTGAGTCCCTCTAATTAGCTGGCGGCCTGTGACCCAAGCCCGGTGATACGCACGAGTGTTGAGCCAATGTCGTAGCGGGCGCATGCGCAGTAAACCCAGCTGGAGTAGTGCTGCGGCTGAGGCCCTACAGCCTAGCATTCTCTGAAATATTTTCATAGGAATGAGGCTGTTCATCTGAAAGGTTGCGGCTAAGCGCTGTACAAGGCGCGTGCGCTGTGTTGTCAAGCGAGCTATCATAGCCTCTGTCAGAGTCCAATTCTATTCCTAGAAAGTCCAATTCTAAATCTGGCCGTCGAAGGCGAATCTCAAGAATGGCCTTTGAAGGTGAATAATCTGAATCTGAAAATGGGCATCTTTCAGATCAAGAGATATAAACCAATCCCCCTGGCGCACTTGTGCGGGGAGTTTCCTGATTGTCAGCATTTTGAACAGTCTTTTCGCAAGCACTTTGTTCAAAAATCTAAGATCTAAGATGGGTCTTAGGCCACCGTCTTTCTTTGGTACAAGAAAGAAAGTAAGGGTTAATGCCTGACGAGGTGTCCATTGTCAGGTTTTAATGGACGACGACGGCGAGGCGTAAACCGGCCGACGTGCAGCGGAGGACCCGCTTATACCATGGTCACTTGCCAAATAAAACATTTTTAAAACATTAGTTTATATTTTAATTTGGATAAATCTAGTTTTTACAAATAATAACTTGCCTGACGATTTATTTAGCAACCAGAGATATTTATAGTCCGCTCAGCTTGTAGAACCCTTCAGGTTCAAAAATGCATTTTTTTTTCATGAAACACAAAGGTAGGCATAGTTATTTTTTTATTACACATAAAACAATTAATCAAACAACAACAATAAATAAAAAAAAAAACACAATTAGTTCTGAGCTCCAGCGATTTGCGCTTAACGTTATAGAGGGCAATAAATCAATCAGATCAAAGAGAGGCTCATTTGCCTCAGGCTCCTTAGGCTTGAAACGCTGTAACGTTATTCTTCTCTTGCCTTGGCTGTCTGGACAGCTGCGTAAAACTCCCACAGGGTCTCATTCAGGGGTGCGTTTCCCGAAAGCATTGTTAGCCAACTATGGTCGCAAGTTCCATCGTTACCAATAGAGTTCAATGGAGCAGAGCAGCAGCGGTGTAAAGCTGGAGTCCATTTCTTTCTGAACAATAAAGTCTCTGAGTGTATTTACTGCCCATTTTTTATTTTATTTTATTTTTTTCGTGTTGATCTCATCTTTTTCGTCCTCTATTTGATTCAATTCTCTCGTTGTTATCTTTTTGGGTCGTTTCTCCATTTTATTTACATTTTTTTTCTTTCTTCAGCAGCATACCAGTCGTCAAAGTTGCCATATTCTCCATAAATGTTAAAAGAAATAGCACGAAGTCACTCATTGTTGTATTAGGCTATAATATCTAACGTTAGATGATAGAGCATGTGACTGCCTGTTGCTATGGTTACTCACAGCTGTTGTAGGCAGCACATTTATTTATTAATTTCGAATGGTAAACAGGCAGTTTCACCAGAACTACTTTACTAGGTGTCCTCTATCACTTTTTAACGGACACCCTGCAGCCAATCAGAATCGAGTATTCACCCAGACCATGGTATAATGGCTGTTTATCCCTGACTCGCTCAGAGAAGGTGGCACTTTCTCTTTAGCCATGGGATGGGATGGCAAAGGCGAAGCACGAGGGAGAGGCTCTGGCGAAGCATTCGCGACAGTCGTGGGTTCTGGCGGCCTTGCGAACGGCGCTTCTTCCTGCGCGTTGGGCCAAAAGGCGGCACGGCAGCAGTGTTGAAAGCTTCAAGTCGAGCCCGCAGGGTCGACATTGGTAGCTCTTCGCAGAGGTCGCATCCGCCGTTGCCGAGAGCGAGGGCTGCGTGTTCCTGGCCCAGGCAGAGAGCGCAGATCAAATGGCTCCTGCGCTGAGCGGGGCTGTGCACAAGCCGCAGGAATTGCGAGGCATCTTTAAAAAGACACTCGCTGCTCTTTTAGAATGTTTGGGCTGCGAACGTGCTCTTTTAGAAAGGATACATCTCCAGATGGCGTAGCTCACGCTAGGGCTGGGTATCGTAACAAAATGTTCGATACCGATACCTTGACTTCGATACCGGTTCCTGAACGATACCTTTTTCGATACCAATTTTATGTAACCAGATTTAACTATAATATTACCTCAATTTTATTTTATTTTTCAGTTTGTTGACTTTTTCACACTCGTATTTTGAGTATGTAAAAAAGCACCAATGCTAAAGTTTTCTATGTTTCTATCATTTAACATGTTTTCTTTACTTCAATGAGCTCATTGTTTCTGCCTTATCTCAATGCATTGTTTAACAATGAAACTGAATGAAAATTAATTGAAATGCATTACACTGTCACCTCTGATAACAGATCATCACTCTAAATGTAATTTAGAAACATGCATTTTCTGTAAAACATGCGTTTCTGCTTAGAAACGATATGTATTGTGAAAAATGTTATACAAATAAATGTGAATTAAATTAAATATAGGCTACTGGGGGGCGGGATTTATGCCTCGCGTTCAGCACACATGAAGCTTGCCGCAAAGCACTGGCAAAAGTAGCCTAATGATTATGGATGTGTCAGGAAACAACAGCAAGGATATATTTTAATTGTTTATTAATGAACAAGTGTTTAATAAGTCTGCTGGCGGCAAATATGTTTATGGCGATTTTGACACGTCATTCCTGCTGCAGTGAATGCGCGCGCCTATATGGATTAGGTAATCAAACTAATTTCTAATCGTTTCGTTTAAAAGTTTTGACCGTCTATAGTCCTATTTCTCATCTCTGACTGAGGCAAGTATCATATGCTGAGCCTGAGTGTCGGTTCATCTGTGACGCGCTTCAGTTCTTGCAGTCAAAGACGGATGAATTTTGTACTCTCAACTCTCAACTACTCTGTAGTGTGCCGCACACTACAGAGTAGTTGAGAGTTGAGAGTACAAAATTGTGCGCTTATCAGATTTACCGTGTCGGTCTAGGCGGCAATTATCTTGTCAAAAATATTGCATCGCGTGCTTCTGGCATCGAGTCTGGCACATAGGTAGGCTACACTTTGGATCATTTCCACATATTTTCTATCCATCTGGGTTGGGACGCTTACACGCACACACATACACACACACTCACGTGCGACGAGCTCTCTGAGCAGCCGCTTAAACTAACGTTAGTGTTTTCCGCCACAGCCTATCATACTGCGTGCTTATTGTTTCATTGATGTTGACGAGATTAACCACTTAGGTACCGAAATTTGGTATCGAAAAACAAGACATGTTTCGATACTCGGTAGTACCAAGGCAATTCGGTCGGTACCTAAAAAGTACCGAACTTCGGTACCCAGCCCTAGCTCACGCTGTCCTAAGCTCGCAGGTGTCCCTCAGACGTCGATGTGGCTTTTCGTAGTCCAGCGATGTGAAGAGCTTCGCTGAAGAGATGAAAATCAGGGAAGAAGCCTCTGAACCCCGCTTATATAAACCAAGCCACGCCCATTCTGGCGGGCTGTGATGCCATGAGGGCGCGGGCGCTTCTCATTGGGCATGACATCACGCCAGGTTCACTGCTAGGCTGCTGCAGTTGCAGCAGAGCAGCTTATGAGCTCACTAGATAGCCCGCTCTAGGTACATATGTGCCTTGCCACTATTGGGCAAACAGGTCTGATCCGTTAGTACTACAGTAGCCTGAAAAATTTGGGTAAATGTGTAAGCTAGATTTAGGCCTAATTTTTTTTTACATCTTCATGGATACCACAATGATTTCCCTCAAGTGTTAATATTTTTCCCCTTTTATAATGTATGATTTGTAAAAATAAAAACTGCTGCATCTTTGTTGATAAGAGAATCAAAGTGTATGGGCTACATTATAGCCAAGCATGCACGCTTAAAATATCATTATGAACAACGCCCAACGCGTCACTGACTTTAGACCAGGTTTTTTTTCTGGTCAGTGGCGGAATTATTTTGGAACTGCAAAATAGCACCATGCAATATTTGTTCCGAAACATGCCTCCTTTTTGCGCCAGGTGCAAGATAGGGCCCTCTGTTTGATTGAAGCATTTGATTTTCTGGTGAATTTTCTCCATTCATTTTGTGAAGGTGAAAATGAGCAGCAATGAAATAATGAAAATATATTTGTTGTATGCTGTATACATTTACAAAATTTTCCCTCATTTTGTTGCTTCAATTCAAAAATTCTAGTATTGAATTGAAGGCATTCTCAGTTCAGTTCTGAATCTCACTCAGCCCTGCTCTGTTCTGGATAAACCCAGACATGGACACCCAGAGAACTTGACCTTGAGACCTGTGTATTTCTACCTGTCATCCATAGATATAAAGGTGTCCTTCACAGGTCTGAAGAGCTTTGACCCTTTTAAAGGCCATTTCTCCTTGGTGTTAAAAATTATCTGCAGCCGCACGCACACAGAATTGATCTCAATGTAAAACCGGTCCAGCCTGAAGCTTTTCCCAGGCTGCTTCTTCGAGGCCAAAGGCACAAACTAAAGGCCAGCAGTTCCTCCTTTGAACCATCAACAAGAGAAAGATGTTCCTTCTTAAAAAAAAAAAAAATCACTTCTGTTCCCATCAGCGGGAGGCCACCGAAGATTCCCGTCTCCGAGGATGTTTTTAAAGATGCCGCAAGCCGTAAGGAATAGCAAACTTACTTCACAAAGCGACGGTCCTGACAAATGATGGATTGTCGGTTCCTGGCGCCGTGGGAGCGAATGCTTCTGCCGGGTGAGGAAGAGCGTTCAGTGTTGACAGCTGAGATAGGAATAGCAAATAAGAGCATGACAGTGTGGATGCTGTATTTGGCTTTGTGAGAGGCGGAGAGCGATGCTGCCCAACGCCTGGCGGATTAGGATTGTGGAGGACAGCCATCCGCTCAAATGGAGACGGCTTATTTGACTGCGGGAAGTGATCCTGTGTGTACACCACCGGATGAAGGGTGAGCAGAAGCATGCTGTCATTGTTTGACAGTTACGAACACTTGCCATTTATAGAGACCTCGCTCGGAAGATACGGCTTCCTAACGTTTTCACATGACACAGATTATAAAATCCCATTTTCAACCTTAGCCTACAATTTGCTGGCTGCGTTCTGCAATGCAACATCCACTTTTCACAATCCAGTCAGTTTTCAAAGAAAAAAAAATTCAGCTCTGCCCTGTTATGTATTTATTTTTTATTTAGATTAAACTACTGTTCAAAAGTTTAGAGTTAATAAGCGTTTCTGTTTTTGAAGTCGATTCTGCTTCTCAAGCCTGCATTTATTTGATCAAAAATACAGTACAAACTGTAATATTGCGAAATATTATTACAATTTAAAATAAGTTTTTTTTTCTTCTATTTGAATACATTGTAAAATGTAATTTGCTCCTGTGATGCAAAGCTGAATTTTCAGCATCATTACTCCAGTGTCACATTATCATTCAAAAATCTGTCCGATATGCTGATTTGCTTCTCAAGTAACATTTATGTTTAATGACCCCAAACTTGTGACCAGCAGTACAGGTTTCATTGAAAATGTATGTCTGTTTTTTAGTTTGAACGCAATTAGTTAGCAAATTGCGTTCAAAGTTAATCAGAGAGTTTGTTTTTTGGCCAGAATATCAAAGTTTTTGGATGAAAAAACAAAGCTTTAATTCAACCATTTTTTGATTATGCTTGTGGGGCATGGTACAATGGTCTCACAGTAAACTTGAAACATAGGCTTCAGGCGTCTCAAAATAAATTAATAAGGCTAATTTTAGACCTCCCCATCAGAACTCATCTGGAATCTTCCCACTTTGAAAGGGTGGGATGGTTGAAATTTGAGGATCGGGTGGCTCAGTTGCAGCTGGGTATGGTACATAAAATTGTTTATGGAGATGTTCCTAAATATTTTACAAATTATTTTAATAGAGTAGACGAAGTTTACAGGTACTCTACTAGGGGTAGCTCAACTGATTTTGTACCCTCCAGATTTAATACAAATCTGGGCAAACAGTCCTTTCTTTATGTTGGAACTACCCTTTGGAATCGGTTACCTGGTGCACTGAAGACAGAAAGAAGTATAGGTAATTTGTTTGTTTGTTTGTTTGTTTGTTTGTGATACTTTATTTATCCCAAGGGAAATTTAAGGCATCCAGTAGCTCAGAAAACAGATATCCATATGTGTCACACATACAATACTAAAAAACATACATACAAATACCTAAATACATTAAAATTACTAAAATTACTAATAATGTTAACTAATAATATAAACTATGACTGTGCCTTTGGATATGGATATTGGCTATCAGCCGGTTATTAATCAATCAGAACAGTATGTGATAAAAAAATAAATTATAAATTCTAAAGAGTACAAGTAGTTAATGTTAGATGCCATGGAGGCTAATTGAGTCCAGATAATGTAGCATAGCAAGTGCATAAAAATCAAATCTAATCGCCAACTCAACAATTGTACAACAGACAGAAAATAATATAAGGAGAGATTTAAGAAACACATATACAAACAGACTCCATCTTAAGATTCCATCTCCCCCCTCCCCCCCTGTACAGTATTAAAGAGCTGGATGGCCCTGCAGGGGACAAAATTTTAAACAAGGTCTGAAATTATAGTTTAGGGGCCAAATGTAGTTTTTATAATATCATTTATAAAAGTTTATTTTTCTGTATAATATGTGTGAATTTGGTTAATATATGTGAATGATTGATGTGTGTTAATGTATTGATGTGTTGCCACGTTGCCACATGTGTTGCCACATGTTGTGTGTTAATGTATTGATGTGTTATTTGATTTTAATGTATGAAACAGTTTCTTACTGGTTTTCATATTTTTATATTTAAGTGGTCAAATAAAATCAATCAATCAATCAATCAATCAATCAATCAATCAATCAATCAATCAATCAATCAATCAAACAAATAGTTACAGTATATGTACAGCTGCTTATGCATTTCATCTTGTCAATTTATGCAAGTGGCTCAAATGATCAGCTTTATCTTTTTCTTTTTTTTTTATTCTGGTAGTGTATTCTGAAATTCTGACCTTGGAAATGAGATGTGGTATGCAGCGTTTCCTTGCGGATACTCTTCGTGCACAAACCACTACAGAAATGGAAGTATTTTAGTAAGTCAGCTAATATGAACCCAGAAATGTAATATTTGCCATTTGGCTTCCCCTACAGGCACAGGGAAAGCTCTTTTTAAATGCATGCAGGATGGCTGCAAATGAGCACATGTGAGCTCCACAGCCATTTCTATTCTAATTCCACTTGCTCGCTTGGTGTGGTTTGAAAACTTCTGCGGGTCACTTTCAGTAAATGAACCACTTACTTCCTGGAAAGTTATAAAGTGTCACTCTATGGGGACAGAAAGAAAAGCTGTTTCCGGACTCATTCGTACTTAATCATTACACGAGTGCTGTGTTGTCCGCATTTAAATTGCAAAGAGGTATGTTACACTGCAGGTATTTGATGTCGCACAATTGGGAAGTTGTAATTTTAATGCCAGTTTTATTTATTCCACAGGTAATGTTTTGACAACAGAGTGATCTAAACTGATACTCTTTCACACACGGCTATGGTGACTCTATTACTGCGTGGCTATTCACCATTAGTGAAGTGGGTCAAATATGTCATTTTGGAGTTAACGTAAGGGATAATGAGCTTGTCATAAAATAAACTCTGGTTTAATGTGACACGCTGAAGCCGACTGCTACATGGGTGTATTTTGCGGGATGATTCAGCCAGTGATATTAGAAAGTAAATGATGTGCTTACATTTTCTGCTATCTTCATCATAGTGCTCATTATATAAGCTTTTCAGTATGACAAACCATATTAGGTGCATACGTGACAAATCTCCCATTCTGTGCGTCATTGCAGATAATACAAACATTTTTTTTATTTTCAAAAAATGGGTGAATTTTTGTAAAAAAAAATCCATCCATCCATCCAAAAAATGGGTGGATGTACGTAAAGAAAAATCCATCCATCCATCCATCCATCCATCCATCCATCCATCCATCCATCCATCCATCCATCCATCCATCCATCCATCCATCCAAAAATGGATGTATTTATG
The DNA here is from genome assembly GCA_038021265.1 of Cyprinella venusta. NCBI lineage: Eukaryota > Metazoa > Chordata > Actinopteri > Cypriniformes > Leuciscidae > Cyprinella > Cyprinella venusta. The sequence continues at coordinate 26,179,317 of CM075875.1, read as the reverse complement.
TAAAAAAATCCATCCATCCATCTATCCATCCAAAAATGGTTAGATTTATGTAAAAAAATCCTTCCAAAAATGGGTGGATTTATGTAAAAAAAAAAATCCATCCATCCATCCATCCAAAAAATGGGTGGATTTATGTAAAAAAATCCATCCATCCATGCTTCCAAAAATGAGTGGATTTATGTAAAAGAAAAATCCATCCATCCATCAAAAATGGGTGGATTTATGTAAAAAAAATCCATCCATCCATGCTTCCAAAAAATGGGTGGATTTATGTAAAAGAAAAAGCCATCCATCCATCCAAAAAATGGGTGGATTTATGTAAAAAATCCATCCATCCATGCTTCCAAAAATGGGTGGATTTATGTAAAAGAAAAATCCATCCATCCATCAAAAAATGGGTGGATTTGTGTAAAAAATCCATCCATCCATGCTTCCAAAAAATGGGTGGATTTATGTAAAAGAAAAATCCATCCATCAAAAAATTGGTGGATTTATGTAAAAAAAAATCTATCCATCCATCCATCCCTAAATTACAGTTTTCTCTTATCACTCTAACTAGTCATGAGATTCAACAGTCCAAATAATGAGAAAATAGACTCGACATACTTCAGCCCCATGATGCTATATTTATTCAGTGTTTTCACATGGAATATTCCAGATGCAACTTTTGACAAGTTTTAGTGAATGCAGGGGAATTTCATTACTGCTAGCTCTCCTGTCAGCGATACGGACGTGCATCTCTATTCTGAGAAAGAACAGCCGATAGGGGATGTTTTAGATATCTGCTATGTCCACATGCTTGAATTATTTTTTTAATGGCATTCATCTGACAAAGAATACTAACATTTTAACACTGCAGTGTGTGACCAGTGATAAAGTGTTTTTTTTTTTGTTGTTGTTTTTGTGTGTGTGTGTGTGTGTGTGTGTGTGTGTGTGTTATCGTGGTCTGCAGGAACTTTTTTTGTTCTTTCATCTCACATCATTTGTCCTGTGCATCTACTCTTAAACAGCTTGTTTGTGTGTTTGAGAGATTTATTTGCTTCTTTGTAAAGACATTGAAATTATTTTTTTTCAGGGCTAGCTTGCATAGCATCTACCATCTGAATTCCACAGAAAGAGCTGGAATGCCATTATTTATAAAATTCAAAGTCCTTGCATGTTTATTTGTTGTTGTTTTTTTCTCATCATAAATGCAATTTTATAAGGCATTGAATAAATGCTAGTTAAAGAAAAGTTAAAATTAAAACCAGACATGTGAAAATGCTGCTATAGCAGACAAACAATTTAGCTTTGTACTGTCACAGACATGTGCAGTATGTGCTCTTATGCCTGCCTTGTTTAGAGTTTAAAGTGATTTATACTTTTGCTCATTTTGTTTGCTGAACTATGGATGGAATTTAAAACATTTAAGCAATGGCATGAGGAATGTGGATAATTTAGTCTTGCTCTTTTGAAAAAATCTCTAAATACATTTACATTTTAAAGAAATGTTTGTTTTTTCAGTCTTGGCAATGAAAAACACATTGACAAATTCAACACCCACACTTGACGCTAAGGAGACATCTTTTTTTATGTTTTCTTTTTATTTACTGTTTTGAAATGCACATGAAAAAGTGGCATAAAATCAAAAAGACTTTTCAGCCAATTTTTATTTTCTCCAACTTGGAAAAGCTAGTTCTGACAGTGGCATAATAAGATCCATCCTTTAAAGACACAAAAGATAAATATGAATTAAAGACTCTGTTCCACTAAAAAAGTGTCTAGTTCCTGGCACATATAAATAGTGTGCAAAACTGTCTATTTTTAATGTTTTATATATACACAATGCATATATGTATATATGCATATATATATATATATATATATATATGTGTGTGTGTGTGACAGTTCTGCATGTCCATTTCCATTAAACTTTTGTACCTATTTTCAGCAAAGTGATTAAAAGTCTCCCTCGATCCCACAAAACTTCTTACCTTCCCTTTGATTTACAGTCAATGCAAGGCAGATAAGAATTAATTAGTAAAATGTTCTCTATATAGATCTCACTTTCTTGCACCCAGTCAAATTGCTGGGGGCCGACCTTGGATTTTCCTGCATTATTGATGGCTCTAATCTACAACAGCGACGTAATTAAAAGAGCGAATGGAATGGAATATTAACAAAGCAAAATGATGTACCAGTGTCTGGCAAATGGGCTGTAATTGGAAACGTAGACATAGTAATTAAAGGCTGTTCTGTTTACCCAAGACGTTCTTCTCGTTGAAACAGGTCTCTGGGCACCCGTTGGCAGACACACAGACTCAGGGCCAGGTCCTGGCTAATAGCGTCCTGTGGGGACAAACACCCATTAACCAGTCCACGCCCTGGGACACGGACGAGCCGCCTGCAAAACAGATGAGGGAGAAAGATATCGCAGGTAAAAAGCTGAAAGCAAAGGCATCAGCTCTACAATAACACCTCTTGTTCATTGTCTTTTCATGCGCAGATAGATTAATTGCTAGAAGTGGCTTCAAAGGGGTGAGTGATATGGCAAAAATATCATATCATATGATTTTTTTTCAGGCAAGATCCACAAATCCGTTTTTTTTATTTATTTTTTTTTTTTGCAGGTTATTTTTTCAGAGACAGAATGAGCTTTATACACTAGGAATTTTTTTTTTTTTTTTTTTTCTCTTGGTACATACATACATGCATATATGACACAAAGAACATTGGTAACACTTTACAATAAGGTTCATTTAGTTAACATGAACTAAGAATACACTTCAGCATTTATTAATCTTAGTTAATGAATTTCAACATTTACTAATACGTTATTAAAATTGTACTAGTAACCATTAGTTAATACACTGTGAACTAACATGGACAAACATGAACAGCTGTATTTTTTTACATTAACAAAGATTAATAAATACTGTAACAAATGTATTGCTCATTTTTAGTTCATGTTAGTTAATATGATAACTTATGTTGAACATTTAAATAAATCTAGGAACTAGGAATCTAGGATCTAATAAATAAAATAAAATAATAATAATAATAAAGAGGTGTACTTATGGAGCAGAAAACATATGTACAGATGTGTGCATTATGTACTGTATATACATATTAAATGTAATTTTGGTGATCAAAGATGATTTTTAAGGGATACAATTATTGACTACAGTGGGACTTTAAAACACATACAAATAGTAAACCTTCATGCAGACGAATAACTGCTATGTTACTTGAACTTAACCACGATAGAGATGAAAATCAAAAACTGGTAACAATAAAAAAACAGCAATTATACTGCAACTGATAGATCATGGCGACATTTTTATGTTTCACAATCTAATACTGTATGTCATATCGCACACACCCAACCTTTAAAAGCATGTTGTTCCGTTCTCTTCAGCGCCTCTATGGCCACCGCAAGTTGCTGCCACTGTCAGCCAGGCTGGACTCTTGGCGCACACGTACGCCCTGCAGCAGGCACCAGCTTACAGTCAATGTGCGACCGTCCAAGCGCCCATTATCGGTGTGACCCCAGCGCTCCAAACTCCTCACCCTCAGTTACCCGCACACTACCAGCTCCCGCAGCAGCCTTCACAGTCAATGGCCAGCATGGTCCTCAACGTCCATAGCCAATCCCTTGCTGTCGGCGGCCTGCCCCCAATGCCCAGCATCTGCCAGGTCGCCCATACGGTACACACGGTGATGGGCAACGGTCACCTGACCCACCCCATGGTGCAATCTGCCGCCATGACCTCTTCCACACTGCCCACCAACGGACCTCTGACGAATGGCCAGCAGGAGAATACCAACAATGGCCTGCAGATGCTGAGAACGGTCGGACTAGGGAAATATGAATTTACAGACCCCTGGCATCCCAAAGGTAAATTATGTTTTGGTTTGGTTTTCTAGATGTTATAATGTCAAGTCAAATTTATTTGTTTAGAGCTTTTCACATTACTTCAAACCCGCTTCATAGAAAATCATGATGTTGATGTTTAAATATACTAGTGCAAAATGCCTGTGCAAAATAATGCCCGTGTGCCCGTGTGTTTTTAGCAATTGTTGGTTTGGTGTGTTTGAGTGCTCAAATGAATAAGCGTGACGTTTCAGGGAGCAAATCTGCTTTCTTCGTCCCTCTGACTGTCTCGTCCTGCGCTGTGCTCACTCAGTGTACAGCGTGAGAGGGGTAGTGGCCAGCGGCAAGAGCGGCAAAAGCCAATGTGTGCTTCTTTTAGTGATATATTTAGCGATATCTTTTGCATTTCTAATCCAAACAATGTTAAACTAGGCACTGCACTTTCTCGTGCCCGTAGCAAGACACTTGTCAAGTTTGAGATCCATCGGACTAACGGTTCGAGAGATATGCGATTAACACACAGACACACAGACTCACAGACAGACAGACGTTCCTGTAATTTATATATACTAGAGCAAAGTGCCCGTGCAATATCAGTTTTTGTGTGTTTTTAGTAATTGTTGGTTTGGTGTGTTTGAGTGCTCATTGTTACAATTACACAGCAAAAGTTCAGTGACATTTTTATTTGTGCGTAGCTAATCCAAACAACGTCAAACTTGGCACTGCACCCGTAGCAAGACACCCGTCAAGTCTGAAATCCATCCAACACACACACACACACTCACATGCAAACACTCACTCACTCACTCACTCACTCACTACCATACACTCACTTCCACTCACTCACAGCCTCACTTGCATGCAAACACCCACACTCGCACGCAAACACACATACTCGCACACAAACACTCACTGGCAAACACACACTCTCATTCACTCACATGAAAACAAAACACACTCACACACTGCCACTCACTCACTCACTGCCACACATTCACAGCCTCACTCGCACACAAACACACACACTCGCACGGAAACACTCACTCACTCACTGCCACACACTCACTCACTCATTGCCACTCACTCACTCACTCACTGACTGCCACACACTCACTGACAGCAAATCACTGACTGCCACTCACTCACTCACTCACTCACTCACTCACTCACTCACCGACTGCAACTCACTCACTCACTGCCACTCACTCACTCACTGCCAAACACTCACTCACTCACTCACTGCCACACACTCACCGTCATATACTCATTCACTGCCACACACTCACTCACTGCCACACACTCATTGCCACACTCACTCACTGCCACACACTCACTCACTCACTCACTCACTGCCACACTCACTCACTACCACACACTCACTCAATGCCACACACTCACTCACTGCCACTCACTCACTCACTCACTGCCACACACTCACTGACTGCAACTCACTGACTGCCACTCACTCACTCACTGCCACACACTCACTCACTCACTGCCACACACTCACTGACTGCAACTCACTGACTGCCACTCACTCACTCACTCACCGACTGCAACTCACTCACTCACTGCCACTCACTCACTCACTGCCAAACACTCACTCACTCACTCACTGCCACACACTCACCGTCATATACTCATTCACTGCCACACACTCATTGCCACACTCACACACTGCCACACTCTCACTCACTCACTCACTGCCACTCACTCACTCACTCACTGCCACACTCACTACCACACACTCACTCAATGCCACACACTCACTCACTGCCACTCACTCACTCACTCACTGCCACACACTCACTCACTCACTGCCAAACACTCACTCACTCACTCACTCCCACACACTCACTCACTGCCACTCACTCACAGCCTCACTCGCACACAAACACACACACACACACACTCGCACGCAAATACTCACTCACTCACTGCCACACACTCACTCACTCACTGCCATTCACTCACTGCCACTCACTCACTCACTCACTCACTCACTCACTCACTCACTCACTCACTCACTCACTCACTCACTCACTCACTCACTCACTCACTCACAGCCACTCACTCACTCACTCACTCACTCACTCACTCACTCACAGCCACTCACTCATTCACTCACTGCCATTCGCTCACTGCCACTCACTCACTGTCACATGCTTGCTCACTGCCACTCACACACTGCCACACACTCACTGCCACACACTTACTCACTGACTGCCACTCACTCACTCACTGCCACTCACTCACTCGCTGCCATTCACTTACTCACTGACTGCCACACACTCACTGACTGCAACTCACTCACTCACTGCCACACACTCACAGCCTCACTCGCACGCAAACACACACACACTCGCACACGAAAACACAAACACACTCACACACACACACACGCAAACACACGCACGCAAACACTCTCACTCACACGCAAATCACCACTCAAACACACACGCACACACACACAATCTCTGTCTCTCTCTCTCTCTCACACACACACACACACACACACATAAACAGATGTTCCTGTAATTTATAGATAGATAGAGCTAGATAGATAAATCATGATGTTGATGTTTATATATACTAGTGCAAAATGCCCGTGCAAAATAATGCCCTTGTGTTTTTAGCAATTGTTGGTTTGAGTGCTAAAATGAATCAGCGCAACGATTCAGGGAGGAAATTTGCTTTCTTTGTCTCTCTGACTGTCTCTGGTCCTGCGCTGTGCTCACTCAGTTTGCAGTGTGAGAGGGGGAGTGGCCTGCGGCTAGAGTGGCAAAAGCCAATGTGTGCTTCTTTTAGCGATATATTTAGCGATATCTTTTGCATTTCTAATCCAAAGAACTTCAAACTCGGCACTGCACTTACTCAGTGCAAAATGCCTGTGCAAAATAATGCCTGTGTGCCTGTGTGTTTTAGCAATTGTTGGTTTGGTGTGTTTTGAGTGCTCAAATGAATAAGTGCTACGATTCAGGGAGGAAATTTGCTTTCTTCGTCCCTCTGTCTCTGGTCCTGCGCTAATCATGCCCGTGTGCCCGTGTGTTTTTAGCAATTGTTGGTTTGATGTGTTTGAGTGCTCAAATGAATGCGACGATTCAGGGAGGAAATTTGCTTTCACATGCTTTTGCAACAGGACACAGCACTGCGCTCTGAAACCCATTCATTTGAATGGCTTAACCGCGCGAGGACGTTTTGTCAACCAAAGCGCAAGCGGATCTAGCTAGACCGGAAACAAAACAACAGGCACATCGCACACACTTGTTTGGGCTTGCGAGCCAGCCAACCAGCCAAATAGTAGGCTAACCTTATGTTTTGAGTGGATGATGAGCACGAGACCCCGAAATGGATGCCAATAAGATTCTGAATGGAAAGTTTACTTTGAAAAAGTTGCCAAATGGTTCCATTGACAAGACTGCAGTGATCTGTGTGTTTTGTTGTTGTGAACTGAGCTATCATCATCACAGCACATCCTGTCTGAAACACCACTTAGTGATGGTCAAGCACACACACACACACACACACAGATGATGCAAAATCTCCGCCCCCTCGTCAATATCAGGACCTCGTCAGTATTTCTTTCACCCTTTTATTGATGGACAGTGTTACATAGAGAGATTATTTGCTCCAAATGAGAATGTTAGTGTGAAATTGAACACAGTATATGCCCATGTTGTTTTCAATTTAAAAAAACAAAAAAAAAAACCTTTGCACAAAGCAAAGGTTGATAAGAGCATTAAAATGAGAAAAAAAATAATGGGACAAAAATAAATTAAGTGACATTTAGAATAGATGAAAATGTGTGATTAATCGCGAGTTAACTATGACATTAATGCGATTAATCACAAAAAATATTTTAATCGTTTGATAGTTTTATATTCAAATCGTTTGAAATATTTTAATCGTTAGTGTTCAGCACTAATATATATATATATATATATATATAATGATACATTTTGTCAATATAACAATGAAGCTGTTGAGATTTACTATTTAGTATGTTTTATGTTTTGTTGCTCTGTGGCAGGTCAGTCACTCCTTTAGTCTCTAAAAAAAATCACTCGCAAACTTTGACCTGCCCAACCTGATGATCTTGAATATAAATGTATTACTTTCCAGCCTTTCACTTTCAAAAAGCCCTCTCCCCCATTCATCACCACCTACAAGATGAGAAGCGTTGCGCTGGATTGCTTTTCATTTCCTTGTGTCAGTGGAAGTTTGTAATGATTTTATGAATTTAAAGGATTATTCTTATGTTCAGCAACATCCAGGAATGATTGTGAAGATCAAATAGATTTACTGGGCAGTGGATCCTTCGACAAAATTGTTGGTGGGTCTGAAAATATCTGAAATCATTTCCATATAAATGGAAACCTTATGTAAATAGTGTAAATTAATTTAAATTAATTTATCAACATACTGTAGTTGAGACAGGCAAGTTTAATGTACGATAGCTATTTTTTGGAATGATTTATTAGGGGAAATAAACTTGTGCTGTTTGAACTCGAGTAAGTCTTAACTTTTCTTTTTGGTTTCTTGTTCTTTAGATTAGATTTGTATGATTATTCAAAAGAAACCAGTGTATGGTTATTGTGTTATATTGTGTCCTAAAGCTCTAAAATCGGCCTGATTTTCTTGCCAGCCACAGGCAGAAATATATTTTTCTTTCTCCTTGTATTGAATATCATGTTGAATATCATGAGGTATTCATCTTCTGAAGAGGAGAGAACATGAGGCGAGTTTTCTGGCCATTTATCTGCCTGCATGATGATAGGAAATCAGATGCCAAAGACTAGTTCATGAAATATTGATAGTTTCTACTGAAATTTACAGATTCAGTAGAACTGGACACTAGTGTAAACAGAAATGGCATCACAACCCATTTTACTCTCACTGTTTTGTTTAAAGTTGGTGTTTCATACCAAAATCTGGCCTGAATGTGACTTTACTTTATTGCCAGTTTTATAAAGAATGAATAACTTTAAACTAGAGTTTGCAACTAACAATTGTTTTGTGGGCAATGAACATTCATGGGTTTAGGTGATCATTTTGAAACGGTAGCATCAGAAATGTAGAAATGAGTCTGAATAACGATTAAAGTCAAGTTCACTGAAAAACATCTGTTGTAGGATTTACTTATTTGTAAATATCCCAAATATTTACAAAGAAATGGCAGGTAAAATTTAATTAAATGTAACATTTTGAAGTAGAAAGACTTTTTTTTTTCTTTCAAGGAGATTAGTGAAAACAGAGCGTATGACAAGTTTGGTGCTCTGATTCAGACCTTGGCATTTAAAGGGTTAGTTCACCCAAAACCTTTTTGCCATTAAATCTCATTTATGTCATAAAATTATGTCATTAATGACTCACCCTCATGTCATTACATTCCCTTTTGACCCCCGTTCATCTTCGGAACACGGTTTAAGATATTTTACATTTAGTCCGAGAGATTTCTGTCCCTCCACTGAAAACGTACGGAATACGCCTTATTCACGGCAGCGCCATCTTTGATTTTTAATGAGAATGAAAGCGAGGCTGTGAGGGATAGACTTGCATCTCTTCAATGGGCTGTACTGTT